>JARQOD010000003.1:5792301-5873871 GCA_033576555.1 Oophaga sylvatica | reverse complement strand
AACAATACCGGAGAAATTGCCAATAAATTTACGATAAAAAATTGTCAAACCCAAAAATCTCTGAAGAGCCTTTAATGAAGTAGGTTGGACCCAATCACAGATGGCTTGAACCTTGACCGGGTTCATTTCAATAACAGATGGAGACAAAATGAATCCCAGAAATGAGACCTTCTGTACGCCAAAAAGACACTTTGATCCTTTCACATACAGTGCATTCTCTCTCAAAATCTGTAACACAGTCCGAACATGTTTCACATGAGAGTCCCAGTCATTGGAAAAAATCAAGATATCATCCAAATAAACAATCAGAAATTTATCCACAAAATCCCTGAAAATATCATTCATGAAGGATTGGAAGACGGAAGGAGCATTAGTGAGCCCAAAGGGCATCACTAGGTACTCAAAATGCCCCTCTGGGGTATTAAACGCCGTCTTCCATTCATCCCCGTGCTTAATGCGAATAAGGTTATACGCCCCCCTGAGGTCAAGCTTGGTAAACCAACTAGCACTTTTCACCCTGGAAAACAGGTCAGAAATCAAGGATAACGGATATTGATACTTCACAGTGATCTTATTCAAGAGATGATAATCAATACACGGCCTCAATGAACCATCCTTTTTGGCCACAAAGAAAAAAACAGCACCCAAGGGTGAAGAGGATGGTCTGATATGACCCTTCTCCAATGACTGCTTGATATAAGATTGCATAGCATCGTGTTCAGGTACAGACAAGTTAAAAAGGCGACCTTTAGGAAATTTACCACCAGGCACTAATTCAATAGCGCAATCATAGCTCCTGTGAGGGGGCAAGGATGTAGATTTACTTTCACTAAATACATCCGAAAAATCAGTCAAAAAGTCAGGAACATCCTGAGACTGGGGAGAGGCAGAAAAAACAGGAGTGTCGGCATTAACACATTGGCAGCCCCAACTGGTCACAGACACAGATTTCCAATCCAAAACAGGATTATGAGACTGTAACCAAGGGAAACCTAGTACAATAATGTCATGCAGATTATACAGCACCAGAAATTTGCAACTCTCCTGATGATCTGGTTCAACCCTCATTATCACCTGAGTAGAAAACTGGGGTTTATTATCCGCCAAAGGGGTAGAATCAATGCCCAGTAGGGGAATAGACTTCCGCAGGGGTATCATGGGAAACCCACAATGTTTGGCAAAGTCAAAATCCATCAGGTTAATAGCTGCTCCTGAATCAACAAAATCCTAAGCAGAAAATGTGGACAGGGAGCAAATCAGGGTAACAGTCAACAGAAATTTAGTCTGAACACTACCCGAGACAACTGACTGTCATGGGTGTATCGCCACGAAGATCGTCGCGATTACACATTCTGACTTCTCGCAGCTGAGTTGCTGTTACTTTGTGTTTGGCAGTGAGAGGAGTTAATTCTGCCTAGCTCTGTGCTAAGACTAGGTCCAGCCTCTCCTGGCTGCAGTTTGATTATGCACTAATTAGCTTCCTTTATATACCTGCCAGTCTGCTTAGGAGTTGCCAGTGAAAGCTTTCATGCAGACCAGCAGAGCAGATCGTTTCTGAGAAGACTTAAGCTAAGAGTGCCTGTTGTGGTTTATCCTCTCCTCGCTTATTGTTTATCTCCTTAACCTTTTGTGTTCCCTCTGTAGTTGAAGTTTTGTATGCAAGGCAGTATTTACTTTACCCCTTGTCTGTCTCGTTTGTCTTAGACTGTGTGTAAGCTGTGACCTGCCCATTCCCTGTGGTGGTAATCAGGAAAAATCATATGTTAGGGACACCACTGATTTTTTGGATAAGATTCAGGACCTTAGAGTAACAGATTCTACCATCTTGGTTTCATTCGACGTGGTATCACTATACACGTCTATCGAGCATGATAGGGGGCTTCGCGCTGTCTCTGTTGCGCTATCGGGCTTGGACATGGCGCCAGAATGTGCACAACTCGTCCTCACGCTGCTGGAGCTTGTCCTGAGGAGGAATTTTTTTCTCTTTGGGAATGAGTTTTTCCTGCAGCGTCGAGGCACCGCCATGGGGTCCAACGTGGCCCCCACCTATGCCAACATCTACATGGCGGTGCTTGAGGAGGAGATTGTGTACAAGTCCCATCTCTGGTGCCATGTCCGGGCCTGGTGGCGTTACATTGATGACGTGTTTGTGGTGTGGGATGGCGATTTGGAATCGCTGTCCAGATTTCATTCAGAGTTGAACCAAATTTACCCTGAGCTCGATTTCACAATGTCGCACTCTTTGACACAAGTACAATTCCTTGACACGTTAGTATACAAGGAGCATGACTTTTTGAAAACTGATTTATTTGTCAAAAGCACAGACAAGAATAACTTCTTACTCTATAGCAGTAACCATCCCAAGGGGATGGTTAGCTCCTTGCCCTGGAGTCAACTCCTGCGAGTTAGGAGAATAGTATCCGATGAGGACTTAATTGACCAACGCCTTGAGGGCATGTGCAATAAATTTTTGACAAGGGGATATCCACAGAATGTGGTGACGAGATATAAAACTAGAGCCCTAAATACGACACGTGAGGCTGCCCGCCACAAACCCCATATTACTCCAAGCGAGAAACGTATACCGTTCGTATCCACCTTCAATCCCGCCAGTCATGGGATCAGTTCTATTCTAAAGAAACATTGGGCCCTATTACAACGTGGACACCCAACCATTACTGAATTTGGTTCCCTACCTTTGATGTCTTACCGCAGGGGACGCAATTTACAGGACCAATTGGTTAAATCTGACTTTGGTCCCTCCGGATTATCAATTCAGCGAACTTTATCTTCTCCCCGGTATGGCAACTTTCCTTGTTTGGGGTGCGCGTGTTGTAACAACATGCTAAAGGGTGAATTTTTCTATCACCCATTGACTGGCAAAAAGATTTTTTTGAAAGAGAGGTACACTTGTGCCTCTAGTTTTGTTGTCTATATGGTTGTCTGCCCATGTGGCCTCGTCTATGTGGGGGAGACAACGATGGAAGTGCGGGCTCGCATAAGCAAACATAAGAGCACCATAAGGACAAAACTCACTGATCTACCGGTCCCCAAACACTTTATTGATACCCGACATTCTGTAAATCAACTCAGGTTTAGAGTTATTGATAGCGTGCCATTACTTAGAAGAGGGGGGGACAGAACAGGAATACTCCGTAAAAAAGAACTAAGGTGGATACATAGATTGGGTACTTTACAACCGGCTGGGCTTAATATTGAATTCAATCTAAATAACATATGTTGATGGGTTAGTTCCTTTTTTGCATCTTCCTTTGTATTTATTTTCTATTATTATATAATGATGTTTTTATATAAGTCTATATCATATGCTCTCTTTTCTCTTTATCCCTAGGATTCTGTGATAGACTAAGGGTATGATATTCCAATTGTGTATACATATGTTTATTTTCTTGTTTTTCCCCCTTTTTTTTGGCACTATATAATTTGTGTTTAGTCTATATAGGTTTTATGGGCACGATGTATTGCTGTAGTGATGGGGCTCAAAACATAGTCATGGTATGTGTTATGTAATATGGAAGCCTTAAGATGCGGGGGTGCTGGTACTATGTGCCAGGATTATATACTCGAAGTGCGCATGCCCCCTGCTCCGTTGTTCCTAGAGTCATGGCAACGGCTCCATTACGTCGAGACGCGGAGGCGTCATTAAGTATATGGGAGGGGTTTGCATGACGTCCCTCTGTGCGCATGCGTTGTACTCAGTTTTGATGTACTTCCTCCTTACTATTTCCTAGGCAACGCACCCTGATGACGCGATCAGCGTCTTGTGTCTCTGGCAACAAACTCCATGATTGGCGGTAATGTTTTTGTTCCTTTGTATTACTTCTGCGGATAGGCTGCTGATACGTTTGGCGCCTTGCCAGAATACTTACCGGATTGGCTAGCATAATCTGACATATCGCCAAGCTGAGCTTGATAGGTTCAAGATTCCTTGACAACCTCATAAACACCCGGCTATGTATGTGATTCCTCGTGCTCTATATATGTATATTTTGTTTTATGATTGATTTTTCATTTGCCGATTTAGGCCGCAGCACATATGTTTGTTTGATCACTGTTTTGTACTGTCTATATTTGTAAGTACTGCATTGTTTTGTTTATATGTCATCTTTTAGGCGTATACTATGCGGTGATTGGTGCAAATGTTTTGCTCCTCACTATATAAGACAGCCTATTTTAACTGTTTGTATATACTTGATAAAGACCTTGTGAGGTCGAAACGTCGTTTTCTCTGATGGCTTGAATAAAGTTTATTCTATTTACCTCACCTGGATGGAGCGCTGTTCCTCTTTTTTCTCCTAGGTTCAGTAAGATGGCACATTTCATTGCTCTTCCTGCTCTTCCTAATGCTAAAACTCTGGCGCAGGTGTTCATTGGGGAGATTGTGAGACTTCACGGGTTGCCTTCTGATGTGGTGTCAGATAGAGGGTCTCAGTTTGTGTCCAAATTCTGGAGGGCATTTTGTTCACGTCGGGGGATGCAATTGTCATTTTCCTCGGCTTTTCATCCGCAGACCAATGGTCAGACAGAGCGTCTGAATCAGAGCCTAGAGACATATCTTCGGTGTTTTGTCTCAGAGAACCAGGAGGACTGGTCTTCTTTCTTGCCTCTGGCAGAGTTCGCTCTTAACAATAGGCGGAGCGAGTCCACTGGTAAGTCCCCGTTTTTTGGGGCATATGGTTTTCATCCCCAGTTTTGTACTTTCAATGGGGGGGGCCCTTCTGGGGTTCCTGAGGAGGAACGATTCTTGTCGTCACTTGCTTCAGTGTGGAGAGGAGTGTTGAATAATCTGAGTGCTATGGGGAACCGTTACAAACGTATGGCGGATAGGAGGAGAGTGTCTGGTCCGGACCTTAGTGTGAACGATCTGGTATGGTTGTCTACCAAGAATATAAAACTCAAGGTTCCCTCCTGGAAACTGGGTCCCAGGTTCATCGGGCCGTACAGGATCAGTTCTATAATTAATCCTGTGGCATTTCGTCTGGACCTCCCTCCTACGTTTAAAGTCCACAATGTGTTCCACAAATCGTTGCTTAAGAGGTACGTGGCGCCAGTTATACCGTCACCTCTACCTCCTCCTCCTGTGGTGGTCAATGGTAACTTGGAATTTCAGGTTTCGAAGATCATTGACTCACGTCTGAATCGCCGGTCCCTTCAGTACTTGGTTCATTGGAAGGGGTATGGTCCTGAGGAGAGGACGTGGGTTCCTGCGTCTGATATTAACGCAGATCGATTGGTTCGGACCTTCCACACAACTCACCCGGGCAGACCTGGCCCTGAGGGTCCGGAGGCCCCTCGTAGAAGGGGGGGTACTGTCATGGGTGTATCGCCACGAAGATCGTCGCGATTACACATTCTGACTTCTCGCAGCTGAGTTGCTGTTACTTTGTGTTTGGCAGTGAGGGAGTTAATTCTGCCTAGCTCTGTGCTAAGACTAGGTCCAGCCTCTCCCGGCTGCAGTTTGATTATGCACTAATTAGCTTCCTTTATATACCTGCCAGTCTGCTTAGGAGTTGCCGGTGAAAGCTTTCATGCAGACCAGCAGATTGGATCAGGTTATGAGAAGACTTAAGCTAAGAGTTCCTTTGTGGTTTCTCCTCTCCTCGCTTATAGTTTATCTCCTAGACCATTTGTGTTCCCTCTGTGTTTAAGTGTTGTATGCAAGACAGTATTTACTTTATCCCCTGTCTGTCTCGTTTGTCTTTACTGTTTGTTAAGCAGTGACCTGCCTATTCCCTGTGTGGTAATCAGGGTCCTTCTGAGGACTAGATTACAGTGGTCAGGGACTTATAGGAGACAGGGTTACGCTGGCGGCCTGGACCTCTGTACCATTAACAGTACCTCCAGGTAGAGGGACTAGTCAGGACCCCAGTTTAGGGTCAGCATAGACCCCGGTCCACCTCTAGCCTGTGACAGCGTAAAACATCTTCAGGATTCACCCACAGTACAACGGATATTATGTCAGGTAATACTATACTATATGTACATGTTGATATTACCTATTTATATGTTATATAGAATGTTGTCCCTCTTGGTATAGATTACTGACATTATATATATATCTGTGATACAGCGTGACACTGACCGTGCAAAACGTCTTCCCCGTTTAGGGCAGACTGAAATAGCATGAGAGACGTTACCACAGTAGAAACATAACCCATTGCACTTTCGAAAGTCATGACGCTGTGCCCCAGAAGTCACTCTATCACACTGCATGGGCTCAGAAGCTGGCTCACAAGGCAACACTATCTCACGCATACCTCTGCGCTCACGCAAACGTCTGTCAATTTGAATAGCCAATGACATAGAATCATTGAGACCAGAGGGAGCAGGGAATCCCACCATAACATCCTTTACATTCTCTGACAGCCCCTTCCGAAAAAGGGCTGCCAAAGCATCATCATTAGTGTTGAGCATTCCGATACTGCAAATATCGGGTATCGGCCGATATTGGCTGTATCGGAATTCCGATTCCGAGTTCCGATATTTTCGTCTTATCGGATACCGGAATCGGGATTGTCACTGTCACTGTCAGTGTCCGTCGGTCGGGTCTGTCAGGAGTCAGCGGCACTTACCTGGCAGAAGATCTCCGGCGGTCACATCCCGGACTGCTTCATGGCCGCCATCTTCTTTCCCCGGCGGTCACATGCAGTTTCTCGCGATAACTGCAGTGACTGCTGGGTAATCCCGGCCGTAAAGCAGTCAGTCCGATGACGTCACCGCCGGGAAAGCAGGTAATCAGCTGTGCTGCGTTGCAATGACAGGCTCTGCCTGTCATTGCGATGTAGCAGAGCTGGATCGTCGTGGGACTATCGTTATGGACTGCGTCGGACAGGTGGTATACTGTTGGTTTGTTTTTTTTCTTTTTTTACAGGAGATCGATGGCGTCGCAGGAATGAGAGTACAATAAAAGAAATGAAAACTGTGTTGTCTCTTTTATTTCATTAAAATACTTTTTTCTTGCTGTGTCTTTTTTTTATACATTTAATAACTTTGGGATTAATAATGGATCGGTGTCTTATTGACACCTCTCCATTATTAACCGGGCTTATTGTCACCGTGCAATCAACGGTGACAATAACCCCTTATTACCCCGCTTGCCACCGCTACAGGGCAAGTGGGAAGAGCCGGGTAAAGTGCCACAATTGGCACATCTTTTGATGCGCCAAATGTGGGGCTGCTGTAGCCTGGTATTATCAGGCTGTTGAGGGCCAAAATCCATGGGCCTTGACAGTCTTTTAATACCAGGCCGCAGCAGTCTGCATTTTACTTGGCTGGTTAACAAAAATAGGGGGGATCCCCACGCCGTTTTTTTTTCGAGGGGATCCCCTATTTTTGTTAACCAGCCAAGCTAAGCAGACTGCTGTGGCCTGGTATTATCAGGCTTGCAAGGTCCATGGATATTGGATCCTTACCAGCCTGAAAAACCAGGCCTCAGCGGTCTGCTTCATCTGGCTGGTTAACAAAAATAGGGGGGACCCCACGCCAATTTTTTTCGAGGGGATCCCCTATTTTTGTTAATCAGCCAAGATATGCAGACTGCTGTGGCCTGGTATTATCAGGCTGGCAAGGTCCATGGATCTTGGCTCCTTAACAGCCTGAAAATCCAGGCCTCAGCGGTCTGCTTCATCTGGCTGGTTAACAAAAATAGGGGGGACCCCACGCCAATTTTTTTCGAGGGGATCCCCTATTTTTGTTAATCAGCCAAGATATGCAGACTGCTGTGGCCTGGTATTATCAGGCTGGCAAGGTCCATGGATCTTGGCTCCTTAACAGCCTGAAAATCCAGGCCTCAGCGGTCTGCTTCATCTGGCTGGTTAACAAAAATAGGGGGGACCCCACGCCAATTTTTTTCGAGGGGATCCCCTATTTTTGTTAATCAGCCAAGATATGCAGACTGCTGTGGCCTAGTATTATCAGGCTGGCAAGGTCCATGGATCTTGGCTCCTTAACAGCCTGAAAATCCAGGCCTCAGCGGTCTGCTTCATCTGGCTGGTTAAAAATAGGGGGGACCCCACGCCATTTTTTTTTCGAAGGGAACCCCTATTTTTGTTAATCAGTTCCCTCTGACGTCACTGATTGTGTCCCTGGCTGACCTGAAGTGAAAGTGGAAAGCAATCAATTAAGCTTTCCACTTAAGGGCCCGTCTCACATAGCGATATCGCTACCCAGATCGCTGCTGAGTCACTAGTTTTGTGACGCAGCAGCGAGCTCACCAGCGATATCGCTGTGTGTGACATTCAGCGACGATCAGCCCCCCTGCCGGGTATCGCTGATCGTCGCTGAAATGGACTCAGGACCTTTTTTTGATCGCTGGTTTCCCGCTGACAGGCACACATCGCTGCGTGTGACAGGCGGGAGACCAGCGATCCGCTGGTAACCAAGGTACACAGCGGGTTTCCAGGCGCGGGGCTGTGCCTAGAAACCCGCTGTGTACCTTGGATACCAGCGCCCTGATGCAGGGAGCTGGTATCCAAGGTACACAGCGGGTTTCCAAGCGCTGCGCGGTGCCTGGAAACCCGCTGTGTACCTTGGTTACCAGCGGATCGCTGGTCTCCCGCCTGTCACACGCAGCGATGCGTGCCTGTCAGAGGGAAACCAGCGATCAAAAAAAGGTCCTGACATTTCTGCGACGATCAGCAATACCCGGCAGGGGGGCTGATCGTCGCTGAATGTCACACACAGCGATATCGCTGGTGAGCTCGCTGCTGCGTCACAAAACTAGTGACTCAGCAGCGATCTCGGTAGCGATATCGCTATGTGAGACGGGCCCTTAAGCGATGTTACCCGCAGTGTCGCTGTCCCAGATCGCTGCCTGAGCTGCCTGTTTGGCAGCTCAGCAGCGATCATGTAGCGATACACCAGCGATCCTGACAAGTGCATATCGTTGTCGGGATCGCTGGTGTATCGTTATGTGACACCCAGCCTTTACTCTCCTGTCAGGCAGGAGAGGAACTCATTCATTTGGGGTTTACTGTGAGGCTGCAGCATTAGCTGCGGTCCCTGCAGTAAACATTAACCCTTTCTGAAGGATTACACCATGGGACCTGACTGTGCATGGGATAGGTAAGAATAATTTTGCTTTTTTATTTTATTTTTATTACAGGAAATGGTTTTAGCAGGTAAATAAAATATGGTCAAAAACTGTGTGATTATTTCATTAAACTTCTTTTTTATTAAAGTGTGTGTGTTTGATTTTTCTTTCATACAATAGGATTAATAATTGATAGTTGTCTAATTGACAGCTCTCAATTATTAACCTGGCTTAAAGTGACCTTTCAATTGCAAGGTCATTTTAACCCCTTATTAACCCATTCGCCACCGCTACAGGGCAATGGGAATAGACGGGCAAAGTGCCAGAAAGGGCAAATCTAATTAGAGATTTGCCCTTTCTGGGGTGTCTGGGGGCAGATGTTAAGTAGCCGGGGGGGGCCAAAAATAATGGTCCCTCTCTGGGCTATTATTATCTGCCCCCACTCACTGGCTTTGTCTGTCTGGTTGCGAAAATAGGGCGGGAGCCCACGCATTTTTTTTTCAGCAATTTTACACCTCATATATATATATATATACATGTCATTGAATTTGTGACACATATATATATATTTATATTTGTAGTTCATACACTTCTACATAGTATAATAGCCGCTAATTCAATTGCCGGCTTTTGTGAAAATGCAGAACCCGACATGAAATGACACTTGGTGTACATAGGGTTAACCATGTCTTTTCATGTCCTTTGCTATCTAATTTGCACAAACAATTAAATCAGACTATGTGTGCAAAATTTCACACCTGTAGGGTTAATTAAAGGTGTAAATTCGTAGCAAAAAAGTCCTTTTTTTTTACAACGAATTTACACCTTTAATTAACCCCTACAGGTGTGAAATTTTGCACACATAGTCTGATTTAATTGTTTGTGCAAATTAGATAGCAAAGGACATGAAAAGAAATGTTTAACCCTATGTACACCAAGTGTCATTTCATGTCGGGTGCTTCTGTCTTTTCACTGAAGCCGGCTTTACCCGGCAATTGAATCAAAGGATATTTTACTATGTAGAAGTGTATAAACTATACATATATGTATATATATATGTCACAATGACATGTATATATATATATATGTATTCTATGTGTGTATATTTAGTGTTTACAAGGAAAGAATGGGGTTTTTTTAGTTGCGATATTTTGTTCCCATAGACTTACATGGGACTTCCGGTATCGGTATCGGGTATCGCCGATTTTTTAGTGATATCGGCGATACCATTCCGATTCCGATACTTTAGGATATCGGAAAGTATCGCTCAACTCTAATCATCATTCCATTTGGTCAGGACTGCCCACTTTCGGAATTTCTGACAGTACAACTCAGCGTCTTCAAGACCCTGATTTAATGGCAACCAGGTTTTTTCAGCTTGATCAGTGACATTAGGTTCATCGTACAATAACCCCAGAGCCAGAAAAAATGCATCAATATCATTCAAAACAGGATCCTCAGGTGTCAGGGAAAAAGCCCAATCCTGAGGATCGCCACGCAGGAGAGAGATGACAATATGAACCTGCTGTGCTGCGTTCCCTGAGGACTTAGGCTTTAAGGCAAAAAACAACTTACAGTTATTTTTGAAATTCAGAAATTTAGCCCGATCCCCCAAAAACAATTCTGGCATGGGGATCCTAGGTTCCACAACCGGCAACTCAGCAAGATAGGTAGCAATACTCCAAACCTCAGTGGCAAGCTGATCCACACGGCCAGACAACTGTGCAAGCTCCATTGAGAGAAAAAAAAATCCTCCTCAGCACCCAGAGAAAAAGAGGGAAAAAAATGCAACAAAGAGGGAAAGAAAAAAAAAATCTCTGACAACTCTGACAATTTTTTTTTCCAACACTATTTTTTCCTTCTGTGAGTACCATATAACTTTCAGTTTTGGCCGGTGATAACGTTATGTTTTGGTAGCTGAGGAGAGTAAGCAAAAACGGCAATACACCAGAGAGGCTGGAACCTATTGGATTGCAGTAACCTGAACTAGCCACACAACTAGAGGTAGCCGTGGAGCGTTCCTACGTTGATCCTAGACACCTTGTCACAGGCTGAGAGATAACTACACCTAAAGGCAGAATGATAAAAGCTATCTGCCCCGGAGCAGATCCCCAAAGAAAATAGGAAGCCCCCAAACATGTAATGGCGGTTAGACAAGAAGAAGTACGGACACAGACAGAAAATAGAATGAGCAAACGCTGGGGCCCAATCTGTCTAGACAGAAAAGTTGTCACGGGTGTATCGCCACGAAGATCATCGCGATTTCACATTCTGACTTCTCGCAGCTGAGTTGTTGGTACTTGGTGTCTGTTGGCAGTGAGGGAGTTAATTCTACCTTTCTCTGTGCTTAGACTGGGTCCAGCCTCGCCCGGCTGCTGTGTATTAGGCACTAATTAGCTTCCTTCAAATACCTCCCAGTCTGCTTAGGAGTTGTCGGTGAAAGCATTCATTCAGACCAGCAGAGCAGATCGTTTCTGAGAAGACTTAAGCTAAGAGTGCCTGTTGTGGTTTATCCTCTCCTCGCTTATTGTTTATCTCCTTAACCTTTTGTGTTCCCTCTGTAGTTGAAGTTTTGTATGCAAGGCAGTATTTACTTTACCCCTTGTCTGTCTCGTTTGTCTTATACTGTTTGTAAGCTGTGACCTGCCCATTTCCTGTGGTGGTAATCAGGGTCCTTCTCAGGACTAGATTACAGTGGTCAGGGATCTACAGGAGACAGGGTTACGCTGGCGGCCTGGACCTCTGTACCATTAACAGTACCTCCAGGTAGAGGGACTAGTCAGGACCCCAGTTTAGGGTCAGCATAGACCCCGGTCCACCTCTATCCTGAGTCAGCGTGACATTTTCACCGACCATACTAAAGTTTCTCCCCAGCCACCATGGATCCAGTAGCCCATCTAGCTCAGCAGTTGCAGAGTTTGTCCATGGAGCTGACGGACGTTAAATCCAAGGTTTTGTACCCCCGGGAGCAAGCCAGATCTGAACCTAAAGTGGCTCTCCCGGACAGGTTTACTGGTGGGCGGGACAAGTTTTTTACTTTCCGGGAGGCATGTAAATTGTATTTTCGGCTGCGGCCTCGGTCGTCGGGGAGTGAGGATCAGAGGGTGGGAATTGTCATCTCGCTCTTACAAGGGGACCCTCAATCCTGGGCGTTTCTCTCTCCCCCGGGCTCCCCGGCTCTCCAGTCAGTGGACCGATTTTTTACAGCCCTGGGTCTGGTATATGATGACCCGGATCGGGTCTCCCTTGCTGAAATGAAGTTACGTAAGATACAGCAGGGAGATCGTCCGGCGGAGGAATTTTCTTTAGAGCTCCGTAGGTGGGCCACGGATACTCAGTGGAATGACCCGGCTCTTAGGAGCCAGTTTTGTCAAGGTTTATCTGACAAATTAAAAGATGTGTTGGCTCAGTATGATTCTCCCCCGTCACTGGAGGCCGCTATGGCTCTTGCAATTCGCATTGATAGACGGCTTCGGGAGAGGTGCGGGGTAACTCCGCCCCCTGTGATGACTCCACCTCCTTCTAAAGTCCCTAATATTGAGGTTCCCCTGGTTTGTTCCGAGGAACCTATGCAGTTGGGAGGGACATCATTCCGAGGGAGGGGATCGGCGGTGCGCCGCAAGACAAGAAAGTGTTTCTTCTGCGGGAGAAAGGGACATTTTATTGAGGGGTGTCCATCCCGTACTGTACTGAGCAAGAAGTCGCCGGAAAACTATTAATCCTAGGTTGTGTGGTGGACGACAATCTGGGAGTATGTATTTCGTCCCCAGGTCCGTCTCAGTTTCTCGTACCAGCGGAGGTGGTGGTAGGTACGAGAACTGAGAGGATTTCTGTTCTTCTGGATAGTGGGGCCGGGGCTATTCTGGTGGATGCTCGGTTTGCCCAGGTTCAAGGTATGCAACTGAGTGTATTAGCCAAACCTATCCCCATATTCTCTATCGACGCCAGGCCTCTCGGTCAAGGTAGCTTTTTGCAAGCCGTGCATAACATTGACCTTCGAGTGGGGGCAATACATAAAGAACTATTGTCTTGTTATGTGTTGGAGGGTCTTCCCACTCCTATTGTGTTGGGTCTTCCTTGGTTAACTAAACATAACCCGGTTATTAATTGGCAATCCAGAGAGATAAGCCAGTGGGGTGAATTTTGCAATAAAAACTGCATGAACACGGTCATCGGTGCGGTCGTGCCTAGAACCTTACCACCTTTTCTGGTGGACTTTGAGGATGTTTTTTCAGAGGAAGGGTGTCAAGAATTACCTCCTCATCGCGAGTATGACTGTTCTATAAAATTGCTCCCTGATGCTAAATTACCTAAATCTAGGTTGTATAACCTTTCTGGTCCTGAGAGGCAGGCTATGAAGGATTATATTTCGGAAAGTCTGGCTAAAGGGCATATTAGACCTTCATCTTCCCCGGTGGCCGCGGGGTTCTTCTTTGTGAAGAAAAAAGATGGAGGCCTACACCCTTGCTTGGATTTCCGTGAGCTTAATTGGATTACGGTCCGAGATCCATATCCGCTCCCACTTATTCCAGATCTCTTCAATCAGATTGTGGGCGCCAAATGGTTCTCTAAGTTGGATCTCAGAGGGGCGTATAATCTGATTAGGATGAAGGAGGGGGATGAGTGGAAGACGGCGTTTAACACTCCGGAGGGACATTATGAGAACCTTGTCATGCCTTTCGGTCTGACTACTGCCCCGGCGGTGTTTCAACATTTTGTTAATGACATCTTTCGCCACCTAGTGGGACAGTTTGTTGTCATTTATCTGGATGACATCTTAATTTACTCGCCGGATCTTGTGTCTCATCAGGAGCATGTGAGACAGGTGTTGCAGATCTTGCGAGATAATAAACTGTACGCCAAATGGGAGAAGTGTGTATTCGCCGTACAGGAACTTCAGTTTTTAGGGTTCCTGGTGTCAGCTTCCGGTTTCCGTATGGACCCTGGGAAAGTGAAGGCAGTGCTTGAGTGGGATCTGCCAGAGGATCTTATAAAGCACTGCAGCGTTTCCTGGGGTTTGCTAATTACTACCGGAAATTTATTCGTAATTTCTCGTCCATTGTTAAACCTCTCACTGACATGACAAGAAAAGGGACGGATTTTTCAAGGTGGTCTGACAAGGCTTGTCAAGCATTTTCCTCCTTGAAAAAATGTTTTGCTTCGGCACCTGTACTCATTCAACCGGATGCGTCACAGGCGTTCATTGTGGAGGTGGATGCGTCTGACGTAGGGGTGGGTGCGGTATTATCTCAAGGTCCGTCCCCTGGTAAATGGCATCCGTGCGCTTTCTTCTCTAAAAAATTGTCGTCCGCTGAGAGGAATTATGATGTCGGCAATAGGGAACTCTTGGCCATTAAGTTGGCTTTTGAAGAGTGGCGTCATTTTTTGGAGGGGGCAGTCCACCCGGTCACCGTCATTACTGATCACAAGAACCTACTGTATTTAGAGTCTGCAAAACGTCTGAATCCCAGACAAGCTAGATGGTCGTTGTTTTTTACCAGGTTTAATTTTGTCGTCACATATCGTCCTGGGTCAAAAAATGTAAAGGCTGATGCCTTATCTTGCAGTTTGCCTGGGGCCGGGAAGACGGATGACCCGGTTCCTATCCTTCAGGAGGGAGTAGTGGTGTCGGCTGTATGCTCTGAGCTTGAGGAGGAGGTATTGGAGGCTCAGGGGGACGCCCCTGTAGGACCTCCAGGGAAACTGTTTGTTCCAGATCAGTTAAGACAAAAGGTTATCGAGGCACATCATAATTCTGCTTTAGCAGGACACCCAGGGAGTAAAGCAACTGTGGATCTCCTTTCACGCCGGTTTTGGTGGCCTAACTTAAATAAGGAGGTGGTAACTTTTGTCGCATCCTGTGGGGTTTGTGCACGCTCTAAGACCCCACATACCCGTCCGTCTGGGGCCCTCTTACCTTTGAAAATCCCGGAGCGTCCATGGACCCATCTGTCTATGGACTTCATTACGGACCTCCCTCCGTCTTCAGGTAAAACTGTCATACTAGTTGTAGTTGACAGGTTCAGTAAGATGGCACATTTTATTGCTCTTCCTGCTCTTCCTAATGCTAAAACTCTGGCGCAGGTGTTCATTGGGGAGATTGTGAGACTTCACGGGTTGCCTTCCGATGTGGTGTCGGATCGGGGGTCTCAGTTTGTGTCCAAATTCTGGAAGGCATTTTGTTCACGGCGGGGGATGCAATTGTCATTTTCTTCGGCTTTTCATCCGCAGACCAATGGTCAGACAGAGCGTCTGTAATGTATGTGATACAGTTCATATAGCGTCTTGTGCTTGGGTGCGATGAAAATACTTGAGACACAGGTTGGAAAAGAAAGTCTTGTATTGCTTCATACAAATTGGCAAAAATAAACACACAGGTTGCAAACACAAGCAGGAGACACAGCAGGCCAAAGTAATCTAAGTTCATCAATAACTCTCCACAACAGATTCAGATCTTCTTCTATGTTACCGCAAGTCCATGCAACCGTGAGGCTTTCAAGAGCAGAGTTCAGAGTCCACAAGAGCTCCAGAGTTTCTCAGTAGAAAAGGCTGGAGTACAAAGTCCAAGGCTTTAGGAGTCAGAACACAGGTTCACTGCAGGCCAGATTCTGAAGCACTGATTACTCAGGTGTGGCTGTTTAAGAAGCAAACGGAGAGAATCAGGGCGGGAACATGCAAGCTGGAAAACTCCATTTTAACTGAGGGCAAGATAGCTGCAGCAAAACAGAAAGCAAAATGGCCGACGAACAAACTGAGTTTCAGAAACAGATATACAGAACCTTACATTACTCCCCCCTTAGGGGCAACCTCCGGATGACCTCAGACCAGGCTTGTGTGGGTACCTCTGATGAAACTGACGGAGCAAGCGAGGAGCATTAACGTTATTGACTGGCTCCCATGAGTTGTCCTCCACTGGGTAGCCCTGCCATTTGATCAGATATTGTAACTGATTTCTATACAACCTGGAATCTAAAATCCTTTCCACCACAAATTCTTCCTGACCATCGACTAGCACTGGGTCAGGGCAAGGAGAAGAACGTCCAGGAAACGTATTGGGTGTTGCAGCCTTTAGTAGGGATACATGAAAGACAGGGTGGATTCTCATAGTTCTGGGCAATTGAAGACGACAAGCAACGGCACTTATAATCTTACTGATTTTATAGGGTCCAATGTACTTATGTCCCAACTTAGATGATGGAATCCTTAACTTAAGATTTCTGGTTGACAGCCAGACCAGGTCTCCTACCTTAAAAACTGGTGCAGGTTTACGAAATTTATCTGCTGCCTTCTTGTACCTTTCCTGAGCCGATTCCAGATTCTCCTTTAGAAGATCCATATTCTTCTGTAAAGTCGTGACTCTTTCAGCCACTGCTGGCAAAGGCGTCTCTATGGGAAATCGTGGTAGAATATTAGGATGATAACCTAAATTAGAGAAAAAAGGAGACTGTTTAGTGGAGGCACTCTGAGAGTTGTTGTAAGAGAACTCAGCCAATGGAAGTAGATCCACCCAATCATCCTGTAGGTGGCAGATAAAACAGCGGAGATACTGCTCCAGGGTTTGATTGGTTCGTTCGGTTTGTCCATTAGTCTGGGGATGAAAAGCAGAAGAAAGGTTTACTTTAATGTCCAATGCTGCACAGAAATTTTGCCAAAACCTAGAAGTGAATTGCACCCCTCGATCCGAAATAACCTCATCCGGTACTCCATGTAAACGAAACACATCTTTAATCATCAAGTCTGATGTCTGTTTTGCAGTGGGTAAGCCGACACAAGGGATAAAATGAGCTGCCTTTGTTAAACGATCAACCACCACTAGAATAGTGTTCTTCCCTTGAGAGGTTGGTAATTCGACAATGAAGTCCATAGAAATGGATCCCCACGGGCGGGACGGGGTGGGAAGAGGCTGTAACAGACCAGTTGGTGAAGAACGAGGTGTTTTGCATCTTGCACAAACCTCACACGAAGTGACATAATCCAAAACATCCTTCCTACAAGTGGGCCACCAAAAGAAACGAGAAAGAAATTCCTGTGTCTTTAGAATTCCTCTATGCCCGGCTATTTTGGAATCATGAATGAGTTGCAATACTCTCAATCTGACTGTTTCAGGTATATACAGACGTTGTCCCAGAATCCACACACCATTCTTAAAGACAAGACTTACGTCCCTTGGGGTTGAGCCAAAAAAGAATCCGCATGGTATGCTTCCTTGATGTCTTTAATTAGATCTTGATGATGAATCACTCCTAGGAATCTAGAGTCAGGAAGAATAGTCTTAGGAGGAGTAATTGGACGTGTCTCTGCTGAGTAAATCCTAGAGAGTGCATCAGCCTTTCCATTGCGCGATCCTGGTCTATAAGAAATAATAAAATTAAATTGATTTAAGAAAAGATTCCAGCGAGCCTGGCGAGGAGTCAGGCACTTAGCCGACCTGATAAACTCAAGATTACGATGATCTGTCAGAACGACTATTTGCTGTGCAGCTCCTTGCAGAAGATGTCTCCATTCTTTGAAGGCGGCAATAATGGCCAACAACTCTCTATTGCCCACATCGTAGTTCTTCTCAGCCGAAGACAACTGCTGGGAAAAGAAGGCACAGGGATGCAAGACATTCTTCTCACCTGTTCTCTGAGAGAGTATAGCTCCCACGGCACAGTCTGAAGCATCCACCTCTATTATGAAGGCAAGCTCTGGGTTGGGATGTACTAGAATAGGTGCAGTGGTAAATTTATCTTTTAGACGGGAAAATGCTTCCTGGGCTTGGGGAGTCCAGGAGAACTTAGACTCTTTCCGGGTAAGTTGGGTGATAGGTGACACTACCTCAGAGAAATTTCTAATGAAACGTCTATAGAAGTTTGCAAACCCGATGAAGCGCTGTACCTCCTTCACATTTCTAGGACTTGGCCAATCATTGATGGCTTGGGTTTTACTTCCATCCATACTAATTCCTTGTGTAGACAGTACATACCCCAGAAATTGAATTTCGGTCTTATGGAATTCACACTTTTCAAGCTTGATGTAAAGATGATTTTGTCTTAGACGTTCCAAGACCATTCTCACATGTCCATGATGTTCCTCTGTGGAGTTAGAAAAAATTAAAATATCATCCAAATAAATTACCACGAATGTATCTAGGAGATCCCTGAAGATGTCATTCACCAAGTGTTGGAAAGTGGCTGGGGCGGTACTCAGACCAAAAGGCATAACCAGATATTCAAAATGTCCATAGCGTGACCTGAATGCAGTCTTCCATTCATCCCCAGGTCTAATACGGACTAAGTTATAGGCCCCACGAAGATCTAGTTTAGAAAAAATTTTAGCATGTCGCACTCTCTCCAATAACTCAGGGATTAAAGGCAATGGATAACGGTTTCTAATAGTAACCTTATTAAGTTCCCTATAGTCTACGCATGGTCTCAGGGATCCATCTTTCTTCTTTACAAAGAATATGGGTGCCCCTGCAGGAGATGAAGAGGGACGTATGAAGCCCTTGGCTAGATTTTCGTCTATGTACTCTTTTAAAGCCTTCAGCTCGGGCCCCGCTAGGGGTAGATCTTACCAAAAGGTATCTCTGCTCCAGGCAATAATTCAATTGGACAATCATATGGACGGTGAGGAGGAAGCTGGTCAGCGTTCTTCTTGTCACATAAATCCACATAGTCCTGGTATACAGCTGGTAATTCAGGGACTGACATGGTTCCTTTAGGAACAGAGCAAGCTGAAATTTTTTGACTCATCTGTTTCTCTGGGAAGTGTAATTCCTTGGTCTCCCAGTTAATGGTAGGATTCTGAGCCTGCAGCCATGGTAGCCCTAGAATAATGGGAAAGTGAGGAGAAGAGATAAGCATAAAGGACAGTTTCTCTTGATGATCTTTACCCATAAGAACCTTTAAAGGCTCTGTTTCCTGATCCACTGGTCCAGAGGTCAGCAGGGAGCCATCCACAGTTTCCATCTGTACGGGAGCAGCCTTCTTCACTGAACGTATTCCCTGTTTTAGAGCAAAGGAGACATCCATAAAATTTCCACTTGCACCTGAGTCGATCATGGCAGAGCTAGATACCCAGGCTGAGTCAACCCAGAGTTTGATGGAAAGAAAACAGTGAGAATTGTTTTTCTTACAACTCAGCTGGGACACCGCTGAGGAAACTTGAAAGATGGCAGCATTTACACAGTCAACGTCCTCAGAGGTAACGGAGTTTAAGTCCGAGAAATCAAGATCTGCTGCGGCAGCTATCTCTGGAGCCTGAGGCTCGGACCTGACAGATCCCCTCTCGCAACACTCACAATGAATGAGTGCTGCAGTAGTCTTGCGAGAACGGCTGGGACAGTTAATAATAAAGTGCCCTGACTTACCACAGTAAAAACATAGATTCTCCTTAAAACGATGTTCCTTGCGTGCATCACTAACCCGTCGTAGTAAAGAATCTACCTGCATGGGTTCAGGTTCAGGTTCCCGTGTAATCCTATTCAAAGGTTCCTTAGCTGGAGAGGAAGGTAGGAAAAGGTTAGAACGATTGCTTTCGAACCATCTCTCTTGCCTGCGTTCAGTTAAACGAGTATCAATACGAATGCAGTAGTTTATAAAGTCACCTAACGCAGTGGGAGGGTCGGCACGAGCAAGTTCATCCTTAATTAGTGGGGATAACCCCTTTCGAAAAATAGATTTTTTGGCGGAATTGTCCCAGGTGGTATCAAGGGCCCATCTCCTGAAATCCAAGGCATATTCAGCTACTGAGTGCTTACCTTGGCGCAAAGCTAACATGGCTGATTCAGCTGTTGCACCTCGATTGGGGTCATCAAACACCTGCCCCATGGCTGAAATAAAGTTATCAAGGTGATTCAAACAATCATCCTCAGTCTCAATCAGAGGGTTTGCCCATATCAAAGCCTTGTTGGTAAGCAACATAATTATAGTAAGCACCTTAGATCGTTCAGTAGGAAATTGTGAAGCATGTGCAGAAAAAAAAAGATTACATTGATTAACAAATCCCCTGAATTTTTCACGTTCACCACCAAAACGAAAAGGGGGCAGCTTGGGAATCCCAGCACTTGGGGCTACGGCAGGAGCCTGGACTCGCCCCTCTAGAACCTCAATCCTGGCTCGCAAATCCTGAGTAGTTTGTCCAACCACTTGCAAATTGTGATTATTTAGGTCCTGAAGATTTGTAAGACGGGTCTTTATATTCTGCAAATCTGCAAGGATATTATCAGTCACTCCACAAAGTTCCTTTATGCGGGCCTCCATTTTCCAGATCTTTTAAGACAGGATACTGGAAGAAGAGGAGAGAAAAAAAAACAATAGTGTTCACCTGTGGCAACACTGAAGAAAGAAAAAAAAACTTTAAGGGAACTGCTCACCTGGAATGGTTGTGAGAAGTCACAACCACCATCATCACAGAAAGCTTTCAACCAGACATCTGATATCCAGAGTTTCAGCAGACAAGAGAGAAGAGGAAAAAAAAAAACAATAGTGTTTACCTGTGATAACTCTGCAGAAAAAAAAACTTAAGGGAATTGCTCACCTGGAATGGTTGTGAGAAGTCACAACCACTGTTATCACAGAAAGTACAACCGGACATCCGATATCCACAGTACAGCAGACAAGCCTTTCCAGACCCAGCAGACACTAACGTTTGGCTTCAGAATCTTGTAATGTATGTGATACAGTTCATATAGCGTCTTGTGCTTGGGTGCGATGAAAATACTTGAGACACAGGTTGGAAAAGAAAGTCTTGTATTGCTTCATACAAATTGGCAAAAATAAACACACAGGTTGCAAACACAAGCAGGAGACACAGCAGGCCAAAGTAATCTAAGTTCATCAATAACTCTCCACAACAGATTCAGATCTTCTTCTATGTTACCGCAAGTCCATGCAACCGTGAGGCTTTCAAGAGCAGAGTTCAGAGTCCACAAGAGCTCCAGAGTTTCTCAGTAGAAAAGGCTGGAGTACAAAGTCCAAGGCTTTAGGAGTCAGAACACAGGTTCACTGCAGGCCAGATTCTGAAGCACTGATTACTCAGGTGTGGCTGTTTAAGAAGCAAACGGAGAGAATCAGGGCGGGAACATGCAAGCTGGAAAACTCCATTTTAACTGAGGGCAAGATAGCTGCAGCAAAACAGAAAGCAAAATGGCCGACGAACAAACTGAGTTTCAGAAACAGATATACAGAACCTTACAGCGTCTGAATCAGAGCTTAGAGACATATCTCTGGTGTCTTGTCTCAGAGAACCAAGAGGACTGGTCTTCTTTCTTGCCTCTGGCAGAGTTCGCTCTTAACAATAGGCGGAGCGAGTCCACTGGTAAGTCACCGTTTTTTGGGGCATATGGTTTTCATCCCCAGTTTTGTACTTTCAATGGGGGGGGCTCTTCTGGGGTTCCTGAGGAGGAACGATTTTCGTCGTCACTTGCTTCAGTGTGGAGAGGAGTGCTGAATAATCTGAGTACTATGGGGAACCGATACAAACGTATGGCTGATAGGAGGAGAGTGTCTGGTCCGGACCTAAGTGTGAACGATCTGGTATGGTTGTCTACCAAGAATATAAAACTTAAGGTTCCCTCCTGGAAACTCGGTCCCAGGTTCATCGGGCCATACAGGATCAGTTCGATAATTAATCCGGTGGCATTCCGTCTTGACCTCCCTCCTACGTTTAAAATCCACAATGTGTTCCACAAATCATTGCTTAAGAGGTACGTGGCGCCAGTTATACCGTCACCTCTACCTCCTCCTCCAGTGGTGGTCAATGGTAACTTGGAGTTTCAGGTGTCGAAGATCATTGACGCACATCTGAATCGCCGGTCCGTTCAGTACTTGGTTCATTGGAAGGGGTATGGTCCTGAGGAGAGGACGTGGGTTCCTGCGTCTGATATTAACGCAGACCGATTAATTCGGGCCTTCCACACAACTCACCCTGATAAACCTGGCCCTGAGGGTCCGGAGGCCCCTCGTAGAAGGGGGGGGTACTGTCACGGGTGTATCGCCACGAAGATCGTCGCGATTTCACATTCTGACTTCTTGCAGCTGAGTTGTTGGTACTTGGTGTCTGTTGGCAGTGAGGGAGTTAATTCTACCTTTCTCTGTGCTTAGACTGGGTCCAGCCTCGCCCGGCTGCTGTGTATTAGGCACTAATTAGCTTCCTTCAAATACCTCCCAGTCTGCTTAGGAGTTGTCGGTGAAAGCATTCATTCAGACCAGCAGAGCAGATCGTTTCTGAGAAGACTTAAGCTAAGAGTGCCTGTTGTGGTTTATCCTCTCCTCGCTTATTGTTTATCTCCTTAACCTTTTGTATTCCCTCTGTAGTTGAAGTTTTGTATGCAAGGCAGTATTTACTTTACCCCTTGTCTGTCTCGTTTGTCTTATACTGTTTGTAAGCTGTGACCTGCCCATTCCCTGTGGTGGTAATCAGGGTCCTTCTCAGGACTAGATTACAGTGGTCAGGGATCTACAGGAGACTGGGTTACGCTGGCGGCCTGGACCTCTGTACCATTAACAGTACCTCTAGGTAGAGGGACTAGTCAGGACCCCAGTTTAGGGTCAGCATAGACCCCGGTCCACCTCTATCCTGAGACAGCGTGACAAAAGTACAGGAAAGGATACTCACTGCAATCCAAAAAGAACCCTAAAAAATACCAACTCTACTGATTTCAAAAACACCTGAGATCACACGACCTCTACCACCTAAATCAGTTCTCTGGTGTAACAAAACTAAGCCGCAGCCATGAAAAAACAGGAAAAAGCAAATGAACAAACAACAGTGGCTCCAGATAAACCGAGAGGAGCACAAGCCCCCTGGAGGGGACCTGGCTGACCTCCACAGAAGTGCAGGGAACAATGCAAAAAGCAAGCACAAAAATAAAAGCAGAAAATATCTTATCTGATAGCAGAAGATGCAGGCAAGACTCAGCAAGCTTCCAAATGAACCAGGAACCACAATTGAGACAAGAACAATTGATCACCTGCAACCATCATGGGAGGGAACCTCCCTTATATCAGACCAGTCCGTGATCGCAGATTGCCATTCCTCGCTGAAAGGTTCAGTACTGTCAGTAACCATCAGAGGGAGCCTCTGCTCAGAAACCATTTTTAGCACATTCACAACACACGCCCCTCTAGTTGGTTGTTCTGTACACGCCCACATAACTGATTGGTTTATTTCAGTATTTATATCCTATCTCTTATAGACTCCACCCCCTGATGAAGGCAACATGCCGAAACGCGCGTTGAGGTGGGCGTCTATCCCGGTGACCAGTAGTTGGACAAATTGTAAGTTATTTTTGAGCACTTGGTGGCTACATTATTATACTAATCTTATTACTGTGTTTGTCCTGGTTCACATGCATACCATATTCATATATTGCCAATTTTGGTTGATATCACCTATGTTTTTCAGTGGTTCAGTTATATACTGACACCTATTGGTGTCTCTTATGCACTTGCACTCATGCAATTTTGTTTATATATTACATTGCTTGATATTTTTGCACATGAGTAATGTTTTTTACGTCAATTTTTTTAGGCACTATTGAATATTTGTATGCCATTATACCTGGATATTAGTGCCCCATATTTTAGCATATATGTATTTTTATTGATGCATTATTATAACTCCATTTCTTCTTGTTAATACTAAGGCTAAGTGCACACGTTCAGGAATATTTGCGTTTTTTTCGCGGGAAAAAACGCGTCAAAAACGCATGTATTAAGCATCCTATCATTTAGAATGAATTCCGCAAATTTTGTGCACATGGTGCGTTTTTTTTCCGCAAAAAAAACGCATCGCGGAAAATCTAGCAGTATGTCCATTAATTTTGCGGATTTCTAGCGTTTTTCCCGCTTTATTATTGACCTAGAAAGTTCAGGAAAAAATCGCGGTAAAAACGCGTCAAAACCGCACCAAAAACGCGCAAAATCCGCGCAAAAAACGCGCGTTTTTGCCGCGAAAAAAGTCCGGTTTTGCTCAGGAATATTCTGCAAACATTCTGCAAACGTGTGCTCTTAGCCTAATACTAATAAAATATATATATTTTTTAATATTTTGGACTTATGGTCGCAGTTTCTTCTTGGTTGTGCTCTTGTTGTCATTTAGACTGTCCAAATAGTCATCAGTCCATATAGCCAGCAATTGTTGATTATAATATTAATTTGATTGTTTTTGACTATATTTACTTATTTCCATTGCTGGCGACTTTTCCTTTGTGTTTGACTATTATAGATACAGTCACGGCCGAAAGCAAATTTTGGCAAAGTGCCAACAATTTTGTCTGGCTCTGAGATATCCGTGTCCATGTTTTTCATATGTGGCAACCATGTGCCGCATCAGTATGACACGTACCGGTGCCTGGGAATCAGCGGTACAGTTACGGACTCACCTGGTTGGAGTAGTGATATTGCAACGGGCAGGAAGCATAGTCTGTAATAGCCAAGGAGTTGATACAAAGGAACAGCAATGTAGTTTGAAGGAATAAGCAGGAATCATAGTCAAGGAAGCCAGGGGTCATTTACCAGGAGCAGCAGTGTCGTTTGAAGGAATAAGCAGGAATCGTAGTCAAGGAAACGATGGCCCTTTCTCAGGCTATTAATATCAGCCTGCAGCTATCTGCCTAGCCTTTGCTGGTTATTAATTATAGGGTGACCCTACGTCATTTATTGGAGGGGTCCTTATTATAATAACCAGTAAAGGCTAAGTATACATCTGAGAGGTGATATTAATAGCCTGGAAAGCTCTACTGGTATTACCCCCTTCCCAGGCTATAAACATCAGCCCACAGCTGTCAGCTTTCCCTCTGTTGGTTATGAAAATTAAGTCCATGCAATTTTTTCAGTAAAATACTCATTTAATTAAATATATGTACAGTAAACTGCACACGCATTGTACTAATTATATATGTGACGGACATCTTTATAGCTATCCTATATGTATATACAGTATGCAATCTATCTGTTCTATTATGTCGGATCCTGCTGTGATTTTACTGTACGCAGATGAATTGCTGGATTTTCATCAACCAATCTATTTATATATACATGTATATGTATATATACACATATACAGTATATATATATATATATATATTGAAGAATATTTATGTAATGCTAGTCACAACCCATGGCTAGGCCGTGAACAAGCACAGTCAGATGTTCCGGAGTCAATACCAAAAGATCACGTAGTAAACCAAGGGGAATTAAGAAGTCGCAAGTCAGGTCACATGCCATGGTCAGAATGCCAGAGAATCAATGGATAAGCAAAGGGGCAATAACAAACGGTAGTCTGAACAAGATCCAAAGGTCAGCAACGGAATATCATATGCAAAGGGGCAATGACAAACGGGTAGTCTGAACATGGTCCAAAGGTCAGCAGCAGAATATCAGATGCAAAGGGGCAATGACAAATGGGTAGTCAGAATACGGTCCAAAGGTCAGCAGCAGAATATCAGATGCAAAGGGGCAATGATAAACGGGTATTCTGAACACAGTTCAAAGGTCAGCAGCAGAAGAATATCAGAACTTACAGCACAGGGTACAGGCAAACACACCAGCTTAGAAGAAGCTTTTGACTGGCAATGATCTGGGCCAGAAAGTTCACCTAAATAACAGGGCAATTACCAAAAATATGGAGCACCTGGGGAAGTCTCTGCACCTTCCAGTCAGATAGGTCAACCAAGCTGTCAATCAAAGCACTGACAGCTCAGCATGCCCCAGCACAGGATAGGAAGCCAGAGCTGTCCATCACAGAGTCCCAGACACTCTGAGCAGAGGAATCATGACCGTACCCACTCTTCAAGGGGGGGCACTGGACCCCCATGTTTCCTAGGAAACCTATGGTGAAAAGCTCTGACCAAACGATCAGTGTTATGAATGTGCTAGAGATGGTTTCTGAGCAGAGGCTCCCTCTGGTGGTTACAGATAGTACTGAACCTTTCAGCGAGGAATGGCAATCTGGGATCATGGACTGGTCTGATATAAGGGAGGTTCCCTCCCATGATGGTTGCCGGTAATCATTTGTTCTTGTCTCAATTGTGGTTCCTGGTTCATTTGGAAGTTTGCTGAGTCTTGCCTGCATCTTCTGCTATCAGATAAGATATTTTCTGCTTTTATTTTTGTGCTTGCTATTTGCATTGTTTTCTGCACTTTTGTGGAGGACAGCCGGGTCCCCTCCTGGGGCCTGAGCTCCTCACAGTTTGTCTGTAGCCTCTGTTGTTTTTTCATTTGCTTTTTACTGCTTTTTCAGCAGCTGCAGCTTGGTTTTGTTCACACTGAGATCTGATTTAGTGGGTGGCGAGATCGTGTGATCTCAGTATTTTTGTAATCAGAATTGTTGGATTTTTGTAGGGTTTTCTGGGTTGCAGAAAGTAATCTCTCCTGTCCTTTCCTATTTAGTCAACTTGAGGCCCCAGCATTTGCTCAATCTGTTTTCTGCCTGCGTTTGTGTTTTCATCTTGTCTAACCGCCATTATATGTTTGGGGGCTGCCTATTCCTTTGGGGCTCTACTCCGGGGCAGTTAGCTTTCCTGTTTCTATCTTTAGGTATAGCTAGCTCTCAGGCTGTGACGAGGCGTCTAGGATCAAAGTAGGAGCGCTCCACGGCTACCTCTAGTTGTGTGGTTAGTTCAGGTTTCTGCAACCCATTAGTTACCAACATCTCAGGTGTTCGGCTGCCCTGCTGTTGCTCCTGTCCTCCTCAGCTACCGTACATAACAGATCAGCCTTCACCGAATGAGCTGGAACCCAGGATCTCTCCTTGGGTCCGTATCCCCTCCAGCGAACCAGATAATGGAGGGAATTTCGGATCCTCCGAGAATCCACAGGTCTCTGCACCTCGTACTCCAAACTTCCATCAACAGATACAGGAGGAGGAGGGGAAGAGACAGCAAACATAGACAGAACAAACTTCTTTAACAGGGATTTGTGAAAAACATTGGGACATGAAGGTACTGTAGAAGTTTTAATCTAAAGGCAACAAGATTTACTACCTCCAAAATCCCATATGGGCCAATGAATTTCGGACCCAACTTTGCCGATGGTATTTTTAACCTTATATTCTTGGATGATAACCAAACTTTATCCCTAACTTTGAAAGTGAAACCTATCGAACGTTTCCTATCCGCCTTGCGTTTTTGCCGAAATTGAGCCACCCAAATATTCCTCTGAACCTACGTCCAAACATCCCTAAGTTTCCGAATGGTCACCTCCACTCCAGGGCATCCAGAATTCATCCTAGAGAATTCACCAAAATGAGGTTGAAAACTATAGTAACAAAACAAAGGAGAGATTCGAGTGGACTGATTGACCCGACTGTTAAAGGCGAACTCAGCAAGAGACACAAACGAGGACCAGTCCTGTTGAGCAGCCACAAAATATCTTAAAATTTGTTCTAGCTATTGATTCGTCCTCTCTGTCTGACCGTTTATCTCAGGGTGATAAGCAGAGGAAAAAGACAAATCAATCCTGAACTTCCTACAAAATGCCCTCCAGAATTTAGAGACAAATTGCACTCCCCTATCCGATACAATGTTTAAAGGAATGCCATGCAATCTCACCACATGACTGATAAATAACCTGTAAAGTGTTTCAGCATTAGGCAATCTAGATAATGGAACAAAGTGAGCTTGTTTACTGAATGGGTCAACCACCACCCAAATAACCGTTTTTCCACTAGATAAATGCAAATCTGTAATGAAGTCTATGTACAATTTCTCCTGAGTACGCCAATACCCCACTGTTTGGGCATATGGCAGAGCTTGGAGAGGAAGGAGCGCCGTTTCACTTTTCAATGCAAAATTGGCTGGAATTGAGATCGGATGCCATGTCGCGTTTGGAGAGCCCCGATGTGCCTAAACAGTGGAAAACCCCACAAGTGACACCATTTTGGAAACTACACCCCCAAATGAACTTATCTAGATGTGTGGTGAGCACTTTGAACCCCCAACTGCTTCACAGAAGTTTTTAACGTAGAGCAGTAAAGTTAAAAAATCATATTTTTTCCACAAAAATCATATTTTCCCCCCCAATTCTTTATTTTTCCAAGGGTAACAGAAGAAATTGGACCCCAAAATTTATTGTGCAATTTGTCCTGTGTACGCTGATACCCCATATGTGGGGGAGAACCACTGTTTGGGCACACGGCAGAGCTTGGAAGGGAAGGAGCACCAGATTTTACTGTTATGGTTTGCAGGTGCCATGACCCACTGAGAGAGCCCATGAGGTGCCAAAACAGCAGAATCCCTCATAAGTGACCCCATTTTACGAACTACACCTCTCAATGAATTCATCTATGGGCGCAGTGATCATATTGACACCATGGGTGCGTCACAGAATTTTATACCATTGGGCAGTGAGGACAAAATAACTACATTTTTACCACCAAAATTTTGTTTTAGTCAAATATTTTACATTTTTACACAAAAAGTGGGTAAAAATGGCAACAAAATTTGTCCCACAATTTCTACTGAATGTGGCAATACTCCATATGTGGCTGTACAGTGCTACTTAGCAATACGGAGAGACTTGGGAGGAATGAAGCGCTATTTGCCTATTTAAGTGACTGGGTCTGTGCAAATGTTAGTGTTTCCACGGACCATGTGTCCATGGGCAAAACAAGCTGACATGTCCATTTTTTAACCCTTTTACCCCCAAGGGTGGTTTGCACGTTAATGACCGGGCCAATTTTTACAATTCTGACCACTGTCCCTTTATGAGGTAGTAACTCTGGAACGCTTCCATGGGTCCTGGTGATTCTGACATTATTTCCTCGTGACATATTGTACTTCATGATAGTGGTAAAATTTCTTTGATATAACTTGCATTTATTTGTGAAAAAAATGGAAATTTGGCGAAAATTTTGCAATTTTTCAACTTTGAATTTTTATGCCCTTAAATCAGAGATATGTCACAAATAATACTTAATAAGTAACATTTCCCACATGTCTACTTTACATCAGCACAATTTTGGAACCAAAATTTTTTTTTGTTAGGAAATTATAAGGGTTAAAATTTGACCAGCGATTTCTCAATTTTACAACTCCATTTTTTGTTAGGGACCACATCACATTTGAAGTCACTTTGAGGGGTCTATATGATAGAAAATACCCAAAAGTGAAACCATTCTAAAAACTGCACCCCTCAAGGTGCTCAAAACCACATTCAAGAAGTTTATTAACCCTTCAGGTGCTTCACAGGAATTTTTTAAATGTTTAAAAAAAATGAACATATAACTTTTTTTCACAAAAAAAATTAATTCAGATCCAATTTTTTTTATTTTCCCAAGGGTAACAGGAGAAATTGTACCCCAAAAGTTATTGTGCAATTTGTCCTGAGTACGCTGATACCACATATGTGGGGGAAACCACTGTTTCGGCGCACGGCAGAGCTCGGAAGGGAAGGAGCGCCGTTTGACTTTTTCAATGCAAAATTGGCTGGAATTGAGATATGACACCATGTCGCATTTGGAGAGTCCCTGATGTGCCTGAACAGTGGAAAGTCCCCAATTCTAACTCCAACCCTAACCCCAACACACTCCTATCCCTAATCCTAACCGTAATCACAACCTAACCCTAATGCCAAACCTAACCCTAATGGGAAAATGGAAATAAATACATTTTTTTAATTTAATTTTTTATCCCTAACTAAGGGGGTGATAAAGGGGGTTTGATTTACTATTTATAGCGGATTTTTATGATTGGCAGCTGTAACACGCTTTTTATTGCAAAAAATAGTTTTTGCATCACCACATTTTGAGAGCTATAATTTTTCCATATTTTGGCCCACAAAGTCATGTCAGGTCTTATTTTTTGCGGGACGAGGTGACATTTTTATTGGTACCATTTTTGGGCACGTGACATTTTTTGATCGCTTTTTATTATGATTTTTGGGAGGCAGAATGAACTAAAACCAGCAATTCATGAATTTCTTTTGGGGGAGGCGTTTATACCGTTCCGCGTGTGGTAAAATTGATAAAGCAGTTTTATTGTTCGGGTCAGTACGATTACAGCGATACCTCATTTATATCATTTTTTTATGTTTTGGCGCTTTTATACAATAAAAACTTTTATATAAAAAAATAATTATTTTTGCATCACTTTATTCTGTGAGCCATAACTTTTTTATTTTTTCGCTGATGATGCTGTTCGGCGGCTCGTTTTTTGCAGGACAAGATGACGTTTTCAGCGGTACCATGTTTATTTATATATATATATACACATATATATTTATGTCTTTTTGATCGCATGTTATTCCACTTTTTGTTCGGCGGTACGATGATAAAGCATTGTTTTTTTGCCTTCTTGTTTATTTATTTATTTTTAAGGGTTCACTAAAGGGGTTAACTAGTGGGACAGTTTTATAGGGCGGGTCATTATGAAAGGGTTAATGTTTACTGTGGGGACCGGAGCTAATGCTGACAGCCGCGCAGTAAACCCCCCGAATGAATGAGTTCCTCTCCCGGCTGACAGGAGAGGAAGTGATTAGCTGGGAAGCTTAATTGAATGTTTCCCAGGCTAATCAGTACACTTCAGGTCAGCTGGAGACACTGCACAGCATCAGTGACATCAGAGGGAGTCTCCGGCTGACCTGAAGTGAACAGATTAGCGTGGGAAACAATCAATTAAGCTTCCCAGCTAATCCCTTCATCTCCTGTAAGCTAGGAGAAGAGCTCATTCATTCAGGGTTTACAGTGAGGCTGCAGCATTAGCTCCGGTCCCCGCTGTAAACCTGTTAGCCCTTTCTGAAGGATTGCAGCGGGGGATCTGACTGAGCGCCGGAGAGATAAGAATATGCTTGCTTTATTATGTTATTTTTATTACAGGAGAACAAGGGATTCGGAAGGATTACCAGTACAATAAAAGATGGTCAAAAACTGTATTTATTTCATTAAAATTATTTTTAATTAATGTGGTTTTTTTAACCATTTCATACAATAGGATTAATAATGGATAGTTGTCTAATTGACAACGCTACATTATTAACCTGGCTTAAAGTCACCTTTCAATAGCAACGTGGCCTTAACCCATTATTAACCCATTAGCCACCGCTCCAGGGCAATGGGAATAGACGGGCTAAGTGCCAGAAAAGGTGCATCTAATCATAGATGTGCCTTTTCTGGGGTGGCTTGGGGCAGATGTTAGTAGCCGGGGGGGGGCAAAAATAATGGTCCCTCTCTGGGCTACTAATATCTGTCTTCAGTCACTGGCTTTCCCTGTCTGGTGGAAAAAATAACGCAAGAGCCCACGCATTTTTTTTCAACAAATTTACACATTTAATTAACACCTACATTTATGAAATTTTGCACACATATTCATGTAATTATTAGTGAAAACCATATATCAAACTACATGAAATGACATGGTTAACTGTATGTAAACCATGTGTCATTTCATGTCGGGTTCTGTAATTTGACAGAAGCCAGCAATTGAATTAGCGGCTATTATACTATGTAGAAGTGTATGAACTATAAATATATGTCACAATGACATATATATATATATATATGTATTCTATGTGTATATATCTATTCCTTATTAAACCTGTCAGTGTGATTTTACAGTATAGCCGGTGATGAATTGCCGGCTTTTCTAAAGGACACCGGTGCGTATTTCTTACAAGTCACACTAATAGTCCGTGTGTAGTCCAATGTTTTCACGCACCCACAGACTTGCATTGGCGAGTCTCGGCCGTAATACGGTGCAAATCGCAGCATGCTGCGATTTCACTCGCACGTATAAAATGGATGAGAAAAAAAATCGGATGATGGGAGATGCCCCATAGATTAACTTCGGTCCGAGTGCAATGCGATTTTCTCTCGCATTGCACTTGTCCGTATTTCTCGCTAGTATGACTCTGGCCTAAGTGCTAGAATAGCAGAATGCCCCTCAAGTAACCCCTTTTGGTAATTATACCCCTTCAGGAATTTATCTACAGGTATAGTGACGATTTTGACTCCATGTGTAATTTCCAGAAACAAGCAGCAGTGGATGTTGCTTAGTGAAAATTGCCATTGTGGTGCCCGTACGTTGTAGTGCCCAGTACCTTGCAGTCACCAGTATGTGGCAGTGCCCAGCTCATGCTTCTGTAGACACACAACTGTAAATTAGGTGGGCTGTCATCGCTACAGAAATGCCAAACATGTGGACGCTAAATGTGGTTTAGACACACTGTGGTGATCAGAAAGGAGGGGGAATTTGGATTTGGAAGTGTAGAATTTGTGACTTTCTTTTGGGAGGCGAGGAGCCATAGCGCTTTTCCAGAGGCTTTGTGTTACCAGTAACGTGGAAGCCACCTCTATTTCCATTGACAGGTGATGGACCTGAGTGAGGACTTGCTTTTTTTGTGTATTGATTTGAAAGCTTTTGTAGGGAACATTTTCCATAACATTTGGGATCACATTTCTCCAGCGCTCTACGCTGAGCACTTACATTTTACATGTAAAACTCTTAGTGACAGGATTCAGATGAGACCTCCAAGTTATTCACTATAATGCAGTAGCAGAGTTACTCTGGACTCTGTTTGGCAATGTCCTTCTTTACAGAGGTGCACAAAACTGTGGTTGACCGTGTTTTTATTCACACCTAAAAAGATAGACACCACCAGGTCATAGAAAGCCACACGGCATCCACAGTGACTCCATCTGCCTTATTATAGGGAATCTTCCACCAGAGGTTCCATCTGAATCACATATTTCAGAGATTTACAAGGAAACCACGGTATAAGCGCTCAGCATAGATCGCAGGATAAATATGAGCTAAGTCTTAGTGCGATCTTTGGGAGGCAGAATGAACAAATCAACAGCAGATGAAGAATTGATTGTATTTATTTTTTATGCTGTTTATAGTGTGGTATAAGTGATTAGGTGATTTTATTCTTTGGGGAAGTGCGATTACAGCGATACCAGATGTGGAGACACAGGGCTCAGCGAGTGCTCTAGTCCGTTAGCCGAAACCGCATGGACCAAGGATCATCCCACCGAACGCCCGCTCTCCTTTGACCGTGGGAATAATACTACTCAGACAACACAGGGTGAAGGTAAAACAGTGTGACAATACATTATTGAAATATAGCGTTGGTAGAGCCACTCTTGTTATTTTTCAGCAATAGGATAAGACATAATTTTATTTTATGTTCAATAAAAGTTATCAAATATAAAGTGCAAGGTGCTTAAAAAACAAATAACCAGAATGAAGCTGGTAGTCAATCCAAAATTGTTCCACATAAACCTGTATGAATCCAAAGGGTATTCAGGACAACGGACTCAATACAAAATGCCTGAGTATTTATACCGCCATATATCACACTGGTATATAATATTCCCTAGGAATTTCTATGCATCTGGTAATATACAATTGTGGATATTGCAGCTATTTGCAATAGTTCTTCTGCAGTGCACTCTAAGCGTTTATTAACAAACACATGAGAGTGCAATTTGTATTTATGTGATTTGCTGTGTTATGAGTTTGTAACATGAGGTGAGCCTGTATCTGCTAATTGGATTCACCTGATCCATTGATAGATACCTCTATTAGTCATCTTTATGGTGTCACAACGTGATGGGTGGCAGGTCAACTGTAGGTGTAAATAATGATAAGCTGCCAGATATATGCGACAACATTGTATGCATGATTTTTTGTGTGACCCATATAGGGTGTCACTGCTGTTTGGGCCTTGGGTAAGCTGCAATATCCACAATTGTATATTACCAGATACATAGAAATTCCTAGGGAATATTATATGCCTGTGTGATATATGGTGGTATAAATACTCAGGCATTTGTATTGAGTCTGTTGTCCTGAATACCCTTTGGGATTCATACAGGTTTACGTGGACCAATTTTGGATTGACTACCAGCTTCATTCTGGTTATTTGTTTTTTAAGCACCTTGCACTTTATATTAATAATTGTATTTTATGTTCAATAAAAGTTATATGTCTTATCCTATTGCTGAAAAACAATACATTATTGAACCACAAAACAGGCAAATAACATATAGAACAGTCCCAGCAAAATACCCAAGATGGTGTAAAATTACAGTCTCACACTTCCACTGACTCGCCGGGATGAAAGCAGCTGTGATTTCAGAGCTTCCAGGGCCGACTACCCCACCTGTGGTACGCTCAAAAGGAGGTAGCAACAAGCTTAGGAAGCTGACAGTCCACTGAGGTACAAGGCCAACTGACCGAAGGGTCACATCCTGGCTTTTCCAAAAATCTCCATGAAGCCAGGTAACTGGTGGGTGCCAATCCCGGCTTTCCCAAACGTATCCATGGGGCTCTGGTGACCGGTGGGTACAAATCTTGACTACCCCAAACATATCTATGGTATAGTGATGGTCAATGGAGCAGATCTTTATTATTTCAGCTGTGGCCGTGGTCCCCTAGGCTGGCATCCTGTAAAATGTCAAATCTGTTTCGTGATGGAGCCATGATCTGGCAGCGATCCTGTAGAGTGTTCCTGGCTGAGGTTTTGTAAAGAGGAAGAGAACCGTGTGCACAGCAATGTGTTCAATGAACTGGTGCCAAGATAGGTTCCAAAACCATAATACTAATAATAATAGAAATCCGGCACTCAACTTGGATTTTTTTGAATTTTTATTGTGTCCAAAGAAATGAGGAGACAGCAATCAGCAAAACGTTTCGGTCCACAACCGGACCTTCGTCAGTTGCTGTATAACAAATATTTTGGTAAAGGTCATAAATAAAGTATATACAAAGACATGGTATGGTCAAAAAAATCGGCATATTCATAATATAAGGTATAGGAAGAAGGCACATTTAGCACAGTCTTGATTCCAAAGTGGAGTAGAGGACATAGAAAGAAACCTATATCGACATACCGTTTTTAAAGAGCCGTATCAATCATAGAGCCGAAATGAAGCAATGAAAGAAGATAACCTACAAACAGTTGGTGATGTCAGAAAATTACTATGTTCAAAACCACCAGAGTGATATCTGGGTCTGTGTGAACATACCGCTGATGTGCAGAGGAATATTTCAGTAACACAGCTTATGTAGCTTTCCTTATTGGGACTAACAGTGCCCAGTGGGATACTCAAAGGTTACAGCCTGAGGAAAGTGAATCATTCCATATTATACTAAAGATAGAATTAGCCAGTTTGCGAGGTAAATCTATACTGTAACATACCACTGGGGTGACGCAGAATATATTGGACAAACGGAGTTTGCAGCCTATAAGTAGAAAGTTCGATACAGTGTTAAAGTGCTCATATACTGAAGGAAAGCGCATAGTAGTCATGTATCTTACCAGTGAGGTGTGCTGCCGACGCGGTATCCACCGCTAGTCTAAGGCAGTCTGTCTGGTGACCGGCTTAAGAGCAGGACGCTCGTGGAGTGAGAGCGTGTGACCGGAAGTATGTGGCACGCTGAGACCAGCAAGTCGGCGCATCATAGCTTCGGGCCGGAAATGATGTGATCTAGAGGAGACTATGCTGTCATGTGTGCATCGCCACGAAGATCGTCGCGGTTGCACATTCTGACTTCTCACAGCTGAGTTGCTGTTTCTTTGTGTTTGGCAGTTAGGGAGTTAATTCTGTCTGTGCTCAGTTCTGGGACTGGGTGCAGTTTTCTCCCGGCTGCAATTAATTATTTGTTGATTGGTTTCCTTTAAATCTCTGGTTGTCTGTGTTGGGAGTTGCCAGTGAAATTCTTCATGCAGACCACAGATAGGATTGTATCTGTATAGACTTAAGTTAAAGAGCTCCTTAGTTGTTTTAAGCTCACCTTGCTTAGAGTTTAATATCCCAGATCATTTATGTTCCTTCTGTGTTTGAGTGTGTATGCAAGTCTGTGTTTTCTCCAGTCTGTCTTATATTTCTAATCTGTGTATTTAGCAGAGATCAGCCCATATCCCTTTGGTGGTAATCAGAATCCTTCTTAGGACTGATTACAGGGTTCAGGGACTGATAGGAGACAGCCTTTTTTTGGATGTTTTACATGAGGGTAGCTCCCTTTGGTTTGCACCTAGTTCACATTAGTCTGGAAGTGCCAGTCAGGTTTTTTGTCTTTTGAATGTTAGCTTGCTGACCGAGCACTCCGCTCCCACCAGGTGGTGATTTTAATTACACCGGCTCCCTACTTTACCCATATATGCAGGCATTACTGACAGAGGTGCATATTCGCCCAGAAATTCAGATATCAGCCTAATAGAGGTATGTTCACATTAGGTTAGGGACTCAACAGAATTGAGACCACCTTGACGATGGTTGTTGAGCTTTAAAATGTTTGGCCAAATGTTTATACTAAGCGTCTCAAATTTTTCCTTATATTCCAAAGCCATATTGCTATTCAAAATTTCATATATTCTATGTTGTCATGCTTTAGTATGCTTGAGTGCAGCCTTTTTTTGGATGTTTTACATGAGGGTAGCTCCCTTTGGTTTGCACCTAGTTCACATTAGTCTGGAAGTGCCAGTCAGGTTTTTTGTCTTTTGAATGTTAGCTTGCTGACCGAGCACTCCGCTCCCACCAGGTGGTGATTTTAATTACACCGGCTCCCTACTTTACCCATATATGCAGGCATTACTGACAGAGGTGCATATTCGCCCAGAAATTCAGATATCAGCCTAATAGAGGTATGTTCACATTAGGTTAGGGACTCAACAGAATTGAGACCACCTTGACGATGGTTGTTGAGCTTTAAAATGTTTGGCCAAATGTTTATACTAAGCGTCTCAAATTTTTCCTTATATTCCAAAGCCATATTGCTATTCAAAATTTCATATATTCTATGTTGTCATGCTTTAGTATGCTTGAGTGCAGCCTTTTTTTGGATGTTTTACATGAGGGTAGTTCCCTTTGGTTTGCACCTAGTTCACATTAGTCTGGAAGTGCCAGTCAGGTTTTTTGTCTTTTGAGGGTTAGGCTGGAGACTTGGACCTCTGAACCATTATCAGTACCTCCAAGGTGAGGGATTAGTTAGGACCCCAGTTTAGGGTCAGGTTAGACCCCCGGTCCTCCTCTTTCCTGTGACAGTGTATCAAGTCCTCAAGATTAACCCTGAGTTCAACGGATATCGTGTCAGGTAAATCTATTCTATATTTACATGCTGATGTTGCTAATCTATATGTTGTATAGAGTGTTGTTCTTTTAAGAATAGTTTACTGACATCGTACACATATCATAAGACCGCGTGACATTTTCACTGGCCCATAAAATTATTCCCAGTTGCCATGGATCCAGTAGCCCAGCTGGCTCTGCAGTTGCAGGGATTATCCATGGAGCTGACGGACATTAAGTCCAAAGTTTTGTCTCCCTCGGAGCAAACCAGATTTGAACCTAAAGTAGCTCTCCCGGACAGGTTCACTGGTGGGCGAGACAAATTTTTTACCTTCAGGGAAGCATGTAAATTGTATTTTCGGTTTCGGCCTCGATCATCAGGGAGTGAAGAGCAGAGAGTGGGAATTGTTATCTCGCTCCTACAAGGGGACCCTCAATCCTGGGCCTTCTCCCTTCCTCCGGGATCCCCGGCTCTACAGTCAGTAGATCGATTTTTTACTGCCCTGGGTTTGGTATATGATGACCCAGATCGGGTCTCTCTTGCTGAGACAAAATTACGTAAGATACAGCAGGGAGATCGTCCGGCGGAGGAATTTGCTTCTGAGTTCCGTAGATGGGCCACAGATACTCAGTGGAATGACCCAGCTCTTAGGAGCCAGTTTTGTCATGGGCTTTCTGACAAATTAAAGGACGTTTTGGCTCAGTATGATTCTCCTCCATCACTGGAGGCTGCTATGGCCCTAGCTATCCGTACTGATAGACGGCTCCGGGAGAGGTGCGAGGTAACTCCGCCCCCTGTTGTTACTCCACCTACTACTAAAGTCCCTTATGTTGAGGTTCCCCTTGTCTGTTCGGAGGAGCCTATGCAGTTGGGAGGGACATCATTTCGTAGGAGGAGATTGGCGGTACGCCGCAGGACTAGAAGGTGTTTCTTCTGCGGGAAAGAGGGACATTTTGTTGGGGATGTCCATCCCGTGCCTTGTTGAGCAAAAAGTCGCCGGAAAACTGTTAATCCCAGGTTGTGTGGTGGACGACAACCTGGGAGTATGTATTTCGTCCGCTAGTTCTTCTCAGTTCCTTGTACCAGTGGAGGTGGTGGTTGGTACGAGAGTGGAGAGATTTTCTGTTCTTCTTGATAGTGGGTCCGGGGCTAATCTGGTTGACGCTCAGTTTGCTCAGGCTCAAGGTATGCATCTGAGTGTATTGGTCAAACCGATCCCTATATTCTCCATTGACGCCAGGCCTCTCGGCCAAGGTAGCTTTGTTCATGAGGTTCATAACATTGACCTTCGGGTAGGGGCAATACATAGGGAACTATTATCTTGTTATGTGTTGGAGGGTCTACCTACTCCTATTGTGTTGGGACTTCCTTGGTTGGTTAAACATAACCCTGTGATTAATTGGCAGTCCAGAGATATAAGCCAATGGGGGGAGTTTTGCAAAAGTAACTGCATGAACACAGTCATCAGTGCGGTCGTGCCTAGTACTTTGCCTCCTTTTTTGGAGGACTTTGGGGATGTGTTCTCTGAGGAGGGGTGTCAGGAGTTGCCTCCTCATCGCGTGTATGACTGCTCTATTAATTTACTTCCTGATGCTAAGTTACCTAAAGCTAGGTTATATAACCTTTCTGGTCCTGAGAGGCAGGCTATGAAAGATTATATTTCGGAAAGTCTGGCCAAAGGGCATATTAGACCTTCATCTTCCCCAGTGGCCGCGGGGTTCTTCTTTGTGAAGAAAAAAGATGGAGGCCTACGCCCTTGCTTGGATTTCCACGAACTTAATCGGATTACTGTTCGAGATCCGTATCCACTCCCTCTGATTCCTGATCTCTTCAATCAAATTGTTGGCGCCAAATGGTTCTCTAAATTGGATCTCAGGGGGCGTATAATCTGATTAGGATAAAGGAGGGGGATGAGTGGAAAACGGCGTTTAACACGCCGGAGGGACATTATGAGAACCTTGTCATGCCTTTTGGTCTGACTACTGCACCAGCAGTATTCCAACATTTTGTTAATGACATTTTTCGTCATCTGGTGGGGCTGTTTGTGGTCGTATATTTGGATGACATTTTAATTTACTCACCAGATCTTGTGTCTCACCAGGAGCATGTGAGACAGGTGTTGCAGATCTTGCGAGACAATAAACTATACGCCAAACTGGAAAAGTGTGTATTCGCCGTACAGGAACTTCAGTTTTTGGGTTTCTTGGTGTCAGCCTCCGGTTTCCGTATGGACCCTGAAAAGGTGAGAGCAGTGCTTGAATGGGATCAGCCAGAGGATCTTAAGGCTCTGCAGCGTTTTCTGGGGTTTGCTAACTACTACCGGAAATTTATTTGTAATTTCTCATCTGTTGTCAAACCTCTCACTGACATGACAAGAAAAGGGACGGATTTTTCTAAATGGTCGGACAAAGCTTGCCAAGCTTTTTCCTCTTTGAAAAAATGTTTTGCTTCGGCACCCGTTCTCATCCAACCAGATGCATCACAGCCGTTCGTTGTGGAGGTGGACGCGTCTGACGTAGGGGTGGGTGCAATATTGTCCCAGGGTCCGTCCCCTGGTAAATGGCATCCGTGCGCTTTCTTTTCTAAAAAATTGTCGTCCGCCGAAAGGAATTATGATATCGGCAATAGGGAACTTTTGGCCATTAAGTTGGCTTTTGAAGAATGGCGTCACTTTTTGGAGGGGGCAGTCCACCCGGTCACCGTCATTACTGATCACAAGAACCTGCTGTATTTGGAATCTGCTAAGCGTCTGAATTCCAGACAAGCTCGATGGTCGTTGTTTTTTACCAGGTTTAATTTTGTTGTCACTTATCGCCCTGGATCTAAGAATGTTAAGGCGGATGCCTTGTCTCGCAGTTTCCCAGGGGCCGGGAAAATGGATGACCCGATTCCCATCCTTCAGGAGGGGGTGGTAGTGTCGGCTGTATGTTCTGAGCTTGAGGAGGAGGTGTTAGAGGCTCAGGGGGACGCCCCTGCAGGACCTCCAGGGAGACTGTTTGTCCCAAATCAGTTGAGACAAAAGGTTATTGAGGCACATCATAATTCTGCTTTAGCAGGACATCCAGGGAGTAAGGCTACTTTAGATCTCCTTTCTCGCCGGTTTTGGTGGCCTAACGTTAATAAAGATGTTTTAACTTTTGTCGCGTCCTGTGGGGTTTGTGCTCGCTCTAAGACCCCTCATACCCGTCCGTCTGGGACCCTCTTACCCTTGAAACTTCCGGAGCGTCCATGGACTCATTTGTCTATGGACTTCATCACGGACCTTCCTCAGTCGTCAGGGAAGACTGTCATACTGGTGGTTGTTGACAGGTTCAGTAAGATGGCACATTTCATTGCTCTTCCTGCCCTCCCTAATGCTAAAACTCTGGCGCAGGTGTTCATTGGGGAGATTGTGAGACTTCATGGGTTGCCTTCTGATGTGGTGTCAGATAGGGGGTCTCAGTTTGTGTCCAAGTTTTGGAGGGCATTTTGTTTACGTCGGGGGATGCAATTGTCATTTTCCTCGGCTTTTCATCCGCAGACCAATGGTCAGACAGAGCGTCTGAATCAAAGCCTAGAGACTTATCTTCGGTGTTTTGTCTCAGAGAACCAGGAGGACTGGTCTTCTTTCTTGCCTCTGGCAGAGTTCGCTCTTAACAACAGGCGGAGCGAGTCCACTGGTAAGTCCCCGTTTTTTGGGGCATATGGTTTTCATCCCCAGTTTTGTACATTCAATGGGGGGGGCCCTTCTGGGGTTCCTGAGGAGGAGCGTTTCTCGTCGTCACTTGCTTCAGTGTGGAGAGGTGTATTGAATAATCTGAGTGCTATGGGGAACCGTTATAAACGTATGGCTGATAGGAGGAGAGTTTCTGGTCCAGATCTTAATGTGAACGATCTGGTATGGTTGTCTACCAGGAATATAAAACTTAAAGTTCCCTCCTGGAAGCTGGGCCCCAGATTCATCGGGCCGTACAGGATCAGTTCCATAATTAATCCTGTGGCATTTCGTCTGGACCTCCCTCCTACGTTTAAAATTCATAATGTGTTCCACAAGTCATTACTTAAGAGGTACGTGGCACCAGTCATACCATCACCTCTACCTCCTCCTCCAGTGGTGGTCAATGGTAACTTGGAGTTTCAAGTGTCAAAGATCATTGACTCACGTCTGAATCGCCGGTCCCTTCAGTACTTGGTGCATTGGAAGGGGTATGGTCCAGAGGAGAGGACGTGGGTTCCTGCGTCTGACATTAACGCAGATCGTTTGGTGCGGACCTTCCACAGAACTCACCCGGGCAAACCTGGCCCTGAGGGTCCGGAGGCCCCTCGTAGAAGGGGGGTACTGTCATGTGTGCATCGCCACGAAGATCGTCGCGGTTGCACATTCTGACTTCTCACAGCTGAGTTGCTGTTTCTTTGTGTTTGGCAGTTAGGGAGTTAATTCTGTCTGTGCTCAGTTCTGGGACTGGGTGCAGTTTTCTCCCGGCTGCAATTAATTATTTGTTGATTGGTTTCCTTTAAATCTCTGGTTGTCTGTGTTGGGAGTTGCCAGTGAAATTCTTCATGCAGACCACAGATAGGATTGTATCTGTATAGACTTAAGTTAAAGAGCTCCTTAGTTGTTTTAAGCTCACCTTGCTTAGAGTTTAATATCCCAGATCATTTATGTTCCTTCTGTGTTTGAGTGTGTATGCAAGTCTGTGTTTTCTCCAGTCTGTCTTATACGTCTAATCTGTGTATTTAGCAGAGATCAGCCCATATCCCTTTGGTGGTAATCAGAATCCTTCTTAGGACTGATTACAGGGTTCAGGGACTGATAGGAGACAGGGTTAGGCTGGAGACTTGGACCTCTGAACCATTATCAGTACCTCCAAGGTGAGGGATTAGTTAGGACCCCAGTTTAGGGTCAGGTTAGACCCCCGGTCCTCCTCTTTCCTGTGACAGTGTATCAAGTCCTCAAGATTAACCCTGAGTTCAACGGATATCGTGTCAGGTAAATCTATTCTATATTTACATGCTGATGTTGCTAATCTATATGTTGTATAGAGTGTTGTTCTTTTAAGAATAGTTTACTGACATCGTACACATATCATAAGACCGCGTGACATATGCGTTCCATTGGATAACTGGCTTGCGTTCCATGACATAAGGAAGCCAGCATGGGACAAAATAGGAGCAGTAACAGGCTCGTAGGTGAATATGCATAGTGACCAGTGTGATGGTGCGACGGCAATAATAGACCCATTGTGGTGGTGATAGAGTGAAGGTCCAGATGGAACATGACATTCAGTAAAGATGGCTCTGAAAAAATAAAATATGACAATTAACTTATGCAGACATGGTAATGTAGATAGACATTGTATATTCATAAGAAAGATAACAGGTCATATTCACGGTTTAACCCTTTCGGGACAGAGTTTCAAGCGTGTGTATCCAGAAGGATTCACGTTTTTTGAGTCACATTATCCGATCACCCCCTCGTCGTAGGGGAGGAACAGAATCGATTACCTGGTATTTCAGTTGGGAAATGGTATGTCCCATTTGATGAAAATGACTAGGTAGAGGGAGGAGGAGATTCCGACATCGTATAGAGGACTTGTGCTTAGAGATTCGATCTCTAATGGATTGTGTCGTTTCGCCAATATATAACAGTCCACACGGACATTTAATTAAATAGACGAGAAATGAGGATTCGCATGTATAATAGTTCTTAATGAAAAATGTTTTGCCTGTCCTCGGATGTAGAAATCTGCCTCCCTTTATAACATTATTGCATTGTGCACAATGCAAACACGGATAGGTGCCTGTTTGTGGTTTAGATAGGAACAGTTGTTTGTGACGTATGTTGGAGCCGATGTCAGCACGGACAAGAGAGTCCTTAAAATTGGGTGGTCTCTTAAAACATGGCAAAAAAGGATTACGAAATTCCACTATATCAGGATGTGCGGAGGACAAAATGGGCCAATGTCTTCTGATAGTTCTGTGAAGGAGAAAAGCAAAGGGATGGAAGGAATGTACAAAGGGAATTCGTTTTGTTGTTTCGATCCATCTAGTAACATCCCTGTGTGGTGGATTTCTAGCTTTGTCTAATAATGTAGCGGGATAACCTCGGTTAGAGAATTTGTGGGTCATATCCATCAGGCGTTGTGTCCGTTTGTTGTCATCGGAAACTATACGACGGTCTCTCTGGAATTGTGACATAGGGATGGAACGTTTCACCGCGGGTGGGTGAAAACTTGTAAAATGTAATAAACTGTTCCGATCAGTGGTTTTGGTAAAGAGATCTGTTGTGAGATTTCCTTCAGTGTCCTTTAGGATCTTAGTATCAAGGAAATCGATGGAACTGATATCATATGACATGGTGAATGTAATACCTGGCCATGATTGATTCAAAACGGAGTGGAAATCAGATAGTGATTCTGGTGTGCCACGCCACAGGCAGAATACATCATCGATGTAACGTTTCCATACTATCACATTTTGAGTACTGTATATAGTGGGAGTGTGTAAATGATGGATGACTCAAAATGTGCCATATATGTGTTTGCATATGGAGGCGCAACATTCGATCCCATCGCAGTACCCCGGCACTGTAAGTAAAAAGTATCTTGAAAAAGAAAGAAGTTATTGAACAATATGACAGTGAGAAGACAATACATAAGTTGACACCCTCTTCAGACATCTCAGAGGACGAAAGGAGGTGATGTACCGAGTTAATCCCCTCTATATGGGGGATGGATGTATACAGGTCTTTATCATCCATGGTGACCAGTAATGTGTCTGGTGGAACTCTACCCAATGTATTAATTATTTTTAAGAAGTCTCCCGTATCTAGAATGAAGGATGGAGATTGTTGGGTGAGAGGTGTCAATACTTTTTCTAGGAATTTAGCAATGGGGGACAATATGGAGTCCGTGGACGCCACTATTGGTCTCCCGGGTGGGTTTTGTAAATTCTTGTGCAGCTTCGGTAATGTGTAAAACACTGGAGTGATTGGGTGTGATTTACGTAGGTAGTCACAAGTTTTAGAATCGAGGATGCCCATGTGTGAGTATTTCAAGATAATCTCTTCTATTTTATTGGATATATCAGGGGTAGGGTCCCTGAAAAGGGGTTTATAAATGGACGTGTCCGTTAATTGCCTAAGGATTTCTGAGATATATTGGGATTTGTCCATGATGACAAGGGCTCCACCCTTGTCAGCAGGCTTGATTATAAGTTCAGGATTATCCTGAAGAGATTTGAGAGCCTGTCTCTCTACATTTGAGAGATTACTGGGGTAATGAAGTTTAACCCTTTCAATGTCTCTATGTATATTGTTGAAGGAAGTCTGAACGAAGTTGATGAAGGTTTCTAAGACATGGGATCCTGTTGGTGGTCGGAAGGAACTCTTGTTCCTTAAACCTAGACTAGTTATGGATAGAGGATTAGATCTAATGACAGGTATATCAGGTATTGATGAAAAGTGAACCTTCAATCTTAATAAATGGAAGAACCTTTGTAGGTCCATTTCTAGACCAAAGGTCCTGCAGAGGGGCAGAAGGAAAGGCCCTTCTGAAGTGCTGAATATTCCGCAATACCTAGAGATGTGGATGAGATGTTAATTACTAACGATTCAGTACCTGAGATCGTGTAACCCTCATTTGGTCTTGGTTGTTCCTTCCGCTTGTGGCCCCGTCTGGTCTTCTTTTGGGGAACCGGCGTCTTTGTCCTAAAAAATGGGACGATGTTGATGGGAGGGTATTTCTCTCTTGTTCCGATCCGGAAGTTGAGTAGTCTGAGGATGAACGATGGTTCCTTGATGGTGGTCGCCTTGAAGAGAAGTTGTCTTGCCATCTGTAGACTTTATGCGATTCGTAATCAGTGGTATCTCGTGAGAACTTGTTCCGTTTGCGTGTCTCGGTGTCCCTCCTATGTTGATCAATCCTCTTTGGCCCATTTTGTCCTCCGCACATCCTGATATAGTGGAATTTCGTAATCCTTTTTTGCCATGTTTTAAGAGACCACCCAATTTTAAGGACTCTCTTGTCCGTGCTGACATCGGCTCCAACATAAGTCGCAAACAACTGTTCCTATCTAAACCACAAACAGGCACCTATCCGTGTTTGCATTGTGCACAATGCAATAATGTTATAAAGGGAGGCAGATTTCTACATCCGAGGACAGGCAAAACATTTTTCATTAAGAACTATTATACATGCGAATCCTCATTTGTCGTCTATTTAATTAAATGTCCGTGTGGACTGTTATATATTGGCAAAACGACACAATCCATTAGAGATCGAATCTCTAAGCACAAGTCCACTATACGATGTCGGAATCTCCTCCTCCCTCTACCTAGTCATTTTCATCAAATGGGACATACCATTTCCCAACTGAAATACCAGGTAATCGATTCTGTTCCTCCCCTACGACGAGGGGGTGATCGGATAACGTGACTCAAAAAACGTGAATCCTTCTGGATACACACGCTTGAAACTCTGTCCCCGAAAGGGTTAAACCGTGAATATGACCTGTTATCTTTCTTATGAATATACAATGTCTATCTACATTACCATGTCTGCATAAGTTAATTGTCATATTTTATTTTTTCAGAGCCATCTTTACTGAATGTCATGTTCCATCTGGACCTTCACTCTATCACCACCACAATGGGTCTATTATTGCCGTTGCACCATCACACTGGTCACTATGCATATTCACCTACGAGCCTGTTAGTGCTCCTATTTTGTCCCATGCTGGCTTCCTTATGTCATGGAACGCAAGCCAGTTATCCAATGGAACGCATAGTCTCCTCTAGATCACGTCATTTCCGGCCCGAAGCTATGATGCGCCGACTTGCTGGTCTCAGCGTGTCACATACTTCCAGTCACACGCTCTCACTCCACGAGCGTCCTGCTCTTAAGCCGGTCACCAGACTGCCTTAAGGGTATGCCACACTAAACAACATCGCTAACGGGATCGCTAAAAAACGTCACTATTTAGCGATCCCGTTAGCGATGTTGTTGTGTGCGGCATCTGCCAGCGACGATCTTCCTGCTGTGATCTCGCTCGTCGCTGGAATCGTTCCGGACCCTATTTTATCGCCGGCGCTCCCGCTGGGTAAGTATAATCGCTAAGTGTAGCACCTTTTCTTAGCGATTTAGCGGTACTTTTGTACCGCTAAAGTCGTTAAGGAGATCGCTAACCGCGATAGCGTCCTTAACGACATCGCTAAGTTAGGTAGCTACTAGCGATATAGAAACAATCCCGCTAGCGATCTCATTAGTATGCGACGCTAACGAGATCGCTAGCGGGATTGTGTAGTGTGGCAGTACCTTTAGACTAGCGGTGGATACCGCGTCGGCAGCACACCTCACTGGTAAAATACATGACTACTATGCGCTTTCCTTCAGTATATGAGCACTTTAACACTGTATCGAACTTTCTACTTATAGGCTGCAAACTCCGTTTGTCCAATATATTCTGCGTCACCCCAGTGGTATGTTACAGTATAGATTTACCTCGCAAACTGGCTAATTCTATCTTTAGTATCATATGGAAACATTCACTTTCCTCAGGCTGTAACCTTTGAGTATCCCACTGGGCACTGTTAGTCCCAATAAGGAAAGCTACATAAGCTGTGTTACTGAAATATTCCTCTGCACATCAGCGGTATGTTCACACAGACCCAGAAATCACTATGGTGGTTTTGAACATAGTAATTTTCTGACATCACCAACTGTTTGTAGGTTATCTTCTTTCATTGCTCCATTTCGGCTCTATGATTGATACGGCTCTTTAAAAACGGTATGTCGATATAGGTTTCTTTCTATGTCCTCTACTCCACTTTGGAATCAAGACTGTGCTAAATGTGCCTTCTTCCTATACCTTATATTATGAATATGCCGATTTTTTTGACCATACCATGTCTTTGTATATACTTTATTTATGACCTTTACCCATATATTTGTTATACAGCAACTGACGAAGGTCCGGTTGTGGACCGAAACGTTTTGCTGATTGCTGTCACCTCATTTCTTTGGACACAATAAAAATTCAAAAAAATCCAAGTTGAGTGCCGGATTTCTATTATTATTAAGAGGTTTTGTAAAGAGTCTCTGGTTCTTTGGATCTCTTGGCTCTCTGGATGTCTTGGCTCTCTGGATGTAAATTGTTAGAGGCTGTGAGGAACTAAGCCGACCGCCACACGGTAGCCCGGGTATCACAGCTTCTGATCCCACCGCCGCTACCAAATGTGAAGGACGACCACCTTCCTCCCACGTCACCAATGGGACGTAACTCCACAGGTACAGCTCTCCGGCGCCCCCTTTGTTTCTCAGGTCAGTAAGGGAACTGCACCTAGAGCAAATGGCCGCCGGGGAGGGTGCCCTGTTACCCACTAAAGATTAATTTTATGGTTTAATTGCCTTAAGGGCGCACTAGATAATTACAGAAATATACAGTAGAGCTATACAACGTAATTACAATGGATTTGCAGTCAGAGTAAAATACAACGATAATGTACAAGGCTTAAAGGTATAAGCTATAGATCAATATTACCGGGTAGCATGGTCATGGGAAGGCAGGGCTCTGCCGTTCCCAGGTAACAGTCTTCAGTTGCTGGATAGTCCCCAAAGCATGTGTTGCTGCACCCTTGGCAAGGCAAATCAAATCTGTCCCTTGGTCCTTCCTAGACCATCTTCTTGGCTTCTGTGTGTAAAATGGATTGCGAGCAGCCTGTTCATGGCTACAGTTCTTAAACCTGCTAGGCCCTTCCCTTTGCTTTGAAGCACGCATATTAACTGGCCTGCAATTCATATGGAGCAGGAAATACTGGCCTGAGTCCGAGCCATTCAACATACCAATGACCATCCCATTCAGACACTGGCCTAAACCAATTAGCATATTAAAGCCCTTTTGATTCATAGTGGACATCAAAACCGGTCGTACTGGATATGCTAATAGGCCCTGTGTAGTTGGCAGTCTGTGGCTCTGTGAACTGACAAAATGGAGGCTGGTACAGGCCCTATCTAAGATGGTGGCGGTCCCGACCTCACACCTCCCTGCTTTTGAGGGCGCTAGGGGTATCACATTCCTGTGTTCCCCCGTGCGCCCTACCGCACCCTCTCTTTGGCTAGGGTGGCAGATCCAGAAGGATTTCTGACTCTCTGTCCTCTGAAAGGTGGCACACTGGTTGGGCAGAAGCCTCCCGCTCATGGTGGGCCTTCATCAGGTTCACATGGAAGGCCTTCCTCCTTCCACGGGCATGGTCCAGGGTGACAAGGTAGGTGACGGCGTTGAGCTGCTCGTGCACGAGGTATGGACCCTCCCAGGCCGCCTGAAGCTTGTTTTGGGGTACGGGGACCAGTACCCACACCTTTTGACCCACCTGGTAGGTCCGCTCACAAGCATTCTGGTCATACCATTGCTTCTGGTCAGCCTGAGCTTGGGCCATATTGTCATGCACCAGCCGCGTCAAGGCCATCATTCGGTCCCGGAAGCGCACGACATACTCAATGACCGACACTCCAGGGGTGGCTAAATCCCCTTCCCATGCTTCCTTCACCAGAGCAAGGGGCCCCCGTACACGTCGCCCGTACAGGAGCTCAAAGGGGGAGAACCCCGTTGAGGCCTGTGGGACCTCCCGGTAGGCAAACAGCAGGTGTGGGAGATACCGCTCCCAGTCTCTCCCGTGGGAGTCGACCATCTTCAGCATCTGCTTTAAGGTGCCATTGAACCGCTCACACAAGCCATTGGTCTGTGGGTGATACGGGCTGGCCACCAGATGTTGCACCTGTACCTGCTTACAGAGAGACTCCATCAGCTGCGACATGAACTGGGTCCCTCGGTCGGTGAGCATTTCCATGGGAAACCCCACTCTGGAGAAAATCTCCAGTAAGGCAGTGGCCACTTTGTCGGCCCGAATGGACGACAAAGCTACCGCCTCCGGGTACCGGGTGGCATAGTCCACTACCGTTAGTATGAAGCATTTCCCGGAGCGGCTGGGAGTGGACAGAGGTCCAATGAGATCCACAGCCACCCTCGAGAAAGGCTCTTCGATGATGGGCAGAGTTACCAGTGGGGCTTTGGGGCGCGGCCCCGCCTTCCCCACCCTCTGACAGGTGTCACACGAACGGCAGTAGGCTATCACCTCGGTCCTCATTCCAGGCCAGTAGAAATGCTGAGCTAGCCTGGCCCTGGTTTTAGTGATCCCTAAGTGTCCGGCCATTGGAATCTCGTGTGCGATCCGCAACAATTCCGCCCTGAACGGATGGGGCACCACTGTCGGTCCCTGGGCCACGCCTCCGGTGAACCCTGCTGGACCGTTACCCGGTACAGCCGTCCCTGGTCCCAGACCACTCGCTCGCGGTCGGACTCCAGGGGAGGCTGTGCCGCCTGTTCCTTGAGAGTCTTCAGGCTAGGGTCAGCTTCCAACGCTGCCTGAAATCCCTGACTTGATGTGGCAAGAATTGATGAAACTGCCATGTCCTCTGTCAGTTCCCCGGGATCTGTCTCCTGGCTACTGTCTGACTCGGCAGCCACTTGGTCGGAGAGGGGAAACCGTCGGACCTCCGCGAGGCTCCTTGGGCTTCAGCGCTCCCACTCCTGGTAACAGCGGCCACGACCGCTGAGACCATGGGTAGCGCCTGCTTTCCCTCGTCCCCTGACCAAGTCGACGGGTCAGGTAGACTTCCTGACATCCCGGATGTGGGGAACTCCTGCCCTGGGGTCTTACCTGGTGGCTCCTCTCCCGGGACGCCCCCTCCCCCCATGGCCTGTTCCTCTTCCTGCAGGGGCCCTAGACTCAGCAGGCTGGGTTCACTTAGGGGCCCTACACTGCCCATAGCAGCCCCTCCCCCCACCTCTGAGCTCTCCCATGCAGCCTCCTCACCTGTCCTCACCGTGAGCCCTGTGTGTGTAGTGTCAGTGCATGGCTTACCATCAGGTTTCACTCCCTCCTCCACTGTTGGAGGCACATTCAATACATTAACATTAGCATTCACAGTAGTCATGACATTCTTGGGAGAGCCGAACTTGGGGGTTCAGTGGCCACATACTGGGACACTAGCCGCCCCAAATCGGTCCCAAGCAACACATTTGCAGGAATATTCGGCGTTACTCCCACCTCCCGCATCCCCCTCCGGCGCCCCAGTCCAAATACACCTTGGCAACGGGCAGCGCCGGTTCAACGCCTCCAATTCCGGAGACGGAAAGGGTTTTCCCAGGTACCAAGTCTTGAGGGGACACCACCTCAGGACGTACCAGGGTTCGTTCAGCGCCTGTGTCCCGCAGTCCCATGACCGCTGAGCGGCCGATGGTGACGGGTTGGTAATTGTCTAGGGACCTCCCACCACCCCCTCCCACACACAAAACAGTGGTCGGTTTCTGGGACAGGGATGGGGCCTTCTGGCGCTGGGGACACGCAGCCTTAAAGTGTCCTGGCTGATTGCAATTATGACGTCTGGGTTCTGTTCCTGGCCTGGAGAGGGCAGCCGGGGGGTATACCCCTTGCACTCTGGGGGCTGGATATGGGGCTGGGGCAGGATTGGGCTTACCCCCTCTCCAGGTGCTGCTGGCAGGCTTCTTTGGCTCCGGCGCCCTGTTGTTGGCATACTCGTCTGCCAGGGCGGCTGTAGCAGAAGCCCCCTTTGGTTTCCGGTCACGGAGGAACTGCTGGAGGTCCTCTGGGCAGTTCCACAAGAATTGCTCCATGACAAACAGTTCCTGGACCTCCTGGCGGGTAGTGAGCTCTAGACCCGAGGTCCAGTGCTCCGCAGCTCTCAGCAGGGCCCGCATGTGGTCGGTCCAGGTGTCCTTTGAACCCCGCTGCAGGCTCCTGAACTTCCTGCGGTACGACTCCGGGGTGAGGTTGTAGTGCTGGATCAGGGCCCGCTTGATGCTGTTGTAGTCCTGCTCCTCCCCGGCAGGTAAGTCCCCCAAAACTTCCAGGGACTTACCCCCCAAATGGGGGTCAGGTACCTTGCCCACTGATCCAGGGCCAGATGATGTTGGAGGCAGGTCCTCTCAAAAGCAAGCAGAAAGGAATCCAGATCTCCATCCTTTTCAAGTAAGGGAAAGTCCTCGGCCCGGACCTTGGAAGCCCTTGTCTCCGGTGGGCCTGGTGCATCCAGCGGGGGCCCGTGCTGAGCCATCTCCAGTCGGTGCCGGCGCTCCGCAGCTTCACGGCGTTCTGTATGCTCACGCTCCGCAGCTTCACGGCGTTCTGTATGCTCCCGCTCTGCTGCTTTCTCTGCCGCTGCTTGCTCCCGCTCTGCTGCTTTCTCTGCTGCCACCAGGAGTCTGTCATAGGCGGCGTCATTACCAGCCTCGAGCTGTGCCATAGCCGCTTGGAAAAGGGCCTCCGATCTGGACAGGCTGAGACGGGCAGGGGGTGGACAGTCCACTGTGAGACTGAGCACGGGGGTCGGGCTCCTTGGGGAGCCCTGGCTGAGCTCCCCCTCATCGGTATCGAACCCCTCATAGACCACAGCATTGGCCTCCCCCTTTGCCTTACTCCTGGTGCCTTCCGCCATCTTGGGAACCTTTGGTTACTGACACAGCTGCAACCCTGACCTTGCACACAACTTGTTATATTTACCCTCTGACCGTCTAGTGCTGGGCTGACCTTAAGACCCCAGCAGTGAAAGTACCGCTGGTAGTCTCTAGTGTCTGGGAGTAGGGGTCCCACGCACACTATTACTCTGATCCCACCGCTGCCACCAATTGTGAGGAACTAAGCCGACCGCCACACGGTAGCCCGGGTATCACAGCTTCTGATCCCACCGCCGCTACCAAATGTGAAGGACGACCACCTTCCTCCCACGTCACCAATGGGACGTAACTCCACAGGTACAGCTCTCCGGCGCCCCCTTTCTCTCTCAGGTCAGTAAGGGAACTGCACCTAGAGCAAATGGCCGCCGGGGAGGGTGCCCTGTTACCCACTGGGTATTCTAAGATTCGTAATCAGAGTAAAAGCATCAGCCCAAGATTAATTTTATGGTTTAATTGCCTTAAGGGCGCACTAGATAATTACAGAAATATACAGTAGAGCTATACAACGTAATTACAATGGATTTGCAGTCAGAGTAAAATACAACGATAATGTACAAGGCTTAAAGGTATAAGCTATAGATCAATATTACCGGGTAGTATGGTCATGGGAAGGCAGGGCTCTGCCGTTCCCAGGTAAGTCTTCAGTTGCTGGATAGTCCCCAAAACATGTGTTGCTGCACCCTTGGCAAGGCAAATCAAATCTGTCCCTTGGTCCTTCCTAGACCATCTTCTTGGCTTCTGTGTGTAAAATGGATTGCGAGCAGCCTGTTCATGGCTACAGTTCTTAAACCTGCTAGGCCCTTCCCCTTTGCTTTGAAGCACGCATATTAACTGGCCTGCAATTCATATGGAGCAGGAAATACTGGCCTGAGTCCGAGCCATTCAACATACCAATGACCATCCCATTCAGACACTGGCCTAAACCAATTAGCATATTAAAGCCCTTTTGATTCATAGTGGACATCAAAACCGGTCGTACTGGATATGCTAATAGGCCCTGTGTAGTTGGCAGTCTGTGGCTCTGTGAACTGACAAAATGGAGGCTGGTACAGGCCCTATCTAAGATGGTGGCGGTCCCGACCTCACAGAGGCATATTCCACTTTTATAGCTCACAACTGTTGTCATTCAAGCCAGCATCCAGAGGTCAAGAGGAAGATGTGATGAGGTTTACTCACATTGTTGGACTACTTAATTAATTTGCAGAATTTTTAATCCTCTGCAAGTCAACAAGCCACAGGACCCACACAATGGTCATTGAACAGATTAAGTAAAAATCCAGTCTTCAATTACCCTACATCACTGTATTCTAAAGATAGCAGACAATAAGTTGTAGGAGCTGATACAAGAGGCAAACATTAGCTATTCAAAAAGATCAAAAATCAACGTGTAATACTAATATGACAACAGTGTATGGTTCTTGACCAACTGAAGAACAAACGCATAAATGCAAAACTCAACATATAGATAACAGTCCATTCCTCCTGGCTTACAGAAAATAGACGTGAGGATAATTAAGATAACATGCTGTGTCGTCACACCAGATTTATATGTATATTTTTATATTTGGTTGCTGTCACACACTGAGAGACACTTTTTATTGCAAAACCTGCATCGCCATATTGTGAGAGCTATAATTTGTTTATAGTTTTGCTGATGGTCATGTGAAGGCTTGTTTTTTGCAGGACAAGTTGACGTTTACTGGTATAATTTTCAGACACGACATTTTTTGATCACTTTTTATTCTGATTTTTGGGAGGCAGAATGACTAAAAAAGTAATTCATATTATTTTTGTTTTTTTCTTATGCTGTTCCGCATGCAGTAAAATTGATAAGGCAGTTTTATTCTTGGGGACAGTGCGATTACAGCGATACCTCATTTATATTTTTTATGTTTCAGTGCTTTTACACAATAAAAACTATTATCTAGAAAAAAAGAATCGCTTTATTATGAGAGCGATAACTTTTTTATTTTTCTGCTGACGGACCCGTATGGCAGTTTGTTTTTTTGCAGGACAAGATGACGTTTTCAGCTGTACAATTTTTATGTAGATTGCTTTTTTTATCATGCATTTTTTGACTTTTGATAAAGCAGAGTTTTTTGCCTTGTTTTATTTTGTTTGTTTTTACGGTGTTCACTGAAGGGGACAGTGGGACAGTTTTATAGGTCGGGTCATTCCAGAAGGAGCGATACCAAATATGTGTACTTTTTATTTTAAACAAATTATTTATTGGATTAATATTTTTTTTGTGATTCTTTTTTTATATATATTTTTACAATTTATTAACTTTATTTTTTTACTCTTTTACATTGTCCCCTAATGAGACATCAACTGTATAATGACAGATTGCTGATCTAGCTGATTACTGCGCCATATCTATATGGTGGTTTGCGGGAACACAGCTCCTGCGGCGCCTTGTATATACAGGTCCTTCTCAAAAAATTAGCATATAGTGCTAAATTTCATTATTTTCCATAATGTAATGATTAAAATTAAACTTTCATATACTTTAGATTCATTACACACCAACTGAAATTTTTCAGGTCTTTTATTGTTTTAATACTGATGATTTTGGCATACAACTCCTGAAAACCCAAAAATCCTGTCTCAAAAAATTAGCATATCAAGAAAAGGTTCTCTAAACGAGCTATTACCCTAATCTTCTGAATCAACTAATTAACTCTAAACACATGCAAAAGATTCCTGAGGCTTTTAAAAACTCCCTGCCTGGTTCATTACTCAAAACCGCCATCGTGGGTAAGACTGCCGACCTGACTGATGTCCAGAAGGCCATCATTGACACCCTCAAGCAAGAGGCTAAAGGTACTGCCACACTAAGCTATCCCGCTAGCGATCTCGTTAGCGTTGCATACTAATGAGATCGCTAGCGGGATTGTTTCTATATCGCTAAATGCGGCCACATTTAGCGATATAGTTAACGACGCTATCGCCGTTAGCGATCTTCTTAACGACTTTAGCGGTACAGAAGTACCGCTAAATCGCTAAGAAAAGGTGCCACACAGCGATTAGATACTTACCCAGCGGGAGCGCCAGCGATGAAATAGGGTCCGGAACGATTCCAGCGACGAGCGAGATCACAGCAGGAAGCTCGTCGCTGGAAGCTGCCGCACTGAACAATATCGCTAACGGGATCGCTAAATAGTGACGTTTTTTAGCGATCCTGTTAGCGATATTGTTTAGTGTGGCATACCCTTAAGACCCAGAAAGAAATTTCTGAACAATTAGGCTGTTCCCAGAGTGCTGTATCGAGGCACCTCAATGGGAAGTCTGTTGGAAGGAAACAATGTGGCAGAAAACGCTGTACAACGAGAAGAGGTGACCGGACCCTGAGGAAGATTGTGGAGAAGGACCGATTCCAGACCTTGGGGGACCTGCGGAAGCAGTGGACTGAGTCTGGAGTAGAAACATCCAGAGCCACCATGCACAGGCGTGTGCAGGAAATGGGCTACAGGTGCCGCATTCCCCAGGTAAAGCCACTTTTGAACCAGAAACAGCGGCAGAAGCGCCTGACCTGGGCTACAGAGAAGCAGCACTGGACTGTTGCTAAGTGGTCCCAAGTACTTTTTTCTGATGAAAGCAAATTTTGCATGTCATTCGGAAATCAAGGTGCCAGAGTCTGGAGGAAGACTGGGGAGAAGGAAATGCCAAAATGCCTGAAGTCCAGTGTCAAGTACCCACAGTGATGGTGTGGGGTGCCATGTCAGCTGCTGGTGTTGGTCCACTGTGTTTCATCAAGGGCAGGGTCAATGCAGCTAGCTATCAGGAGATTTTGGAGCACTTCATGCTTCCATCGGCTGAAATGCTTTATGGAAATGAAGATTTCATTTTTCAGCACGACCTGGCACCTGCTCACAGTGCCAAAACCACTGGTAAATGGTTTACTGACCATGGTATTACTGTGCTCAATTGGCCTGCCAACTCTCCTGACCTGAACCCCATAGAGAATCTGTGGATATTGTGAAGAGAAAGTTGAGAGACGCAAGACCCAACACTCTGGATGAGCTTAAGGCCGCTATCGAAGCATCCTGGGCCTCCATAACACCTCAGCAGTGCCACAGGCTGATTGCCTCCATGCCACGCCGCATTGAAGCAGTCATTTCTGCAAAAGGATTCCCGACCAAGTATTGAGTGCATAACTGAACATTATTATTTGATGTTTTTTTTTTATTTTGTTTTAAACACTTATTTTATTGTACGGATGAAATATGCTAATTTTTTGAGACAGGATTTTTGGGTTTTCATGAGCTGTATGCCAAAATCATCAGTATTAAAACAATAAAAGACCTGACAAATTTCAGTTGGTGTGTAATGAATCTAAAATATATGAAAGTTTAATTTTAATCATTACATTATGGAAAATAATGAAATTTAGCACTATATGCTAATTTTTTGAGAAGGACCTGTATATAGCGCAAGTCGGGAATGGGTTAAACAATGCTGTCGATGAATGGATAATGAGCCACGTTGCGCCCTTTCAAATACTAGTCTCTTCCTACACAGACAATGGGAAATATTCCTTCTAGTAGAGACCATTTGCTATCCCCCCTCTAAGTGGAGAATCCAGGAGCTAAGATGTCAGGATTGACTCCTACATCCAGCAAAAGTCCCTTTCTGCTAACAATATTGGTATATCCAGCTTCACCATTTTGTCAACTAAATGTAACTCTACTGCCTGATTGATTTCCCTTATTATTTATTTCTTTCACACTCTACATGAGTTTTTAGATAATGAAGAAGATATGATTCCCAGGAATTACATAAAAAAATCTTTTCTACCCTGTATGAGTTCTCTGATGTGCAACAAGTTTTGAACTCGAACTATAACATTTCCCACATTCTGGACATAAATATGGCTTCTCTCCTGTGTGAATTCTTTGATGCTTAAGAAGAGTTGGTTTCGAGCTAAAACATTTCCCACATTCTGAACATAAAAAAGGCTTCTCACCTGTGTGACTTCTGTAATGTATAATCAAATTTGAGTTATGGTTAAAACATTTCCCACATACTGAACATGAAAAAGGCTTCACCCCTGTGTGATTTCTCTGATGTGCACGGAAATGTGCTTTCTGGATGAAACATTTCCCACATTCTGGACATGAATATGGCTTCTCTCCTGTATGAATTCTTTGATGTTTATGAAGATCTGAGCTCTGGCTAAAACGTTTCGCACATTCTGAACATGAATACGGCTTCTCTCCTGTGTGAATTCTGTAATGTGCAAATAATGTTGATTTATGGTTAAAACATTTCCCACATTCTGAACATGAATATGGCTTCTCTCCTGTGTGAATTCTTTGATGTTTAAGAAGACTATATCTCCTGTTAAAACTTTTCTCACATTCTGAACATGAATATGGATTCTCTCCTGTGTGAATTCTCTCATGTGTAAGCAACTGAGATTTATATTTAAAATATTTCCCACATTCTGAACAGGAAAATGGTTTCTTCTCTGTGGGAATTATTTGATCTTCAACATCACTTTTGCGGCTTTCATTTTGCTTAACAGTCTGTGATAAATCCAAATAGGTGACTGATTGAAAAGGCTCCGATGATTGATTTTTGCTCTGAAGGGCTGGAGGTATAGCTGGAATAATGGCATGCTTTTCATAGGTATCTGGTTTGACACCACAGTCATCTGCCAAGAATAAAACTGATTTTATTATTTTTCAATATCAATGCCTTATATTATATATCATTTCTATATACTTAATTCTATACAACTCAAAGTATAATGAAACTATGACCTAAGACAGTGGTGAGCCACCTGTTCACAAATCCCATGGTACTGAACCTCTAAAGGACAATCCACAAACATAATACACAAACGCAGAAAAGTTTGAAGCAATAAAGGGAGGATTAAAAATAAACTTTATTACATTACAATCTATAGCAACAGATAAAAATATACACCATAAAAACATGCACTCATATAGTGACTGTTAGCTGCTAGTGGTCATAACTATGGATACCTAAGCTACTGCAATGCCCTGGACAAGGCGTAAGTGACAGAGAATCAGATAAACTATACCACATTGCTAACTGCAGGTATTTGCTATTATTATTACACCTACTATATTTTTGGATAGGATCTTGAAAATGAGAGTACCCCCTTAAGGTCTCCTTTACACATCATTATGTCCGGTATGTGTGGTGACAGTTTTCATACTTACCAGAGACACTTAAACCCATTCAAGTGAATGGATCTGCGCACGTTAGTGTGTTTCCATGGACCGTGTGTCTGTGGGCAAGGCACGCTGACATGACTTTTTTTTTATTAAAGAACGGGCCACAAAACGTCTCGCACACATGCACACTAATGACATACGGCTGACCTCAGTGTGTCATCAGTGTGACACGTATCGGGGCCTGGGAATCAGCGGTACTGTTCGCTGATCCCCGGCTCCGGGTGTTGAAAACAGCTCACATCACTGTACCCTGCTCTGCCTGTGATCAGCGCAAGCAGGGAACAATGTTGAGAGTTGTATTCGGCCCCCGCTGTCTACATAAAGTAAAATTAAATATAAAATTAAAAAAAATAAATCACACTATACTCACCTTAACACCTAAACCAGTGAAGCCATTGCCCCCTGTAAAGAAACAAAAATGAAAAAACAATAATATCCCTCACCTGTCCAAATTGAAAGAATCCAAAGTGTTCCAACGCCGTAATCCATCTGTGCCACATTTACTTAGCATAAGCGGTGACCTGAGGCGACCGCTCACGTTGAAAAGTTGGGTAGAATGACGAGTTGCATCCTAATTTCTCAAGGTGAACTGCGATGATCTCACTGAGGTCATCACCGTTCATAGGCCCGCTCCCGCTGCAGGGAGTCATTTTCCCCAGCTCTTTAGCGGTAGCGTTGCCTCATAACCCTCCATCAAACTCCATCGCACCCAAAAGCACTGCAAATATTGACTAGTGACTAGCTCATCCAATCTTTATCCACCCCCAATTCCTCAAGATGGTTGGACCATCATAGTAAATAAGCCCCTGTTCTTTGTGTCATTCGAACCACATTGTAAATTGTAAGCTCTTATGGTGAAGGTCGTCAATACAATACTTAATGCAAAGATATTATCGTTAACTTTGTTGTTACTGTTGTATATGAACTGTTGAATTGTTAAGCGCTGCCGAATTGTTGGCGCTATATAAATAAAGGTTATTATTGTAATGATACTCCCATTTTTGCTCACATTCAAAGTCCCTTCCAAAACCTTCCGCGCACAATGAGCTCTGCTACATCCATTAGTTCTGTGCAGACTCACCCTGTGGGCATCTGACACCCCCCCTCCAGCTACACACACACTCTGTATAACGTGATACTAGGTTGCTAGTCCCCCCCAGTGAGAAGTTATGGCCCAAGCTGGCTGAAGGCAGTTGGGAGCACATGTGCTCTATTGTTCCTGTAGAAACTTAATATGAGGGGATATCTTGACACCAGTTTGTTATGAATATGAAAGTTACACAGGTAATTCGCGTTTGACTTAAACGAACGCCAATGTCCTGCGGAGTAAGATGATACCCTATGCGTCTCCGTAGGGGTTTCATTTCTGAGTTATGGAATTCTTCATGTTCATTCTGAGAAAAGAGGAGCTCTTCTATAACTCAACCCCTTTAGTGATGTCACCACTAGGGGGTATAAGGTTGTGCCAACTCATTTTGCTTTAGATTTGCACTGGAAACCTGATGCAGTGAAACTCTGTAATGCACGTTACGTGTCACCCGTCCCCCAACCGCATGTTTGCCTGAAATGATCTAAGCAACTGTAAGTTTCTTACTTTAATACCTTTCATTTTGTAATAGTCTTGTACATACTTTAATTGTCTCATATTGTAAATCTTTTAGACCTTTTGTAAACACTGCTTACCTTTTTGGAGTAAAATATATAAAATTACTAGTTCTGTTTCTCCTTGCCTATAAATTACTGTCACGTCCTCCACAGGGAATTACGTTACTACCTTGGGGTGGCCTCTGACCCACATTCCAGAACCAGAGGTTGGTGGTAGCAAGTGTGCATTGGGTAAAGCTGGAGGTGACGGAGCGGGTTTTATAAGCGTATTGCCGGGCTGCAGCTAGAAGTAGTTATAATTCACTCGCTGCAGCGTGCCTAATAGCCAGTACTCATCCAAGCAGGCCTGTCTGGCGACTATCCTAGGTGCAGTTCCCTGACTGACCTGAGGTAATGGGGCGCCGGAGAGCTGCGAGTTCCAAAGCAGAACTGGAAAGTGGGATACACATAAATCCCTGCAATTCAGGACATATTGGTGGCAGCAGTGGGATAACTAGAATAAGCCCCCTGCGGTAAGTGTAAGGTCAATAGACTTGTTTGCTGTTTTTTTCATCACATTGGAGGCAACGGTGGGATCATAAACCGTGACCCCGTGCCTCCGTCCGCTTTTCCTTTAACGTGACTAAACGTGACCCGGCTCGTCGCTTCTACAAGCGGTGGGATCATAAACTGCGACCCCCGTGCATCCGTCAGCTTTTCACATTTGGTAGCAGAGCTGTGGGATAATAGAGCATTATTGATCTGGTCTGAGCAATAATTCCTCTCACTAAAAACTTGCACGGTTCTTGCTGGGACCCTGCAGCAAAAGTTTTGGAGAACAGACTCAGTGTTTATTAGTCCTGAGATAATTGTGTGTACTTGCAATTAGCCCCTCCCTTTCTCTTTGTTTTTCTATCCTATCTTTTATTTGGCAACCATGGCTAAGAAGGGAGAAGACTGGTATAAGGGGCATACCAAGGAAACTCTTATTGCCATGTGCGGGTGGAGGCAGATTGACACCACGTTCAAAAACAAAGGTCAACTGGTCACGGCCCTGGTGCAACTGGAAAACGCCTAGAGCTCAGCGGACACAGGAGCCGGCCCAAGTGGAGATGGTGCTGTAGCAGAGGCCCAACCACTGAATGCTGGCCCCACTTGCAACCAGGGTGGGTTGGACCAGCACCTGCAGGCAGCCTTGGAACAACTCCCCGTCGAAGATACAGACAGACGACTGCAGCTGATTCAGCAAGCTCAAGAAAGAGGCGGAGATAGCCGAGCGCCAAGCCCAGCGAGAGGCCAAGCAGCGAGAGGCGGAGAAAGCAGAGGGTCAAGCCGAGAGAGCAGAGCAAGAAGCCCATGAACTGGAGATGGCCTGAATCCAGGGGCAGAGGTCTTCCCAGCCCAGCAGCGCTCAGCATCCGAAGCCGCAGCCAGAGCACTTTCACGCAATGGAAAAGGACGGGGACTTGGACACTTTTCTGTGGGCCTTTGAGAAAGCCTGCAGACAGTACCAGCTGCCTAAAAACCAAAGGGCCAGGTACTTGACCCCCGGGCTAAAAGGCAAAGCTCTGGAGGCATTTGCTTCTCTCCCGCTAGGCCAAGACGGTGACTATGAGACCACCAAGCAGGCCCTGGTAAAGAAGTACCAGCTAACTCCTGAGGTTTACCATAGAAAGTTCCGGAAACTCCAACTTGGCCCATACGACAGTTACAGTGATGTGGTGCATGGACTCAGGACCCACTTTGACCAGTGGATCCAAGGACTGTCAGCGACCACCTTTGAGCAGCTGAGAGACCTGATGATCAAAAGACCAGTTCCTACATCTTTGCCCAACTGAGGTGCGACAGTTCATGTTGGACCGAGAGCCAGCGCAGATTGCTGACACCTATGAGGCCAACCGGAAACCAGAGGTGCGGAAGCCAGTCACCGACAGCTGGAGAGGTGGTAAGCCTGCAACCCCAGTGCCCCTGCCAGCCGACACACCGGAGGCCCTGTCCAATTTGCCAATGCCAGGCCTACATCAGACCCTCGCCAGTGTTTTTCCTGCAAACGGACTGGACATATCAGCGCCACCTATGTTTTGGTAGCTGAGGAGGGCAGGAGCAAAAAAAACTGCAAAGGCAGCCAAACACCAGAGAGGTTGGTATTTAATAGGTTGCAGAACCCTAAACTAACCGCACAACTAGAAGCAGCCGTGGGACGTTCCTACGGTGCCCTAGACGCCTCGTCACAGCCGGAGAGATTAGCTACCCCTGTAGATGGAAAGAGGAAAGCTAACTGCCCCGGAGTAGAGCCCCAAAGTAATAGGAAGCCCCCAAACATATAATTGCTGTTAGACAAGAGGAAAACACGAACACAGACAAAAAATAGAATGTGCAAACGCTGGGGCCCAAAACAGTCTAGGTAGGATAGTACAGGAGAGAATACTGTCTGCAACCCAACAAAACCCTAGGAAAAAATCTAACACTTCTGATTCCAAAAATGCTGAGACCACACGGTCTCGACCACCTATACCAGATCTCTGGTGTGAATACGCAGCTACCCAGCAGTACAATAACACAGAAACTGAGCACAAGTGCAAATACAAAGAGAACAGAGACCAGCACAAGCCCCCCATAGGGGACCCGGCTGAAGACAAAAAGCAATGCAGCAAAAGGCAAGGAATTCAAACCACAGTAAAAAAAACCCTGAAACTTATCTGAATGCAAGCAGGAGACTGCAGAAAAGCAAGATGAATTCCAACCTAGACCAGGAAGAACAATTGATCACCGGCGAGGATCATGGGAGGTCAGCTCACTTATATCAGGCCAGTCAGTATCACCTGCCAACCACTCATCAGCTGCAGGTGTAGGACTCTTTGTGTTCCACATAGGTTCAATACCCTCAACAACCACCAGAGGGAGCTTCAGCTCCGAAGTAGTCTCCAATACGTGCACAACAGCCACATGTCCGGAGAAGCAGAAGAACCCCCAGCCAAGGCCTCCGGGCCTAATGCAGCAGCTATTTTGGTGGGTGGGGTGGTTGGGAGGGTCAATGACAATGTGAAGCACGTCCGCGTGGGGGCCCATCTCGCTACAGGCCTCAAGGACAAGGGGGCTGAATGGACCCTTATCCGACCCAAACTGGCAGCCCTTGACGAGATTATTCGTATTCGGGGGAAAACCCTGACTGTCACAGGGATTGGGGGCGTCCGCTGTCCCTTGCCGATGGTCCAGGTTTTCATCGATTGGGGTGCCGGGAGCTGGGTGAAGGAGGTGGGGTTGTCCAGAAACTTGCCCATCGACGAATTTGGGGAGAATGGTCGCGTATTATGTCCCTGACACGCCTCCCCAATCTGATACCAAGGGTAATGTGAATGCCATTGATGATGATATGAAATTGCATGCTTTACCTGGTGATGTTTTACCTGATAACCATTTTTCCCCTAGGAATGATGCCGATTGTAGCGTCGGCGTCCCTGCCCTCTGCTAGGCAGGGACGCTGTTCCCCTCACCCCTCTGCTCCGGGTCCGTCTTCCTCCTCCCGCTCTGCTGGTGGCGCGCGCTCCTTTCCGGCCACTGTGCTTAGGGAGCGCGTGCTCCCTTCCTCTTATAGGGGCCGCGCGCGTCCTCCTAAGTAGTCCCCGGCCAATGGCCGGAGGACTTCACCATATATAAGGCACCTCCTCCAAAATGGAGGTGCCCGAGCAATGTTGTTGCACTGTTCACTACTCTGCTTCAGCCCTCAGGTTCCGTTGCCAGTTACCTGCCAGATTCCTGCCTGATATTCCGCTTACCTGCTTAATAGCCTGTGGTCCGACAGTCTGCCCACCGTCACCTGCCAGTCTGTCTATGGACCAGCCTGCCTGCTCACCTGGGAGTGCTCACCTGTTACCTGTCTGCTAGCCTACCTGGAGGCTCTGCCGTCCGACAGTCTGCCCATCGTCTCCTGCCAGTCTGTCTATGGACCAGCCTGCCCACTCACCTGGGAGCGCTCACCTGTTACCCGTCTGCTAGCCTACCTGGAGGCTCTGCCGTCCGACAGTCTGCCCATCGTCACCTGCCAGTCTGTCTATGGACCAGCCTGCCCGCTCACCTGGGAGCGCTCACCTGTTACCCGTCTGCTAGCCTACCTGGAGGCTCTGCCGTCACGTGCTGTGACCACCTGCTATTCCAGAGACTCTCGCCCGCTCACCTGGGAGCGCTCATCTGCTATCCGCCTGCTAGCCTACCGGGAGGCTCAGCCATCACAGGTCGTATCTACCTTTCCCCAGAGACTGCCCTGGTCACTTGCCGTCAACTCCTGCCCGGTTACCCAGAGACTGCCCCGGTCACTTGCCGTGACCTCCTGCCCGGTTACCCAGAGACTGCCCCGGTCACTTGCCGTGACCTCCTGCCCGTTTACCCAGAGACTGCCCCGGTCACTTGTCGTGACCTCCTGCCCGTTCATCCAGAGACTACCCCGGTTACCTGCTGTGACTGCCTGCCCGTCTACCCTGGTCGCCACCCGCTCTCTTACAAGGACCGCCTCCTTGTATAGTAGCTCAGAGGTTCCGCCTCCCAGACCCGTTACAGTTTGCTCGGGCCATGGAACCCGGTGGCACCCAAACTCCCTCGCTCTCAGACCTGTGTCATGAACTGTCCCGTCAGAGGTCCCAACAGGAGTCCATCCTGGGTCACCTGCGGAATGTCAATTCTCGCCTGGACACTCTGACTGCTCCACCAGCAGCCACCACTTGTGCCATGACCCGCAATCCGGCAGCTCCGCTGTCCACCCATTCCATGGTTTCCTGCCCCGGACCCCGGCTTTCTGCACCTCCTCGCTTCGGAGGCGACCCCGCTCAGGCTCGGGGCTTCATTAATCAGTGCACCCTGCACTTTGAACTCCTGTCTCACCAGTTTAACTCTGACCGGGCCAAAATTGCCTTCATCATGTCCCATCTCACTGGGGAGGCCCTGGCCTGGCTAAATCCTCTTTGGGAGAGAGGAGACCCTCTGGTGTCCGACCTGCCTGCCTTTCTCTCGGCTTTCCGGAAGGTCTTCGACGAACCCGGACGGAAGACCTCATCCGCATCATCTCTGCTACGCCTCCGTCAGGGGAATCTCACCGTGGGCCAATATGCCATACAGTTCCGTACCCTTGCCTCGGAGCTGTCCTGGGATAACGACGCTCTGGTATCTGTCTTCTGGGAGGGTCTGTCCGGTCGTATTAAAGATGAACTCGCCGGTCGGGACATTCCTACCACTCTCGATGACCTAATAACTCTTGCCACCCGGATTGACCTACGGTTCCAGGAGCGTGCCAAAGAGGTCACCCGTGAGAGGAGGTTTCCACGTCTAGCTCCTACCTTCCAGAAACCCGTCACTCCCTCCGTTTCTCTCCAAGTACACTCTCCTGAGCCTATGCAGGTCGACCAGACCAAGATGGTCAAGACCCGTCAGGACTTACGCCGTGCCGAGGGGAGTTGCTTCTACTGTGGCAGTAAGGAGCACCGGATCCGTACCTGCCCGGAGAGGTCGGGAAACGCCTCTGTCTAGGTTCGCTCAGAGAGGTCGACCTAGACAAGGATAAATCCTCTCCATCTCTGCTGCTGTCAGTCTCAATTCTCTGCGGGGAGAACCGTTATTTCGAACTAGCCCAACTTGACTCTGGAGCAGCCGGGAATCTTATTTCACAGTCCCTGGTAGAAAAATACCGCATTCCCACCAAACCTCTGGCTGTACCATTATCTGTCGCTGCTGTGGATGGGGGTCTCTTACCACGTCCCATCCAACTCATCACCGAATCCATAACTCTGCAGGTGGGAATGCTGCATTCTGAGAGCATCCCTTTTCATGTTCTGCCTGGACTCTCTCTCGCCCTCTTACTAGGCCTACCTTGTCTCCAGAGACATGCACCCGTGCTCGACTGGCAGACCGGAGAGGTCCTTCGCTGGGTACAGGATTGTCATAAGACGTGTTTGGTTCCTGTTCATCCAGTCCGTCCTTCTCCTTCCCCAACTAATCTACCGGGACTTCCGATTCCCTATTGGTCATTTGCTGATGTCTTTAATAAAAAGGAGGCAGAGACATTACCTCCTCACAGACCATACGACTGTCCTATCGACCTGTTACCCGGTACTACGCCTCCCCGTGGGCGTATTTACCCTTTGTCTGCTGCTGAGACTCGGTCCGAATATATCGAGGAGAATTTGGCCAGGGGATTCATCCGGAAATCTACCTCCCCGGCGGGAGCAGGCTTTTTCGTAAAAAAGAAGGATGGCTCTCTCCGTCCCTGTATTGACTATAGAGGCCTTAACCTGATCACGGTGAAGAATAAGTACCCCCTTCCGCTCATTCCAGAATTATTTGATCGTCTGAGGGGGGCTAGAATCTTCACCAAACTGGATCTCCGTGGGGCGTACAACCTGGTCCGTATCCGTCAAGGGGATGAATGGAAGACTGCATTCAACACCCGAGACGGTCACTATGAGTATCTAGTAATGCCCTTTGGTCTCTGTAATGCTCCTGCTGTCTTTCAAGAGTTGGTCAATGACATCTTTCGGGACCTTCTCTACTCCTGCGTAGTGGTGTACCTGGACGACATCTTGGTCTTCTCTCCAGACTCACCGGAGGGACGTTCGTCAGGTTCTGCTCAGGCAGAATCACCTCTTCGCTAAATATGAGAAGTGCCTCTTTGAGCAGACCTCGCTTCCGTTTTTGGGCTACATAATTTCTCAGACCGGCCTACGAATGGATCCGGAGAAACTGTCTGCCATCGAGAAATAGCCCCGACCGGAGGGATTGAAGGCCATTCAGCGATTCCTGGGCTTCGCCAACTACTACCGCCTCTTCATACCACACTTCTCTTCCCGGACTGCCCCAATTTCCGCGCTCACCCGTAAGGGCACTAACCCCAAAGAGTGGACGCCCGAAGCAGAGGCCTTTCTTTCCTTAAAACAGGCTTTCTCTTCCGCCTTGGTGCTACACCGCCCGGATGGCAACAAGCAGTTCTTCCTGGCGGTTGACGCTTCCTCCTCTGGAGCCGGAGCGGTACTTACTCAAAAATCTTCTTCCGGGAGGATGGTAACTTGCGGCTTCTTCTCCAAACTCTTCTCCTCTTCTGAGCGCAATTATTCCATAGGAGACCGAGAGTTATTGGCCATCAAGCTGGCATTGGAGGAGTGGCGTTACCTACTCGAGGGGGCTCTTCATCCGGTAATTATTTACACTGACCACAAAAACTTGGCTTATCTCCAGCATGCCCAGAGACTTAACCCGCGTCAAGCCCGGTGGTCCTTGTTTTTTGCTCGCTTTGATTTTGTTCTACATTTTCGCCCGGCTGACAAGAACATCAAGGCGGAAGCCTTGTCCCGGTCCTTCCTGGTATCGGATCTCGAGGAGGAACCTAAACATATCATCGATCCCGCCAGAGTAATGCAGGTGGCTCCCGTGAGTCTAAATCGTCTCCCTCCCGGTAAGACATTCGTAGCGGTACCCGATGGGGAGAGGATCCTTCACTGGGGTCATTCGTCTAAACTAGCTGGCCACGCCGGTCAGAAAAAGACCCTCCAGCTTATTACCCGGCATTACTGGTGGCCTACCCTGCACAAGGACGTAAAAGACTTTGTTTCTGCCTGTGCCTCCTGTGCCCGCAACAAAGTTCCGAGACACCTGCCTGCCGGCCGCCTCCTTCCGCTTCCGGTACCCGCTGCCCCCTGGCAGCATATAGCCATGGACTTCATAACTGACCTCCCCGTCTCTGCCGGTTGTACGGTCATTTGGGTGGTCGTTGACCGTTTTTCCAAGATGGCTCACTTTATTCCCCTGCCAGGTCTTCCGTCAGCACCCGAACTGGCTAAAGACTTTATCCGCCACATCTTCCGTCTTCATGGCCTGCCTCGTCACATTGTGTCGGATCGTGGGGTACAGTTCACCTCACGTTTCTGGAAAGCCACTTGTAAGTTGCTAGACGTCTCCCTGGATTTCTCCTCCGCTTACCACCCACAGTCCAATGGTCAAGTGGAGCGGATCAATCAGATTCTGACCAGTTACCTCCGGCACTTCGTTAATGCCCACCATTCTGACTGGGTGGATCTCCTGCCATGGGCCGAATTTTCTTACAACAATCACGAGAGCGAGTCTTCCTCCAAATCTCCGTTTTTTGTAGCCTTCGGTCAGCATCCTCGGATCCCTGTTCCCGTCTCCAACTCTGTGGACAATCCAGCTGCGGAATCTCTTGTTAACGAATTTTCCACCATATGGGAGAGTACCCGGTCCGCACTCATTCTGTCATCCGAGCGCATGAAGAAACATGCTGACAAAAAACGTCTGGATCCTCCTCAATTCCGTCCTGGGGATAAGGTCTGGCTCTCGTCCAAGTATGTTCGGCTCAAGATTCCTTCCTACAAGTTAGGTCCTCGGTTCATCGGTCCCCTGGAGGTCATCAGTCAGATCAACCCGGTGGCCTATAAATTGAAACTCCCGGCCAATTTGCGGATTCCTAACTCCTTCCATGTATCTCTCCTCAAACCGGTGGTACTTAACTCTTTTGTCAAGCCTACAGGTACGCTTCCTGCTCCAGTTTCTGCTGAAAACGAATTTGAGGTAGAGAACATTCTGGCCACCAAAAGGGTAAGGAGAAAGACCTATTTTCTGGTGGATTGGAAGGGGTTTGGTCCTGAGGAGAGAACGTGGGAGCCTCGGGAGAACATCCATGCCCCTCTCATCCTAGCTAAATTTCTCTCTGGCCTAAAAAAGGGGGGGCCTAAAGGGCGGGTACTGTAGCGTCGGCGTCCCTGCCCTCTGCTAGGCAGGGACGCTGTTCCCCTCACCCCTCTGCTCCGGGTCAGTCTTCCTCCTCCCGCTCTGCTGGTGGCGCGTGCTCCTTTCCGGCCACTGTGCTTAGGGCGCGCGCGCTCCCTTCCTCTTATAGGGGCCGAGCGCGTCCTCCTAAGTAGTCCCCGGCCAATGGCCGGAGGACTTCACCATATATAAGGCACCTCCTCCAAAATGGAGGTGCCCGAGCAATGTTGTTGCACTGTTCACTACTCTGCTTCAGCCCTCAGGTTCCGTTGCCAGTTACCTGCCAGATTCCTGCCTGATATTCCGCTTACCTGCTTGCTAGCCTGTGGTCCGACAGTCTGCCCACCGTCACCTGCCAGTCTGTCTATGGACCAGCCTGCCTGCTCACCTGGGAGTGCTCACCTGTTACCTGTCTGCTAGCCTACCTGGAGGCTCTGCCGTCCGACAGTCTGCCCATCGTCACCTGCCAGTCTGTCTATGGACCAGCCTGCCCGCTCACCTGTTACCCGTCTGCTAGCCTACCTGGAGGCTCTGCCGTCCGACAGTCTGCCCATCGTCACCTGCCAGTCTATGGACCAGCCTGCCCGCTCACCTGGGAGCGCTCATCTGTTACCTGTCTGCTAGCCTACCTGGAGGCTCTGCCGTCACGTGCTGTGACCACCTGCTATTCCAGAGACTCTCGCCCGCTCACCTGGGAGCGCTCATCTGCTATCCGCCTGCTAGCCTACCGGGAGGCTCAGCCATCACAGGTCGTATCTACCTTTCCCCAGAGACTGCCCCGGTCACTTGCCGTGACCTTCTGCCCGGTTACCCAGAGACTGCCCCGGTCACTTGCCGTGACCTCCTGCCCGGTTACCCAGAGATTGCCCCGGTCATTTGCCGTGACCTCCTGCCCGTTTACCCAGAGACTGCCCCGGTCACTTGTCGTGACCTCCTGCCCGTTCATCCAGAGACTACCCCGGTTACCTGCTGTGACTGCCATGAAATCCCACTTGCTTGACACTTGGGGATCAGCAAAACTAAGGCCCGGCTGTCTCAACACTTCTATTGGCCCAAGATGGGGACAGATGTGACAAACCACTGCCGCTCCTGTATCACCTGCCAAAGAGTGGGGAAGGCGGGGCTTGCTCTTAAGGCTCCCCTGATCCCTTTGCCAGTGATAGAGGAGCCTTCCAGAGAATCGCGGTGGACATTGTGGGCCCACTGGCCGTCCCCAGCAGCTCTGGAAAGCAATACATCTTCACAGTGGTCGTGGTAGACTACACTACCCGGTACCCAGAGGCAGTGGCTCTGTCCTCAACTAGGGCAGATAAGGTGGCGGATGCCCTGGTGACCATCTTTTCAAGGGTAGGATTTCCCAGGGAGATGCTTACCGATCAAGGGACCCAATTCATTTCTCGCCTAATGGAGTTTCTCTGTAAGAAAATGCAGGTGAAGCGTCTGGTATCGAGTGCGTATCACCCACAGACCAATGGCTTGTGTGAGCGCTTCAATGGCACCCTCAAACAGATGCTACGCATGCTGGTTGAGACCCAAGGACGCGACTGGGAGTGGTACTCCCCACACCTGCTATTCGCTTACCAAGAGGTTCCGCAGGCCTCGACGGGGTTCTCCCCCTTCGAGCTCCTGTGTGGCAGGCGAGTCCAGGGACCCATTCGGTTGGTAAGGGAATTCTGAGAAGAAATTCTGAAATGTCCATCGTGGATTATGTCATGCGCTTCAGCGACAAAATTCAGACCTTGATGCAGTTGGTGCTTGACAACACGACGCAGGCTCAGGCTGACCAGAAGCACTGGTACGACCAGAACACCCGGGAGCGGACCTACCAGGTGGGTCAAAAGGTGTGGTTGCTGGTCCCCGTGCCAAAGGATAAGCTTCAGGCAGCCTGGGAAGGCCCGTATGTCGTGCACCAACAGCTCAACCCAGTCACCTACATGGTCACGTTTGACCATGCTCGGGGTAGGCGCAAGGCCTTCCACGTCAACGTGATAAAGGCTCATTACGAACGTGAAGCCTGCATCCTACCAGTCTGCAACCTGACCGAGGACGGGGAGGAAGACCCCCTCCTGGACATGCTGGCCCAAGCCAAGGCCGGTTTGTTATGTTTAGGTAGCTGAGGAGAAAAAACAAAAACGGCAATACACCAGAGAGGCTGGAACCTATTGGATTGCAGTAACCTGAACTAACCACACAACTAGAGGTAGCCGTGGAGCATTCCTACGTTGATCCTAGACGCCTCGTCACAGCCTGAGAGATAACTACACCTAAAGGCAGAAAGAGGAAAGCTATCTGCCCCGAAGCAGATCCCCAAAGAAAATAGGAAGCCCCCAAACATGTAATGGCGGTTAGACAAGAAGAAGCACAGACACAGACAGAAAATAGAATGAGCAAACGCTGGGGCCCAATCTGTCTAGACAGAAAAGTACAGGAAAGGATTCTTACTGCAATCCAAAAAAAACCTCTAAAAAATACCAACTCTTCTGATTGCAAAACACCTGAGATCACACGATCTCACCACCTAAATCAGAACTCTGGTGTAACAAAACTAAGCCGCAGCCAGTGAAAAAACAGGAAAAAGCAAATGAACAAATAACAGTGGCTACAGATAAACTGAGAGGAGCACAGGCCCCAGAAGGGGACCTGGCTGACCTCCACAAAAGTGCAGAGAACTATGCAAAAAGCAAGCACAAAAATAAATGCAGAAAATATCTTTTCTGAAAGCAGAAGATGCAGGCAAGACTAAGCAAACTTCCAAATGAACCAGGAACCACAACTGAGACAAGAACAATTGATCACTGGCAACCATCATGGGAGGGAACCTCCCTTATATCAGACCAGTCAGCGATCCCAGATTGCCATTCCTCGCTGAAAGGTTCAGTACTGTCTGTACTCTGCTCAGAAACCATCTCTAGCACATTCATAACACCGGTTGGTCAAGGGTCCATCGAGGACGTGGGAGGTAAGCGCCTTGTTAACCGAACCCCAGCAGTTGCAGGTCACGCTGGAACCCTTCCGGGCTGTATTCTCCATCAGGCCTGGGAGAACTGAGTTAGCGGTCCACAAGGTGAACACCAGGAATCATGCCTCACTACGGCGAACACCTTATTGGATCTCTGACGAGGTGCAGCAGGTTATGCGCCAGGAGATCGATGAGATGTTACAGCTAGGGGTGATTCAACGGTCCAAAAGCGCGTGAGCCTCACCTGTAGTTCTTGTGCCCAAGAAGGATCGGACCACCCAGTTATGCGTGGACTACATGGGGAGCAACACCATCACAGCCTCTGACGCGCACCCAATGCCTCGCAGAGGAGCTACTTGAGCAGTTAGCAAAAGCGAACTACCTATCCATCATGGATTTGAGTTAGGGATACTGGCATATTCCCCTGAGCCCCGAGGCGCAGGAGAAGTCCTCCTTTATCACCCCCTTCGGACTGTACAAGTCCATGGTCATGCCCTTCGGCATGAAGAATGCCCCTGCCACTTTCCAGCGGATGGTCAGCCACCTGCTTCAGGGACTGGAGAAGTACACAGTGGCGTACCTGGAGGACATTGCCGTCTTCATTTCTATCTGGGAGGAACACCTGCAGCACCTCCAGGAGGTTCTCCACCGTGTTCACCAAGCAGGCCTGACCATCAAGCCGGTAAAGTGCCAGATGGGCATGAGTGAGGTCCACTACCTGGGGCACCGGGTAGGCGGGGACTCAATGAGGCCAGAGTAAGTGTACGCAATCGCATCCTGGCCCACCCCCGGGATCAAGAAACAGGTGATATCCTTCCTGGGCTCTGCAGGGTACTATAGGCGCTTTGTTCAGAACTATAGCAGCCTTGCAAAGCCCTTGATGGACCTCACCAGGAAGAAGTTACCCCACACAGTCGAGTGGACAGTCGGCTATGAGATGGCCGTCCGAGCTCTGAAAACAGCCCTGTGCAGCTCTCCCGTGTTAAAAGCAGTTGACATCAGTCGGCCGTTCCTAGTACAGACCGACGCCAGCGAGTTTGTCCTCGGTGCTGTGCTTAGCCAGGTCAACTCTGGGAACAAAGAGCACCCCGTGTTGCACCTGAGCCGTAAACTTCTGCCGAGGGAAGTGGCCTATTCCACCATCGAGGAGTGCCTGGCCATGGTCTGGGCACTGCAACTTTTGCAGCCCTACCTGTACGGATGCACCTTCATGGTACAGTGTCTGGAACCAACGAAAGGTTGCTACACTGGAGACTTGCATTCCAGCAGTACGACTTTACCATGAAACACAAAAAGGCAGTGAGCATGGCAATGCACATGGGTTGTCTAGCCGAGGCGAATCTGCCGAGGTACGCATGGAGGAGTACCAAGAGGTCCTGCCTCCATAGCACAATCCAAAAGGGGGAGGTGTAATGATACTCCCATTTTTGCTCACATTCAAAGTTTACCTTCCAGAACCTTCCATGCACAATGAACTATGCTACATATCTTAGGTCTGTGCAGACTCACGCTGTGGGCTTCTGACACCCCCCCTCCTCTCAGCTACACACACACTCTAACGTGATACTAGGTTGCTAGTCCCCCCCACTGAGTAGCTATGGCCCAAGCAGGCTGAAGGCAGTTGGGAGAACATGTGCTCTATTGTTCCTGTAGAAACTTAATATGAGGGCATATCTTGACACCAGTTTATGTTATGAGTATGAAATTTACACATCTGCATGTCCATCGGTAGAACCAACGACCAGTGAATTTCCTAAGCGATGGCACCAGCAGAATCCGAGAAACAGATTCCTGCTTAGCCGACCCATCCAGGTAATTCATGTTTAGACTTAAACGAACGCCAAAGTTCTGCGGAGTAAGATGGTACCCTATGCGTCTCGGTAGTGGGTTCCATTTCTGAGTTATGGAATTCAGAAGTTTTGTAGCAAAATGTTCATTCTGAGAAAAGAGGAGTGCTTCTATAACTCAGCCCTTTTAGTGATGTCACCACCACGGGGTATAAGGTAGTGCCAGCTCATTTTGCTTCAGATTTGCCCCGGAAATCTGCTGCAGTTAAACTCTGCAATACACTGACGTGTCGCCCATCCACCAACCGCATGGTTTGCCTGAAATGATCTAAGCAACTAAGTTTCTTCCTTTAATACCTTTTATTTTGTAATCGTCTTGTTCATACTTTAATTGTCTCATATTGTAATATCTTTTAGACCTTTTGTAAACACTGCCTACTTTTTGGAGTAAAATATATAAAATTAAAAGTTCCGTTTCTCCTTGCTCTATAACTTACTGTCACGTCCTCTGCAGGGAATTACGCTACTACCTTGGGGTGGTCTCTGCCCCACATTCTAGAACCAGAGGCTGGTGGTAGCAAGTGTGTATTGGGCATTGGTAAAGCTGGCAGTGATGGAGTGGGTTTTATAAGCGTATTGCCTGGCTGCGGCTTGGAGTAGTTCTAATTCCCTCACTGCAGCGTGCCTAATAGCCAGTACACATCCAAGCAGGCCCGTCTGGCGACTATTTATCCTAGGTGCAGTTCCCTGACTGACCTGAGGGTAAGGGGGGCGCTGGAGAGCTGCGAGTTCCTAAGAGGAACTGGAAAGTGGGATACACATAAATCCCTGCAGTTCATGACATATTGGTGGCAGCGGTGGGATAACTAGAATAAGCCCCCCTGCTGTAAAGTGTAAGGTCAATAGACTTGTTTGCAATTTTTTTATCACATTGGTGGCAGCGGTGCATAAACCGTGACCCCCGTGTCTCCGTTGGCTTTTCCTCACAATTATTATGAACAAATGTCGCACAGATAGTTTACGGCGTTGGTAACTCGATTCTTTCAACTTTGGACAGGTGAGAGATACTGTTCTCTTTTATTTTTGTTTGCTTACAAGGAACATTTGCTTCAAGGGATTAGGCGTTAAGGGCTTGTGAGAAAATGAAGGAAAAAGGGATCCAGCTTCAATAAAATCTTCATCTTTATTGATTCATAAAAACATGAATAATGGCATGCTCCTGGACAAGCTCAGGACAAGGCTACGCGTTTCGATCACAGGGATCTTTATCACAGCTGACATATTCAGACAAAGGCACATATTTAAGACAAAGGAAGACCAATCACGATCAGAAAAAATGTCATGTGATTTTTGACAAGTCCTTTAACAATTTGCACATAACGAATAAAGGAAAAAAAAAAAAAACAATATTTGCACAAATAAAATCAATGCAAAAAAAAAAAAAATTATAATAAAATTAATAATGGAACATCAATTCGTTTCTTTTGTTGAGACCAAATGGATGTCTGGTATGTAGATTAAGATCCAGAAAGCTTCACGTGTGAGGAGTCGCTGACGTGCATCTCCACCTCGGGCAGACAGGTTAACACTTTCAATACCTGTGACTTGGAAGGAAGAAAACATTGCGAGCATGCTGAAAAATAAAATGTTTAGCAGCAGCAGAAATATTGCGATTCGAAGAAACATTCTTTATATCCTGCAAATGTTCAGCGATCCTGATTTTTAGTTTCCTAGTGGTGCAGCCTATATAAGATAAATTGCAAGTAGTGCACATAATTTTATATACCACATAGCATGAATTACAATTGATATATTTGTTAATGGTATAAATCGCAGTGCTGTCATTATTTTCAAAGGTTTTCGTTACACAAACATATTTGCAAAGTGCACATCTATTGTGGCCACATTTATAAAAACCTTTATGTTCTAACCACGATGTTTTATGAGAAGAGAAATTATTACTGAACATGCTTGGAGAAACTTTGTTACCAATAGATGGCGCTTTCCTTGAAACAACATTAATACCTGATGAAAGAATGTCAGCAAGAGAGGATCTTCATATAAAATAGGCAGCGATCTCAAAATGATTTTTTTGATGTCCCCAAATTGAGGACTATATTGAGCACAAAAATATGGTTTCACTGCAAGATCATTTTTTTGTTGTCGCCCTCCACTAATGAGATCCTCTCTGTTTTTATTACTTACAATTGTTCGTGCTCTTTTTAATGACCATTTAGGATAATTTCTGTTTTTTAATTTTGTATCCACACAATTAAAATTCCGTTTCCAAAGCTGTAGGATCGCTGCAGTTTCTCAAAATTCTGGTATATTCACCCAAAGGAATCGATTTAATAGTATGTTTGGGGTGACTGCTTGCTGCATGCAAGATAGAATTACCAGCACAAGGTTTGCTGAACGTTTTAGTAATAATAACAGAGTCATGTACCCCATATAAATCAAGATCCAAAAAAGAAATTTTGTTATGATGAAATTTATGAGTAAAATGTATGTTGAATGAATTAGAATTGATATAATCAATAAATCCAGATATGGCAGGTACATCACCACTCCAAATGATGAGTAAATCATCAATATATCTACCATACCAAGCAATCGAGTCAATAAATGGATTAGTAGCTGAAAAAATAAAAAAATATTCCCAATATGACATAACAAGATTAGCTAGGGATGGCGCGAATTTCGCACCCATCGCCACGCCAGATTTTTGTAAAAAAAATTTATTGTCAAATGAGAAAAAATTGTGGGTTAATAAAAATTGAATAACTTGTAAAATATAATTAATGAGATCCTGGGAATAATTACTGAATTTCGTTAAGACAAACTGCAGCGCTGTCATGGCAACATTGTAAGGTATACAGGTATATAAAGAAGTCACATCACAACATAACCAAGTATTTTCTTTAGACCAGATTTTCTTGGAAAACATTCTCAGCACTTCTTTAGAATCTTTAATATAACCAGGAGTGATTTGTACTAGTGGTTGAAGTAGTGAGTCAACCCATTCACCCAGATGTTCATTTAAAGATCCAATCCCTGAGACAATAGGTCTCATGGGGGGATTTTCATATCCTTGTGAATTTTTGGGAGACCATGCATGATAGGGATAATAGGATGAGACACTGTGAGATAATCAGTTTGTTTTTTGGTTAGAATGCCAAGGCTGAAACCCTCATTGATAATTTGGATAATCTCACTTTTAAATTTATCAGTAGGATTTGTATGGAGTTTTTCATATACATCACTGTCAGACAAGAGAGACATAATTTGAGAATGATAATCCTCTTTATTCAGGATAACTACCATGCCACCCTTGTCCGACATTTTAATTATTATATCTGACATACTTTTGATCTCATCTAACGCAGTTTTCTGGGCTTTTGTTAAATTGAAATGATTTCTGCTGCTGGCCATTTTAACCCTATCATGAAGGATTTTTAAATCCCTCTCTATCACCTCCTGGTATTTAGTCATGCAATCAGGCCTGGATTGAATGGGATAAAAAGAGGGATTTTTTGTTTTAAACACAGGTGCATGAATGGTATCAGATTCATTATCATAGGAATGAGTAGACAAACTAAACAAAGTGTTGAGAGATACCTGTTCTCTGAAAGACAAGTCAGTAAATTCATTATTATATGTCAGCAACTCCTGCAAAGGGGTCTCATCAGAATGATTTAAAAAATGCTTTTTGATGGTAAGGTCTCGCATAAACTTATTGACGTCCAAAATAGTAGAAAAAAGATTGAAATTCTGATCGGGCACAAAATTCAGACCTAAGGACAAAACATCTAATTGCGTTTTGGTAAAGTCTCGTGCAGATAAATTCAAGACATTATCATGGTTTCTTATTTGCGATAATTCTTCCTGCGGCGTGTAATCATGACATGATCTTTGTCTGTGTTTTCTGCCACCCCGCCTTTTACGTTTTTTGAATGACGAAAAAACTTTGTGGTGTGAACACTGTCATTAGAGGAAACACTCAGATTATTGTCAGATGAATCCAACTCAGAGGATGTAAAACAGACATGTGGTTTAGATACGGTTCATTGAGAGCATGGTTGCGTTTTAAAATAGATTTAGGAGTTCTATGACCCCGCTCCCAATGGCCCCAGTCATAGACTTTCTTGGTTGAATAGTCTCTTAGATCACGAGAAAATTTTCGTTTTTTCCGGTCCATGATATCCTTTTCTAGGCTAGAGACATTATCTTGCATTTTAGCCACAAGTGAGTCATACTGAGTCAACGATTTAAATTCAGTGAGCGCAGTATCTGCATCATTCATTTGTTTCTGAATATCCTCCAATTTATTACTCTCATATTTGACTATGAGTTGCATTAGTTTGGAAGAACAATTACTGAGTATCTGATTCCACTCTTCAATGAAATGTCAGAAAAAATTGTAGTGGGGATTTTTTTAATACGAAGCCCCTTGGAATCATATCCTTAGCTAGATAATTTTGGAGGGTAGTATGATCCCACCACAACTTTGTTTCTTGAAGCAAAAGTTTTTCCATTTTGTTGATATTTTCATTCAGATCAGGCATGTCTGGAATTTCATTAACATCACCAGAAAACACTTGTGCCGCTTTAACAGATCTGTCTTGAACAAAAATAGATGCCATAATAAAGCTGGTGCCTGAGCTTAATGACTGAGTCCACTTTAAAAATACTTGAAAATATAGAGCATGAAACCGGGGGCACGGTAATCAAAAGTACAAATGTAAGAACGCTAACCAGCTCACCGGTTTGTAGAAGCACGGATCCTCCGCTTGATCAAACGTGAAGATACATGAGAAAATGAAGGAAAAAGGGATCCAGCTTCAATAAAATCTTCATCTTTATTGATTCATAAAAACATGAATAATGGCATGCTCCTGGACAAGCTCAGGACAAGGCTACGCGTTTCGATCACAGGGATCTTTATCACAGCTGACATATTCAGACAAAGGCACATATTTAAGACAAAGGAAGACCAATCACAATCATTTTTTCTGATCGTGATTGTCTTCCTTTGTCTTAAATATGTGCCTTTGTCTGAATATGTCAGCTGTGATAAAGATCCCTGTGATCGAAACGCGTAGCCTTGTCCTGAGCTTGTCCAGGAGCATGCCATTATTCATGTTTTTATGAATCAATAAAGATGAAGATTTTATTGAAGCTGGATCCCTTTTTCCTTCATTTTCTCATGTATCTTCACGTTTGATCAAGCGGAGGATCCGTGCTTCTACAAACCGGTGACTGGTTAGCGTTCTTATATTTGTACTTTTGATTACCGTGCCCCCGGTTTCATGCTCAATATTTTCAAGTATTTTTAAAGTGGACTCAGTCATTAAGCTCAGGCACCAGCTTTATTATGGCATCTATTTTTGTTCAAGACAGATCTGTCAAAGCGGCATAAGTGTTATCTGGTGATATTAACGAAATTCCAGACATGCCTGATCTGAATGAAAATTATCAACAAAATGGAAAAACTTTTGCTTCAAGAAACAAAGTTGTGGTGGGATCATACTACCCTCCAAAATTATCTAGCTAAGGATATGATTCCAAGGGGGCTTCGTATTAAAAAAATCCCACTACAATTTTTTCTGACATTTTCATTGAAGAGTGGATCAGATACTCAGTAATTGTTCTTCCAAACTAATGCAACTCATAGTCAAATATGAGAGTAATAAATTGGAGGATATTCAGAAACAAATGAATGATGCAGATACTGCGCTCACTGAATTTAAATCGTTGACTCAGTATGACTCACTTGTGGCTAAAATGCAAGATAATGTCTCTAGCCTAGAAAAGGAATCATGGACCGGAAAAAAACGAAAATTTTCTCGTGATCTAAGAGACTATTCAACCAAGAAAGTCTATGACTGGGGCCATTGGGAGCGGGGTCATAGAACTCCTAAATCTATTTTAAAACGCAACCATGCTCTCAATGAACCGGTATCTAAACCACATGTCTGTTTTACATACTCTGAGTTGGATTCATCTGACAATAATCTGAGTGTTTCCTCTAATGACAGTGTTCACACCACAAAGTTTTTTCGTCATTCAAAAACGTAAAAGGCGGGGTGGCAGAAAACACCGACAAAGATCATGTCATGATTACACGCCGCAGGAAGAATTATCGCAAATAAACCATGATAATGTCTTGAATTTATCTGCACGAGACTTTACCAAAACGCAATTAGATGTTTTGTCCTTAGGTCTGAATTTTGTGCCCGATCAGAATTTCAATCTTTTTTCTACTATTTTGGACGTCAATAAGTTTATTGCGAGACCTTACCATCAAAAAGCATTTTTTAAATCATTCTGATGAGACCCCTTTGCAGGAGTCGCTGACATATAAACAATGAATTTACTGACTTGTCTTTCAGAGAACAGGTATCTCTCAACACTTTGTTTAGTTTGTCTACTCATTCCTATGATAATGAATCTGATACCATTCATGCACCTGTGTTTAAAACAAAAAATCCTCTTTTTATCCCATTCAATCCAGGCCTGATTGCATGACTAAATACCAGGAGGTGATAGAGAGGGATTTAAAAATCCTTCATGATAGGGTTAAAATGGGCAGCAGCAGAAATCATTCCAATTTAACAAAAGCCCAGAAAACTGCATTAGATGAGATCAAAAGTATGTCAGATATAATAATTAAAATGTCGGACAAGGGTGGCATGGTAGTTATCCTGAATAAAGAGGATTATCATTCTCAAATTATGTCTCTCTTGTCTGACAGTGATGTATATGAAAAACTCCATACAAATCCCACTGATAAATTTAAAAGTGAGATTATCCAAATTATCAATGAGGGTTTCAGCCTTGGCATTCTAACCAAAAAACAAATTGATTATCTCACAGTGTCTCATCCTATTATCCCTATCATGCATGGTCTCCCAAAAATTCACAAGGATATGAAAATCCCCCCCATGAGACCTATTGTCTCAGGGATTGGATCTTTAAATGAACATCTGGGTGAATGGGTTGACTCACTACTTCAACCACTAGTACAAATCACTCCTGGTTATATTAAAGATTCTAAAGAAGTGCTGAGAATGTTTTCCAAGAAAATCTGGTCTAAAGAAAATACTTGGTTATGTTGTGATGTACTTCTTTATATACCTGTATACCTTACAATGTTGCCATGACAGCGCTGCAGTTTGTCTTAACGAAATTCAGCAATTATTCCAGGATCTCATTAATTATATTTTACAAGTTATTCAATTTTTATTAACCCACAATTTTTTCTCATTTGACAATAAATTTTTTTACAAAATCTGGCGTGGCGATGGGTGCGAAATTTGCGCCATCCCTAGCTAATCTTGTTATGTCATATTGGGAATATTTTTTTATTTTTTCAGCTACTAATCCATTTATTGACTCGATTGCTTGGTATGGCAGATATATTGATGATTTACTCATCATTTGGAGTGGTGATGTACCTGCCATATCCGGATTTATTGATTATATCAATTCTAATTCATTCAACATACATTATTACTCATAAATTTCATCATAACAAAATTTCTTTTTTGGATCTTGATTTATATGGGGTACATGACTCTGTTATTATTACTAAAACGTTCAGCAAACCTTGTGCTGGTAATTCTATCTTGCATGCAGCAAGCAGTCACCCCAAACATACTATTAAATCGATTCCTTTGGGTGAATATACCAGAATTTGAGAAACTGCAGCGATCCTACAGCTTTGGAAACGGAATTTAATTGTGTGGATACAAAATTAAAAAACAGAAATTATCCTAAATGGTCATTAAAAAGAGCACGAACAATTGTAAGTAATAGAAATAGAGAGGATCTCATTAGTGGAGGGCGACAACAAAAAAATGATCTTGCAGTGAAACCATATTTTTGTGCTCAATATAGTCCTCAATTTGGGGACATCAAAAAAATCATTTTGAGATCGCTGCCTATTTTATATGAAGATCCCTCTCTTGCTGACATTCTTTCATCAGGTATTAATGTTGTTTCAAGGAAAGCGCCATCTATTGGTAACAAAGTTTCTCCAAGCATGTTCAGTAATAATTTCTCTTCTCATAAAACATCGTGGTTAAACATAAAGGTTTTTATAAATGTGGCCACAATAGATATGCACTTTGCAAATATTTGTTGTAACGAAAACCTTTGAAAATAATGACAGCACTGCGATTTATACCATCAACAAATATATCAATTGTAATTCATGCTATGTGGTATATAAAATTATGTCCTACTTGCAATTTTTCTTATATAGGGTGCACACTAGGGGAAAATAAAAATCAGGATTTCTGAAAATTTGCAGGATAAAAGAAAGTTTCTCGAATCCAATATTTCTGCGCTCTAAAAATTTTATTTTTTAGCATGCTCCAATGTTTCTTCCTTCCAAGTCACGATTAAAGGTTTTAACTGTCTCCGAGGGGGAGAGACGTCAGCGACCCTCCACGTGAAGCTTTTTTGGATCTTTTCTACACACCAGACATCCCTTTGGTCCCCAAAAAAAAAACGAATTGATGTTTTCCCTTTTTAATTTATTTTAAATTTTTTTTTTTTTTTTTTTCTTGATTTTATTTTGTCAAATAGTTTTTTTTTTTTTGTTTTTTTTTTTTTTTCCTTTTTTCGTTATGTGCAAATTGTTAAAGGACTTGTCAAAAATCACATGCATTTTTTTGATCTGATTTGGGCTTCCTTTGTCTAAATTGGTG
>JARQOD010000003.1:5735837-5792201 GCA_033576555.1 Oophaga sylvatica | reverse complement strand
CTCATTCTTGATAATGAATCTGTAACCTTTCATGACCTGTGTTTAAAACAAAAAATCCCTCTTTTTATCCATTCAATCCAGGCCTGATTGCATGACTAAATACCAGGAGGTGATGAGGGGGGATTTAAAAATCCTTCATGATAGGGTTAAAATGGGCAGCAGCAGAAATCATTCCAATTTAACAAAAGCCCAGAAAACTGCATTAGATGAGATCAAAAGTATGTCAGATATAATAATTAAAATGTCGGACAAGGGTGGCATGGTAGTTATCTGAATAAAGAGGATTATCATTCTCAAATTATGTCTCTCTTGTCTGACAGTGATGTATATGAAAAACTCCATACAAATCCCACTGATAAATTTAAAAGTGAGATTATCCAAATTTATCATGAGGGTTTCAGCCTTGGCATTCTAACCAAAAAACAAATTGATTATCTCACAGTGTCTCATCCTATTATCCCTATCATGCATGGTCTCCCAAAAATTCACAAGGATATGAAAATCCCCCCCATGAGACCTATTGTCTCAGGGATTGGATCTTTAAATGAACATCTGGGTGAATGGGTTGACTCACTACTTCAACCACTAGTACAATCACTCTGGTTATATTAAAGATTCTAAGAAGTGCTAGGAATGTTTTCAAGAAAATCTGGTCTAAAGAAAATACTTGGTTATGTTGTGATGTGACTTCTTTATATACCTGTATACCTTACAATGTTGCCATGACAGCGCTGCAGTTTGTCTTAACGAAATTCAGCAATTATTCCCAGGATCTCATTAATTATATTTTACAAGTTATTCAATTTTTATTAACCCACAATTTTTTCTCATTTGACAATAAATTTTTTTTACAAAAATCTGGCGTGGCGATGGGTGCGAAATTTGCGCCATCCCTAGCTAATCTTGTTATGTCATATTGGGAATATTTTTTTATTTTTTCAGCTACTAATCCATTTATTGACTCGATTGCTTGGTATGGCAGATATATTGATGATTTACTCATCATTTGGAGTGGTGATGTACCTGCCATATCCGGATTTATTGATTATATCAATTCTAATTCATTCAACATACATTTTACTCATAAATTTCATCATAACAAAATTTCTTTTTTGGATCTTGATTTATATGGGGTACATGACTCTGTTATTATTACTAAAACGTTCAGCAAACCTTGTGCTGGTAATTCTATCTTGCATGCAGCAAGCAGTCACCCCAAACATACTATTAAATCGATTCCTTTGGTGAATATACCAGAATTTTGAGAAACTGCAGCGATCCTACAGCTTTGGAAACGGAATTTAATTGTGTGGATACAAAATTAAAAAACAGAAATTATCCTAAATGGTCATTAAAAAGAGCACGAACAATTGTAAGTAATAGAAATAGAGAGGATCTCATTAGTGGAGGGCGACAACAAAAAAATGATCTTGCAGTGAAACCATATTTTTGTGCTCAATATAGTCCTCAATTTGGGGACATCAAAAAAATCATTTTGAGATCGCTGCCTATTTTATATGAAGATCCCTCTCTTGCTGACATTCTTTCATCAGGTATTAATGTTGTTTCAAGGAAAGCGCCATCTATTGGTAACAAAGTTTCTCCAAGCATGTTCAGTAATAATTTCTCTTCTCATAAAACATCGTGGTTAGAACATAAAGGTTTTTATAAATGTGGCCACAATAGATATGCACTTTGCAAATATGTTTGTGTAACGAAAACCTTTGAAAATAATGACAGCACTGCGATTTATACCATCAACAAATATATCAATTGTAATTCATGCTATGTGGTATATAAAATTATGTGCACTACTTGCAATTTATCTTATATAGGCTGCACTACTAGGAAACTAAAAATCAGGATTGCTGAACATTTGCAGGATATAAAGAATGTTTCTTCGAATCGCAATATTTCTGCTGCTGCTAAACATTTTATTTTTCAGCATGCTCGCAATGTTTCTTCCTTCCAAGTCACAGGTATTGAAAGTGTTAACCTGTCTGCCCGAGGTGGAGATGCACGTCAGCGACTCCTCACACGTGAAGCTTTCTGGATCTTTAATCTACACACCAGACATCCATTTGGTCTCAACAAAAAAACGAATTGATGTTCCATTATTAATTTTATTATAATTTTTTTTTTTTTTTTTTGCATTGATTTTATTTGTGCAAATAGTTGTTTTTTTTTTTGTTTTTTTTTTTTCCTTTATTCGTTATGTGCAAATTGTTAAAGGACTTGTCAAAAATCACATGACATTTTTTCTGATCGTGATTGGTCTTCCTTTGTCTTAAATATGTGCCTTTGTCTGAATATGTCAGCTGTGATAAAGATCCCTGTGATCGAAACGCGTAGCCTTGTCCTGAGCTTGTCCAGGAGCATGCCATTATTCATGTTTTTATGAATCAATAAAGATGAAGATTTTATTGAAGCTGGATCCCTTTTTCCTTCATTTTCTCATGTATCTTCACGTTTGATCAAGCGGAGGATCCGTGCTTCTACAAACCAGTGAGCTGGTTAGCGTTCTTATATTTGTAGTTAAGGGCTTGTACCCATTACCTTGAAAAAAAAGTTTCGATTTCGGTCTAGAAAAGTAGGACTATTGTCATGAACATGCCATGCGATTTTTATGCGAGTACAATCCGATTTTTTTACACGTAGCATTCGATTGACAACCGAATGCCATGTAATTGCTATTCGATTGCAATACGATTTTAACATGAACTTTGACAGAGAATTACTCTCATTTACACATTTTTCTGACAATTTATCAGCCGCGTACAGTAGAATCACAGCGTGACATGACAGAATAGAACATAGAATAGATAGATTAAAAACAGTATATATACATAGAATAGATAGATATAAATATGTCAGTCACACATATAATTAGTACAGTGTGTGCAGCTTACTATATATGTATTTAATTAAATGATTATTTTTCTGAAAAAAAAAGCATAGGTTTAATTATTCAGAACCAGCAGAGGTAAAGCAGATGGCTGTGGGCTGATGTTTGTAGCCTGGGAAGGGGGTAATTCCCATGGAGCATCCCAGGCTATTAATATCACCTCTCAGTTGTATACTTAGCCTTTACTGGTTATTATAATGGGGGACTCCCCAAAAATGACGTAGGGTCGCCCTATAATTAATAACTAGCAAAGGCTAGGCAGACAGCTGTGGGCTGATATTAATAGCCTGGGAAGAGGCCATGTATGTTGGCCCCATCCAAAACTAAAAACATCAGCTCTCAGCCACCCAAGAAAAGGCTTATCCACAAGATTGGTTGATGGTTGTCCTCTCTATCCACAGGTATGCTATCATCTACCCAGCTTTTCCCTGCTTTTTGACTGTCTAAATGAAGTGCACATGATCCCTTTCTGGTATGCTATCATCTACCCAGCTTTTCCCTACTTTTTGACTGTCTATATAAAGTGCATATCATCCCTTTACCTACCCATCATTTTCTATCCATATGTATCTCATTCCTCTTGTATCTTTCATGCTTATCTGAGTGTTCAATCTAACCCTTCCCCCTTTTATGACCTTTGTATTGGCTCTGAACATGTGTTCTGGCTACACACGCCCACATCCCCTCTCACAGCTGACCCCTCTTAGCTGCAGATATATTGAGAGCCAGGCGTCTGATCAAGACGCAGTCTGATCTAGCCATCTTTCAAATTCCATATTTCAAATTACAGATTTCTAGTTATAATACTCTGAATTAGATTAGAATTGGACAGGAATTGACTGCAAGGTAAAAGAATATACAACCACTATGTTTCAGTTACTTTTCACGTTCACTCCCATACTTTCTTCCTGTCTCCAATAATCCCTCCACCTAGTAAGAAAGTAGTCATTTCTCCCTCCATCCTCCCCAGCCATCTCACCTCCTCAGAACTGTTCCTCCACATACAATCTTTTTTTCTCCAGACACACACGGCCACATCATGTACTATCCTGCTCCCACCTTCTAACGCTCTGTCTGCTACTCCTCATTGCTGGCTGTCATGATCAGCACACATGGAGGCCCGGGGGACACGGATTAATCCCACCGCTGCCACCAATATGTCAGGATCGGCAGGGATTTATATTTATCCTACTTTCCAGTTCCGCTTTGGAACTCGCAGCTCTCCGGCGCCCCACTTACCCTCAGGTCAGTCAGGGAACTGCACCTAAGATTAGTCGCCGGAAGGGCCTGCTTGGATATGTACTGGCTATTAGGCACGCTGCAGTGAGGGAATTATAACTACTCCTAGCCGCAGCCAGGCAATACGCTTATAAAACACGCTCTTTCACTGCCAGCTATACCCAATGCCCAGCACGCTTGCTGCCACCAGCCTCTGAGTCTAGAATGTGGGGCAGAGGCCACCCCAATTTATTAGCGTAGTTGACTTTAGGCACGTGAAAATTCGTTATAGAGCATAGAGATGAACTAGTAATTTTATATTTTACTCCAAAAAGATAGGCAGTGTTTACAGTAGATATAAAAAGATTTTACAAAGCGAGACAATCAAAGGTATAAACAAGACGGTTACAAAATAAAAGGGTTAACATAAGAAAGATCAACTTACAGTTCTTAGATCATTGCAGGCAAAACCATGCTGGGGGGTGCATCCACAAACAAACTTGAACTAGTTATGCCACACCGTTCCGGAGAAATCCATTTCTCTGGTTCTGTTGGCGCTGGAACCGTGAAAAACATGGGCTATGAAGCTTAGTCAACGCACGTCGCAGAACTGCAACTTTCGTATTTTTATCATAAACTCGCAGCGTTTTAGGACCAAATGATTAAATTCCCATTGTCTATGAAAGGGGCTGCACATGGTGGTGTCAAAGAGACCAGGTGGTTTCAGAGTTGCTAAACAGGTTTTCTCAGCTGCTAGGAGGGGGGAAGCTGCTAGTAAGCTAGTATCACATTACACCAGTGGTTGTAGCTGGAGTGTCAGTGAAGCTAGGAACAATCTAGAAGTAGGTGACGATAATAAGGAAAACCATAATCATATTTTACATTATCGTTACACTGGCAACGTATCCCCAAATCCTGGCCCTCCTCAACACATCCCCACACTCATTTCTAACACCCTGCAATGATCCTCTAAACATTTCTGCAACCATGATAACCTCATACCCATTCATCCAGCCCCCACTTCCCCTACCTGGAGCACTATGGAATGCACGCTCTGCAACAAACTGTCGTATATCCATGACCTCTTTATCACCAACAAACTCTCCTTCCTTGGAATCAATGAAACCTTGCTCACCTCCTCTGACTCAGCCTCTCCAGCTGCACTTTCTTATGGCGGATTGAATCTCTCTCACACCCCTCGCCCCAGCAACAAACGTGGTGGAGGAGTTGGTTTGCTCCTGTCTGATACCTGCTCCTTTACCCCAATTCCGCTACCACCTTCCGCTACTCTTCCCTCGTTTGAGGTGCACTCCGTCCGCATCTATTCCCCCTCCAATCTCCAGCTGGCTGTCATCTACCGCCCCTGTTATGTTTCGGTAGCTGAGGAGTGCAGGTAAAAAAGGCAATACACCAGAGCAGTTGGAATCTATGAGATTGCAGTACCCTGACTAACCACCGCAACTAGAGGCAGCCGTGGAGCGTTCCTACGATGGTCCTAGACGCCTCGTCACAGCCTGAGAAACTAACTACACCTAAAGATAGAAATAGGAAAGCTATCTGCCCCGGAGCAGAACCCCAAAGATAATAGAAAGCCCCCAAACATGTAATGGCGGTTAGACAAGAGGAAATACTGACACAGAAAGAAAATAGTATGAGCAAACGCTGGGGCCCAAACTATCTAAATAGAAAAGGACAGGAAGGGTACTTACTGCAATCCCAGAAAACCCTGAAAAACACCAACTCTACTAATTTCAAAATCACCTGAGATCACACGACCTCTACCACCTAAATTAGTTCTCTGGTGTAACAAAAACAGCAGCCACTGAAAAAGCTGTAAAAAGCAAAAGTACAAAACACAGTGGCTGGACTAAACTGAGAGGGCAAAAGCCCCCGGAGGGGACCGAGAAGGCCCCCACAGAAGTGCAGGACAAAATGCAAAAATATAGCAAAAACAAAAAATAAGAAATTGTCTTATCTGATAGCAGGAGATGCAGACACGACACAGCAGGCTACAAGGGAAACTGGAAAGAAGGATTCAGACCAGAACAATTGATCACCGGCAACCCTGATGGGAAAATGATTCCCTTAAATAAGACCAATCAGTAACACCTGATTCCCAATCCTCACTAGTACCGCTTGTAACCACCAGAGGGAGCCTCTGCTCAGAACTCATCTCAAACCCATTCACAACAGTACCCCCCCTTGAGGAGGGGTCACCGAACCCTCATTTGAGCAACCAGGTCGGTCAGGATGAGTTCTATGATACGCACGGATAAGTCTCCTAGCATGGATGTCCGAAGCAAACACCCAAGAATTATCTTCCTGACCATAACCTCTCCATTTAACCAAATACTGGAGTCTTCGTCTAGAAAAACGAGAATCCAATATTTTCTCAACCACATACTCCAGATTGCCCTCAACCAAAACAGGGTCAGGAGGCACAGCAGCAGGAACCACTGGCTCAACAAACCTCTTCAACAAGGACTTGTGGAACACGTTATGGATCTTAAATGTCCCTGGAAGAAGCAAACGAAAAGAAACAGGATTAATAATCTCCATGATCTTATAAGGTCCAATGAACCTAGGCTTAAATTTAGGAGATGCTACTCTCATAGGAATATTCTTTGAGGACAACCAGACCAAGTCCCCCACTTTAAACCGAGGACCATCAGTCCTATGCCGGTTAGCAAACCGCTGGGCCTTCTCCTGAGAGAGGGACAACCTCTCCACTACCTGGTCCCAAATCTGCTGCATACGCTCAACAACAGAGTCAACACCTGGACAGACAGAAGCCTCCGTCTGTCCTGAAGAAAATCGAGGGTGAAACCCAGAATTACAGAAAAACGGAGACATCAAAGTGGCAGAGCTAGCCCTATTATTAAGAGCAAACTCAGCCAAAGGCAAAAAAGAGACCCAGTCATCCTGATCAGCAGACACAAAGCATCTTAGATAAGTCTCCAATGTCTGGTTTGTTCTCTCAGTTTGACCATTGGTCTGAGGATGAAATGCCGAGGAGAAAGACAATTGAACACCCAGTTTAGAACAAAAAGTCCTCCAAAATCTGGAAACAAACTGGACTCCTCTGTCAGACACAATGTTCTCAGGAATGCCGTGTAAACGAACCACGTGCTGAAGGAACAACGGCACCAATTCAGAGGAGGAAGGCAACTTAGGTAATGGCACAAGATGTATCATTTTGGAAAACCTATCACAAATTACCCAGATGGTGGTCATTCTCTGAGAAACAGGAAGATCGGAAATGAAATCCATAGAGATATGGGTCCATGGTCTCTTGGGCACAGGCAATGGCATCAACAAACCACTAGAGCGAGAGCAAGGCTTGGAGCGAGAGCAAGTCCCGCAGGACTGCACAAATTCCCTGACATCGCGAGACAAGGTAGGCCACCAAAAGGACCGACTAACCAAGTCTCTGGTACCAAAAATTCCGGGATGCCCAGCCAATGCGGAACAATGAATCTCAGACATCACACTCTTTTTCCATTGGTCCGGGACAAACAATTTTCCAACAGGGCAGCGCTCGGGCCTATCCTCCTGACACCCCTCCAGAGCAAGTCTCAAATTAGGCGAGATGGCGGAAAGAACTACACCCTCCTTCAAAATAACAGAGGGATCAGATAGCTCAGGAGAGTCCGCAAGGAAACTCCTCGAGAGGGCATCCGCCTTAACATTCTTAGTGCCAGGAAGAAAGGAAACCACAAAATTAAAACGTGTGAAAAACAAGGCCCACCTGGCCTGTCTAGGATTGAGTCGCTTGGCAGATTCCAGATAGACCAGATTCTTATGGTCCGTAAGGACCACCACCTGATGTTTGGCTCCCTCCAGCCAATGTCTCCACTCTTCAAAAGCCCACTTCATGGCCAATAACTCCCGATTACCCACGTCATAATTACGTTCAGTAGGAGAAAATTTTCGAGAGAAAAAGGCACAAGGGTTACTTTTAGAGGTCTCTGGATCTTTTTGGGACAAAACGGCACCTGCCCCAATTTCAGAGGCATCAACCTCCACCTGAAATGGCAGAGAAACATCAGGCTGCCGTAGAACAGGAGCAGAAGTGAATCTCTGCTTAAGTTCCTGAAACGCAGAGACTGCCTCAGGAGGCCAATTCACCACATCAGAACCCTTTCTGGTCAAATCAGTTAATGGTTTAACAATAACAGAGAAATTACCAATAAATTTACGATAAAAATTGGCAAAACCCAAAAATCTCTGAAGAGCCTTTAATGAAGTAGGTTGGACCCAATCACAGATGGCCTGAACCTTGACCGGGTCCATTTCAATAACAGATGGGGACAAAATGAATCCCAGAAATGAGATCTTCTGTACGCCAAAAAGACACTTTGATCCCTTCACATACAGAGCATTCTCTCTCAAAATCTGGAATACAGTTCGAACATGTTTCACATGAGAGTCCCAGTCATTAGAAAAAATCAAGATATCATCCAAATAAACAATCAGAAACTTGTCCACAAAATCCCTGAAAATGTCATTCATGAAGGACTGGAAGACGGAAGGAGCATTAGTGAGCCCAAAGGGCATCACAAGGTACTCAAAATGCCCTTCAGGGGTGTTAAATGCCGTCTTCCATTCATCCCGTGCTTAATGCGAATAAGGTTATACGCCCCCCTGAGGTCAAGCTTGGTAAACCAAGTAGCGTTTTTCACCCTGGAAAACAGGTCAGAAATCAAGGGTAACGGGTATTGATATTTCACAGTAATATTGTTCAAGAGACGATAATCAATACACGGCCTTAATGAACCATCTTTTTTGGCCACAAAGAAAAAACCGGCACCTAAGGGTGAAGAGGATGGTCTGATATGACCCTTCTCCAATGATTCCTTGATATAAGACCGCATAGCGTCATGTTCAGGTACAGACAAGTTAAAAAGGCGACCCTTAGGGAATTTACTACCTGGCACTAATTCAATAGCACAGTCATAGCTCCTATGGGGAGGTAAGGATGCAGATTTACTTTCGCTAAACACATCAGAAAAATCAAACAAAAAGTCAGGAACATCCTCAGCCTGGGGGGAGGCAGAAAAAACAGGAGTGTTGGTATTAACACATTGGCAGCCCCAACTGGTTACAGACACAGATTTCCAATCCAAAACAGGATTATGAGACTGTAACCAAGGGAAACCCAGCACGATAATGTCATGCAGATTATATAGAACCAAAAATTTGCAGCACTCCTGGTGATCAGGTTCAACCCTCATTATCACCTGAGTAGAAAACTGGGGTTTATTCTCAGCCAAAGGGGTAGAATCGATCCCCAGTAGGGGAATAGACTTCTGTAGGGGTATCAAGGGAAATCCACAACGTTTAGCAAAATCATAATCCATCAGGTTAATAGCTGCTCCAGAATCAACGAAAGCCTGAGCAGAAAATGAGGACAGAGAGCATATCAGAGTGACAGTTAATAAAAACTTAGTCTGAACACCACCCAAGACAACTGAGCGTGCAAAACGTCTTCCCCGCTTAGGGCAGACTGAAATAGCATGAGAGGCATCACCACAGTAGAAACATAACCCATTGCGCTTTCGAAACTCATGACGCTGTGCCCCAGACACCACTCCATCACACTGCATGGGCTCAGCAGCTGGCTCACAAGGCAACACCACTCCACGCATACTTCTCCGCTCACGCAAACGTCTGTCAATTTGAATCGCTAATGACATAGAATCATTGAGACCAGAGGGGACAGGGAATCCCACCATAACATCCTTTACATTATCCGACAGACCCTTCCGGAAAAGGGCCGCCAAAGCGTCGTCATTCCATTTGGTCAGGACTGCCCACCTACGGAATCTCTGACAGTATAACTCAGCGTCATCAAGCCCCTGATTTAATGCCAACAAGGCTTTTTCAGCCTGATCAGTGACATTAGGCTCATCGTACAATAACCCCAAAGCCTGAAAAAATGCATCAACATCACTCAAAACAGGATCCCCAGGTGTCAGGGAAAAAGCCCAATCCTGAGGATCGCCGCGCAGGAGAGAGATGACAATTTGAACCTGCTGCGCTGCGTTTCCTGAGGACTTAGATTTTAAGGCAAGAAACAATTTACAATTATTTTTGAAATTCTGAAACTTAGCTCGATCCCCTGAAAACAAATCTGGCATGGGGATCCTAGGTTCCACAACAGGCAACCCAGCAAGATATGCAGCAATACTCCGAACCTCAGTGGCAAGCTGATCCACACGGCCAGACAACTGTGCAAACTCCATTGGGAGAAAAGATCCTCCCCAGCACCCAGAGATACAGAGGGAAAAAAAAAAAAAAAAAAATGCAACAAACAGAAAAATATCTCTGACAACTTTTCTTCCTTCAAAATATTTTTTCCCTTCTGTGAGTACCATACAATTTTTATGGCCGGTGATACTGTTATGTTTCGGTAGCTGAGGAGTGCAGGTAAAAAAGGCAATACACCAGAGCAGTTGGAATCTATGAGATTGCAGTACCCTGACTAACCACCGCAACTAGAGGCAGCCGTGGAGCGTTCCTACGATGGTCCTAGACGCCTCGTCACAGCCTGAGAAACTAACTACACCTAAAGATAGAAATAGGAAAGCTATCTGCCCCGGAGCAGAACCCCAAAGATAATAGAAAGCCCCAAACATGTAATGGCGGTTAGACAAGAGGAAATACTGACACAGAAAGAAAATAGTATGAGCAAACGCTGGGGCCCAAACTATCTAAATAGAAAAGGACAGGAAGGGTACTTACTGCAATCCCAGAAAACCCTGAAAAACACCAACTCTACTAATTTCAAAATCACCTGAGATCACACGACCTCTACCACCTAAATTAGTTCTCTGGTGTAACAAAAACAGCAGCCACTGAAAAAGCTGTAAAAAGCAAAAGTACAAAACACAGTGGCTGGACTAAACTGAGAGGGCAAAAGCCCCCGGAGGGGACCCAGAAGGCCCCCACAGAAGTGCAGGACAAAATGCAAAAATATAGCAAAAACAAAAAATAAGAAATTGTCTTATCTGATAGCAGGAGATGCAGACACGACACAGCAGGCTACAAGGGAAACTGGAAAGAAGGATTCAGACCAGAACAATTGATCACCGGCAACCCTGATGGGAAAATGATTCCCTTAAATAAGACCAATCAGTAACACCTGATTCCCAATCCTCACTAGTACCGCTTGTAACCACCAGAGGGAGCCTCTGCTCAGAACTCATCTCAAACCCATTCACAACACGCCCCCCAGAACTAGCCATCTCCATCTTCCTCGACCACTTCGCCACCTGGCTACTTCATTTCCTTTCTACTGACATCCCCACTATCATCATGGATGACTTCAACATCCCCATTGACGCTTCCACCCCAGCTACCTCTAAACTTTTATCGCTTACTACCTCCTTTGGCCTCACTTAATGGTCCTCCGCGGCCACTCACAAAGATGGTCACAGGCTGGACCTCATCTTCACCTGCCTCTGTTCCCTTACTAATCTCACCCCTCCCCCAGTCTGACCACAACCTACTGACATTCTCTTCCCTCTCCTCTGCTTGTGCGCAACCCCAGCTCCACAAACTCACTCACCCTCGCAGAAATCTCAAACACCTCAAACCAGGGGAGGAGTCCAGAGGAGAAAATTTGCATATTCCCAGTGCCTTCTGGGATAAGTGAAGAGTCTCCGCGAGCTCAAGGAACACTGGATTTTGGCCGTTGCAGCTGAAAGGAGGACATCAGTAAACCAGGGGAGGAGTCCCGAGGAGAGAAGTTTTGGCATATATTTCACCGCATGAATATCTCGAACAATGAGAACATGGAAGAGGCCAAGAGCCATTTGGTGAGCTGCATTTCTTGCTACATGTTCACAGACTTACCAGTGGAAAAGCCAAACTTCATATGCCAGAAATTCAAGCCTGTGTCCCTGTTGGAGGAAAAGTTGCAAAATCTGGAAGAGAGGTTATCTACATTGAAAACCATTAAGGAAGGTGAAGAGTTCTTAGCAGAATTATCTCTTCATGTTACAGAAAGAGAAGAAATTCGAAGTGGACCTGAAGAAACAGAGGAATGGAAGCATGTGACCCAGAGAAGCAGGAGGTTCGGGAGGCAGTCAGCACGAATTCTGCTCAGTAACCAGTACCAGGCTCTTACACAGGAGAACGATGAAGAAATACATCAAGATAAGACTTTGGCCACAAACAATAACCTTGTACGCCCTCAGAGTCCTCCTGAATGGAGAAAGAAAACTGTTGTGAAGAAGAAACGGAGAGTTGTTGTAATGGGGGATTCCCTGTTGAGAGGAACAGAGGCCGCTATTTGCAGACCGGATTTAACCTCAAGAGAAATGTGCTGTCTTCCAGGTGCAAAAATTAAAGATGTGTCTGACAGGAAATCAGGACTCTTCAGACCTACAGATGACTACCCATTCCTGCTAATACATGTGGGGACAAATGACACCGCAAGAAACGACCTGGAAACCATCTGCAGTGACTTTGAAAACTTAGGTAAGAAAGTGAAAGAACTGGGTGCGCAGGTGGTCTTCTCTTCCATCCTTCCAGTGGATGTCCATGGAACAAGGAGGTGGAAGAAGATTCTGCAGGTGAACAACTGGCTATGTCGATGGTGCAGTCAGCAAGGATTTGGATTTTTGGATCACGGAGTGAATTACCTATACGATGGACTACTTGCTAGAGATGGGGTGCATCTTACGAAGACTGGAAAACATGTATTTGGAAGTCGCCTTGCTACACTCATCAGGAGAGCTTTAAACTAGAACAATGTGGGAAGGGAAGCAAAACGCCAGCAAAAGCCATACACCTGACAAATACTATTGAGATTTCTGCTATTAGAAATGAAGGGGAAGAACAAAGACAAAAAAAATCGACATAATAAAAATATTGAAGAAAGAGAAACCAATCACAAACTAAAATGTTTCTATACGAATGCACAAAGCATGGGCAACAAACAAGGAGAACTGGAACTACTAACGCAGGAGAAGAAATATGATGTCATTGAAATCACTGAGACTAGGTGGGACGATACACATGATTGGAATACAAGGCTAGAAGGATACAACTTATTTGCAAGAAACAGACTTGATAAACGAGGAGGAGGTGTCGCATTGTATGTTAGAAAAGCGTATACCTGCACAGAGATTGACGCTTCAGAGACTCAGAGTTCTGTGGAAACTGTTTGGGTAAGAATACAAGGATAGAACAGTGGAAAGGACACCATTGTAGGCATTTACTACAGGCCACCTATGCAAGCTGAAGATATGGATGAACTCTTTATGCATCAAATGCCCAAGTTCTCCAAAAATATGACATAGTGGTCATGAGAGATTTCAACTATCCAGACATTTGTTGGGAATTCTCTCAGGCAAAACTAACAGGTCAAGGAAATTCTTATCCTCTCTTGCTGACAACTTTATCTTCCAAAAGGTAGGGGAGAAAACAAGGGGATCTGCTACTTTGGATCTAATCCTTATAAACAGGGAGGAAATGGTTGAGGAGGTAAGAAAGGCTGGGACCCTAGGAGGTAGTGACCATGCTATTTTAGAATTTTGGATAACAAGAGGAGGAAGACCTGTGAAGACTCAGACGTCAAGGTTAGATTTCAGAAAGGCAGATTTTAAGGGACTCAGAAAGAGAATTGGAGGGATCCAATGGCTGGATATCCTTAAGGACAAAAATGTCCAGGAAGGATGGAAAATCTTGAAAAATGAGGTTCTCAAAGCACAATCGTTAACAATTCCGAAAAGAGGGAAGAATGGGAAGCATTTAAGGAAACCAGGATGGATGAACACAGAACTTAAACACATGCTAAAAAGTTAGAAAGAAATGTTTATCAAATGGAAAGAGGGAGGCATATCTAAAGAAGAATATAATGCCATCTGCAGAACCTGCAGGGCACAAATCAGATTATTTAAAGCTGACAATGAATTAAGGCTTGCAAGTGACGTCAAAAGCAACAAAAAAGGATTTTGGGGATAAGTCAAAAGTAAAAGAAAAGTCAAAGATGCTATAGGATTTTTACAGGATGAAAATGATGAAATGGTAAGACAGGATGTTGAGAAGGCTGAACTGTTAAATTCCTATTTTGCATCTGTTTTCTCTCAGAAAGGAAATGTAACATCAACTGATCTTCAATGTCCTATTAAAGGAATAGAAGAATCCAGGATACCTATAAACAGAAAGACAGTGAGGAAACACTTAGCTAACCTAAATGAATTCAAGTCTCCAGGTCCAGATGAATTACACCCCAGAGTACTGAAGGAGATAGCAGAAGAAATTCTTGAACCACTGTCCATAATCTTTGAAAATTCTTGGAGAACAGGAGAAGTCCCAGAAGACTGGAGAAGAGCAAATGTTGTTCCTATCTTCAAAAAAGGGGAAGAAGGTGGACCCAGGGAACTACAGGCCGGTGAGTCTGACTTCTATACCAGGAAAGATCTTTGAACAAATTATTAAAGAACATGTATGCAAGTACCTTGATAAGAATGAAGTGATTACATGGGTTTGTAACTAATAAGTCATGTCAGACTACCGTATATACTCGTGTATAAGCCGACCCGTGTATAAGCCGACCCCCCTAATTTTGCCACAAAAAAAACTGGGAAAACTTATTGACTCGTGTATAAGCCGGGTGTATAAACTGCCCTCCTGCTCTGTGCTGCCCCCGTCCTGCTCCTTGCTCCCCCATCCAGCTCTGTGCTCCCCCATTCTCCTCTGTACTCCCCCTCCTGCTCCGTCCTCCGATGTGCTCCCCCATTCCTTCTCCGTCCTCCTGTGCCCCCCGTCCTGCTCCATACTCCTCTGTGCCCTCCATCCTCCCCCGTCCTGATCCGTGCTCATTGTCCTCCTCCATGCTTCCCCGTCCTCCGTTTCCCCCCCTCCTCCTCCATGCTTCCCCCGTTCACCGATCTCCCCCCCGTCCTGCTCCATGCTTCCCCCATCCTCCGTTCTCCCCCCCGTCCTCCTGCATGCTTCCCCCGTCCTGCTCTATGCTTCCCCCGTCCTCCGTTCTCCCCGTCCACCGTTCTCCCCCCCGTCCTGTTCCGTGCTCCTTGTCCTCTCCTCCATCATACTCACCCCTCCCCGTGCCATCGCTGAGCGTCCCTGCAATCCTGAGTTCTCCCCGGCTTCCTGCAGCTCTCCAGCACTGAGCGGTGATGTAATACCGCTCATTAAGGCCATGAATATGGAGGCCACGCCTATGGGAGTGGCATCGCGTCCATATTACATGACCTTAATGAGCGGGTATTACATCACCGCTCAGTGCTGGAGAGCTGCAGGAAGCCGGGGAGAACGCAGGATTGCAGGGACGCTCAGCGATGGCACGGGGAGGGGTGAGTATGATATCCCAGCCACCAGCTCCTGCCGCAGCATCCCCTCCCCTGCTGGTTTCTGCCCTATGACTCGTGTATAAGCCGAGGGGGCATTTTCAGCACGAAAAAAGGTGCTGAAAATCTCGGCTTATACACGAGTATATACGGTAACTTAATTTCCTTCTATGACAGGATCACTGACTGGGTGGATCAGGGAAATGCTGTAGATATAGTATATCTTGACTTCAGCAAAGCATTTGAAAAAGTATCTCACACATTTCTTATTGAAAAAAATAATAAGTATGGAATGGACAAGTGTTATGAATGTGCTAGAGATGGTTTCTGAGCAGAGGCTTCCTCTGGTGGTTACAGACAGTACTGAACCTTTCAGCGAGGAGTGGCAATCTGGGTTCACTGATTGGTCTGATATAAGGGAGGTTCCCACCCGTGATGGTTGCCGGTGATCAATTGTTCTTGTCTCAATTGTGGTTCCTGGTTCATTTGGAAGTTTGCTGGAGTCTAGCCTGCATCTCCTGCTTTCAGATAAGATATTTTTTGCTTTTCTTTTTGTGCTTGCTTTTTGCATTGTTTTCTGCACTTTTGTGGAGGTCAGCCAGGTCCCCTCCTGGGGCCCGAGCTCCTCACAGTTTATCTGCAGCCACTGTTATTTGCTCATTTGCTTTTTCCTGTTTTTTCAGCGGCTGCGGCTTGGTTTTTGTTCACACTGAGATCTGATTTAGCGAGTGGCGAGATTGTGTGATCTCAGTATTTTTGTAATCAGAATTGTTCGATTTTTGTAGGGTTTTCTGGGTTGCAGAAAGTAATCTCTCCTGTCCTATCCTATTTAGTCAGCTTGTGGCCCCAGCGTTTGCTCAGTCTATTTTCTGCCTAGGTTTGTATTTTCATCTTGTCTAACCGCCATTATATGTTTGGGGGCTTCCTATTTTCTTTGAGGATCTGCTCCGGGGCAGATAGCTTTCATCTTTCTGCCTTTAGGTGTAGTTATCTCTCAGGCTGTGACGAGGAGTCTAGGATCAACGAAGGAACGCTCCACGGCTACCTCTAGTTGTGTCGTTAGTTTAGGAATCTGCAACCCATCAGTTACCAACATCTCAGGTGTTCGGCTGCCCTGCTGTTGTTCCTGTCCTCCTCAGCTACTGAAACATAACAGACAAGGCAACTGTTAGGTGGATTCATAACTGGCTTAGTGATCGGACCCAAAAGTGGTCGTAAATGGCTGCACATCCAATTGGAAGAGTGTCTCAAGTGGAGTGCCACAAGGCTCTGTTTTGGGCCCTGTATTGTTCAACATCTTTATCAATGATTTAGATGAAGGAATTGAGGGTAAACTGATCAAACTTGCTGATGACACAAAGCTAGGAGGGGTAGCTAATACTAGAGAAGAGAGAGAGAGGATTCAAAAAGATATAAATAAACTGCAGCAGTGGGCAGCAACTAACAGAATGGTTTTTAACAGGGAAAAATGCAAAGCACTACATCTGGGCAATAAAAATGAAAAAAGCATATACAAAATGGGAGGAATAGGGCTAAGTAACAGCACATGTGAAAAAGACTTTGGTATACTAATTGATCACAGACTGAACATGAGTCAACAGTGTGATGCAGCAGCAAAAAAGGCAAATGCAATTCTAGGATGTATCAACAGAAGCATACAGTCTAGATCACGTGAGGTCATTATTGCCCTCTACTCCTCTTTTGTCAGACCTCATCTGGAATACTGTGTCCAGTTTTGGGCACCACATTTTAAAAAAGACATCAACAAACTGGAGCAAATTCAGAGAAGAGCCACCAGAATGGTGACCGGTCTGCAAACCATGTCCTATGAGGAACGGTTGCAGGATTTGGGAATGTTTAGCATGCAAAAAAGAAGGCTGAGAGGAGACTTAATAGCTGTCTACAAATATCTCAAGGGCTGTCACATTGTAGAAGGATCATCTTTATTCTCATTTGCACAAGGAAAGACTAGAAGCAATGGGATGAAACTGAATGGGAGGAGACACAGATTAGATATTAGAAAAAACTTTTTGACAGTTAGGGTGATCAATGAGTGGAACAGGCTGCCACGATAGGTAGTGAGTTCTCCTTCAATGGAAGTCTTCAAACAGAGGCTGGACAGACATCTGTCTGGGATGATTTAGAGAATCCTGCTTTGAGCAGGGGGTTGGACCAGATGGCCCAGGAGGTCCCTTCCAACTCTACCATTCTATGATTCTACCTCAATTTACAATCACTCTCTGAATCCTTACTCTTCTTACAGACATAGCTTCCCTTCATGACACAGATGCCACTGCCACTTTCTACAACACCACAATAATAGCAACACTTGATTCGGCTGCCCACCCTCACGCATAGCAAAACTCATACAATCAACAGGCAGCCCTGGCTGACCAGCCTGACTAAAGAACTGAGACGTGCTTCCAGGGTCGCTGAGCAGAGATGGAAAAGATCCCGTTCTGCAGAGCACTTTACTGCATACAAGCAGTACCTCACCAGCTTCAAGTCCACACTCACTGCCGCAAAACAAACTTACTTCTTTTCTCTCATATCCTCCCTGTCTTACAACCCTATACAGCTTTTCAGCACTTTCAATTCTCTACTCCATCCCCCGGCACCTCCTCCCTCTTCTCTCATTTCTGCTTAAGACTTTGCCTCTTTCTTTAAGCAGAAGATCTATACGATCAGAGAAAGCTTTGGCCCACAGCCCCCAATGCCCCTCCTCTTACCTGCTCAGCCCTGTTCTTCCAAAACCAGCTTCACCACCATGACAGAAGACCAGCTCTCCACGCTCCTGTTAAGATAACATCTCACTACTTGCACGCTTGACCCCCTCCCGTCCCACCTCATCCTAACCTCGCCAAAATCTTCATCCCAACCCTAACACGCCTCTTCAACCTCTCACTTACAAATGGTGTTTTCCCCTCATCCTTCAAACATGCCTCGATCACACCCATCCTCAAAAAGCCCTCCCTCGACCTCATCCTTTGTGACTAGCTACCGCCCCATATCTCCTCTCCCTCTTGCCTCAAAACTACTGGAACAGCATGTCCATCTTGAACTGTCCTCCCACCTTTCCTGTTGCTCCCTCTTTGACTGGTTACAATCTGGCTTCCGACTGCATCACTCAACTGACACTGCCCTAACTAAAGTCACCAACAACCTACTAACCGCCAAAAGCAAGTGACACTACTGTCCTACTTCTCCTCGACCTTTCTTCTGCCTTCGACGCTGTGGACCACTCCCTCCTGCTACAGATTCTCTCATCTCTTGGCATCACAGACTTGGCCCTATCCTGGATCTTGTCATATCTAACAGACCGAACATTCAGGGTCTCCCTCTCCCACACCACCTCCTCACCTCGTCCCCTGTCTGTTGGTGTTCCCCAAGGCTCAGTTCTAGGACCCCTACTCTTGTCCATCTACACCTTCGGCCTGGGAAAGCTCATAGAATCCCACGGTTTGCAGTAACATCTCTACACCGATGACACGCAGATCTACCTATCTGGACCTGACCTCACCTCCTTACTGACCAAAATCCCACAATGTCTGTCTGCCATTTCATTTTTCTTTTCTGCTCGCTTTCTAAAACTGAACATGGACAAAACAGAATTCATCGTCTTTCCCCCATCTCGCTCTACCCCTCCAACAGACCTATCCATCAATGTCAATGGATGCTCACTTTCCCCAGTCCCACATGCTCGATGCCTCAGGGTGATCCTCGACTCAAACTCAAAAATATTTCCCGGATCCGTGCAATCCTTGACCATGAAACCGCAAAAACAGTAGTGCACGCCCTTATCATCTCCCGCCTTGACTACTGCAACCTCCCACTCTCTGGCCTCCACTCTAGCACCACTCCAATCCATCTTACACTCTGCTGCCTGACTAATCCACCTGTCTCCCCGTTATTCCCCAGCCTCTCCTCTATGCCAAGCCCTTCACTGGCTTTCTATTGTCCAGAGGCTCCAGTTCAAAACCTTAACTATGACCTACAAAGCCATCCACAACCTGTCTCCTCCATACATCTGTGACATGTTCTCCCGGTATTTACCTACACGCAACCTTCGATCCTCTCAAGATCTCCTTCTCTACTCCCCTCTGATCTCTTCTTCACACAACCGCATAAAAGACTTCTCCCGTGCTTCCCCCATGCTCTGGAATTCTCTACCCCAACACATCAGACTTTCCCCTACCACGGAAACCTTAAAAAGAACCTGAAGACCCACCTCTTCCGACAAGCCTACAACCTGCAGTGATCCTTAGTCTACTGAACCGCCGCACGACCAACTCTACCCTCTCCTAGTGTATCCTCACCCATCCCCTGTAGACTGTGAGCCCTTGCGGGCAGGGTCCTCTCTCCTTCTGTGCTTGTGTATGCCTTGTTTTGCTCATATTTATTGTACTTGTCTATTTTCCCATTTCACCTGTAAAGCGCCATGGAATAAATGGTGCTATAAAAATGTATAATAATAATAATAATAATGGTAGGGGGAGTTGTTGGCACCTTTGTATTGTCAGGCGACATCAATCCCAGAGGTTAGTAATGGAGAGTTGTCTATAAGACGTCCCAATTACTAACCCTATACTCAAATTGTATATAAAAAAAAAACCTTTGTATTTGTAAAAACACACCAAGAATAAAGTCCTTTAATTGAAAGTATGACACAGACTCCTTTAACAAACATAAATTAAACCATACTCATGTCATCGCCCAGTCCACTGAAGCCAATCTCCCCTGTAACAGAATTAAAATAATAAACAACCATATTCCTCACCTGTCCGCCAAGAAGATAATAATCCATTTGTCTCGCGTCAAATCTTGCTTAGCTACATCCAGACTGCATAGTTGCATGGTGCTACTGTACAGCATGCCATCCAGCAGAGAAACTGAGCTGCACGTGCTTGCTCAGCGTCTTACAGTGAACTTCTTTCACCTCACTGATGTCACAGCGAGCATGAAAAAGTTCTCAGGTTTGTGGTGCCAACAGAAAGGTCCTGGGAATTCAGAGCCAATGAACTCAGTTCAGCTCACTAACATCAGTGTGAGCACCGTTAGAACTCTTCCCACAGTGATAGTGCTGACATTAGTGGGTTGAATTCACAGTGATAGCACTGACGTTAGTGAGTTGAACTGAGTTCATTGGTTGTGAACTCACAGGACCTTTCCGTCGGCATCGTGAGCATGAGAACTTTCGTTTACTATTTTAATTCTGTTACAGGAGACATTGCCTTCAGTGGACTGGGCGATGACATGAGTATGATTTATTTTAGATTCATAAAAGGAGTCGGTGCCATTCTTTTAATTAAAGACTTTATTCTTGGTTTGTTTTTTTATTCAATTTGATTATGGGATTAGTAATTAAGGTGTCTTATTGACGCCTCTCCATTACTAATCTCTGGGCTTGATTTCACCTGACAATACAAAGGTGACACCAATCCCCCCATCACCCCACTTGCCACCACAACAGGGCAAGTGGGAAGAGTGAGGGTAAGTGCCAGAATTGGTGCATCTTATATATGCTCCATTTCTGCGGCAGCTGAGAGCTGATGATTTTAGTCTGGAATGGGGCCAATGTCCATGGTCTCTTTGTAGACTATTAACATCAGCCCGCAGCTGTCTGCCAAGCCTTTGCTGGTTATTATAGGGGGACTTTACGTAATAGTTTTTGAGGTGGCCCCCATTTTAATAACCAGGAAAGGCTAAGTACAGTGGGTACGCAAAGTATTCAGACCCCTTTACATTTTTCACTCTTTGTTTCATTGCAACCATTTGGTATATTCAAAAAAAGTTCATTTTTTTCTCATTAACGTACACGCTGCACCTCATCTTGACTGAAAAAAAACAGAAATGTAGAAATTGTTGCAAATTTACTAAAAAATAAAAACTGAAAAACTGAAATATATGGTCATAAGTAAGGAGTGAAGACAGACACAAATCATAGAATCATAGAATGGTAGAGTTGGAAGGGACCTCCTGGGCCTTCTGGTCCAACCCCCTGCTCAAAGCAGGATTCTCTAAATCATCCCAGACAGATGTCTATCCAGCCTCTGTTTGAAGACTTCCATTGAAGGAGAACTCACCACCTCTTGTGGCAGCCTGTTCCACTCATTGATCACCCTAACTGTCAAAAAGTTTTTTCTAATATCTAATCTGTGTCTCCTCCCATTCAGTTTCATCCCATTGCTTCTAGTCTTTCCTTGTGCAAATGAGAATAAAGATGATCCTTCTACAATGTGACAGCCCTTGAGATATTTGTAGACAGCTATTAAGTCTCCTCTCAGTCTTCTTTTTTGCAAGCTAAACATTCCCAAATCCTGCAACCGTTCCTCATAGGACATGGTTTGCAGACCGGTCACCATTCTGGTGGCTCTTCTCTGAACTTGCTCCAGTTTGTTGATGTCTTTTTTAAAATGTGGTGCCCAAAACTGGACACAGTATTCCAGATGAGGTCTGACCAAAGAGGAGTAGAGGGCAATAATGACCTCACGTGATCTAGACTGTATGCTTCTGTTGATACATCCTAGAATTGCATTTGCCTTTTTTGCTGCTGCATCACACTGTTGACTCATGTTAAGTCTGTGATCAATTAGTATACCCAAGTCTTTTTCACATGTGCTGTTACTTAGCCCTATTCCTCCCATTTTGTATATGCTTTTTTCATTTTTATTGCCCACATGTAGTACTTTGCATTTTTCCCTGTTAAAATCCATTCTGTTAGTTGCTGCCCACTGCTCCAGTTTATGTATATCTTTTTGAATCCTCTCTCTCTCTTCTCTAGTATTAGCTACCCCTCCTAGCTTTGTGTCATCAGCAAATTTGATCAGTTTACCCTCAATTCCTTCATCTAAATCATTGATAAAGATGTTGAACAATACAGGGCCCAAAACAGAGCCTTGTGGTACCCCACTTGAGACATTCTTCCAACTGGATGTGCAGCCATTTACAACCACTCTTTGGGTCCGATCACTAAGCCAGTTATGAATCCACCTAACAGTTGCCTTGTCCATTCCATACTTAGTCATTTTTTCAATAAGGATTGTGTGAGATACTTTGTCAAATGCTTTGCTGAAGTCACGATATACTATATCTACAGCATTTCCCTGATCCACCCAGTCAGTGATTCTGTCATAGAAGGAAATTAAGTTAGTCTGACATGACTTATTAGTTACAAACCCATGCTGACTCTGTTTAATCACTTCATTCTTATCCAGGTACTTGCATATATGTTCTTTAATAATTTGTTCAAAGATCTTTCCTGGTATAGAAGTCAGACTCACCGGCCTGTAGTTCCCTGGGTCCACCTTCTTCCCCTTTTTGAAGATAGGAACAACATTTGCTCTTCTCCAGTCTTCTGGGACTTCTCCTGTTCTCCAAGAATTTTCAAAGATTATGGACAGTGGTTCAAGAATTTCTTCTGCTATCTCCTTCAGTACCCTGGGGTGTAATTCATCTGGACCTGGAGACTTGAATTCATTTATGTTAGCTAAGTGTTTCCTCACTGTATTTCTGTTTATAGATATCCTGGATTCTTCTATTCCTTTAATAGGACAGTGAAGATCAGTTGATGTTACATTTCCTTTCTGAGAGAAAACAGATGCAAAATAGGAATTTAAAAGTTCAGCCTTCTCAACATCCTGACTTACCATTTCATCATTTTCATCCTGTAAAAATCCTATAGCATCTTTGACTTTTCTTTTACTTTTGACGTATCCCCAAAATCCTTTTTTGTTGCTTCTGACGTCACTTGCAAGCCTTAATTCATTGTCAGCTTTAGATAATCTGATTTGTGCCCTGCAGGTTCTGCAGACGGCATTATATTCTTCTTTAGATATGCCTCCCTCTTTCCATTTGATAAACATTTCTTTCTTCCTTTTTAGCATGTGTTTAAGTTCTATGTTGATCCATCCTGGTTTCCTTAAATGCTTCCCATTCTTCCCTCTTTTCGGAATTGTTAACGATTGTGCTTTGAGAATCTCATTTTTCAAGATTTTCCATCCTTCCTGGACATTTTTGTCCTTAAGGATATCCAGCCATTGGATCCCTCCAATTCTCTTTCTGAGTTCCTTAAAATCTGCCTTTCTGAAATCTAACCTTGATGTCTGAGTCTTCACAGGTCTTCCTCCTCTTGTTATCCAAAATTCTAAAATAGCATGGTCACTACCTCCTAGAGTCCCAGCCACTCTTACCTCCTCCACCATTTCCTCCCTGTTTATGAGGATTAGATCCAAGGTAGCAGATCCCCTTGTTTTCTCCATTACCTTTTGGAAGATAAAGTTGTCAGCAAGAGAGGATAAGAATTTCCTGGACCTGTTAGTTTTGCCTGAGAGAGATTCCCAACAAATGTCTGGATAGTTGAAATCTCCCATGACCACTATGTCATATTTTTTGGAGAACTTGGCCATTTGATGCATAAAGAGTTCATCCATATCTTCAGCTTGCACAGGCGGCCTGTAGTAAATGCCTACAATGGTGTCCTTTCCATTGTTCTGTCCTTGTATTCTTACCCAAACAGTTTCCACAGAACTCCCAGTCTCTGAAGCGTCAATCTCTGTGCAGATATACGCTTTTCTAACATACAATGCAACACCTCCTCCTCGTTTATCAAGTCTGTTTCTTGCAAATAAGTTGTATCCTTCTAGCCTTGTATTCCAATCATGTGTATCGTCCCACCAAGTCTCAGTGATTCCAATGACATCATATTTCTTCTCCTGCGTTAGTAGCTCCAGTTCTCCTTGTTTGTTGCCCATGCTTTGTGCATTCGTATAGAAACACTTTAGTTTGTGATTGGTTTCTCTTCCTTCAATATTTTTATTATGTAAATTTTTTGTCTTTGTTCTTCCCCTTCATTTCTAATAGCAGAAATCTCAATAGTATTTGTCAAGTGTATGGCTTTTGCTGGCGTTTTGCTTCCCTTCCCACATTGTTCTAGTTTAAAGCTCTCCTGATGAGTGTAGCAAGGCGACTTCCAAATACATGTTTTTCCAGTCTTCGTAAGATGCACCCCATCTCTAGCAAGTAGTCCATCGTATAGGTAATTCACTCCGTGATCCAGAAATCCAAATCCTTGCTGACGGCACCATCGACGTAGCCAGTTGTTCACCTGCAGAATCTTATTCCACCTCCTTGTTCCATGGCCATCCACTGGGAGGATGGAAGAGAAGACCACCTGCGCTCCCAGTTCTTTCACTTTCTTACCTAAGTTTTCAAAGTCACTGCAGATGGTTTCCAGGTCGTTTCTAGTGGTGTCATTTGTCCCCACATGTATTAGCAGGAATGGGTAGTCATCTTTAGGTCTGAAGAGTCCTGATATCCTGTCAGACACATCTTTAATTTTTGCACCTGGAAGACAGCACATTTCTCTTGAGGTTATATCCGGTCTGCAGATAGCGGCCTCTGTTCCTCTCAACAGGGAATCGCCCATGACAACAACTCTCCGTTTCTTCTTCACAACATTTTTCTTTCTCCATTCAGGAGGACTCTGAGGGCGTACAAGGTTGTTTGTGGGCAAAGTCTTATCCTGATGTATTTCTTCATCATTCTCCTGTGTAAGAGCCTGGTATTGGTTCCTGAGCAGAATTGGTGCTGACTGCCTCCTGATCCTCCTGCTTCTCTGGGTCACATGCTTCCATTCCTCTGTTTCTTCAGTTGCACTTCGAATTTCTTCTCTTTCTGTACCATGAAGAGATAATTCTGTTCTGTCTAAGAACTCTTCACCTTCCTTAATGGTCTTCAATGTAGATAACCTCTCTTCCAGATTTTGCAACTTTTCCTCCAACAGGGACACAAGCTTGCATTTCTGGCATGTGAAGTTTGGCTTTTCCACTGGTAAGTCTATGAACATGTAGCAAGAAATGCAGCTCACCACATGGCTCCTAGCCTCTTCCATGTTCTTATTGTTCAAAGATAATCAAGCGGTGAAATATAAGCCAAAACTCAAGGCACTGGGAATATGCAAATTATCTCCTCGGGACTCCTCCCCTGGTTTACTGATGTCCTCCTTTCAGCTGCAACAGCCAAAATCCAGTGTTCCTTGAGCTCACGGAGACTCTTCACTTATCCCAGAAGGCACTGGGAATATGCAAATTATCTCCTCGGGACTCCTCCCCTGGTTTACTGATGTCCTCCTTTCAGCTGCAACAGCCAAAATCCAGTGTTCCTTGAGCTCACGGAGACTCTTCACTTATCCCAGAAGGCACTGGGAATATGCAAATTATCTCCTCGGGACTCCTCCCCTGGTTTACTGATGTCCTCCTTTCAGCTGCAACAGCCAAAATCCAGTGTTCCTTGAGCTCGCGGAGACTCTTCACTTATCCCAGAAGGCACTGGGAATATGCAAATTATCTCCTCGGGACTCCTCCCCTGGTTTACTGATGTCCTCCTTTCAGCTGCAACAGCCAAAATCCAGTGTTCCTTGAGCTCGCGGAGACTCTTCACTTATCCCAGAAGGCACTGGGAATATGCAAATTATCTCCTCGGGACTCCTCCCCTGGTTTACTGATGTCCTCCTTTCAGCTGCAACAGCCAAAATCCAGTGTTCCTTGAGCTCGCGGAGACTCTTCACTTATCCCAGAAGGCACTGGGAATATGCAAATTATCTCCTCGGGACTCCTCCCCTGGTTTACTGATGTCCTCCTTTCAGCTGCAACAGCCAAAATCCAGTGTTCCTTGAGCTCACGGAGACTCTTCACTTATCCCAGAAGGCACTGGGAATATGCAAATTATCTCCTCGGGACTCCTCCCCTGGTTTACTGATGTCCTCCTTTCAGCTGCAACAGCCAAAATCCAGTGTTCCTTGAGCTCGCGGAGACTCTTCACTTATCCCAGAAGGCACTGGGAATATGCAAATTATCTCCTCGGGACTCCTCCCCTGGTTTACTGATGTCCTCCTTTCAGCTGCAACAGCCAAAATCCAGTGTTACTTGAGCTCGCGGAGACTCTTCACTTATCCCAGAAGGCACTGGGAATATGCAAATTATCTCCTCGGGACTCCTCCCCTTGTTTACTGATGTCCTCCTTTCAGCTGCAACAGCCAAAATCCAGTGTTCCTTGAGCTCGCGGAGACTCTTCACTTATCCCAGAAGGCACTGGGAATATGCAAATTATCTCTTCGGAACTCCTCCCCTGGTTTACTGATGTCCTCCTTTCAGCTGCAACAGCCAAAATCCAGTGTTCCTTGAGCTCGCGGAGACTCTTCACTTATCCCAGAAGGCATTGGGAATATGCAAATTATCTCCTTGGGACTCCTCCCCTGGTTTTCAGACCCTTTGCTCAGACACTCATATTTAAGTCACATGCTGTCCATTTCCTTGTGATAATCCTTGAGATGGTTCTACTCCTTCGTTGGAGTCCAGCTGTGTTTAATCAAACTGATAGGACTTGATTTGTAAAGGCACACACCTGCCTACATAAGACCTCACAGCTCACAGTGCATGCGAGACCAAATGAGAATCATGAGGTCAAAAGAACTGGCCAAGGAGCTCAGAGACAGAATTGTTTAGCAAGACACAGATCTGGCCAATATTACAAAAGAATTTGTGCAGTACTCAAGAGCACAGTGGCCTCCATAATCCTTAAATGGAAGAAGTTTGGGACCACCAGAAGTCTTCCTAGACCTGGCCATCCAGCTAGACTGAGCAATTGTGGGAGAAGAGCCTTGGTGAGAGAAGTAAAGAAGAACCCCAAGATCACTGTGGCTGAGCTCCACAGATGCAGTAGGGAGATGGGAGAAAGTTACATAAAGTCAACTATGACTGCAGCTCTCCACCAGTCGGGCCTTTATGGCAGAGTGGCCTGACGGAAGCCTCTCCCCAGTGCAAGACATATGAAAGACCGCATAGAGTTTGCTAAAAAAGAAAAACATATGAAGGACTCCCAGACTATGATAAATAAGATTCTGTGGTCTGATGAGACGAAGATAGAACTTTTTGGTGATAATTCTAAGCGGTATGTGTGGAGAAAACCAGGCACTGCTCATCACCTGCCCAATACAATCCCAACAATGAAACATGGTGATAGCAGCATAATGCTATGGGGGGTGTTTTTCAGCTGCAGGGACAGGATGACTGGTTGCAATTGAAGGAAACATGAATGCAGCCAAGTACAGAGATATCTTGGATGAAAACCTCTTCCAGAGTGCTCTGGACCTCAGACTTGGCTGAAGGTTCACCTTCCAACAAGACAATGACCCTACGCACACAGCTAAAATAACAAAGGAGTGGCTTCAGAACAACTCTGTGACCATTCTTGACTGGCCCAGCCAGTGCCCTGACCTAAAGCCAATTGAGCATCTCTGGAGAGACCTCAAAATGGCTGTCCACCAACGTTCACCATCCAACCTGACGGAACTGGAGAGAATCTGCAAGAAAGAATGGCAGAGGATCCCCAAATCCAGGTGAGAAAAACTTGTTGCATCATTCCCAAGACGACTCATGGTTGTACTAGCTCAAAAGGGGCTTCTACTCAATACTGAGCAAAGGGTCTGAATACTTATGAACATGTGATATTTCAGTTTTTCTTTTTTAATAAATTTGCAAAAATTTCTACATTTCGGTTTTTTTTCAGTCAATATTGTGTGCAGAGTGTACAATAATGAGAAAAAAAATGAACTTTCTTGAATTTACCAAATGGCTGCAATGAAACAGAGTGAAAAATTTAAAGGGGTGTGAATACTTTTCATACCCACTGTAAACAGGTGTGAAATGATATTAGTATCCTGGGAAGCTCCATGTGTATTACCCCCTTCCCAGGCTACAATCATCTACCACCAGCTGTCCGCTTTCCCTCTGCTGGTTAATAAATTGTCGGGGGACTACACGCCAGTTTTTTCAGAAAATAATTTAGTAACTAAGAAAATACATGTAGAGTAAGCTGCACACACCCTGTACTAATTCTATATGTGACTGACATCTTTATATCTATCTATTCTATTGGGTCACACTGTGATTTTACTGTATGCGGCAGATGAATGGCCGGCTTTTCAAAGGACATGCGTGTGTAAAAAAAATAAATCAGAGGGCATTCGCATGGTTCGAGTGCCGTGCGATTTTTTTTCTCACACCCATTGACTTGCATTGGTGAGTCTCGTCTGAGATACAAGGACAGTTGCAGCATGCTCATAGAGTAACACAGATCAGAGTGCGGTCTGATTTTTTATAGGATTGCACTCGTCCATTTTCCTCGCAGATGAGTATTAGCCCTTAATGTGACTATAATGTGAGTTTTTATTTTATTCTTAATTGTACACAGCGGGCTCTGAATACAACTCTCAACATTGTCCCCTGCTCCTGCTGATCGCAGGCAGAGCAGAGGACAATGATGTGAGCTCTCTTCATCACCCAGCACCGGGATCAGCGCAAACAGTACCGCTGATTCCCAGGTGCCGGTACAGGTGATTCTGATGTGGCACATGGTTCCCACACGTATGAAACACATAGATGCAGATATCTCTGGGTCCAGACAAAATTCTTGCCACTTTGCCAAAATTTGCTTTCGGCCATGACTGTATCTATAATGTAGTGTTAGATGCGTCCTTCCGTCTGAAGCCGGTGGAGACTGCACCTGCGCAGTGTGGCCGGAATCAGAAGGACGCATCCAGCATTAATAGAGGTGACAGGGAAGATGACGAGGATGGAGGAAGAGTGTGGCGCTGGAGACTGCAGTATGCGTAGGCACTGTCCGAATACGTGAGGACATACCGCGAGCTCCGGTGAGGCTGGAGGAGGAGTCTTGGGCCGGAGTCAGCACCTGTCTTAAACAAAATGGCGCCGGATTACACGGTATGAGCATGCGCTGACTCTGGCGCCATTGTATTTAAATATTTAACGCAAACAAGTAGCAGGGGAACGGGGGAAAGGTTTTTTTTTTTTTTTGCTTGTTTGTTTGTTTGTTTGTATGTATGAATAGAACAACAGCAGAGCATGCAAGATGGGGGAGCATATAATAGAATGGGGGACAAATACAAGACTAGGGGAGCATACACCACGATCGGGTAGCATATACCAGGACTAGCTATTGACTCAGTTCTACGTCTGAATTGCGAGCATTTGTATTGGTACATTTTTGCGCTATGTTAACCCCTAAGACCTTGCCCTTTTCGCTTTTGCGTTTCTGATTTTCACTCCCCTTCTTCCCAGAGACATAACTTTTTTATTTTTCCGTCAATATGGCCAAGTGAGGGCTTGTTTTTTTGCAGGACAAGTTGTACTTTTGAACGACACCATTGGTTTTACCATTTCGTGTACTCAAAAATGGGAAAAAAAAATTCCAAGTGTAGTGAAATTGCAAAAAAAAGTGCAATTCCACAAAGTTTTTTTTTCATTTATTTTTACCATGTTCACCAAATGCTAAAACTGACTGGCCATTATGATGCTCCAGGTCATTACGAGTTCATAGACACCAAACATGTCTAGGTTCTTCTTTATTTAAGTAGTGAAAAAAAAGATCTAAAAGTTTGATAAAAAAAAAAAACAATGCGCCATTTTCCGAGAGCTGTAGCGTCTCCATTTTTCATGATCTTGGCCGGGGTTAGAGATTATTTTTTGTGTGCTGAGCTGATATTTTTATTGATAGCATTTTGGTGCAGATACTATCTTTTGATCTCCCTTTATTGCATTTTAATGCAATGTTGTGGTGACCAAAAAAACGTAATTCTGGCATTTTGACTTTTTATCGCTACGCTGTTTAGGGATCTGGTTAATCCTTTTTTTATTGATAGATCAGGTGATTTTCAGAATGTGCACCAGATATGTGAATGTTTGATTTTTTTTATGGTTTTATTTTGAAAGGGCAAAAGGGGTGTGATTTAAACGATTATATATATATATTTTACTTTGGGCATGCTTCAATAGTCTCAACAGGAGACTAGAAGCTGCCATAACCCAATCGGCTCTGCTACATACAGGTGATGATCAGATTGCCTGTGTGTAGCAGAATGCCTCACTTGCTATGAATGCCGACCACCGGGCGACCCTCACAGCAAGCCGGCAGTGAGAAAAGTCATAGTTACTTACCATTAACGGTATTTTTCTAAGTCCATGACAGCACCACGGAGAGAGGGGATCCACCCTTTAGGAACAGGAAATCTACAGATACAAAAAGGACGGCACCTCTCCCATGCATCAGTTGGATTACAGAGCATAAGAGGACCACCAAGGTTAATGGCACACAAAAAAATTATGCATCATGTAGTATTATCATTTATTTATTACATGTGGATTAAATAAGAGGAAGAAGTGCACAGGAAAAACGGGTGGTAATCTAAGGGTGCTGTCATGGACTTCAAAAAAAAACCGTTAACGGTAAGTAACTATGACTTTATTCGAACGTCCATGACAGCACCACGGAGAGAATTACACAGAGTAATAACTACTTAGGTAGGGACTACAGCCTGCAGCACCCTTAGTCCGAAAGAAAGGTCTGAGGAAGCACCCAAGTCTAATCAATGGTGATTGTAAAACCTGTGTGGAGAAGACCACGTAGCCGCCTTACATATCTGGTCAATGGAGACTTCCAACCTCTCCGCCCACGAGGTCGCCACAGCTCGGGTGGAATGCGCCCTCAGTCTCTCAGGCGCCGGCCTGCCCTTCGAGGTGTATGCCAGTGAAATAGCCTCCCTAATCCATCTAGCCAGAGTGCTTTTTGTTACTCTACACCCCTTCCTGATGCCCTGAAAGGAGACGAACAAGGCATTGTCCCTTTTCCAGGGTCAGTAACTGCTAAGTGCTCTAGGAGACATCTTCTAAAGTCTAGGGTGTGGAGTTTTATTTCCTTCTGATTGGTTGGATTAGGGATGATGGATGGACGAACTATTTCTTGCGTCCTATGAAAACTGGAAGATACTTTGGGTAGATATGTTTGATCGGGCCTAAGGATTAATCTGTCGTCCTGGATCTGAGTGTAAGGAGGCAGCCTAGATAATGCCTGGATGTCACTTACTCTTCGGGCCGATGTTAATGCCACCAGGAAGGCTACTTTCAGGGAAAGATTTTTTTATTGAGGCTGAGGGGAAGGGCTCAAACGAGTCGTCTGTCATGGACGTGAGAACTAGGTTTAAATCCCATGGCATGATCCTTTCCCTCACTATGGGTCTGGAGTCTGGACCTACTCGCCGCTTTAATGAACCAACTAATCCAATAATTATTGGCGATATTGCAGCTGAAAAGGGCCCCCAGTGCTGAAACCTGTACTTTAAGGGTACTTGTAGAAAGGCCCAAGTCCAGCCCTTTTTGTAGGAATTCTAAGATCTGAGCTATCTGTGTTGGATCTCCAGCTACAACTCCTGAACTCAGCAAAAAAAATTTCCAGGTTCTAGTGTAAATTCTGGTAGTGATTTCTCTTCTACTTTTGAGGAGTGTATTTATCAGATTAGGGGACAACCCCTTATCCCTCAGCAGCGACAGTTCAAAATCCACGCCGTCAGACGGAGGCCAACCACCTGAGGGTGGTAGACTGGGCCCTGGGCAAGCAGATCTTAATGTCCGGCAGGATCCAAGGATCGGATACAGACATGGCCCTGAGGTATGAGAACCATGCCCTCTTGGGCCAAAAAGGAGCGATCACTATTACCCTCGCTCTGTCTTTCCTGATCTTCCTCACCACTAGGGGAAGTAAAGACAAGGGAGGGAAGGTGTAGGCCAGATCGAAGTCCCATTTTATCAGGAACGCGTCCACTGCCAGAGGGTTTTCTCTGGGATTTAGAGAGCAAAACTGTCTTACTTTCCTGTTGTTCTTGGTGGCGAAGGGATCTATCTCCGGTTGCCCCCACTTCCATACAATCAGGTCGAAGATGGTAGTGTTTAAAGACCATTCCCCTTGTTTTGGACGATTGCGGCTTAAAAAGTCTGTCGTAGTATTTTCTTCTCCTTTTATATGCAGCGCTGTAAATGATAGAAAATGCTGTTCTGCTAGCTGGAGTAAGCGTCCTGCTACTTCCATCAGAGGACCGGAACGAGTACCACGCTGGTGGTTGATATAAGCCACTGCGACCAGATTGTCGGAGAGCACTCGCACATGGTGACCCTGTAGATACACAAGGAGCCTTTAAGCCACATGTTCTACTGCCGTTAACTCTTTCAGATTGGAAGATATTTCTATCTGATGATTTTCTCATAAGTACTGAACTATAATTTCCCCCATATGCGCCCCCCAACCCGTAGGGCTTGCATCTGTAGTGACTATTCGGGTTCTCATGCCCAGGGAACTCCCTTGGACAAGTTCCTCTCATCTCGCCACCATTCCAAACATTTTATAGTGGCCCGTGATAAAGTAAGCTGGCTTTCTAGGCAACCCCCGAAAAACTTCTGATGTGATAAAATATCGCCCTGCAACTTTCTTGTGTGAAACTGTGCCCACTGAACCGCGGGGATGCAGAATGAGAGGGAACCCAAGAGGGACATGGCTTTCCTGAGCGACATGGTGGGGTTATTAGTGACATTTAGGACCTGATAACGTAGACGTATCAATTTTTCGGGTGGTAGACGATAGTTCTGATTCTGCGAGTCCACAATTAAGTCTAAAAACTGTTGAACTCTCATAGGCTGTAAAAGGGACTTCTCAACATTTACCATATATACTCATGTATAAGCCGACCCCCCTAATTTTGCCACAAAAAACTGGGAAAACTTATTGACTCGCGTATAAGCCTAGAGTGAAAAATGATTATGCCCCCATATGCTGCACAGATTATGCCCCCATATGCTCCAGATTATGCCCAATATGCTCCACAGATTATGCCCCCATATATTCCACAGATTATGCCCCCGTATGATCCACAGATTATGCCCCGTATGCTCCAGATTATGCCCCATATGCTCCAGTTTATGCCCCATATGTTCCACAGATTATGTCCCCATATGCTCCATATTATGCCCCCATATGTTCCACAGATTATGCCCCCATATGCTCCATATTATGCCCCCATATGTTCCACAGCTTATGCCCCCATATGCTCCATATTATGCCCCCATATGCTCCATGTTATGCCCCATATGCTGCACAATTATGCCCCATAGTATAGGCCTCATATGCTGCTGCAAAAAAAAAAAAAATTTTCATACCTCTCGTCGCTGTGGGCCAGGTGCCGGTGTCCTGAGCAGGCGGTGACACCGGCGCGCTATGGGGGACAGGTGCCGGTGTCAGCGCTCGCTCAGGACCCTGGCACCTGAGATATTTACCTGTCCCTCAGTCCACCGCAGCGCACTGCTCCCTCGGTCTGACTCCTCTGTGTGTGAATGATCTGGCAGGGGGCGGGGCGCGCACTAATGACGTCATCGCGCCCTCTGCCTGAACATTCACAGCCAGAGGAGTTGGACCGAGGGAGCAGCGCGCTGCGGTGGACCGAGGGACAGGTAAATATCACTATACTCACCCCTCCGCCGTGCGTCTATGCAGCCTCTCCTTCTCCCGGCGCTCTCCGCAGCGCTTCAGTCCTGCAGCGGTGACGTGCTACCGCTCATTAAAGTCATGAATATGTGCATATTCATGACTTTAATGAGCGGTGCCATGTGACCGCTGCAGGAAGGAGCCGGAGATCGTGGGAGAAGCAGGGGGCTGCAGAGACCGCGCCGGCGGAGGGGTGAGTATGATCCGACACCCCCGCTCCCCCGCCAACCCCCGTATATGACCCGCGTATAAGCCGAGAGGGGGATTTTCAGCCCTAAAAAATGGGCTGAAAATCTCGGCTTATACATGGGTATATACGGTACTAACCACCCCAACTGTTCCAGGGCCGAGATTGCTCTTTGCAACTGCTCTAGGCAATGATCTGCTGTTTTACCAATGATAAGGAAGTCATCAAGGTAAGGGACTATAAGCATATTAGATTCGCGTAGGTGGGCCATGACTTCCGAAATAACCGTGAATACCCGTGGGGCAACCGCAAGGCCAAAGGGAAGGGCGCTATACTGGAAATGACGGACTGATCTTCCCAACCGGACTGCCACTCTGAGGAAACGCTGATGGGACACATGAATAGGTACATGGTAATAAGCGTCTTTCAAATCTAACACCACCATGAAGCAGTTTTCAAACAAAAGCTTTATTGCCGAGTTGATGGTTTCCATTTTAAATGGGTGAGTAATGAGAAACTTATTAAGGGCTTTCAAATTGATTATCGTCCTAAAAGAACCATCAGGTTTACGGACCAAAAAGAGGGGAGTAAAAACCCTTACCCCTCTCTGCCTCCGGTACCTCCACCAGGACTTTTTTGGTACAAAGCTCCTGTACTTCCAACTCCAGAGCAGCCTGCTCTGACGAGGAAGATCTGAGGGGGGTAATTTTGAAATTATCCTAGGGTACAGAGGAAAATTCTAAACGTAGCCCTGTCACTATGAGACTCAGAATCCAGCTACTATTTGAGATCCGGGACCAGGCTGGGTAGAAGGCTGTCAGTCTACCTCCTACCAGTACTGCTAGTCATTGAGAGGGTTTTTTTGATATCCCGGGATGGACCCCCAAACATAAACCCAGTACCTTTCCTCCTTCTTTCATCCCATTTAATTCGCTCCCTGGATGACCTTTTACGGCCAAATCTTCTCCTGCTGAAGGGTCTTTTGTATGAAGGGGTTGATAGACTGGGAAATTTCTTTTTATCGTCCCCTGCCTTTTCTAAAAGTTCGTCCAGGACAGGGCCAAAAAGGTACTCGCCGTCACATGGGATGGAACAGAGACGGGATCTAGCCTGAATATCCCCTGGCCAACACTTCAGCCACAGCGCCCTTCGTGCTGCATTAGGTAGTTCTGCGGCCCTGGCCGCCATCCTCACTGAATCTGCTGAAGCATCAGCCAAGAAAGCTGCTGCGTTCTGAATCATTGGCAGAGTCTTTAAGATAGCCTCCCTAGGGGTTCCTTCTTCTACCTGGGTTTCTAATTGATCCAGCCAGACCATCATAGATCTGGCTGTGCAAGTAGCCGCTACAGCTGGTCTTAGAGCGCTGGCTGACATTTCCCATGCTCCTTTAAGGAAGGAATAAGCCTTTTTGTCCAGCGGATCCTTCAAGGAATCCATGTCATCAAAGGGAATGGAAGATCTCTTGGAGGCCTTGGCTACTGCTGCGTCCAGCTTTGGGGCCTTATCCCAACTATCCGTTAAGGGATCCTCAAAGGGATATCTTCGCTTGAATGTATGTGGCAAGGAGCCTCTTTTTTCAGGCGCCTCTTCCACTCCCTGTCTATTAGGCCTTGAATCCTGTTATTTAGTGGAAAAGATCAAAGCTTTTTTGGGTCTAAACCACCAAACATTAAATCTTGCACTGAACGCTCCAGCCTTGTCTCCTCTTTCCCCATGGTGGACCTCACTGACTTAACTAGTCTGTCCATCTGGTCCAAGGAAAAACAAAATCGGGTAGCATCGTCCTTTGAAGAAGAAGACGGGGGAAGAGGGCCCTGAGGAATCTTCACCCTTCTTAGAGATAGCCGGGGAATCTGAATTGGAAAACGATGGTACCGTCCTAAACTGCGGTCTAGATGATTCTCCCTGAGATAGGGACTTTAAGGAATCCTTCACCTCCGCCCTAATTATTTCCCTTAGGCTCGTGATAAAATACAAAGTCTCCTCCACTATATAAAAAGAAAAAAAGGGGGGGGGGGGGGTTTACTACCTTAGCCGAGCTAAGAACTACCACCCTCCTTTTCCGTTCCAATGCCCTACCGTCTGTCACATACGTGGCTGGCATAAGCTTTCAGGGTAAGCGTCTGGCAGAGGGCAAGTACAGAGGGCACACTCCCTATGCTTTGACTTCCCAGAACACTTCTTTCCCTAGTAACAGAAAAAAGGGGAATACTGCATCACTGGGTGTCTTTGAAGATCTCTTACCCTGTCCACAGTAGTAACAGGTACCGGATCACGGGCGGGCCCAACTGACGCTGTAGGATCCTTCACACTTGAGGAACTTTTGCGGCCAGACTGGTTGCTCGTCCGGCTTCGGGCCTTCAGCTGAGGTTTCACCCGCGGCCTCAGAGAGGTTCGCTCCAGCTCCTACTGGTCCTCCTTCTGCGCCGTAGGAGCTTCTGCGGGTTCCATTATGCACAATGAAACAGAAGCGCTTCTTGTAGCTTCCTAGACCACTACATGGCCCTTCCCCCGGATATCCGGGTCAGCAGGTGCGGCCAGGGGTCCACGCCCCTCTCCCTGGGACCTATAACGCCTCCCTGCCCATGCCCCAGCCCAGTCCCGACGCCGTGACAGAGCGGCACACACAGCAAAAAGTCAGCCGGCACCCGACTCTGCCTGGCCCGGGCCTCGCCCTCCCAGCCGCACCATCCCAGAACCCGCAGCGAGGCCGCAGGGACGTGCGAGAGGGCGTTTCCTGCCCTCCGCTGCGTCACCCCAGGGCGCCCCAGCGAAGCCGTAGAGACGCCACGGGAGCACGCAGCAGCACCGCCACTTGACCCCGGCCTGCCCCCCGCCGCACCGCGCCACGCCGCCCAGCCCCCCCGATGGCCCAACCCGGACTGAGGACAGAGCGGAGGTAACGCTGACCCAGGGAGGGGGGGGGATACTCACCCAAAGGCGCTGGACCTGAGTGGGGATTCTCGCTGGATACCACTCCACCTGCTCCATACACTGTCGTGGAATCCTACCCGGACCCACCGTGACGCTTCCATGGGCTCCGCATCGGTTGAGGCAGGAGACCCCCCCCGCTACCTGGGTCGACCGGCTGGCCTGGGTCCTTCTGAAGAGCTTCATCTGTAGGGAACCCGTCCTCTAGGAACAGGAAACCAACTGATGCGTGGGAGAGGTGCCGTCCTTTTTGTATCTGTAGGTTTCCTGTTCCTAAAGGGCGGATCCCCTCTTTCCGTGGTGCTGTCATGGACGTTCGAATAAAATAGAGGTCTCCAGGAGACCTTTGGTTGTCATGTTAATCCATCGGTGACTCGTGTTCACTTGACGGGGGTCACCGATGGGTGGATTTCCGGCTCGATAGTGGGCAGGGTGTTAAATGCCGCTGTCTCACAGTTTGACAGCGGCATTTAACGGTTAATAGCCACAAGTGGATCGCGGCTGTTTTGCGCACATGTCAGCTGTTCAAAACAGCTGACATATGCCGGAAAAGATGTGAGCTCAATGCCGGAGCCCACGTCAACTGGGGAGACACAACATGCGCCATACTAGTACGACGCATGTTGCGAAGGGGTTAAAGGGATCCTGTCACCAGAAATAATGTTATTAACCTGCAAATATGTAGTCAATCTGCAGGTTAACAGTGTAATTATGCTGCCTGGTGCCCGCACGCAGCCGAATGCAGCGGGGATAAAATGATCTTTATTCTCACTAGTATGGTCATTTCAATAAAAGTTTGCTCATTTCTGCATCAAGATGTTTATTCTTCCCAAGTGATCACATACAACTCATCATGTAATGTAGGGTATCAATAATCAATTGTGTACAGAAGGTATAGAGAAACACTTTTGTACAAAGAACTTCATTTGCTGCCATGTCACATCTAACCAGGACTACTCTGTAATGTTCTTGTACTGGCATGCTCCTGCACTGTCACTTTTCTAACCAGCCTTCCCAATATAGTCCATGGTTGCGCTGGTGGAGATGCTGCACTAAATTCACAGGGTCACTTACTTCATTGTGTAAGAGTCAAATTAGCCAATCTGTTATTACCAGAGATAAGTTGTTACCCGGTTTTGAGTAGATTATTACCGGACCCTACTTCTAAATCCTTTCCTGATCTGCCTACATATTTCTTGTTGACCTTCAAATGGTTTGCTTCTCACTTGACTGTCCTTCCAGGACCGGTACGGCCACTAGAAATTCAACACATACACACGTGGTCAAAATTGTTTGTATCCCTTGTTTAATGAAAGAAAAACCCACAATGGTCACAGAAATAACTTGAATCTGACAAAAGTAATAAATAACAAATCTATGAAAATGAACAGATGAAAGTCAGACATTGCTTTCAACCATGCGCCAACAGAATTTAAAAAAAAATAAAACTCATGAAATAGGCCTGGACAGAAATGATGGTATCCTTACCTTAATATTTTGTTGCACAACCTTTTGAAGCAATCACTGCAACCAAACGATTCCTGTAACTGTCAATGAGACTTCTCCATCTCTCGACAGGTATTTTGGCCACTCCTCAAGACCAAACTGCTCTAGTTGTCTCGTGGTTGAAGGTTGCCTTTTCCAGACGACATGATTCAGCTCTTTCCAAAGATGCTCAATAGGATTTAGATCAGGGCTCATAGAAGGCCACTTCAGAATAGTCCAATGTTTTCCTCTTAGCAATTCTTGGGTGTTTTTAGCTGTGTGTTTTGGGTCATTATCCTGTTGAAAGACCCATGACCTGCAACTGAGACCAAGCTTTCTGACACTGGGCAGCACATTTCTCTCTAGAATCCCTTGATAGGCTTGAGATTTCATTGTACCCTGCACAGATTCTAGATTCCCTGTGCCAGATGCAGCAAAACAGCCTTAGAACATAACAGAGCCTCCTCCATGTTTCACAGTAGGGACAGTGTTCTTTTCTTGATATGCTTCATTTTTCCATCTGTGAACATAGAGCTGATATGCCTTGCCAAAAAGTTCCATTTATGTCTCATCTGTCCATAGGACATTCTCCCTGAAGCTTTGTGGCTTGTCAGCATGTAGTTTGGCAAATTCCAGTCTCGCTTTTTTTAATTTTTTTTTCAACAATGTTATCCTCCTTTGTCATCTCCCATGAAGTCCACTTTGGCTCATACAATGACGTATGGTGCAATCTGACACTGATGTTCCTTGAGCTTGAAGTTCACCTTTAATCTCTTTAGAAGTTTTTCTAGGCTCTTTTGCTACCATTCGTATTATCCGTCTCTTTGATTTGTCATCATTTTTCCTCCTGCGGCCACGTCTAGGGAGGTTGGCTACAGTCCCATGGATATTTAAAAGGTCTGTTTTGAAAAGTTTTGTAATGTTTTTTCTCTAAGTTCTGTCCTTTTTTCCTCTCCCCATATCTCAACCTTCCTTCCCTACCACCCCTTCCTCTTGTCTTTCCACCCAATTAAAATATTTAAAACCCTAATATAACTATTTGAAAAACAGTCCCATGGATATTAAATTTCTGAATAATATGTGCAACTGTAGTCACAGGAACATCAAGCTGTTTGGAGATGGTCTTATAACCTTTAACATGTTTGTCTATAATTTTCTTTCTAATCTCCTGAGACAACCCTTTCCTTCGCTTCCTCTGGTCCATGATGAGCATGATACGCACATCACCAAACAGCACAGTGAGTATCTGTAGCCCTCTATACAGACCACTCACTGATTCCAAGATTGTAGACATCTGTGATTAGTGGACACACCGCGATTTAACATGTCCCTCTTGTCACATTATTTTCAGGGGTACCATAATTTCTTTTTTTTTTTAAATTCTGTGGAAGCATGGTTGAAAAGCAATGTCTGACTTTCATGTGTTCATTTTCATAGAGTGTTTATTTCATTTATTTATTAACTTTTGTCAGATTCAAGTTTCTGTGACGTTTGTGGGTTTTTTTTTTATTAAACGAGGGATACCAACAATTTTGACCGCGTGTGTAATAACAGTAGAATTTGTGACTCCTCTGCATTTAGTGGTCACTACTCACCTGGGTAGTCATATGTAGGAATCTCCTCTTTACACCACTCATCACCCCTCACATATGTCTCTGTAGTATTAATATGGGTCAGATCTTCACCCTGAAACAAATATTGTAAAAGTCACAGACAGATGGAGAAGTCACATCTATGATCAGCTCTAATCCTGCCATCTCCACCGTTCTCATTACACAAGTATAAATCATATAATACTGCGGGATAAAACAAGACTGAGAACAAGATCTTCACATCCGTCTACACATCATAGGGGAGATCTCACGACACCGTCTCTCCATCTACCTGATGATCCTGAAGAACATTGGGATCTTCTTGTTTACAGTCCTGTGGAAGAAGAGGACGGGGACATCTCTCTGGTGTTGTCCTCTTACTGGATAGATCTGGAGGAAACACATACAGGGACTCAATTCATTCTTTACATACAGATAATTATAAGCCGTGTCTATTTAGTCCTGTCTATTACCTGGTGATGTGAGGGGCTGGGGAACCTCCATCATGACGTCCTTGTACAGATCTTTGTGTCCTTCTAAATACTCCCACTCCTCCATGGAGAAATAGACGGCGACATCCTGACATCTTATAGGAACCTGACACATACAATGATACCGTCATCCCCCCGATCCCTTCATAGCGTTACTGTATAATGTCCCAGCATTCCCAGCACTGTCACCTCTCCAGTCAGCAGCTCAATCATCTTGTAGGCGAGTTCTAGGATCTTCTGGTCATTGATGTCCTCATGTATCAGGGGGTGAGGCGGAGACCCCGTGATTTGGCTCAGGGGTCTTCCCCACCCTCAGACACAGGGTCCTGACAGCGATCACTAGAGGTCTTCTTTACTACTGTGTAATCCTGGTTATGGAGAGACACATTAATAAATCTCACTACAGACATTTCCAGAGTCCTCACCTCTCCAGTTCTGTCCATCTGTTATTCCCATGGATAAGAATGATGTAATGTGACGTCATCAGAATCTCTCACCTCTCCAGTAAGCTGGAAGAGGATCTCTAGGGTGAGGTGTAACATCCTCTCCATCTTGTCCGTAGCCATTCGTTAAAGTTCACAGTACATTTTCTAGAAGATAATCATTCTAACGATTGTATCTGCCAGAATCCTAAATGGAAAGAAGATCAGCTGATGAAGAATCATATAAAATACCATGGGAAAACAAGATACAGAAGCAGTGATGCTGGTATAGTGTAAGGACTTGTGCACACCGTGTCTTTTCAGGTGGACACGTCCTGTAAACAATCTGAAAAAGTGCAAAAGTTGGAACATAATGCACAAAAATGAAAAACAACTCACTGTTCATAATTTCAGTTTTTTCAGCTTCTATTAACCCCTTCAGGTTTTTAAAACTGCAAAAACAGTTACAAGAAGTGACCTGAAAACAGCAGATAAGACGACAAAAAAATGGCATCTCAGGACCCCGTCCGTTCTGAGGACCAGAGACGGTGCATATAGTGAGGTCACAGGACTCATTCTGTTTTGAGTCCATGAAAAAAAAAAGAAAAAGGATTGTCCAGGAAGGCATCAATGTGCAGTGTACGATACGAGGAGTAGAGAGCTTGTCGGAAATCGTTCTCCAAAATCATATTCAGCAGGAAGGTAGCACATTGGATTAGTGTTCCCAAGCAAAGTTCAAGCACATTTCGGTAAATGATCACGTTTCCAATAATGTTTTTGTTAGGTGTCACGTGGTTTCCGCAACAGAAAGCAGCCAGAAGACCGCAGCGTCTGATTGCTCCTACTTCTGTGCTGAAAAGCACTTCATTTTAATGGTGTTTTTATCTTTTAGCAGAATAGGGGTTAATCGACCATGTTGGAAACTCAGCTCTCTGCTGTGCTCAGTTAGCCACTCCCATGCCCTTTATAATCTGGGTCCTGATTCAAACCCAAGTCAGAGCTGGCATTAGTTTCAAGGTTTAGGAGGAGAGGTGTTCATATGAGGAGTTTTGGTGGAGTTATCTGTGACTATTGAGTGGTTTGCAAGTGTGGTAATTTTCTTCCCTCCTCTACTTTGGTTTTTCCCCATTCTCCACTCCCAGACGCATTCCTCTGTTATATGTGAGTCAATATTTGTATGCATGGTGTTTTCAGTTTACCCTTGCTTGTGTAGCCTTATTTGTTGGGTTGGTGTACTGCAATGGACAGTAGCGCTCCTCTTCCCTGAGTGGGGGAAGAGAACAGACGGAGGGCTAACTCAGGAGATAAGGCAAGGGTGGCTGCCCCGGCATCTTCACCTTCAGAAGTATCCCGGGGAATAGGGTGAGCTAGGGCACACCGTAGTGTTAGGACAGGGAAGGAGCACCTTGTCCCGGGTCACCTGAGAGCTGAGTCATGACATTAGGACTTTGGCTAGGTTGGGGGGTGGGTTAGTGTTTGATGAGGGGAAGGACTCATGAGTCCCCATTTGCTAATCAAAATCATTAGGCCTAATATTGAGGTTCAGCCAGAAGGCCCTGATAATCAAAATCATTAGATTTTAATAGTGTTGTGCAGGCTACAGTCCACATTTCATACTCAAAATCATTTGAGCTAATACTCTGTTACAGTCAGGACTCAGGAGGCCCCATTTGCTAATCAAAATTGTTAGGGCCAATATTGGGGTGCAGGCCCTAAGCCCCACTTGCTAATCAAAATTGTTTGGGCTAACACTGTGCTGCAGTCAGGACTCCAGAGGTCACATTTACTAATCAAAACAGTTTAGGATAATACTCTGATGCAAGCACCAGTCCACATTTCAACATATTAATTCTGTGCTAATTCTGTGGTCTAGCCACACTATATCAGCCAATAAATACTGATTATTCAATTAGCTGCTGCTAATGCAGCAGTTCTGGCTGTAAACCACTGGGGAATGACTGGGAAGCAGCGCGCACAGGCTCAGTGAAGAGCGGTGACGTCACTGAGTCTGCTCGCTATTTCCATTCATTCCCCAGTAGTTTACAGTCGGAGCGGCTGAATTAGCAGTCGCTCCGGTTGTAAACTGATTAACCCCTGAGATGGATTTACGCCATGGGACTTGAATGATCGCCGGACAGGTATGGGATATTGTTGTTTTTATTTTATACTTTTTTACAGGAGATCGAGGGTTCGATTAAGGAATGGCAGTTTTGTGAACAAGCGTGTTTCGATACTCCAGCAGCATATCCATTACAGGGGAAAGCATCTGGCAAAATTTACTCTTGTACCGTGGATCTAACAGAGTGGCAACCCAGTAGTCAGCACTATTTCTAATCCTAAGGCTAAGTGCACACGTTCAGGAATAATTGCGTTATTTTTGCGGTTTTTCCGCGGTTAAACCGCGAAAAAAACGCAAGCATTTCGCATTCTATACATCTTAATGGATCTCGCATGTTTTGTCCACATGTTGCGGTATTTTCCGCGAAAAAAACGCTTTGCGGAAAATCTAGCAACATGTTCATTAATTTAGCGTTATCGCGGTGATTCCGCCGCCATAGGAATGCATTGAACCGCTTACTTTCCGCATGTGGCTATGCCCACCATGCGCAATGTAAGCGGTTCATGTGCGGATGGTACCCAGGGTCTGGAGCAGAGGAGACTCTCCTCCAGGCCCTGGGTACCATATCCCTGGTAAAACAATAATTAAAATAATAAATAATGATATTCTCACCTTCCGGCGGCCCCCGCAGCTTTCCCGCCTTCAGCGACGCTCCCGGCAACTCCCGGTCCCAGTAATGCAAAGCGAGAATCACCCAGATGGCATAGCGGTCTCACGTGATGCTACGTCATCGGGGTGATTTGTCGCAAAGGACTCCTGGGACCGGGAGTTGCCGGGAGCGTCGCTGAAGGCGGGAAGGCAGCGGGGGCCGCCAGGAGGTGAGAATATCATTATTTATTATTTTTTTTATTATTTTTACATTAGATCTTTTTACTATTGATGCGGCATAGGCGGCATTAATAGTAAAAAGTTGGTCACACGTGTCAAACACTATGTTTGACTCGTGTGACCAACCTGTCAATCAGTTTTCCAAGCGATGCTACAGATCGCTAGGAAAACGCTAGCATTCTGCAAGCTAATTACGCTTGCAAAACGCTATTATTCTGGCGGGAATACGCATAAAAAAAAGTGCGTATTTCCTGCGGGAGAAGTGCGGGATTGCCGCGGAAATTTCCGCGGCAATTCCGCAACGTGTGAACTTAGCCTAAAAATATGGGCATCATGTTGTAGATAGTGCAGCAAGAAGGCGCTCATATGTGGGGCGCTTCCATGAGGTCAGAGTCCCTCGATTGCTGTAATCCACCCTCCCATGGCACCTGCTTGTGCGACAACAGTCCAGAACTTTGAGATATTGATATCACTTCCGCATCTTCCTCCACTTGCTTTGGGACCACCACAATCTCCCACAGACTATTCAAAGTGTGCTCCAGCATGTAGATGACGGGAATAGTGATGCTGACAATGACACGGTTATGATCTGCTACAAGCACTAAGGAAAGATGGGAATTCTGTCCCTACAATAGAACTGAGCTGGATCCCTACGATGTAACGGGGAACCTGATCCTGCGACCAGACCCGCTAAAGTCCTCAGCTAGTCTGAACGAAGACCTATAGTTGCGAGGGAGGAATCCCTACAAGATCTAGGGACTGGGAGAAAAGGTGGACACCTTCTAACAGAAATTGTAGCAGGGATAATTAAACAGAAAACAAAATACTTAGAGATCCTAAGATCAAGCAAATCTGACTGAGTAAGGCACCTAAGCACCCGGCTAGCTTAAGAGTAGATAATACAATGAAGTCCAGCAAAGTAAGAAGGGCGGAGCCAGACTAAATAGGGAAAAAAGGTCATGTGACCAGCAAACTGAAACAAAACCTAACAAGAGGGTTCTAACAGTACCCTCCCTTCTAAGAGGATCCTCGGGATCCCCTAGGCCTTAGGCTTATCCGGAAACCTCTTGTGAAACGCTCTGACAAGTCTAGACGCAGAAACATCATCCGCCCTCACCCATGAGTTATCCTCGGGTCCATAACCCTTCCAAGCGACGAGATACTGCAAACTCCCTCTATACAGTCTAGAATTTAGGATGCGGGAAATCTCATATTGCCCGTCCTCCACCACCAGGGGAACAGTGGCCGAGACGTCTCCATCTGAGACCTCAGCTTTTTTCAAGAGAGAAACATGAAACACCGGATTAATCTTCAGGAGGTAGGAAGCTCCAGCTTAACAGCAGATTGGTTAATAACCTGAAGTACCTTAAAGGGCCCTACAGACTTGGGACCCAATTTCTTAGACGGAATCCTCAAGCGCAGATTCTTAGAGGACAACCAAACCATGTCACCAATAGCAAACAAAACCTCTTGTCGTTTTCTATCAAAATACACTACCACACTTCTGCCAATCAGAGGTCTAAGGATGTCATTAATAAGTTTCTGAAAAAATGGCGGAGCACTGGAAAGCCCAAAAGGCATGACCAGATTCTCAAAATGACCCAGTGGAGTGTTAGACGCAGTCTTCCATTCGTCACCCTCCTTCATGCGCAACAAATTGTATGCCCCTCGAAGATCAATTTTCGAGAACCACTTGGCCCCCACTAACTGGTTAAACAAATCAGGAATCAATGGCAGTGGGTAAGGATTGCGTAATCTTATTAATCTCACGAAAGTCTAGACAAGGCCGTAAACCTCCGTCCTTTTTTTTAACAAAAAAAAATCCAACAGCCACAGGAGATTTGGAAGGCCTAATGTGACAGGCGGCCAAGCTTGTCTGTATGTATTCCTCCAAAGCCTTTCTCTTAGGAATGGTCAAATTAAATAAACGACTTTTAGGAAGAGTCGCTCCAGGGACAAATTCAATTGCACAATCATAATCTCTATGAGGAGGCAATACCTGCGATTCCTTATCAGAAAAAACTTTCCAAAAATCCTGAATAGGTACAGGTAACTCCCCTTAACTACAGCAGCAATACGCCCGTTACAACACTTGTCATAACAATTAGGACTCCAGGACTTAATTTCATTGGTAGACCAATCCAGTAGCGGATTGTGCAATTTTAACCAGGGTAACCCCAAAATCACCGGTGAGGGCAAATTATTCAAACCTACCAAATCCAAATTCTCTTGAACACCATTAACCCCTTCACCCCCAAGGGTGGTTTGCACGTTAATGACCGGGACAATTTTTACAATTCTGACCACTGTCTCTTTATGAGGTTATAACTCTGGAACGCTTCAACGGATCTGCGCGATTCTGAGAATGTTTTCTCGTGACATATTGTACTTCACGTTATTGGTAAAATTTCTTCGATATAACTTGCGTTTATTTTTGAAAAAAATGCAAATATGGCGAAAATTTTTAAAATTTTGCAATTTTCAAACTTTGAATTTTTATCCCTTAAAACAGAGAAATATGTCACACAAAATAGTTAATAAATAACATTTCCCACATGTCTACTTTACATCAGCACAATTTTGGAATCAAAATGTTTTTTTCTTAGGAAATTATAAGGGTTAAAAGTTGACCAGCGATTTCTCATTTTTACAACAAAATTTACAAAGCCGTTTTTTTTTAGGGACCACCTCATATTTGAAGTCACTTTGAGGGGTCTATATAGCAGAAAATACCCAAAAGTGACACCATTCTAAAAACTGCACCCCTCAAGGTACTCAAAACCACATTCAAAAAGTTTATTAACCCTTCAGGTGCTTTACAGGAGCTGAAGCAACGTGGAAGGAAAAAATGAATATTTAACTTTTTAGCCACAAAAATGATCTTTTACAAACTTTTTTTTTATTTTCACAAGGGTAAAGAAGAAAATGGACAGATAAAGTTGTTGTGCAATTTCTCCTGAGTACGCCAATACCCCATAAGTGGGGGAAAACCACTGTCTGTGTGCACAGCAGAGCTCATAAGGGAAGGAGCGCCGTTTGACTTTTTCAAACTAAAATTGGCTGAAATTGAGATTGGACGCCATGTCGCGTTTGGAGAACCTCTGATGTGCCTAAACAGTGGAAACCCCCCACAAGTGACACCATTTTGGAAACTAGACCCCCTAAGGAACTTATCTAGATCTGTTGTGAGCACTTTGAATCCCCAAGTGTTTCACAAAAGTTTATAATGCCTGGGTGTGAAAAAAAAAAAAAGAAACAATTTTCCACAAAATGATTTTTTAGTCCCAAATTTTTGATTTTTCCCAAGGAAATTGGACCCCAAAAGTTGTTGTCCTGAGTACGCTGATACCCAATATGTGGGGGGGGAGGAAACTGTTTGGGGCGCACGGCAGGGCTTGGAAAGGAAGTAGTAACGTTTTGGAATGCAGACGTTGATGGGGGTCATGTTCCGTTTGCAGTGCCCCAGATGAGCCTAAACAGTAGAAACCCCCAACAAGTGACCACATTTTGGAAACTAGACCCCCTAAGCAACTTATCTATAGCTTTGGTGAGCACTTTGAACCCCCAAGTGCTTCACACAAGTTTATAATGCCCGGGCATGAAAATAAAAAATTCTATTTTTTTTCCCACAAAAATTATTTTTAGTCACTAATTTTTTATTTTCCTAAGGGTAACAGGAGAAATTGGACCACAAAAAGTTGTTGTCCAATTTGTCCTGAGTACGCTGATACCCAATATGTGGGGGGAACCACTGTTTGGGCGCACGGCAGAGCTCGGAATGGAAGGAGCACCATTTGACTTTTTCCAACCAAAATTGGCTGGAATTGAGATTGGACGCCATGTTGCATTTGGAGAGTCCCTGATGTGCCTAAACAGTGGAAACCCCCCACAAGTGACCCCATTTGGGAAACTAGACCCCTCAAGGAACTTATCTAGATGTGTGGTGAGCACTTTGAACCCCCAAGTGCTTCACAGAAGTTTATAACATACAGCCGTAAAATAAAATTTATTTTTTTTTTTTTTACAAAAATTATTTTTTCGTCCCCAAAATTTTATTTTCACAAGGGTAACAGGAGAAATTGGACCCCAAAAGTTGTTGTCCAATTTGTCCTGAGTACGCTGATACCCAATATGTGGGAGAAAACTACTGTATGGGTACACGTTGGGGCTCGGAAGGGAAGTAGTGACGTTTTGGATTGTAGACTTTGATGGAATGGTCTGGGGGCGTCATGTCGCATTTGGAGAGCCCCTGATGCGCCTAAACAGCGGAAACCCCCCAATTCTAACTCCAACCCTAACCCCAAAACACCCCTAACCCTAGTCCCAACCCTAACCACAAACCTAACCCTAACACACCCCTATCCCTAATCCCAACCATAACCCTAATACTAACTTTAGCACCAACCCTAACCCTAACCATAACCCTAATGGGAAAATGGAAATAAATACATTTTTTGTAATTTTATTATTTTTCCCTAACTAAGGGGGTGATAAAGGGGGGTTTGATTTACTATTTATAACGGGTTTTTATGATTGGCAGCTGTCACGCTAAAAGACGCTTTTTATTGCAAAAAATAGTTTTTGCATCACCACATTTTGAGAGCTACAATTTTTGCATATTTTGGCCCACTGAGTCATGTGAGGTCTTATTTTTTGCGGTACGAGTTGACGTTTTTATTGGTACTATTTTTGAGCATGTGACATTTTTTGATCGCTTTTTATTTCGATTTTTGGGAGGTTAGAATGAACAAAAATCAGCAATTCATGAATTTCTTTTGGGGGAGGCGTTTATACCGTTCTGCGTGTGGTAAAATTGATAAAGCAGTTTTATTCTTCGGGTCAGTACGATTACGGCGATACCTCATTTATATCATTTTTTATGTTTTGGCGCTTTTATAGAATAAAAACAATTTTATATAAAAAATAATTATTTTTGCATCGCTTTATTCTGCGAGCTATAACTTTTTTCTTTTTTCGCTGATGATGCTGTGTGACGGCTCGTTTTTTGCGGGACAAGATGACGTTTTCAGCGGTACCATGTTTATCTCGGTCTTTTTGATCGCGTGTTATTCCACTTTGTTCAGCGGTATGATGATAAAGCATTGATTTTTTGCTTTGTTTTTATTTTCTTTTTTTAAAGGGTTCACAAAAGGGGTTAACTAGTGGGACAGTTTTATAGGGGGGGTCGTTACGGACGCGGCAATACCAAATATGTGTACTTTTATTGTTTTATTTTTTTTATTTACAGGAAGAAATGAATTTATTGGGGAATATTTTTTTTTATTATTTATTTTGGAATTATTTTTTTTTACGCGTTTATTTTTATTTTTTTTACTTTTTTACATTGTCCCAGGGTGGGACATCACTGTAAAATGGGAGATCGCTGGTCTCACAGTGTGCACAGCACTCTGTGAGACCAGCGATCTCACAGGCAGCGCTGCAGGCTTCTCAGTGCCTGCTCTCGACAGGCACTGAGGAAGCCACCTCCCTCCAGGACCCCGGCGCCATCTTGGATCCGGGTCCTGGAAGGGAGGAAGCCCTCAGAACAGCGCGATCACATCGCGCTGTTCTGAGGGTCTCAGGGGGGCGCGCAGGGAGCCACCACCCTGCGCGATCCTCCCCTGTGCCCCCAGTACACCGCGATCATGTTTGATCGCGTTGTGCAAGGGGTTAATGTGCCGGGAGCGGTCCGTGACCGCTCCTGGCACACAGTCCCGGGTGTCAGCTGTGATACTCAGCTGACACCCGGCGGCTATCAGCTGCGCTCCCCCAGGAGCGCAGCTGATCGCTATGACGTACTATCCCGTCCGTGGTCAGATTGTCACGGGTTTTATGGACGGGATAGTACGTCAGATGTCAGAGAGGGGTTAATAGTAAGAGGAAATTCACATGGTGAGTAACATTTTTCAAGGGAGAACCATCCACACAAACCACATTAATAGGGGAAGACAGAAGTTTGGGTTTTAATTTTAGTTTTTCCAAAAATTTCCCATCAATCACATTGAGAGTTGAACCACAATCCACAAATACCCGAAACTCCATTAATTCCTCCTCAACAGCAGTGGTAGCAGAAAGACACCTTTATTGTTTAGACAAGCTATACGGGCGAAACTGACCTCATTTTTTTTTTCTTTATTCATACGAAGCGCACAGTTCTTAATGAAATGGTCAGATTTACCACAATAGAAACACAAACCTTCCGCAAATCTGCGGTCTTTTTCCCAAGAGTGAGGTGCCATTGCTCCAATTTCCATCGGCTCTCCAATGTCAGTACAGTCCCTCTCCAGACTTGGAGCTGACAAGGCAGATTTACTCTCATTAACCCTTGCGCGCATTTTCCTATCCACCCGTATGGCTAATTGCATAGCCTCTTGCAAGTTACCAGGTATAGGATAAGCAATCAGCAAATCTTTAACCCTTTCACTTAACCCTGCAAGAAATAAACTTTTCAAAGCTGAATCGTTCCACCCCACCTGAGTGGACCACCTTCGGAAGTGAGTACAATATTTTTCCACATTACCTGATCCCTGTCTCAACTCTGTCTCAGCTGATGAAACACGATCAGGATCGTCATACAATAACCCCAAAGCAGAAAAAAAACTATCCACTGATCTAAAGCATGGATCACTAGGCTGCAGAGAAAAGGCCCAGTCCTGAGGTTCTTTGCGCAAAAGTGACATTATGAACCCTATGCGCTGTGATTCATCACCAGAGGATCTGGGTCTCAAACGGAAATACAACAAGCAAGCATTTTTAAAAGAAAAAAAATCTTGTTGTTCACCAAAAAATAAATCAGGCAAACGTACCTTTGGCTTCACGAAATGTGCTCCAGAACAACTACTCACGTGTTGCTGGATCTCAGCCACCTCCAGAGAAAGTCCCTGCAGGCGTTGAGCCAAATCCTGAACCGACACCATGATGGAAACAGAAAATCTTTCCTTAGAGATTTTTTCTTTTTTTTTTTTTTTTTCTTGGCTGGACTTACTGTTATGATCTGCTACAAGCACTAAGAAAAGATGGGAATTCTGTCCCTACAATAGAACTGAGCTGGATCCCTACGATGTAACGGGGAACCTGATCCTGCGACCAGACCCGCTAAAGTACTCAGCTAGTCTGAACGAAGACCTATAGTTGCGAGGGAGGAATCCCTACAAGATCTAGGGACTGGGAGAAAAGGTGGACACCTTCTAACAGAAATTGTAGCAGGGATAATTAAACAGAAAACAAAATACTTATAGATCCTAAGATCAAGCAAAACTGACTGAGTAAGGCACCTAAGCACCCAGCTAGCTTAAGAGTAGATAATACAATGAAGTCCAGCAAAGCCAGAAGGGCGGAGCCAGACTAAATAGGGAAAAAAGGTCATGTGACCAGCAAACAAACAAGAGGGTTCTAACAGACACCATCTGCAATAACCATCTTAATAGCCATTTCGAAACTGTGCAGAAGGGTGCAAAGGTCCTTCATCTGTGCTCACTACAGAAGCGTGATTTTCACCACATCTGTACTACACTGACCCAGGCTATGCAAAAGGACATATTGCACCAAGGCTTATCAATGCTGCCACATTGGCTGCAACATGTGGAGAGTGAAATTCCACCTTGTCGGCAGATCGCATATAAAACAGTTAACCAGTAGGCCGAAAGACCTCTGTAGCGATGCAAGTCGATGGCCTACGGGGTGCAAATGGCGGAAGTGACAACACAGCGACCGTGCTTTCTGCAGCAGCGCATCCAGGCCAGATAGTGGTAGCGATTTCTGTACCACCAGGTTGAGGATGTGAGCCATGCAAGGCATGTGTGTAAGGTTGACCTCACGAGTGGGGTGGGGGGCAATATGTTCGCACCGTTATCACACACCCCATTCCCTGCATTCAGTTTGTGTGGAGACATCCAGGCTGAGTTTGAACAATGGCAAACTGTCCACGACTCTTAAGCTGTGTGACTGCGATTTCGAAGGCATATTAATTTAAACGCTGCCTTATTGTGGTGAGACCTGGCTGCGCAGTAAGGAGGAAGGGATTCTCTCTGCAATGTTGGAATGCGTGTCTCATTAAGAGAGGTTGAAGGCGCAGGTGGAGGCCCAACAAGTGGTGGAAGAGGCAAAAGCAGTGGAGGAAGTGTTAGATAAAGAGGTTTGTCCCACAAGCCTTGGTTATTCCTTGACTTGGTGTCTATTGACACCTTGGCATCTAGTGGTTTAGTTCACCATCCCTTATTGTATATAGTGGTTTATTTCTCCATCCCCTGGTGTGTAGTGGTTTAGTTATCCAACTCTAGGTGTTTGGTAGTTTACTTTTCCAACCCGTTGTCTAGTAGGTTATTTCTCCATCCTCTGCTGTGCAGTGGTTTACTTCTCCATCCCAAAACGCCCTACAAGCCTTGGGGATTCCAAAACTTACAGAGCAGACCCTTCCCCACCTGTCCACACAACCACCCAGTGCCTAATCAACAAGATGTAAGGACCCCTGGCCATGCTTGCTCATCCAGGTGTCAGTAGTGAAATGGAGCCTGGCAGACATGGATGTTTTCAAGGAACAGCTGACAGTGTCTGTGACATGCTAGCGTAGCGCAGGCACAGCTTTTTACATAAGTAATGGCAACTGGCACTGTGTGACTGCGATGGCCATCAGCTTTCAGAAAGTGACTGCATATACCAGGCGGAAAAGTAGCATTTCCATGACAAACGGATTGGAGATGGTGAAGTTCAAGCTGTTAGCTTTGTCATGTGTAGGAGGAAACAATTTTTTACCTGACCACAACTGTGGGACCAAGGGCTGGCTGCTGTGCGGAGAGAGGGTGGAGTATGGAGAACACGACAAACTGCTGGACTGTGAATGAGGAGCAGACAGAGATGTTATGGTGGATTGAGAAAGATGTGATGTGTTTGGTGTCCGAGATCTGTCAAGAACAGCAGGCATGTCCACTTCTGAAACAGCTGATGGGCTGTCACTCACCGCAACTGTAGCGGGTAAGCAAGTGGAGGTTCTGAGGCCAGAGACTTGTGTGAGAACACTTACCACAGTGAAGGAGGAGTTATTAGCAGCAGATGCGGTTGATGGGGGCGGACGGTGGGTGGTGAGGCACACTAGGCCACATTTTAGCACAGTGAGTTTCCCAGACTAATGCATGTTGATCACTCATGTGCCGTTTCATGCATGCAGTACTCAATATATTGCACTTTTTGCCTCTACTGAGTAATTTTTTATTTTACAAAGTTGTCAGATTACCAGAGTTGGATCTCAAAAAAAGGCCCAGCCTAGGCAATCCTTTCCACCCATGTGAATTGCACACCTGCCACCATTGCTGGCCTCAACCAGAGTTGTGGCTGAGGATGCAGTGCTTCTCATGGTTGCATTACTTGGACATCTGTGGTTCCCCACAGTTAGTTGGGTGGTTGGGGAGCCTACGCGGAGGACTGTACTGTGTGTGATGTCAAGATGGAGGAAAAGGAGGAGAGACCACTTGATGCAGAGCTTGCCAACCACTGGAGCACATGCTCTTTCTGGCCCTCATCTTCATGGTGTAGAGGAGTGCATCCCACAAACTATGTGCATCGAGGTAACCCTGGACTCTGATCTCTCCTTCAAAATACATATCCATGCCATTTCCACTTCCTGCAGACTACAACTCAAAAATATTTCCCGGATCTGTACATTCCTTAATCAAGAACCTGCAAAAACCCTAGTCCATGCATTCATCATCTACTGTCTCAACTACTGAAGGCTTCTGCTTTGTGCCCTCCCTTCTAACAGTCTTGTACCCCTCCAATCCATCCTAAACTCTGCTGCCCAACTAATCCACCTATCCCCCCACACTATTCCCCGGCCTCTCCCCTCTCTGAATCCCTACACTGGCTCCCCATTACCCAGAGACACCAGTTCAAAACCCTAACCATGGCATACAAAGACATTCAAAACCTGTGTCCTCTATACAACTGTGACCTCGTCTCCAAGTACTTACCTGCAGGCAACCTCTGATCCTCATAAGATCTTCATCTTGACTCCCCTCCCAACTCCTCTTCCCACAATCGCACACAAGATTTCTCCTGTGCATCCCCCCTACTCTGGAACGCTCTACCCCAACATACCATGCTGTCGCCTACTGTAGAAACCTTCAAAAGAAACCTAAAGAACCACCTCTTCAGACAAGCCTACAACTTGTAGTAACCATCTCTCCTCCATACCGCTGAACAAGCAGCTCTACCCTCACCTATTGTATCCTCACTCAGCCCTTGTAGACTGTGATCCCTCACGTGCAAGGTCCTCTCTCCTTCTGCATCAGTCAGTGACTTGTATTCTTTAACCCATTAACCCCCCGAGGGTTATTTGCATGTTAATGACTGGGCCAATTTTTACAATTCTGACGACTGTCCCTTTATGAGGTTATAACTCTAAAACACTTCAACGGATCTTTGCGATTCTGTTAGTTTTCTTGTGAGATATTGTACTTCATGTTAGTGTTAAAATTTCTTCGATATAACTTGCGTTTATTTATGAAAATAACGGAAATATGGCGAAAATTTTGCAATTTTCGAACTTTGAATTTTTATGCCCTTAGAACAGAAATAGGTCACATAAAATCGTTAGTAAATAACATTTGCCACATGTCAACTTTACATCAGCAAAAAATTGGAAACAAAATTTTTTTTTGTTAGTAAGTTATAAGGGTTAAAAGTTGACCAGCAATTTCTCATTTTTACAACAAAATTTACAAAACAATTTTTTTTTAGGGACCACATCACATTTGAAGTCACTTTGAGGGGTCTATATGGCAGAAAGTATCCAAAAGTGACACCATTTTAAAAACTGCACTCCTCAAGGTACTCAAAACCACATTCAAGAAGTTTATTAACCCTTCAGGTGCTTCACAAGAATTTTTGGAATGTGGAAGAAAACAATGAACATTTAACTTTTTAGTCACAAAAATGATCTTTTACAAACAATTTATTTTCACAAGGGTAAAAGGAGAAAATTGGCAGAAAAAGTTGTTGTACAATTTCTCCTGAGTGCGCTGATACCCATATGTGGGGGAAGACCAGGGTTTGGTGCACGGCAGGGCTCGGAAGGGAAGGAGCGCCATTTGACTTTTTCAAACCAAAATTGACTGGAATTGAGATCGGAGACCATGTTTCGTTTGGAGAGCCCCTGATGTGCCTAAACAGTGGAAACCCCCCACAAGTGACCCCATTTTGGAAACTAGACCAGCTAAGAAACGTATCTAGATGTGTGGTGAGCACTTTGAACCCCAAAGTGCTTCACATAAGTTTATAACGTAGAGCCATGAAAAAAAAAATCATATTTTTTCCACAAATATGATCTTTAAGTCCCCAATTATTTATTTTCCCAAGGGTAAGAGGAGAAATTGTACCCCAAAAATTCTTGTGCAACTTCTCCTGAGTACGCTGATACCCCATATGTGGGGGAAACACTGTTTGGGCGCACGTCAGAGCTCAGAAGGGAAGGAGCGCCATTTGACATTTTCAAACCAAAATTGGCTGGAATTGAGATCGGACGCCATGTCACGTTTGGAGAACCCCTGATGTGCCTAAACAGTGGAAATCCCCCAATTCTAAATCCAACCCTAACCCCAACACACCCCTAACCCTAATTCCAACCATAACTTAACCCTAATCCCAACCCTAACCCTAACCGTAACTTTAGCCCCAGCCCTAACCCTAATTTTAGCCCCAATCCAAACCCTAATGGGAAAATGGAAATACTTTTTTTTATTTTATTATTTTTCCCCTAACTAAGCGGGTGATAAAGGGGGGTTTGATTTACGATTTATAGCGGGTTTTTATGTTTGGCAGCTGTCAAATACTAAAAGACGCTTTTTATTGCAAAAAATAGTTTTTGCATCACCACATTTTGAGAGCTATAATTTTTCCATATTTTGGCCCACAGTCACGTGAGGTCTTGTTTTTTGTGGGACGTTTTTATTGGTACCATTTTCGTGAACATGACATTTTTTGATCGCTTTTTATTCTGATTTTTGGGAGGCAGAATGAACAAACATCAGCAATTCATGAATTTTTTGAGGTGCAGCGTTTACACTGTTCCGCGTGTGGTAAAATAGATAAGGCAGTTTTATTCTTCGGGTCAGTACGATTACAGCGATACCTCATTTATATCATTTTTTCAAATGTTTTGGAGCTTTTATATAATAACTATTTTATAGAAAAAAATAATCATTTTTGCATCGCTTCATTCTGACAGCTATAACTTTTTTCGCTGATGACGCTGTTTGGCGGCTTATTTTTTGCAGGACAAGATGATATTTTCAGCAGTACCACGTTTATTTCCGTTTTTTTTGATCACGTGTCATTACACTTTTTGTTCGACGGTTTGATGATAAAGAATTGTTTGCTTTTTTTTTTATTGTGTTCACTAAAGGGGTTAACTAATGGGACAGTTTTATAGGGTGGGTGGTTACGGAACGCTGTTATACCAAATATGTTTTTCATTGTTTATGTTATGTTCTGC
>JARQOD010000003.1:5697895-5735737 GCA_033576555.1 Oophaga sylvatica | reverse complement strand
CCTAAAAAAAGCGCAACTAGCGCTAAACATAAGTTCATTGAGAACTTTAAACTACAGCTGCCTGCAGGACCCTACGTCCGAGGGCTGCATCAGCGGAAGCACTGATGTCCACCTTATAAAACTTTGTAAACGTGTGGACAGAGCGCCAAGTCGCCGCCCGGCAGAGTTGAGCTGCCGAGGCCCCTTGATGGAAAGCCCACGATGAAGCCACAGCTCTCGTGGAATGAGCTCGAATCTTAACCGGGCAAGGTTCACCCCTAAGATGGTAAGCTTCCAAAATGGCTAACCGAATCCAACGAGCTATAGAGTCCTTGGAAGCTCGTTGACCATGCCGACAACCTGCTGGAATCACAAACAGGGAGTCCGACTTGCGAAAACCTTGAGTAATAGACAAATAAAACTTCAAAGCCCGCACTAAATCCAATGTGTGCAAAGCCCGCTCTTTCGCATTCTTCGGTTCCGGACAGAGTGAAGGCAACACAATATCCTGGTTAACATGAAATTGTGACACCACCTTAGGTAAAAAATCACCCCGTGTACGAAGTATTACACGATCCGGAAAAAACTCCAGGAAAGGAGGCGAGCATGAAAGAGCTGCCAACTCAGAAACCCTTCTCAAAGAGGTGACTGCCACTAGGAAGGCCACCTTCCAAGAAAGTAAAGAAAGGCTAGCAGAGTCCATAGGCTCAAAAGGCTCATGTTGAAGAGCCTCCAAAACAAGATTGAGCCGCCAAGGAGATACAGGCGTCTTCCGCGGCGGAAACTGACGGGTTATTCCACGAAAAAAGGAACGCACGTCCCTACGCGAGGCGATAGCCCTCCGAAAAAGTAAGGACAGGGCAGAAACCTGACCCTTCAGAGTGCTAACTGCCAAACCTTTGTCCAACCCGTATTGCAAAAAAGCCAACAAATTGGGAATGGAAAATTTCCTCGGGTTCTTTGAAGACCCCGAACACCACGAAAAGAAGGCTTCCCAAGTCTTGTGGTAAATCTTAGTAGTAGCCGGACTTCTGGCAGCTCGCAGAGTAGCAATGACCTTGGCTGAAAAACCTCTACGGGTCAATATTTCGGTCTCAAGAGCCACGCCGCCAAACGCAGAGACTGCAAGTCCGGATGACAAACGGGCCCCTGAGTCAACAGGTCTGGTCGAGGAGGAAGTGGAAATGGAGGTGCCGCCAACAGCGACATTAGTGTCGAGAACCACGTCCTTCTTGGCCAATCTGGGGCTATCAACATAGCCGGGATTCTCTCTAGTCTGATCCGACGCAGCACCAGAGGAAGTAAGGATATCGGCGGGAACACGTAGATTAGCTCGAATTGGTCCCACTGAGCCACTAGAGCATCCATCGCCACAGCCTTCGGGTCCCTGTACCTGGACATGAACGTCGGTAGCTTGGCATTGAACCTGGATGCCATCAAATCCACTTGGGGAGATCCCCAACGGGAGCACAACAGTGCAAAAACCTCCGGATGAAGACTCCATTCTCCGGGATCCATCTTCTCGCGACTGAGAAAGTCCGCCGTAACATTCTGAACCCTGGAATGTGGATCGCAGAAATGGCTGGCACCCTGGTCTCGGCCCAAATCAGGATCCGAGACACCTCCACCATGAGCCTGGAGCTCCTTGTCCCGCCTTGGTGATTGATATACGCGACCGCCGTCGCGTTGTCTGTCTGCACTCGGACTGGCAGACCGCTCAAAGGGACCGTCCAGTGTTGGAGGCAAAGGAAAATTGCCCTCAATTCCAGGATGTTGATCGGTAGAAAAGACTCTTCCGATGACCATACTCCCTGAATCCAGGAATCGTTCCAAACACCCCCCCAGCCTGTCAGGCTGGCATCGGTGGTTATGATCGACCACTTCGGAGGAAGGAAGGACTTCCCCAGGGATAATGCTCCTGGACGTAACCACCATCCTAGAGATTCTCGCACCCCGCGAGAAATGGTGACACTCAAATCCAACGATTGCGACCGATTCCAATGACTCAGAATGAACCTTTGGAGAGCCCTGGAATGAAACTGGGCAAACGGAATTGCCTCCATGGACGCCACCATTAATCCCAAAAGACGCATACACTTCCGAAGGGACATTGCTGTCGAAGACTTCATGATCTGTACATGTCGAAGAAGACATGACTGTTTGTCTGGAGGTAGGGAAACTACTGCCCGTACCATGTCGAAATGCATCCCCAAAAAGAGGATTGCTTGCGACGGTTCCAGAAACGACTTCTCCCAATTGACCAGCCAACCGAAGTCCTTCAGTAGCTGAAGAGACAGATTGCGAGCCGTCACTGCCTCCTCCTCCAAGGAAGCCACGATCAAAAGATCGTCCAGGTAAGGAAGAATCGTAACCCCTGTGTTCGAAGAATTGCCATGAGGGGCGCCAGAATTTTTGTAAAGACTCTGGGCGCTGAGGCTAAGCCGAATGGCAGAGCCACGAACTGGTAATGGTCCCGACCTATGGCAAAACGAAGAAAGCGCTGATGAGCCCTTCCGACGGGAACATGCAAATAAGCGTCGCGAATGTCGATTGACACCAAAAAATCGTTCTGCGACAGAGCTGCCACAACGGAGCGAAGCGACTCCATGCGGAATTTCCGGGTGTGGACATGCCGATTCAATCTTTTGAGATCCAGAATTGGGCGAAATTTGTCCTCCTTTTTGGGGACCACAAAAAGATTGGAATAAAACCCTTTTCCCCGGTCCTCTGGCGGAACCGGTATTACCACACCCTTCTGTAGAAGAAATTCGACCTCTCGCTGCAGAGCGACAAAAAGCTCGGGCTCTGACGGAATGCGAGACTGGCAAAAAGTGTCCGGGGGTCGAGAAGAGAACTCTATGAAATAGCCTGCCGACACGACCCGCGTTACCCAGGAATCCGGGACGCGAGAAATCCAACTCTCCTTGAATTGGAGCAGGCGACCCCCCACTCGAGAGTCCTCGAGTGGACCCCTGGCATCAGTCCGTCTTGGCGGGCTTCTTGTCAGATTCCCGCTTGTCTTGACGGAAATTCTGCTTCCAGGGAGTGCGAGATTTCTGGGAGGACTTTTTTCCCGAGAAAGAGGAACGACCCGATCCCCAAGAGGACTGACTGAATCGTCCCCGGCCCCAAAAGGACCGCCGACCACTATAGGCACCAGGTCTGCTAGACACAGAAGCCATAGCCCTACGCTGTGGTAACGCTGCTTCTTTTGCCTTTGCCTTGGTAATCAGCTCTGTGAGGTCAGATCCAAAAAGATGACCACCCTTGTAAGCTAAGGCCAGCAAACCTTGTTTGGAGACCGCGTCCCCGGTCCACTGTCTGAGCCATAGAGCTCTTCTGACTGTGACCGCCGAAGCTTGCGCCCTGGACAGAAGAGACGCAGTATCCAGACCCGCATCATAGATATAATGGGCTGCAGTCTCCAACCATTCAAAAATCTCCTCCATGTCAGATAACGGAGATCCATTTTGCAACGCCGTCCTTAGACGTTCCAACCAGCCTAGAGAAGCCTTAGAAGCACACATGGATCCTAGCACCGCTCTGAAACCATGACCCGCGGCCTCATAGTTTGATTTCGCCGCCATTTCCGTTTTCCTGTCCAGCAGCTCCTGCGGACTCGCCTTCCCTTTAACAGGAAGCAATGAGGATTTACTAAGCTGGGATAAAGAAACATCCACTTCAGGAGAAGGAGTCCAATTATCCTTCAACTCCGCAGAACACGGATAAAGTGCGTCAAAGAACCGCGTTCCATGAAAACGTTTATCTGGACACAGACGTTCCTTCTCTACTGCACTATTAAGCTCATCCAGAGCTGGCAATGTTGATCGCGACTTACGGTACTCCTGGTACATTCGTGCTGATTTACCAGGACGACTAGTTACCACCTCCGGTAACTGTAAAACCTCTCTCATGGCTTCAATAAATGCCTCTGTACGTCTCACAAGAGAAGAACGCCCCTGCCGTTCCTCCTTATCCGAATCGGATATCTCCCCATCCGAACTTAAAGGGGAACCCTCTCCACAATCCAAATCAGAGCCATCTGATTCGCTACGCGGAAAAGACGGTAACGGCCTGTGTCGCTTCCTGTCCTGAGAGGATCTAGCTGACACATATTGACCTAACAGGTCAGACAAGCCATTAATAGAACGAGCGATATCATCCAATTTTGCATCACTGTGACCTCCGACCGCAGCGCTAGACGCTGTCGAGGTCTGCGTATCAGATTGCCGAAGCGGAACTGGAATATGGTCCGCGGCTTCTGAACCCTGTTCCGACATGCCTCACACTGTATATGGCAGGTCAAATGACAGTAACCAGCAAAAATTTTTTTTTTTTTTTTTTAAAGAATGCACAAAAAGGACGCTGAAGGGTTAAAGCTCTTAACAGATAGAGCTACCCCAGCTGTATTAGCCAAAAAACGCTGGCAGAGATAACCCTCAGCAAGGGTTAATGTCACAGACTCCCCACAACTTTCTTATTGTGTGAGTCCCAGCCAAAAACCAGAGGTCTCTATATGAGACCGCAGCTGCAGGATAGCCTATCTCTGCGCTGTGGGGTGAGGAATTATCACTCACCCAGCTGGCCGTGGTGATGTGCCTGAGACGGGAGGAGCAGAGTCTGAGGAGCCCGGGAGCCTGGTAATGGCCGCCGCGGTGAGGGAGCCGGAAGAGAAGCACAAGAACGCGCGCTTCCTGCAAGAAGACCGGGAAGCGTGAGGCCACGCCCCCGCCGGCTCAAAAAAAAAAAAATGAGCGCGAAACTCCCTCGCTCCTGCTCCCCCCCGTGTCCTGCAGGCATCTGCCTGCGGACAAAAGTATCACACAAAAAACACCACCTTTACATGTAACAGCGCTCCACAGCGCTGAAAGCACACTGATAAACATGTAATAGCGCTGCCACAGCAGTCGCTAAAGCACTCACACAGTATTAATAAAGAATTGTGGAGTACTCACCAGCCGAGCGCCACAGGGACCCCTCGGGATTTGTGGCGCTTGTGCCCATGCTTCCCCCCCAGGGCGGGGAGCGCAGTGACCCCAGTGTGCGGTTTGCGCCCCCGCCAGGAAAGCCATCCTCATCCCCCAGGGCCGGCAAGATTCTGCAGGGACCATCATGTAATTACAGATCCGCCAAGGGAGAGGTGGGGGTCCAGCAGCGCTGAGACCCCTGAAACCTCTAGACCACTCCTGGTGATCCAAGTCTCTTGTCCGATAAAAATAAAAAATCTTCTGAGGAGCTGCTTCAGCAGCGATCCATCCTCTGAGACCTCAAATCTTAGACTGAAGGAGCTGGAGTAGGAGGAGCCCGAGCTGGAGGGGCCGGTCAACACGCTTTTAATCTGAGGTGTCAATTTTATCTGGGGCTCCGCCTACCCACTAGTCATGAATACTGTGGCTCTCTTCCTTCCCTCTGCAGCTGAAACTCACATTATAGTCACATTAAGGGCTCATACTCATCTGCGAGGAAAATGGACGAGTGCAATCCTATGAAAAAATCAGACCGCACTCTGATCTGTGTTACTCTATGAGCATGCTGCCTGCAACTGTCCTTGTATGTCAGACGAGACTCACCAATGCAAGTCAATGGGTGTGAGAAAAAAAAATCGCACGGCACTCGAACCATGCGAATGCCCTCTGATTTATTTTTTTACACACGCATGTCCTTTGAAAAGCCGGCCATTCATCTGCCGCATACAGTAAAATCACAGTGTGACCCAATAGAATAGATAGATATAAAGATGTCAGTCACATATAGAATTAGTACAGGGTGTGTGCAGCTTACTCTACATGTATTTTCTTAGTTACTAAATTATTTTCTGAAAAAACTGGCGTGGAGTCCCCCGACAATTTAGTAACCAGCAGAGGGAAAGCGGACAGCTGGGGGCAGATGATTGTAGCCTGGGAAGGGGGTAATACACATGGAGCTTCCCAGGATACTAATATCATTTCACACCTGTTTACAGTGGGTATGAAAAGTATTCACACCCCTTTACATTTTTCACTCTGTTTCATTGCAGCCATTTGGTAAATTCAAGAAAGTTCATTTTTTTTCTCATTATTGTACACTCTGCACCCAATATTGACTGAAAAAAAACCGAAATGTAGAAATTTTTGCAAATTTATTAAAAAAGAAAAACTGAAATATCACATGTTCATAAGTATTCAGACCCTTTGCTCAGTATTGAGTAGAAGCCCCTTTTGAGCTAGTACAACCATGAGTCTTCTTGGGAATGATGCAACAAGTTTTTCTCACCTGGATTTGGGGATCCTCTGCCATTCTTCCTTGCAGATTCTCTCCAGTTCCGTCAGGTTGGATGGTGAACGTTGATGGACAGCCATTTTGAGGTCTCTCCAGATATGCTCAATTGGCTTTAGGTCATGGCACTGGCTGGGCCAGTCAAGAATGGTCACAGAGTTGTTCTGAAGCCACTCCTTTGTTATTTTAGCTGTGTGCGTAGGGTCATTGTCTTGTTGGAAGGTGAACCTTCAGCCAAGTCTGAGGTCCAGAGCACTCTGGAAGAGGTTTTCATCCAAGATATCTCTGTACTTGGCTGCATTCATGTTTCCTTCAATTGGAACCAGTCATCCTGTCCCTGCAGCTGAAAAACACCCCCATAGCATTATGCTGATATCACCATGTTTCATTGTTGGGATTGTATTGGGCAGGTGATGAGCAGTGCCTGGTTTTCTCCACACATACCGCTTAGAATTATCATCAAAAAGTTCTATCTTCGTCTCATCAGACCACAGAATCTTATTTATCATAGTCTGGGAGTTCTTCATGTGTTTTTCTTTTTTAGCAAACTCTATGCGGTCTTTCATATGTCTTGCACTGGGGAGAGGCTTCCGTCAGGCCACTCTGCCATAAAGGCCCGACTAGTGGAGAGCTGCAGTCATAGTTGACTTTATGTAACTTTCTCCATCTCCCTACTGCATCTGTGGAGCTCAGCCACAGTGATCTTGGGGTTCTTCTTTACTTCTCTCACCAAGGCTCTTCTCCCACAATTGCTCAGTCTAGCTGGATGGCCAGGTCTAGGAAGACTTCTGGTGGTCCCAAAGTTCTTCCATTTAAGGATTATGGAGGCCACTGTGCTCTTGAGTACTGCAGAAATTATTTTGTAATATTGGCCAGATCTGTGTCTTGCTAAACAATTCTGTCTCTGAACTCCTTGGCCAGTTCTTTTGACCTCATGATTCTCATTTGGTCTCGCATGCACTGTGAGCTGTGAGGTCTTATGTAGGCAGGTGTGTGCCTTTACAAATCAAGTCCTATCAGTTTGATTAAACACAGCTGGACTCCAACGAAGGAGTAGAACCATCTCAAGGATTATCAGAAGGAAATGGACAGCATGTGACTTAAATGAGTGTCTGAGCAAAGGGTCTGAATACTTCTGACCATATGATATTTCAGTTTTTCAGTTTTTATTTTTTAGTAAAATTGCAACAATTTCTACATTTCTGTTTTTTTCAGTCAAGATGAGGTGCAGAGTGTACGATAATGAGAAAAAAATGAACTTTTTTGAATATACCAAATGGTTGCAATGAAACAAAGAGTGAAAAATGTAAAGGGGTCTGAATACTTTCCGTACCCACTGTACTTAGCCTTTCCTGGTTATTAAAATGGGGGCCACCTCTAAAACTATTATGTAAAGTCCCCTATAATAACCAGCAAAGGCTTGGCAGACAGCTGCGGGCTGATGTTAATAGTCTACAAAGAGACCATGGACATTGGCCCCATTCCAGACTAAAATCATCAGCTCTCAGCCGCCGCAGAAATGGAGCATATATAAGATGCACCAATTCTGGCACTTAACCTCACTCTTCCCACTTGCCCTGTTGTGGTGGCAAGTGGGGTGATGGGGGATTGGTGTCACCTTTGTATTGTCAGGTGAAATCAAGCCCAGAGATTAGTAATGGAGAGGCGTCAATAAGACACCTTAATTACTAACCCCATAATCAAATTGAATAAAAAAACAAACCAAGAATAAAGTCTTTAATTAAAAGAATGGCACCGACTCCTTTTATGAATCTAAAATAAATCATACTCACGTCATCACCCAGTCCACTGAAGGCAATGTCTCCTGTAACAGAATTAAAATAATAAACGAAAGTTCTCATTCTCACGATGCCGACGGAAGTGTCCTGTGAGTTCACAACCAATGAACTCCGTTCAACTCACTAACGTCAGTGCTATCACTGTGAATTCAACCCACTAATGTCAGCACTATCACTGTGGGAAGAGTTCTAACGGTGCTCACACTGATGTTAGTGAGTTGAACTGAGTTCATTGGCTCTGAATTCCCAGGACCTTTCTGTTGGTACCACAAACCTGAGAACTTTTTCATGCTCGCTGTGACGTCAGTGAGGTGAAAAGTTCACTGTGAGACGCTGAGCAAGCACGTGCAGCTCAGTTTCTCTGCTGGATGGCATGCTGTACAGTAGCACCATGCAACTATGCAGTCTGGATGTAGCTAAGCAAGATTCGACGTGAGACAAATGGATTATTATCTTCTTGGCGGACTGTTATGATTTGGAAGCTGAGGAGAGCAGGCAAAAAAGGCAATACACCAGAGCGGTTGGAATCTATGGGATTGCAGTACCCTGACTAACCACCACAACTAAAGGCAGCCGTGGAGCGTTCCTACGTTGGTCCTAGACGCCTCGTCACAGCCTGAGAAACTAACTACACCTAAAGATAGAAAGAGGAAAGCTATCTGCCCCGGAGCAGATCCCCAAAGAAAATAGAAAGCCCCAAACATGTAATGACGGTTAGACAAGAAGAAATACTGACACAGACAGAAAATAGTATGAGCAAACGTTGGGGCCCAAACTTACTAAATAGGAAAGGATAGGAAGGACACTTACTGCAATCCCAAAAAACCCTGAAAAGCACCAACACTACTAATTACAAAAACACCTGAGATCACACGACCTCTACCACCTAAATTAGCTCTCTGGTGTAACAAAAACAGCAGCCACTGAAAAAACTGGAAAAAGCAAAAGTACAAACATCAGTGGCTGAACTAAACTGAGAGGGGCACAAGCCCCCGGAGGGGACCTGGAAGGCCCCCACAGAAGTGCAGGACAAAATGCAAAAAACAAGCACAAAAACAAAAAGAAGAAAATGTCTTATCTGTTAGCAGGCGATGCAGACACGAAACAGCAGGCTACAAAGGAAACAGGAATCAAAGATGAGACCAGAACAATTGATCACCGGCAACCCTGATGGGAGGGTGCCTCCCTTATATAAGACCAGTCAGTAACACCTGATTCCCAATCTTCACAATCTTCATTGGATAGTTCAGTACTGTTTGTAACCACCAGAGGGAGCTTCTGCTCAGAATTCATTTCTAGCCCATTCACAACAGCGGACAGGTGAGGAATATGGTTGTTTATTATTTTAATTCTGTTACAGGGGACATTGGCTTCAGTGGACTGGGCGATGACATGAGTATGGTTTAATTTATGTTTGTTAAAGGAGTCTGTGTCATACTTTCAATTAAAGGACTTTATTCTTGGTGTGTTTTTACAAATACAAAGGTTTTTTTTTATGTACAATTTGAGTATAGGGTTAGTAATTGGGACGTCTTATAGACAACTCTCCATTACTAACCTCTGGGATTGATGTCGCCTGACAATACAAAGGTGCCAACAACTCCCCCTACCATTATTATTATTATTGTTATTATACATTTTTATAGCGCCATTTATTCCATGGCGCTTTACAGGTGAAATGGGAAAATAGACAAGTACATTAAATATGAGCAAAACAAGGCATACACAAGCACAGAAGGAGAGAGGACCCTGCCCGCAAGGGCTCACAGTCTACAGGGGATGGGTGAGGATACACTAGGAGAGGGTAGAGTTTGTCGTGCGGCGGTTCATAGAATCATAGAATGGTAGAGTTGGAAGGGACCTCCTGGGCCTTCTGGTCCAACCCCTGCTCAAAGCAGGATTCTCTAAATCATCCCAGACAGATGTCTATCCAGCCTCTGTTTGAAGACTTCCATTGAAGGAGAACTCACCACCTCTTGTGGCAGCCTGTTCCACTCATTGATCACCCTAACTGTCAAAAAGTTTTTTCTAATATCTAATCTGTGTCTCCTCCCATTCAGTTTCATCCCATTGCTTCTAGTCTTTCCTTGTGCAAATGAGAATAAAGATGATCCTTCTACAATGTGACAGCCCTTGAGATATTCAGTAGACTAAGGATCACTGCAGGTTGTAGGCTTGTCGGAAGAGGTGGGTCTTCAGGTTCTTTTTAAGGTTTCCGTGGTAGGGGAAAGTCTGATGTGTTGGGGTAGAGAATTCCAGAGCATGGGGGAAGCACGGGAGAAGTCTTACATGCGGTTGTGTGAAGAAGAGATAAGAGGGGAGTAGAGAAGGAGATCTTGAGAGGATCGAAGGTTGCCTGTAGGTAAATACCGGGAGAACATGTCACAGATGTATGGAGGAGACAGGTTGTGGATGGCTTTGTAGGTCATAGTTAAGGTTTTGAACTGGAGCCTCTGGACAATAGAAAGCCAGTGAAGGGCTTGGCATAGAGGAGAGGCTGGGGAATAACTGGGAGACAGGTGGATTAGTCAGGCAGCAGAGTGTAAGATGGATTGGAGTGGTGCTAGAGTGGAGGCCAGAGAGTGGGAGGTTGCAGTAGTCAAGGCGGGAGATGATAAGGGCGTGCACTACTGTTTTTGCGGTTTCATGGTCAAGGATTGCACGGATCCGGGAAATATTTTTGAGTTTGAGTCGAGGATCACCCCGAGGCATCGAGCATGTGGGACTGGGGAAAGTGAGCATCCATTGACATTGATGGATAGGTCTGTTGGAGGGGTAGAGCGAGATGGGGGAAAGACGATGAATTCTGTTTTGTCCATGTTCAGTTTTAGAAAGCGAGCAGAAAAGAAAAATGAAATGGCAGACAGACATTGTGGGATTTTGGTCAGTAAGGAGGTGAGGTCAGGTCCAGATAGGTAGATCTGCGTGTCATCGGTGTAGAGATGTTACTGCAAACCGTGGGATTCTATGAGCTTTCCCAGGCCGAAGGTGTAGATGGACAAGAGTAGGGGTCCTAGAACTGAGCCTTGGGGAACACCAACAGACAGGGGACGAGGTGAGGAGGTGGTGTGGGAGAGGGAGACCCTGAATGTTCGGTCTGTTAGATATGACAAGATCCAGGATAGGGCCAAGTCTGTGATGCCAAGAGATGAGAGAATCTGTAGCAGGAGGGAGTGGTCCACAGCGTCGAAGGCAGAAGAAAGGTCGAGGAGAAGGAGGACAGTAGTGTCACTTGCTTTTGGCGGTTAGTAGGTTGTTGGTGACTTTAGTTAGGGCAGTGTCAGTTGAGTGATGCAGTTGGAAGCCAGATTGTAACCAGTCAAAGAGGGAGCAACAGGAAAGGTGGGAGGACAGTTCAAGATGGACATGCTGTTCCAGTAGTTTTGAGGCAAGAGGGAGAGGAGACATGGGGCGGTAGCTAGACACAGAGGATGAGGTCGAGGGAGGGCTTTTTGAGGATGGGTGTGATCGAGGCATGTTTGAAGGATGAGGGGAAAACACCATTTGTAAGTGAGAGGTTGAAGAGGTGTGTTAGGGTTGGGATGAAGATTTTGGCGAGGTTAGGGATGAGGTGGGACAGGAGGGGGTCAAGCGTGCAAGTAGTGAGATGTTATCTTAACAGGAGGGTGGAGAGCTGGTCTTCTGTCATGGTGGTGAAGCTGGTTTTGGAAGAACAGGGCTGAGCAGGTAAGAGGAGGGGCATTGGGGGCTGTGGGCCAAAGCTTTCTCTGATCGTATAGATCTTCTGCTTAAAGAAAGAGGCAAAGTCTTAAGCAGAAATGAGAGAAGAGGGAGGAGGTGCGGGGGATGGAGTAGAGAATTGAAAGTGCTGAAAAGCTGTATAGGGTTGTAAGACAGGGAGGATATGAGAGAAGAGAAGTAAGTTTGTTTTGCGGCAGTGAGTGTGGACTTGAAGCTGGTGAGGTACTGCTTGTATGCAGTAAAGTGCTCTGCAGAACGGGATCTTTTCCATCTCTGCTCAGCGACCCTGGAAGCACGTCTCAGTTCTTTAGTCAGGCTGGTCAGCCAGGGCTGCCTGTTGATTGTATGAGTTTTGCTATGCGTGAGGGTGGGCAGCCGAATCAAGTGTTGCTATTATTGTGGTGTTGTAGAAATTGGCAGCGGCATCTGTGTCATGAAGGGAAGCTATGTCTGTAAGAAGAGTAAGGACTCAGAGAGTGATTGTAAATTGAGGTAGAATCATAGAATGGTAGAGTTGGAAGGGACCTCCTGGGCCATCTGGTCCAACCCCCTGCTCAAAGCAGGATTCTCTAAATCATCCCAGACAGATGTCTGTCCAGCCTCTGTTTGAAGACTTCCATTGAAGGAGAACTCACCACCTCTCGTGGCAGCCTGTTCCACTCATTGATCACCCTAACTGTCAAAAAGTTTTTTCTAATATCTAATCTGTGTCTCCTCCCATTCAGTTTCATCCCATTGCTTCTAGTCTTTCCTTGTGCAAATGAGAATAAAGATGATCCTTCTACAATGTGACAGCCCTTGAGATATTTGTAGACAGCTATTAAGTCTCCTCTCAGTCTTCTTTTCAGCTGCAGATGGAAGGGAGGGAGACACAGTAAGTCATTACTGATGGGTAGGCGGAGCCCAGTCGGTACAGTCACCTCAGATTAAAAAAGAGTGTTGACCGGCCCCTCCAGTTCAGGCTCCTCCTACTCAGCTTTCTCCAGTTTTCAATTTGAGGTCTCAGAGGACGGTCGCTGCTGAAGCAGCTCCTCAGAAGATTTTATTATTTTATTTCGGACATGAGATTTGGATCACCTAATGTGGTCTAGAGGTCTCAGGGGTCTCAGCGCTGCTGGACCCCCACCTCTCCCTTGGCAGCCTGTATTGTCTTACATGGAATTCTGCCGGCCCGGGGGGATGAGGATGGCTTCCCCGGCGGGGACGCAAACCGCGCTGCAGGGGTCACTGCGATCCCCGCCTTGAGGGGGGGGAAGCATGGGCGCGCGCAGAAACCCTGGGGGGTCCCTGTGGCGCATGACGGGGTGAGTACTCCACGATTTTATGAATGTGTTGAGTGATTCAACGGCTGCTGCGGCAGCCGTTGTTACAGTTTATGGGTGTCTGATATACTTTTTGTCCGCAGGTAGATGCCTGCAGGACGGGAATCGGGGACCGGAGAAAGGGGGGTCCCGCGCTTTATTTGAAGATGGGGGGCGTGGTTTCACGTCTCCCGGGCAGGAAGCGCTCACTGAGCGCTCTTTTCCTTCTGCCTTCTCTTCCGGCTGCCTCCTCAGTGCGGCGGCCATTACAGCGCTCGGGCTCCTCTCCCTCTCTCCGTTCTCTTCCCACAAGCTAAAAGAAGAACAGCACCGCAAGTAACTGTGAGTCGCTTCTAGCCTATCAGGCAGAAGCCTAAAGTATCTCTCCCCCGTAGCGCATGTTGCCACGCTGAACGTCGCTAAAGTTAGCGACGCTTTTTAAATCGCAAAATTTTTATGAGATGCGAAAAATGACGCAATTTTTTAGCGATTTTTTTCGTTTAGTGTGGCGTTCTTTTTTTAGTACCTGCTTCCTCATAAGAGGCACCTGGGGCTCACACATCTGTCGCATTAATACAGGTTGTGGAGAGCGTGTGACTTTAACCCTTATTGGCGGTTAACCCTTAATGGTGGAACAGCTGGGGTAGCTCTTTCTTTAAGAGTTAACCCTTCAGCGTTCGTTTATTGATTTTTTTTCTAGAAACCACACTGTTTCTTGTTATTGTCAAGTGTAACCTGCCATTGTACTGGGTAAGACATGTCAGATCAGGACGCAGTTGTGGACCATCCCCCGGCTCCGCTACTAGATATGTCTCGCATATCTGACACGCAAACCTCGACATCGAGTGCTGCAGTCGGAGGACCCAGTGATGTAAAAATGGAGGTTCTCACTCGTTCGATTGATGGCCTGTCTAACCTTATAGGTTATTGGGTTTCAGCCAAACCCCCTCATGGCAGGAAGCGACACAGGCCGGTCACTTTTCACACATATAGTGACTCAGAGAGTTCTGATGTGCAGGGTTCCCCTTTAAGTTCAGGGGAAATATCCGATTCGGATAAGGAAGATCGGCAAAAGCACTCTGCCTCTTTCTCGGGCCGTGTAGAAGCTTTAATTGAAGCTATGAGAGAGGCGTTACAGTTACAGGAGGATGTAACTGTTCGCCATGGTAAGTCGGCCCGGATGTTTCAGGAGTCGCATAAGTCAATTTTGACTTTGCCATCCCTGAGTGAATTCAATCAGGCAGTGGAGAAGGAGCGCCTGCATCCGGACAAACGTTTTCAGGGGTCTCGTTCATTTGAGTCACTGTATCCGTGTGCTTCGGAATCTTTTGATTGTTGGATTCCTTCTCCTGAGGTAGATGTCTCTTTATCTCAGCTTAGCAAATCGTCTTTATTACCTATTAAAGGGAAGGCGAGTCTACAGGACCCGCTGGACAGAAAAGCGGAGTCAGCGGCGAAATCCATTTACGAAGCCGCGGGTCATGGCTTCAGAGCAGTGCTAGGCTCCATGTGCGTTTATAAAGCTTCCCTGGTCTGGTTGGACCGTTTACGGTCAAAGTGTGAACCTCAAGTACCTGAGGTGGACGAACTGTTCGAATTGTTAGAAAGTGCTCTCCAATATGGCCATGATGCAAACCTGGATACTGTGTCACTACTTTCCAGGACACAATCTTCGGCGGTCTCAGTCAGGAGAGCTCTGTGGCTTAGACAGTGGACCGGTGATACGGTTTCTAAGCAAGGTTTGCTATCTTTAGCTTATAAAGGTGGTCAGCTGTTTGGTTCTGACCTTACGGAGCTGATTGCCAAAGCAAAAGCAAAAGAGACAGCTTTACCGCAGCGAAGGACTGTTACTTCTACGTCTGGCAGACCTGGAACCAGTAATGGTCGACGGTCCTTTCGATCCAGGGGACGATTCGGTCACTCCTCTTGGGGGTCGGGTCGTCCCTCTTTTTCTGGAAAAAAGAATAATCAGAAATCCCGCACCCCCTGGAAACAAAATTTCCGTCAAGATAAAAGGGAATCTGACAAAAAGCCCGCTAAGGCGGATTGACGCCAGGGTGCCACTCGAGGGCTCTCGAGTGGGAGGTCGCCTGCTCCAATTCAAATTGACTTGGGTTTCCCGTGTCCCAGATTCCTGGGTGACGCGGGTAGTGTCGGCAGGCTATTTCATAGTTTTCTTCCCGACCTCCGAACAGTTATTGTCAATCTCGCATTCCGTCAGAGCCCGAGCTATGTGCCGCCTTACTGCAAGAAGTCAAATTTCTTCTGCAGAAGGGTGTGGTGGTTCCGGTTCCACCAGAGGACAGGGGAAAAGGATTTTATTCCAATCTCTTTGTGGTCCCCAAGAAAGAGGACAAATTTCGCCCCATCCTGGATCTCAAAAGATTGAATCGGCATGTCCACACCCGAAAATTTTGCATGGAGTTGCTTCGCTCCGTGGTGGCAACATTGTCGCAGAACGATTTTTTGGTGTCAATCGACATTCGAGACGCCTATTTACACGTTCCAATCGGAAGGGCTCACCAGCGTTATCTTCGGTTTGCCATAGGACAAGATCATTACCAATTTGTGGCCCTGCCTTTCGGCTTGGCCTCGGCACCCAGAGTCTTTACAAAGATTCTGGCACCTCTCATGGCTATACTGCGAAGACAGGGAGTCACGATTCTTCCCCATCTAGACGACCTTTTGATTGTGGCATCCTCGAAGGAGGAAGCAGTGACGGCTCGCGACCTATCACTTCAGCTCCTGGAGGACTTCGGGTGGCTGGTCAATTGGGAGAAGTCGTCTCTGGAACCGTCACAATCAATTCTGGTTTTGGGGATGCATTTCGACACGGTACGAGCAGTGGTGTCTCTGCCTCCAGACAAGCAAACATGTCTCATTCGACATGCACGGGGGATGGAGTCTTCAATGACAATGTCCCTGCGAAGATGTATGCGTCTTCTGGGCTTGATGGTGGCTTCAATGGAGGCACTTCCTTTTGCCCAATTTCATTCCAGGACTCTCCAAAGGTTCATCCTAAACCGATGGGATCGGTCGCAGACCTCTCTGGATTGCAGTGTTCCCATCTCCCGCAAAGTACGAGAGTCTCTAGGATGGTGGATCCGTCCGACAGAGTTATCTCTGGGGAAGTCCTTCCTTCCTCTGAAGTGGTCAGTCATAACCACCGATGCCAGCCTGACAGGCTGGGGGGGTGTTTGGAACGACCTCTGGATTCAGGGAGTATGGTCACCGGAAGAGTCTGTCTTGCCAATCAACATGCTGGAATTGAGGGCAATTTTTCTTTGCCTCCAACACTGGACGGTCCCTTTAAGCGGTCTGCCAGTCCGAGTGCAGACAGACAATGCGACGGCGGTCGCATATATCAATCATCAAGGCGGGACAAGGAGTCCCAGACTCATAATGGAGGTATCTCGGATCCTGATATGGGCAGAGACCAGAGTCCCAGCCATCTCGGCGATCCACATTCCGGGAGTTCAGAATACCACGGCGGACTTCCTAAGTCGCGAGAAGATGGATCCAGGAGAATGGAGTCTCCATCCGGAAATTTTTGCACTGCTGTGCTCCAGTTGGGGAACTCCTCAAGTGGATCTGATGGCATCCAGGTTCAATACCAAGATACCGGCATTCGTGTCCAGATACAGGGATCCGAAGGCTTTAGCGGTGGATGCTCTGGTGGTTCCGTTGAATCAGTTCAAACTGATTTATGTGTTTCCGCCGATTTCGATGCTACCTCTGGTACTCCGTCGGATCAGGCTAGAGAGAATAGCAGCTATATTGATAGCTCCAGATTGGCCAAGGAGAACGTGGTTCTCGATTCTGATGTCGCTCCTAGCGGCACCACCTTTTTCGCTTCCTCTTCGTCCGGACCTGTTAACACAAGGGCCCTTTCGTCATCCGGACCTGAAGTCTCTGCGTTTGATGGCGTGGCTCTTGAGACCAAAATATTGACCCGTCGAGGGTTTTCAGCCAAAGTCATTGCCACTTTGCGAGCTGCCAGGAGTCTGTCTACTACTAGAATTTACCACAAGACTTGGGAAGCTTTCTTTTCGTGGTGTTTGGGTTCTTCTAGGAACCCGAGGAATTTTTCCATTCCCAATTTGTTGGCCTTCCTACAATTCGGGCTGGACAAGGGTTTGGCAGTGAGCACCCTGAGGGGTCAGGTTTCTGCTCTGTCCTTGCTATTTCGAAAGACTATTGCCTCGCGTAGGGACGTGCGTTCCTTTTTTCGAGGGATAACTCGCCAGTTTCTGCCACGGAAGGTACCTGTGTCTCCTTGGCGTCTCAACATTGTTTTGGAGGCTCTGCAACATAAGCCTTTTGAGCCTTTGGGTTCTGTTAGTCTTTCTCTGCTATCTTGGAAAGTTGCTTTCTTAGTAGCGGTTACTTCTTTGAGAAGGGTTTCTGAGTTGGCGGCTCTTTCGTGCTCGCCTCCCTTCTTGGAGTTCTATCCGAATCTTGTAGTGCTTCGCACTCGGGGCGACTTCCTACCTAAGGTAGTGTCGCAATTCCATGTTAACCAGGATATTGTGTTGCCTTCTCTTTGTCCGAAGCCAAGGAATGCGAAGGAACGGGCCTTGCACACTTTGGATTTGGTGCGGGCTTTGAAGTTCTATTTGACTGTTACTCAAAGTTTTCGGAAGTCGGACTCTCTGTTTGTGATTCCAGCAGGTCGTCGACGTGGTCAGCGAGCTTCCAAGGATTCTATAGCTCGTTGGATTCGGTCGGCCATTTTGGAGGCTTACCGACTTAAGGGCGAACCTTGCCCAGTTAAGATTCGAGCTCATTCCACGAGGGCTGTGGGCTCTTCGTGGGCTTTTCACCAAGGGGCCTCTGTGGCCCAGCTTTGCCGGGCGGCGACCTGGCGTTCCGTCCACACTTTTACAAAATTTTATAAGGTGGACGTTAGCGCTTCCGCTGATGCAGCCTTGGGACGAAGGGTCCTGCAGGCAGCTGTAGTTTTAAGTTTCTAATTAACTTGTATTTGGCGCCTGTTGCGCTTTTTACTTAGGTTGTTGGGTTCTGCCTATTTTTGGTTTTGTTTCCCACCCTAATTTTTGAACTGCTTTGGGACGTCCCATCAGTAATGACTTACTGTGTCTCCCTCCCTTCCATCTGCAGCTGAAAGACGGATTTTGGTAAGAACTTACCTGTAAAATCCTTTTCAGCGAAGGAAGGGAGGGAGACACAGATCCCTCCCAGGGCAGAAGTGTGTTGTTGTGTTACAGATGCGGCGTGACCCGTCTCTGATATGCGATTATCTGGGCTGAGGTCGACGCGCTACGGCTCTGTTCCAGTATTGCCAGCTCATCGCAGTGGTCAGGTTCCGTAAGTAGTACCTGGAACTGTGTGGTTTTTACCTATTTGCATGCATAACCTGTATTTTTGTGCTTTTTGTCTCTGAAGTCTTTCAGAAGGGGTTATGTTGCTCCGCTGGTGATATTGCTCTTCCTTAAGCTTGTGTACAACTGGAGAAAGCTGAGTAGGAGGAGCCTGAACTGGAGGGGCCGGTTAACACTATTTTTTAATCTGAGGTGACTGTACCGACTGGGCTCCGCCTACCCATCAGTAATGACTTACTGTGTCTCCCTCCCTTCCTTCGCTGAAAAGGATTTTACAGGTAAGTTCTTACCAAAATCCGTCTTTTTGCATGCTAAACATTCCCAAATCCTGCAACCGTTCCTCATAGGACATGGTTTGCAGACCGGTCACTATTCTGGTGGCTCTTCTCTGAATTTGCTCCAGTTTGTTGATGTCTTTTTTAAAATGTGGTGCCCAAAACTGGACACAGTATTCCAGATGAGGTCTGACAAAAGAGGAGTAGAGGGCAATAATGACCTCACGTGATCTAGACTGTATGCTTCTGTTGATACATCCTAGAATTGCATTTGCCTTTTTTGCTGCTGCATCACACTGTTGACTCATGTTCAGTCTGTGATCAATTAGTATACCCAAGTCTTTTTCACATGTGCTGTTACTTAGCCCTATTCCTCCCATTTTGTATATGCTTTTTTCATTTTTATTGCCCAGATGTAGTACTTTGCATTTTTCCCTGTTAAAAACCATTCTGTTAGTTGCTGCCCACTGCTGCAGTTTATTTATATCTTTTTGAATCCTCTCTCTCTTCTCTAGTATTAGCTACCCCTCCTAGTTTTGTGTCATCAGCAAGTTTGATCAGTTTACCTGAATTCCTTCATCTAAATCATTGATAAAGATGTTGAACAATACAGGGCCCAAAATAGAGCCTTGTGGCACCCCACTTGAGACACTCTTCCAACTGGATGTGCAGCCATTTACGACCACTTTTGGGTCCGATCACTAAGCCAGTTGCCTTGTCTGTTATGTTTCAGTAGCTGAGGAGGACAGGAACAACAGCAGGGCAGCCGAACACCTGAGATGTTGGTAACTGATGGGTTACAGATTCCTAAACTAACGACACAACTAGAGGTAGCCGTGGAGCGTTCCTTCGTTGATCCTAGACTCTTCGTCACAGCCTGAGAGATAACTACACCTAAAGGCAGAAAGATGAAAGCTATCTGCCCCGGAGCAGATCCTCAAAGAAAATAGGAAGCCCCCAAACATATAATGGCGGTTAGACAAGATGAAAATACAAACCTAGGCAGAAAATAGACTGAGCAAACGCTGGGGCCACAAGCTGACTAAATAGGATAGGACAGGAGAGATTACTTTCTGCAACCCAGAAAACCCTACAAAAATCGAACAATTCTGATTACAAAAATACTGAGATCACACGATCTCGCCACTCCATAAAACAGATCTCAGTGTGAACAAAAACCAAGCCGCAGCCGCTGAAAAAACAGGAAAAAGCAAATGAGCAAATAGTGGCTGCAGATAAACTGTGAGGAGCTCGGGCCCCAGGAGGGGACCTGGCTGACCTCCACAAAAGTGCAGAAAACAATGCAAAAAGCAAGCACAAAAAGAAAAGCAAAAAATCTTATCTGAAAGCAGGAGATGCAGGCTAGACTCCAGCAAACTTCCAAATGAACCAGGAACCACAATTGAGACAAGAACAATTGATCACCGGCAACCATCACGGGTGGGAACCTCCCTTATATCAGACCAATCAGTGAACCCAGATTGCCACTCCTCACTGAAAGGTTCAGTACTGTCTGTAACCACCAGAGGGAGCCTCTGCTCAGAAACCATCTCTAGCACATTCATAACACTTGTCCATTCCATACTTATTATTTTTTTCAATAAGAAATGTGTGAGATACTTTTTCAAATGCTTTGCTGAAGTCAAGATATACTATATCTACAGCATTTCCCTGATCTACCCAGTCAGTGATCCTGTCATAGAAGGAAATTAAGTTACCGTATATACTTGTGTATAAGCCGAGATTTTCAGCACCTATTTTCGTGCTGAAAATGCCCCCTCGGCTTATACACGAGTCATAGGGCAGAAACCAGCGGGGTAGGGGATGCCGCGGCAGGAGCTGGTGGCTGGGACATCATACTCACCCCTCCCGTGCCATCGCTGAGCGTCCCTGCAATCCTGCGTTCTCCCCGGCTTCCTGCAGCTCTCCAGCACTGAGCGGTGATGTAATACCCGCTCATTAAGGTCATGTAATATGGACGCGATGCCACTCCCATAGGCGTGGCCTCCATATTCATGGCCTTAATGAGCGGTATTACATCACCGCTCAGTGCTGGAGAGCTGCAGGAAGCCGGGGAGAACGCAGGATTGCAGGGACGCTCAGCGATGGCACGGGGAGGGGTGAGTATGATGGAGGAGAGGACAAGGAGCACGGAACAGGACGGGGGGGGAGAACTGTGGACGGGGGAAGCATGGAGGAGGACGGGGGAGAACGGAGGACGGGGAAAGCATGGAGCAGGACGGGGGAAGCATGGAGGAGGACGGGGGGGAGGACGGGGGAAGCATGGAGCAGGAAGGGGGGGGAGATCGGTGGACGGGGGAAGCATGGAGGAGGAGGGGGGGAGAACGGAGGACGGGGGAAGCATGGAGGAGGACAATGAGCACGGATCAGGACGCGGGAGGATGGAGGGCACAGAGGAGCATGGAGCAGGACGGGGGGAGGATGGAGCAGGACGGGGGGGCACAGGAGGACGGAGAAGGAATGGGGGAGCACATCGGAGGACGGAGCAGGAGGGGGGAGTACAGAGGAGAATGGGGGAGCACAGAGCTGGATGGGGGAGCAAGGAGCAGGACGGGGGCAGCACAGAGCAGGAGGGCAGTTTATACACCCGGCTTATACACGAGTCAATAAGTTTTCCCAGTTTTTTGTGGCAAAATTAGGGGGGTCGGCTTATACACAGGTCGGCTTATACACGAGTATATACGGTAGTCTGACATGACTTATTAGTTACAAACCCATGTACTTCATTCTTATCAAGGTACTTGCATACATGTTCTTTAATAATTTGTTCAAAGATCTTTCCTGGTATAGAAGTCAGACTCACCGGCCTGTAGTTCCCTGGGTCCACCTTCTTCCCATTTTTTGAAGATAGGAACAACATTTGCTCTTCTCCAGTCTTCTGGGACTTCTCCTGTTCTCCAAGAATTTTCAAAGATTATGGACAGTGGTTCAAGAATTTCTTCTGCTATCTCCTTCAGTACTCTGGGGTGTAATTCATCTGGACCTGGAGACTTGAATTCATTTAGGTTAGCTAAGTGTTTCCTCACTGTCTTTCTGTTTATAGGTATCCTGGATTCTTCTATTCCTTTAATAGGACATTGAAGATCAGTTGATGTTACATTTCCTTTCTGAGAGAAAACAGATGCAAAATAGGAATTTAAAAGTTCAGCCTTCTCAACATCCTGTCTTACCATTTCATCATTTTCATCCTGTAAAAATCCTATAGCATCTTTGACTTTTCTTTTACTTTTGACGTATCCCCAAAATTCTTTTTTGTTGCTTTTGACATCACTTGCAAGCCTTAATTCATTGTCCGCTTTAAATAATCTGATTTGTGCCCTGCAGGTTCTGCAGATGGCATTATATTCTTCTTTAGATATGCCTCCCTCTTTCCATTTGATAAACATTTCTTTCTTCCTTTTTAGCATGTGTTTAAGTTCTGTGTTCATCCTTCCTGGTTTCCTTAAATGCTTCCCATTCTTCCCTCTTTTCGGAATTGTTAACGATTGTGCTTTGAGAATCTCATTTTTCAAGATTTTCCATCCTTCCTGGACATTTTTGTCCTTAACCCCTTCCCGACCCATGACGCCTACGTTGGCGTCATGAAAATCTGTGCCATCCCGACCCATGACGCCAACGTAGGCGTCATGCTATAAATCATATTACTGCGGGTCGGGGGTCCGGGGTCACTGAAAGGTCACCCGACCCGCAGTAACAGGACCCTTACTGCATCACCACAGGGGGGTTGGCTTAACCCCCACGTGGCCACGATCGCTCTGATTGGCTGTTTCACTTTTAACAGCCAATCAGAGCGATTTGTAATATTTTACCAATGAAACTGGTGAAATATTACAATCCAGCCATGGCCGATGCTGCAATAGCATCGGCCATGGCTGGAGACCGAGAACCGACCCCCCCCACACCATGTCACGGCGGTGATCGGCCGCCGCCATCGAAAGATGGCAGCGATCGGTCACCGCCGTCACTAACAGCTCCCCTGCTCCTCCGATCCGCTGCCCCACCTACCTATCCCCCCCCCCTCACCTTCCGACGTCCCCTACTCACCTCTCCCGGTCCACCGATGTCCCTGGATCCGTCCCGGCGGCTGCCCGGGATTCTTCATGGGCGCCGCCATCTTGGAAAATGGCGGGCGCATTTCGCTGCTGATCCGCGGCGGATTTCGCTGCTGATCCGCGGCGGATTTCGCTGGGGATCCGCGGCGGATTTCGCTGCGGATCCGCGGCGGATTTCGCTGCGGATCCGCGGCGGATATCGCTGCGGATCCGCGGCGGATTTCGCTGCTGATCCGCGGCGGATTTCGCTGCGGATCCGCGGCGGATATCGCTGCTGATCCGCGGCGGATTTCGCTGCTGATCCGCGGCGGATTTCGCTGCGGATCCGCGGCGGATTTCGCTGCGGATCCGCGGCGGATTTCGCTGCTGATCCGCGGCGGATTTCGCTGCTGATCCGCGGCGGATTTCGCTGCTGATCCGCGGCGGATTTCGCTGCTGATCCGCGGCGGATTTCGCTGCTGATCCGCGGCGGATTTCGCTGCTGATCCGCGGCGGATTTCGCTGCTGATTCGCGGCGGATCCGCGGCGGATTTCGCTGCTGATCCGCGGCGGATCCGCTGCTGATTCGCTGTGGATCCGCGGCTCATTTCGCTGCGGATCCGCGGCGGATTTCGCTGCGGATCCGCGGCGGATTTCCCTGCTGAATCGCTGCTGATCCGCGGCGGATTTCGCTGCTGATCCGCGGCGGATTTCGCTGCTGATCCGCGGCGGATTTCGCTGCTGATCCGCGGCGGATTTCGCTGCTGATCCGCGGCGGATTTCGCTGCTGATCCGCGGCGGATTTCGCTGCTGATCCGCGGCGGATTTCGCTGCTGATGCGCTGCGGATCCGCGGCGGATTTCGCTGCTGATCCGTGGCGGATCCGCTGCTGATTTCGCTGCTGATCCGCGGCGGATTTCGCTGCGGATCCGCGGCGGATTTCCCTGCTGATCCGCGGCGGATTTCGCTGCTGATCCGCGGCTGATTTCGCTGCTGATTTCGCTGCTGATCCGCGGCTGATTTCGCTGCTGATCCGCGGCTGATTTCGCTGCTGATCCGCGGCTGATTTCGCTGCTGATCCGCGGCGGATTTCGCTGCTGATCCGCGGCGGATTTCCCTGCTGATCCGCGGCGGATTTCCCTGCTGAATCGCTGCTGATCCGCGGCGGATTTCGCTGCTGATCCGCGGCTGATTTCGCTGCTGATCCGCGGCGGATTTCACTGCTGATTTGCTGCGGATCCGCGGCTGATTTCGCTGCTGATCCGCGGCTGATTTTGCTGCTGATCCGCGGCGGATTTTGCTGCTGATCCGCGGCGGATTTTGCTGCTGATCCGCGGCGGATTTTGCTGCTGATTCATCTGTGCTAGCGGGTATAGCATAACGCGATCGCGTTATGCTATACCGTTACCAGCCGGTCAACGCTACGTGTTGAACGGGCTGGTAAAACGCAATATGAACCCAGCCTTAGGGTTAGAACTAGGGTTAGGGTTAGCATTAGGGTTAAGGTTAGAATTAGAGTTAGGGCTGGAATTAGGGTTAGGGTTGGAATTAGGGTTAGGCTTGTAGTTAGGTTTATGGTTAGAGTTGGGATTAGGGTTAGGGGTGTTTTGGGGTTAGGGTTATGATTAGGGTTTGTATTAGGGTTAGGTGTGTGTAGGGGTTAGGGTTGGGGTTAGGGGTGTGTTGGGGTTAGGGTTGGAGTTAGAATTGAGGGGTTTCCACTATTTAGGCACATCAGGGGGGTCTCCATACGCGACATGGCGCCACCATTGATTCCTGCAAATTTTGCGTTCAAAAAGTCAAACAGTGCTCCCTTTATTCCAAGCCCCGACGTATGCCCAAACAGTGGTTTATCCCCACATATGTGGTATCAGCGTACTCGGGAAAAATTGCACAACAGCTTTGGGGGTTCTAATTTCTCCTGTTAACATTGGGAATAAAAATTGGGGACTAAAAATTATTTTTGTGGCAAAAAAATTATTTTATATTTTCACGGCTCTGCGTTATAAACTTCTGTGAAGGACTTGGAGATTCAAAGTGCTTATCAAACATCTATAGGAGTTCCTTGGGGGATCTAGTTTCCAAAATGGGGTCACTTGTGGGGATTTTCTACTGTTTAGGCACATCAGGGACTCTGCAAACGTAACATGACACCCGAAGACCATTCCATCAAGTGGGCATTTCAAAACGTCACTACTTCCCATCCGAGCCCCGACGTGTGCCCATACAGTAGTTTTCTCCCACATATGGGATATCAGCATACTCAGGACAAATTGGACAACAACTTTTGGGGTCTAATTTCTCATGATACCCTTGGGAAAATAAAAAAATTGGGGACTAAAAGATCCTGATTGTGGAAAAAATATGATTTTTTTATTTTCATGCCCGGGCGTTATAAACTTCTGTGTAGCCCTTGGGGGTTCAAAGTGCTCACCACACATCTAGATAAGTTCTTTGCGGGGTCTAGTTTCCAAAATGGCGTCACTTGTGGGGAGTTTCTACTGTTTAGGCACATCAGGGGCTCTGCAAACGTAACAAGATGCCCGCAGACCATTCCATCAAGTCGGCATTTCAAAGCGTCACTACATCCCTTCCGAGCCCTGACGTGTGCCCAAACAGTGGTTCCCCCCACATATGGGGTACTAGCGTACTCAGGACAAATTGGACAACAATTTTTGGGGTCCAATTTCTCCTGTAACCATTGTGAAAATAAAAAATAGTGGGCTAAAAAATCATTTTTTGAGAAAAAAAAAATGATTTTTTATTTTCACGGCTCTGCGTTATAAACTTCTGTGAAGCACCTGGGGGTTCAAAGTGCTCACTATGCATCTAGATAAGATCGTTAGGGCGTCTAGTTTCCAAAATGGGGTCACTTGTGGGGGAGCTCCAATGTTTAGGCACACAGGAACTCTCCAAATGCGACATGGCAACCGCTAAATATTCCAGCATATTTTCCATTCAAAAAGTCAAATGGCGCTCCTTCCCTTCTGAGCCCTGCCATGCGCCCAAACAGTGGTTTATGACCACATATGAGGTATCTGTGTACTCAGGAGAAATTGCCCAACATATTTTAGGATCCAATTTATACTGTTGCCCATGTGAAAATGAAAAAAACTGAGGCTAAAAGAAAATTTTTGTGAAAAAAAAGTACTTTTTTTTACGGATCAATTTGTGAAGCACCTGGGAGTTCAAAGTGCTCACTATGCATCTAGATAAGTTCTTATGGGGGGTCTAGTTTCCAAAATGGGGTCACTTGTGGGGGAGCTCCATGTTTAGGCACACAGGGGACTCTCCAAATGCGACATGGCAACCGCTAAATATTCCAGCATATTTTCCATTCAAAAAGTCAAATGGCGCTCCTTCCCTTCTGAGCCCTGCCGTGCGCCCAAACAGTGGTTTATGACCACATATGAGGTATCTGTGTACTCAGGAGGAAATTGCCAACAAATTTTAGGATCCAATTTATACTGTTGCCATGTGAAAATGAAAAAAAACTGAGGCTAAAAGAAATTTTTGTGAAAAAAAAAGTACTTTCTTTTTTTACGGATTCAATTTGTGAAGCACCTGGGGTTCAAAGTGCTCACTATGCATCTAGATAAGTTCCTTAGGGGGTCTAGTTTCCAAAATGGGGTCACTTGTGGGGGAGCTCCAATGTTTAGGCACACAGGAACTCTCCAAATGCGACATGGCAACCGCTAAATATTCCAGCATATTTTCATTCAAAAAGTCAAATGGCGCTCCTTCCCTTCTGAGCCCTGCCTGCGCCCAAACAGTGGTTTATGACCACATATGAGGTATCTGTGTACTCAGGAGAAATTGCCCAACATATTTTATGGACCAATTTTACTGTTGCCCATGTGAAAATGAAAAAAACTGAGGCTAAAAGAAAATTTTGTGAAAAAAAAGTATTTTTTTACGGATCAATTTGTGAAGCACCTGGGGGTCAAAGTGTCACTATGCATCTAGATAAGTTCCTTAGGGGGTCTAGTTTCCAAAATGGGGTCACTTGTGGGGGAGCTCCAATGTTTAGGCACACAGGGGACTCTCCAAATGCGACATGGCAACCGCTAAATATTCCCAGCATTTTTTCCCATTCAAAAAGTCAAATGGCGCTCCTTCCTTCTGAGCCCTGCCGTGCGCCCAAACAGTGGTTTATGACCACATATGAGGTATCTGTGTATCAGGAGAAATTGCCCAACAAATTTTAGGATCCAATTTATACTGTTGCCCATGTGAAAATGAAAAAAACTGAGGCTAAAAAAAAAAATTTTTGTGAAAAAAAAGTACTTTCTTTTTTTTACGGATCATTTGTGAAGCACCTGGGGGTTAAAAGTGCTCACTATGCATCTAGATAAGTTCCTTAGGGGGTCTAGTTTCCAAAAATGGGGTCACTTGTGGGGGGAGCTCCAATGTTTAGGCACAGGGACTCTCCAAATGCGACATGGCAACCGCTAAATATTCCAGCATATTTTCATTCAAAAGTCAAATGGCGCTCCTTCCCTTCTGAGCCCTGCCATGCGCCCAAACAGTGGTTTATGACCACATATGAGGTACCTGTGTACTCAGGAGAAATTGCCCAACAAATTTTAGGACCCAATTTATACTGTTGCCATGTAAAAATGAAAAAATTGATGCTAAAAGAAAATTTTTGTTGGAAAAAATTAAAATGTCCATTTTTTCCTTCCAGTTGCTTTAGTTCCTGTGAAGTACCTGAAGGGTTAATAATCTTCTTGAATGTGTTTTGAGTAGCTTGAGGGGTGTGAGTTTTTATAATGGTCACTTTTGGGTATTTTCTGCCATATAGACCCTCAAAGTGACTTCAAATGTGAAGTGGTCCCTAAAAAAAAATGGTTTTGTAAATTTTGCTGTAAAAATGAGAAATCGCTGGTCAAACTTTTAACCCTTATAACTTCCTAACAAAAAAAAATGTTGTTCCAATTGTGCTGATGTAAAGTAGACATGTGGGAAATGTTATTTATTAATATTTTGTGCCACATACCTCTCTGGTTTAACCCCTTCACCCCCAAGGGTTGGTTTGCACGTTATGGAACCCGGGCCAATTTTTACAATTCTGACCACTGTCTCTTTATGAGGTTATAAACTCTGGAACGCTTCAACGGATCTTCGCGATTCTGAGATTTTCTCGTGACATATTGTACTTCACGTTAGTGGTAAAATTTCTTCGATATAACTTGCGTTTATTTTGAAAAAAACACAAATATGGCAAAATTTTGAAATTTTGCAATTTTCAAACTTTGAATTTTTTTTCCCCTTAAAACAGAGAAATATGTCACACAAAATAGTATAGAAATAACATTTCCCACATGCTACTTTACATCAGCACAATTTTGGAACCAAAATTATAAGGGTTAAAATGTTGACCAGTGATTTATTTTTACAAACAAAATTTACAAAGCCATTTTTTTAGGGACCACCTCACATTTGAAGTCACTTGACGGGTCTATATAGCAGAAAAATACCAAAAAGTGACCCATTCTAAAACTGCACCCCTCAAGGTACTCAAAACCACATTCAGAAGTTTATTAACCCTTAGGTGCTTCACAGGAGCTGAAGCAACGTGGAAGGAAAAAAAAATTATTATTACTTTTTAGCCACAAAAATGATCTTTTACAAACTTTTTTTTTATTTTGACAAGGGTAAAAGGAGAAAATGGGCAGATAAAGTTGTTGTGCAATTTCTCCTGAGTACGCCAATACCCCATATGTGGGGGAAAACCACTGTTTGGGCGCACGGCAGAGCTCGCAAGGGAAGGAGCTCCGTTTGACTTTTTCAAACTAAAATTGGCTGGAGTTGAGATTGGACGCCATGTCGTGTTTGGGAGCCACTGATGCGCCCTAAACAGTGGAAACCCCCACAAGTGACACCATTTTGGAAACTAGACCTCCTAAGGAACTTTCTAGATCTGTTGTGAGCACTTTGAGCCCAAAGTGTTTCACAAAAGTTTATAATGCCTGGGTGTTGAAAAAAAAAAAAAAAAATATTTTCCACAAAGATTTTTTAGTCCCAAATTTTTGATTTTTCCCAAGGAAATGGACCCCAAAAAGTTGTCCTGAGTACGCTGATACCCCATATGTGGGGGGGGGGAAACTGTTTGGGCGCACGGCGGGCTTGGAAAGGAAGCAGTAACGTTTTGGAATGCAAACATTGATGGGGGTCCATGTTCGTTTGTAGTGCCCCAGATGAGCCTAAACAGTGGAAAACCCCCCACAAGTGACCCCATTTTGGAAGCTAGACCCCCTAAGGAACTTATCTAGATCTTTGGTGAGCACTTTGAACCCCCAAGTGCTTCACACAAGTTTATAATGCCCGGGCATGAAAATAAAAAATCCTATTTTTTTCCCACAAAAATTATCTCTTGTCACTAATTTTTATTTTCCCATAGGTAACAGGAGAAATTGGACCTCAAAGTTGTTGTCCAATTTGTCCTGAGTACGTTGATACCCCATATGTGGGGGGGAACCACTGTTTGGGCGCATGGCAGAGCTCGGAATGGAAGTAGCACCATTTGACTGTTTCCAAACAAAAATTGGCTGAATTGAGATTGGACGCCATGTTGCATTTGGAGAGTCCCTGATGTGCCTAAACAGTGGAAAACCCCCCACAAGTGACCCCATTTGGAAAATAGACCCACAAGGAACTTATCTAGAAGTGTGGTGACGCTATGAAGCCCCAAGTGCTTCACAGAAAATTTATAACATACAGCCGTAAAAACAAAAAAATCATTTTTTTTTTTACAAAAATGATTTTGTGCCCCAGTTTTTTATTTTCCCAAGGGTAACAGAAGAAATAGGACAAATTGCACAATAATTTTGGGGGGTACAGAGTACCGATCCCTTGCGGGGGTAAACTATTTTGGGGGCGCAGGCGAGCTCAGAATGAAGGAGCACCGTTTGACTTTTTCAACGCAGAATTGGGGGAATTGGATCAGACGCCATGTCACATTTGGAGAGCCCCTGATGGCCTAAACAGCGGAAAACCCCCCAATTTAACTCAAACCCTAACCCCAACAAACCCCTAACCCAGTCCCAACCCAAACCAACAAAAAACCCCCTAACACACCCCAAACCCAATCCCAACCATAACCCTAATACAAAACTTTAGCGCCAATTAACCCTTTTTTCCACAACACTAACCTAATGGGAAAATGGAAAAAATACATTTTTTTTAATTTTATTATTTTTCCCTAATAAGGGGGTGATAAAGGGGGGTTTGATTTTACTATTAATAGCGGGTTTTTGTGATTGGCACTGTCACGCAAAAGACGCTTTTTTTTGCAAAAAGTTTTTTTTGCATCACCACTTTTTTAGAGCTATATTTTGCATATTTTGGCCACGAGTCATGTGAGGTCTTTTTTTTTTGCGGACGAGGTGAGTTTTTTATTGGTACCTTTTTAGCACTGACATTTTTTTGACGCTTTTTATTTCGATTTTTGGGAGGTTAGAATGAACAAAAATCAGCAAGTCATGAATTTCTTTTGGGGGAGGGCGTTTAAACCGTTCCGGGTGTGGTAAAATTGATAACGCATTTTATTTTGGGTCAGTACGATTATGGCATACCTATTTATTCATTTTTTATTTTTTTGGCGCTTTTAATAGAAAAAAACAATTTTATATAAAAATCATTATTTTTGCATCGCTCATTCTGGGCTATAACTTTTTTTTTTTTTCGCGTGATGCTGTATGACGGTTTTTTTGCGGGCAAAAATGGGTTTTCGCGGTACCATGTTTATTTATATCGGTCTTTTTGATCGGTGTTTTCCACTTTTGTTCGGCGGTATGATAAATAAATCATTGTTTTTTGCTTAGTTTTTTTTTTTTTTTTTTTTTTTTAAGGGGTTCACTAAAGGGGTTAATAGTGGGACAGTTTTTGGGGGTGTTACGGACGCGGCGATACAAATAGGTACTTTTATTGTTTTGGTTTTTTATTTACAAGAAGAAATGAATTATTGGGGAATATTTTTTTTTTTTTTTTAATTTTTTTTTTTTTTACACTTTTTAGCTATTTTTTTCACTTTTCCCAGGGTGGGACATCACAGTATTTTAGCAGATCGTGGTGTGACAGTGGCACAAGCCTCTTCACCCAGGATCGCTTGGCATCGCTGCAGGCTTCCTCTGCGCCTGCTCTCAGCAGGCCTGAGGGAAGCCGCCTCCCTGAGGACCCCGGCGGCCACTTGGATCCGGGGGGCCCTGGAGGGAGGCGGACCCTGGAACAGCGCACACATCGGTGCTCTGAGGGCTCGGGGGGCGCGCAGGGAGCCCCGCCTGCGCGATCCTCCCTGTGCCCGGGGACACCGCGTCATGTTTGACGCGGTGTCGGGGTTAATGTGGGGGCGGTCCGTGACCGCTCCTGACACATAGTGCTGGGTGTCAGCTGTGATATAAGCTGAACCCGGCGGCGATCAGCTACGCTCCCCCCGGGACGCAGCGACGCTTGACGTACTATTCCTCCATGGGAATTAGGTCCCAGGGTCACATGGGGACGAATGTATGCTGATGGCAGGAGGGGTTAACAGAATAAAAATTAAAAATTTGAAAATTACAAAATTTTCAAAATTTTCGCCAAAATTTTCCTTTTTTTCAAATAAAACCAAAAATTATCGACCTTAAATTTACCACTAACATTAACCCATATGTCACGAAAAAACAGTTCAAAATCCTAGGATCGTTGAAGCGTTCCTGAGTTTTATTCCCCCTTAAAGGGACACGGTCGAATTGCAAAATAGGAAGGTCTTTAAGGTCAAAATAGGCTGGGTCAAGAAGGGGTAAGGTATCCAGCCATTGGATCCCCCAATTCTTTTTTGAGTCCCTTAAAACTGCCTTTCGAAATCTAAACCTTGAGGGCTGGTCTTCCGCTCTTCCTCCTCTTGTTTATCCAAAATTCTAAAATAGCTGGTCACTACCTCCTAGGGCCCCCAGCCTTCTTACCTCCCAAACCATTTCCTCCCTGTTTATAAGTATTAGGCCGGCTCACACTGGCGACAGAATGGGCGTGCAATGCGAGAAATATCGCATTGCAGTCTGCCCTATGTTAATCTATGACATCCCATATCGATTTTTTGTGGTCCGTTTTAAACGTCCGTGTGCAATCGCAGCATGTGAGATTGTCCCGATTGTGGGTCGACTATCGCCAATGCAATCATGGGAGCGATAAAAATCTGATTACAAACGGACCGCTGTGTGACTTGGATGAATCGCATTGGGTGCCTTTAGAAAAGCCGGCATTATCCCGGTATACTTAAAATACCTGACACTTTTAATAAAGAATAGAAAGAAATACAATACACACATAGAATAATATATAAATTTATATATATAATTTATAATATATATAAATTTAGCCTTCCAGGGATATGTCTAGGACGCGTCTGGGTAGACGAATGGCATGAAAACGTTTCATTCAGACAGCAGTTCTGGTGCAAAACTGGCCGCAACCCGCTTTATTAAAGCCCAGCAAACAGTAAAACAAAGCATAAACAAAAACCTGGGCTTTTTCAGCCTTAATTACACTTAGAAGATGGGCCCTCTCTATCGGGGGACCCAGACTCTACCAGTCTGGCCCAAAAAACAATATCACATATTTACCAGTATGGGCTTAACAGTACTCTCCTTGGTCTGAAGGCACCTTCCATGCCAACTTAGGAGATCCACTCCTATTTCGCCCGCTCTTCACAAGTTGCACTGAGACTACTCCTATTCCCGGGTCTTCCTGCACCCAAAACTGAGATAGTCAAACATCTTAGAGTTCCTTTTGCAGGAACCTCTTGTGCCGGCTAAAGACGCTCTAAAACCCTTTTGGAGGACTGTTTTTGGCCGAGACCCTTCCTGGTCCAGGCAAACTAGCTCTCAGATTGTGTTTTGCAGACACCACTTTGGTCTCCTAATTAAACCTGGTATTTCAGGCTTGTGCTGCAAGTGTGTGTGAATGTGAGGGTAGGACCTTTCTTACCACTAGGTTTACAAACCACACATTTCCCTTTACCAGGTAAATGTACCCCATTCTCAATTCATCACTGTCTCACTATCCCCTCCCCTTTCCAGACCGGAGTGGTCACCAGACCGGGGGTGGTCAAAAATCCAACAAGGACAGTGAACTTGGACCAGTCATGGCCCTCATCAGCTTCTCCTCCCACTGTCATGCCAACATCATTTTTCTCTTCATCGAAGCATCCGCATACCCTGTACCCCCCAGCCCTATACTCTCTGCGGGCCTCGGGTATCCTACGGTTTCATCTTGACCTTAGGCCGGCTCATTTCGTATGTGCCTGGCCAAGGTACACCCGACACATCAGAACATTCTGCTACTCTTTCCTCGAAACTCCGTCCTCCTGTCCCTGGTGCACTGACCATGTGTCCCAACTATCACAGAAGGTTAGGGGGTTTTTCACTTTTCTCCAGTTCCCCACTTTCAGGTCTTCGGCAGGACATCCCAGAAGCCCCCGTATCCTAGACTCTACCTCTTCAGCAATCACTTTGGTCTCCAATATCTCCATTTATTCCAGCCCTCAAGTTCTCTTGATGCGGATCTTATACCAAACCCCCGGATTCTTCTCTTCCACACGTTTTGCACCCAAGGGCTCCCGGTGTTCCGGCAGGGTACACATCGCTTTTCCCATTTGTTGGGACGTGGTCCGAGTACCCCCTAAAGTGCCTTGAGCTCACCAATGCCAGCTTGACCGGACCGTAAAACCCGTCCACCCGCTGTCTTCGCGAAACAGATTCCTGGACGAGTTAGTCCCCATATCTTAAGTCTTGCTCCTCCAGCTTACTTGAAACTACTTTGATGAGGCATCTGGCTTGGTGCCACCACTTCCATGGCTTTTTCCACCTCTGCAGATCCCTTCGATCCTTGGATGATGCAGATCCACACCACACAGACAATTCTCTCTTCAACACATCCACTTTGCTGGGGTTCATTTCAGAGTCCTGCTTTTAAAGCTCAGCTCTCCTCCTTCACCTTATCTTCGCCAGGGAACCGGCCAACTGTAAACATTTCAGATCCATCTTCTGTTGGTAAGGTCAGCATCAGCTTTCTTCCAGGACTTAACCTCCTCTGTACCAGCCTTCCCATTTGCATGGGTTTGCTTTTGGTCATCAGATAATTCCATCCTATCTGACCCCTTTTCTCAGCCAAATCTGGCTCATGTCAGGGATACACTTCTTTTCATTCCATCCTGCTCATGTCAGGGTTATACAATTCATTTTTCATTCATATCCGTCAATTCAGGGTTATAAATTCATTTTTTCACATCCTGTCACTGTCAGGGTTATACAATTTCATTTTCATTCACTCGATCGGAACCTTAGTTAACATGTCTTCCCAACATTAACTTCCATCTGGTCCTCAAGTTTGTGCTGTGACAACCCCAGCACTAACTTCTATAAGCTAGTACCGGACTGACTCACGACCTCTCCCTGGACTTCATGTCCCTATAAATAGGCTATTGTTCATGGCCAATGAGGAAACCTCTCTTCAGAGCCCCGGCTCCTGGGAAACCCATTTAGAACAATCATATTTCCTGTGCCTTTTAAGAGAGGGGTCCGCCACTGCTCACTCTCAAAATTTCACGGACACAGGTAAGTCAGGGACACTCGGTTCCGAGAACCCCACCCTCTTCCCAACATCACCTGCAAAGGATTTCATCCGATCACAGTCATCATTTTATCAAAACTTTTCTGACTTGCAGACATCATCACTTATGACATCCATATCATTATCAGCATCATCATCATGGTCATCTCTTATCTATCACATTTATCATCTCATCATTACATTTGGGCACATCATTACGATCTTCATACATTATACATAAGTTTAACGGCCCACTGCATTGGGTTCCAACCCCCGGACCTGCGCACCCTCAATAGGAGCTTATCACACTGCCATCAGAAACTTTTTCCCCCAGGATCCTTAGACCGGGGAAAGCATTACCAATAAACGGTTGCACCAGGGTCTTACTACCCCCACTTCCATGAAACCTCCCCGAGTTTGGGGCCAAGTCCAGGGCAGTCTTGGGACTTTGGTGTCTCCAGGTGCACACCTACTCAGGTCTTATCAGGGATGAAAGTCCCTATCAATCAGGCTGTACTACAAGTCCGGACTTCTGGCCAAGGGGCCTGTGTGGGCAGTATTTTACAACCCCGGGGGGCCCTGTGGTCGTCTCTTGGCGAGGTGGACACACAAAGGTCTGCGCAGAGAAGGGGATCTGCCAACTCACAACACATGGTCCCCCCTTTGGACGTTGGCTGCATTTCACGCCAGCTCCAAAAAGTCCATCACCCCCTCCCCACCCACATGTCCCCCCGGGCTGAACCCCTTATCAGCATACCCCATGCCCCAACAGTGGGGGTCTTAACCCGCCGAAGTTCAGCGTCGGGAACTCTGAAATGAGATCTCAACGGCTGTACCTCAGGGGACGTGCTCGGGTGTAGGGTTCACTATCCCTTTCAACTCCATGATCAGGTTTTTAGCAGACTCCCAACTGCATCTCCAGTAAGATCCCCGGCGGGCTGTCACCGTAACACCCAGCCGGGTAAGAAAATCGCCGCTTTAACTTGGCATAGTCTTCGCTGCTGCTTGCTCAGGTCACCCAATTTTTGGGTTCCCCAATCAGATGGGTAGACCCCCATGGCCCATTCAATTAGTGGAGATTCTCCTTCTTGCCGTCTCTCAAATGTAAATATACCTCCACATCATCAGAGGTTATTTTTCTCAAGGCCTCTTCCGCCTTCTTTTAGGGGGACAACGCCGGTGCTTAAACATTACTTGGGAGGGCACCGAAATCCTTTTTTTTGGGGGCTGTCATCTGCTCAACAAATAACCGGTTATTTCCTGCTGCTGCTGCAGGAATTGCTGCTGGGGCCCTGTGCACGCTGCTGGTGCTGCAGGCTGCTGCTCCATCTCTGTGCATGCTTCGTGGGCTGGGCCAGGTACTAAATTTGGCCCCCATACTGCCGGATTTCTGTCTCAATCAAACTTCTTTATGTTCCATTTACTTGTCCATTTGTTCAAACAGCCCTCCATCTTCATCCATGTGTTAACTTCTTCTTAACAACGGCAGCTTCATCAGAATACACACTCTACGTCTTCTCATAGAAAAATTCACTTGCTGTGCAACCTTTTTTTTTTTTTTTTGCAAGTTTTAAGGGCTCCGTCTCTTTAAGACTGCTCCACAGACTTTTCTTTTGTGCGAATTCCCAGTCATTTTCACAAAAATTCAGCTTTGTGGCAGCCCCATCAGGGCCACTGTCTCTCCAAGCTGCTCCAAAAGAGTTTCGTGACAACTTTTTTTTTTTTTTCTGCTGCTATTTCAATAGATTCACCTTTAATGCGTCTCTCCCACTGTGCTGCATCCACTCCAGCACTAACTGTACAGGCACTGCGCTGCCCCAGCATTCTCCGCCATTTGTTGCCTTCCAGGGGATTATAGCTCTAGGATCCTGTCGGGTAGGACGAATGGATGAAAAATTATTCGAAGCGTTTGGTGCAAAACTGGCCGCAACCAGCTTTATTAAAAGTCCACAAACGATTAAACAAAGATAAACAGAAAACCTGGGGCTTGTCAGCCTCTAATTACACTTTGATAGATGGGCCCCTCTTTTTCCGGGGCCCGATCTACCGTTTGTGCCCAAAACAAACATACACATATGTTCCAGTATGGAGCTTTCACAATATCTCCTTGTGTCTGAAGGCATTCATTCCTGACGAGGGGGAAACCCTCCTATTCAGCTGCTTTCCACGGATTCCACTGAACTACCCTTTGTCCGGGGTCCTTCCTGCCCCAAAATGGATGCTCAAAACATCTTGGAGACTGCTTCCTTGTGCCAGGACCTCTCTGTGTCCGGCAAAGACAGTCTAACATCTTGGAGACTGTTCCTTTGTTTAGGAAACCTCTCTGTGTCCAGGTAAAGACAGCTTAAACACTCTTGGAGCTGTTTCTGTGCCGAGAAACTTCCTGTGTCCAGGCAAACTAGCTCTCAGATTGTGTTTGCAGAACCTATCTGGTTCCTAATTAAACTGGTTTTCAGCTTGGCTGCAAGTGTTTGCTGAATGTGGGGTTTTGTGACCTTTCTCTACCACTAGTTTACAAAAGCCCCATTTCCTTATACCTAGGTGAAAGTACACCCTTTCATCAATTTCACTCCTGTCTCACAAATATATATATATATATTTATAATATATTATTTTTTATATACCAAATTTATTGTGAATGTTTTATACATTTTTTATAGTTCCCTGCTTTACATCTGTAAAAGCCGCTAATTCAATTGCCGGCTTCTGTGAAATACAGAAGCCGACATGAAATGATACATTGTTTCCACCGTTAACCATGTCATTTCCTTTTTTGATATTTGTTTAGAATTACAATTCAGAGGTATTTGTGCAAATTTAAGATTTGTAGGGGGTTTAAATTAAGGTGTAAATTCGTTGAAAAAAAAAATGCGGGGCTCCCGCTGTATTTTCTCCACCAGACAACAAAGCAGCGATGGGGGCAGCAGACAGCAAAGAAAGGAGTGGGGGAGATAAAATGCAGGGAGGGTACTTTTTTTGTGCCCCCCTGGCCTAAATTGCCCCAGAAACCCCAGAAAGGGGGAAATTATAATTAGATTCGCCCTTTCTGCACTTTCCGTTATTTTTTCCAAAGGTTGGGGGTGGCGAATGGGTTAATAACTCACTTAATGTCACCCTTTATTGAAAGGTGATTAAGGCAGGTTAAAATTGAGGTGTCAATTTGAAACTATTCAATTATTAAACCTATTGAAGTAAATAAAAAAAACACCAACTTTAAGAATAAATAATTTTAATGAAAAAAAACACATTTTTTGACCTTACTTTATTTAATTAATGTGCGAAGCCATTGATCTCCTAAAATAAAAGAAAAAAAAATTTAAAAAACTTATTCTTACCTATTCCGCCGATCTGTACGTCCCAGCGTAATTCCTTCCAAGGGTAAACAGTTTGAGAAGGGGGAATAAACCTGCAGCTCAGCTCAAAGCCCTGAATGAATAATTTCCTCTCTGGGAAAGGGAGGATTATGAATGAAGTTAATTGATTGTGTCCATTTCCCTTTAGGTAGGTCACTAAAGTAAAATTGCAATAAATCAATTAAGCTCCATTTC
>JARQOD010000003.1:5638242-5697795 GCA_033576555.1 Oophaga sylvatica | reverse complement strand
AAAACTGATTATTCAATTAGTGACAGGTGACTTACAGGTTTGGGCCTAGGGTTGTCAAACAGCTAGTTTAAAAGGAGGGGAAGGGTACAAGCCAACATAGTGGGAAAATGTAAGGTTGTGGTGGAAGGGGGAACAGGCTTGGTGTTCGAGGTTTACATGGGGTAGGTGGAAATGGTTGCTGAAAGCTCTACTGAACAAACTTCATCCTATCCAAAGACAACTGAAAACTTGTGTTATGGACAGGATCTCAACTCCCTTTCTTTGCAGCCACACAGCGGTCGCCTTGTAATGAGGGAGAGAAAGAGCATTGCTCCAGTAGATGGCAGGGGCTGCATCAAGTGGCCTCTCCTCTCTCTTCCTCCACCTTAACATACACAGTACAAAAGCTCAGAGGTGGCACCAGAATTACCCTTGATTTTCCCCACATCATAACGTTCCAACCGCCCAACTCACCCAGAGTACTAATCGTATAATTGAATGATGGATTAAGGAGCGGGTCTGGACAGGGCTTGACCGCATTTCTAGCTTAAACATTGATCAGTAACAGTGTTAGGCCTGTCGCTCTGACAGCCCTGTCAAATTCAGGCAACAAACATGGGGGGAGACCCAACTTTTCCAAAAATTAGGGGCAGACACCACTAAAGTGTCCTCAAATTTCCCAGAGTAGAAATGGTATAATGAGGATCTGACACTCCTTCCACTACAGGCAAGCCACCAGATAAGACAAATTTAACATTTCCCACATTTCCAAAAATTGTTAGCAAAAATAGGAATAAAACAGCAAACAAAAAGGCAGCAACACTTACCTGCCCAGATCTCAGAACACAATGCACTACAGGATGCAGCCAGCCATAAAGCTAGATGTTAGCAGCACAGGTGCAAAATACCAGATCAACAGCCACTCCCACATACCCATTCAGGGGGGGGTGACTGCCCAGTATACAATTGCACAATAAAGGCCCGCACTTAGGGTGCCGTTCACACAAGGATACTGATAGTGTCTGGTTCACAGCCTATTAGTCACGCCCCTACTATTCGAATAGGCGGGGCTGACCAGTACACTCTCAATGCGCACCAGTAGGAACGCAGGTACAGATCATGACATACATAGGTGTCACATACTACAATAAATGCAAGAAACAATGCAGCTACTGAAAACTACACCATTGTCCATTTTGCAATTGTGGTGCAAAACTCAGTGGAGATCCATGACTTGTTCATCTTGATGAAAGTTAGGCCACTCAGGCCAATTTTGAAGACCAAATGCCAAAGGGTTCAAATCTTCCTGATGGTATTGATATTGAGCTGAACTACTCCTGACCATCTTCTCCAGTTTTTCAAGTGTCAACTTGCACTCTCTTCTGCTAGTGCACTTGCTGGCTAAAAAAAGGTGAAATGACTCACAAATGCTTATGGCCACTTACATTGCTGATGCTAATGTTCTTGCACTTTCCCAGGGTTGGAACCTAGAACTGTGATGCACTATTGGGTGGTACTGCTGACTTGGGGAAACCCACTCTTAGTTTTGCGAACAAGCCGTTTTTGATACCCAGCAGCTATGCGCATCCCATTACAGGGGGAAAAGCATCTGGCAAAATTTACTCTGTTACCGTGAATCTAACAGAATGGGCAACCCAGTAGCCAGCACCATTTCTAATCCTAAAAATATGGCTTCATGTTGTAGATGGTGCAGCAAAAAGGCGCTCATTGTGTGGCGTTTCCATGAGGTCCAAGTCATTGTGTCTTGGTGGCAGGGTAACACTCAAGCTGTTCCTACATCCTCTCCCGACAACCACGGACAACAAGAGAGGATCACTATTCTCTTCATCTCCTGACTGTTGCATGCCCATCACCTTTTCCTCTTTGTCCTCCTCCGTGGGCCTCGGTCCTGCACCTTCAGTAACATTTTGTCTGGTACCATGACCCCCTCAATCGCTTTAATTCACCCCCCATGGCACCCGCTGGTGCGACAACAGTCCAGAACTTTGTGATATTGATATCACTTCCGCATCTTTGTCAACTTCCTTTGGGACCACAAACAATCTCCCGCAGACTATTCAAAGTGTGCTCCAGCATGAAGATGACAGGAATAGTGATGCGATGATGACATCATCAGCAAAACATATTAATATGCCATTTCGAATCTGTGCAGAAGGGTGCAAAGGTCCACATCTGTGCTCAGTACATAAGCGTGATTTTCACCACATCTGTACTACGCTGGCCCGGATATGCAAAAGGACATATTGCACCGGGCTTGTTGCTGCTGCCACAGTCGCTGCAACATGTGCAGAGTGAAATTCCACCATGTCGGCAGATCGCATATAAAACAGTTAACCGGTAGGTCGAAAGACCTCTGTTAGGCGATGCAAGTCGATGACCTACGGGGTGCAAAAGGCGGAAGTGACAACACAGCGACCGTGCCTTTCTGCAGCAGGGCATCCAGGCACAGATAGTGGTAGAGATATTTCTGTACAACCAGGTTGAGGACGTGAGCCATGCAAGGCATGTGTGTGAGGTTGACCTCCGGGGGGGGGGGGGGGGGGGGGGGGGGGGGGGGGGGGGGGGGGGGGGGGGGGGGGGGGGGAGGCAACATGTTTGCACCTTTATCGCACACCCCATTCCCTGCATCCAGTTTTGTTTGGAGACTGCCATTGTTCAAACTCGGCCAGGATATTGTCCACGACTCTTAAGCTGTGTGGACTGCGATTTCCAAGGCATTATTAATTTAAACACTGCTGATTGTGGTGAGACCTGGCTGCGCAGTACAGAGAAGGGATTCTCTCTGCAATGTTGAAGTGCGTGTCTCAGAGGTTGAAGGGCAGGTGGAGGCCCTATAGAGGTGGAGGCAAAGCAGTGGATGAAGTGTTACAGAGGTTGTCCCACAAGCCTGGTTATTCCATGACTTGGTGTCTATTGCCATCTTGGCGTCTAGTGGTTTAGTTCACCATCCCTTATTGTATAGCGTTTATTTCTCCATCCCCATGGTGTGTAGTGGTTTAGTTATCCAACTCTAGGTGCTTAGCGTTTAATTTTTCCAACCCCTGTTGTCTAGTAGTTATTTCTCCATCCTGCTGTGCAGTGGTTTAGTTCTCCATCCCAAACGCCCTGCAAGCCTTGGGGATTCCAAGACATACGGAGCAGACCCTCCCCACTGTCCCCACAACCACCCATGTCCTTAATCAACAAGATGTAAGGACCCTGGCAGGCTTGCTCATCCAGGTATCAGTAGTGAAATGGAGCTGGCAGACATGGATGTTTTCAAGGAACAGCTGACAGTGTCTGTGAATGCTGGTGTCAGGTAAAAATTACTTTCCTACTTTATACACACTATATATATATATTGCTTACATTGCTTTGCCACCTTTTTTGTGTTCTGCATCCATTTTGAAAACATAAATTTTCCTTGTCGAGTGAAACCAGATATACAAATATAACAATGCTTCAGCTAAGATTGCACCAGCACGACCTACACCCACATCTGTTTCCCTCTTGAGGAAATGTCAAGACGTCTGGGCCAGACCACATCAAGGAGTCTTACAAGGCTGAACTTTAATATGAAAATATCAACTTATTGAGTGTAATTAGAATGAACCCACGCGGCTACATTTCCTGTCGTTACATTTTTAACCTGCTTGAACAAGACGTAATTATCAGGGATGGTAGGTGTAGACATAAACAGTTTGCCCATGATTGCAATTGCAAAGGACAATTATAATATGCCCAATTGTTAATGTCATATGTCCATTTCTATATTCTTATTATATATATATATATTATAATATATATATATATATGCTTGTGTGCTTTGCCTCTATTCTGTGCTCTGAAGACAAGTCATATCGAAACTTAGTTCAAAGATAGCACCAGTATCCGCCAACATCTGCTCCTGAGACATTGACCCAGATCAACACCTACTTCTGAGAGACAAAGTTGGATCCAAGCCGTTTGATGACGACCACAATACATTTAACAATTGAAGACGACATCAACATCTGTCTGGAGACATGGGCAATCAGGGCTGGCGGATTTAGATGAATATAGCTTACCCCACGTGGGTCATCCTGTTTGTTATGTCTATATAATCCCGTGTATGCTAAAAAGACAGGACATTGCTGAGATCGGTGCTACTAGTACCATTCTAGCGTGCTCTAAGTTTGAACCGCCTGTGTCTGACTCATACTTTGATTGGTCGACCCATGCTCTTAATCTAATCTGGAGTGACTGGAGGACGAGTGTTTGACGAGACGACCCCGTCCTGGCGTAGCGCAGGGCACAGCTTTTTACATTGGCAACTGGCACTGTATGACTGCGGTGGGCCATCAGCTTTCAGAAAGTGACTGGCATCACCGGCGGAAAAAGTATCATTTCCATGACAAATGGATTGGAGATGGGTGAAGTTCAAGCTGTTAGCTTTGCCTGTGTAGGAGGAAACATCTTTTACCTGACCCAACTGCGGGACCAAGGTCTGGCTGCAGGCGGAGACAGGGTGGAGTATGGAGAAACACGACAAACTGCTGGACTGTGAATGAGGGGCAGACGGAGATGTTATGGTGGATTGAGAAAGATTGTGATTGTTTGGTGTCTGAGATCTGTCAAAAACAGCAGGCATGTACACTTCTGTAACAGCTGATGGGCTGTCACCTCACCACAACTGTAGTGGGAAAAACAATTGGAGGTTCTGAGGCCGAAGACTTGCGTGAGAACATTACCACAGTGAAGGAGGAAATTAGCAGCAGATGCGGTTGATTGGGGTGGACGGTGGGTGGTGAGGCACACTAGGCCCATTTTAGCACAGCGAGTTTCCAAGACTAATGCATGTTGATCACTCTTGTGCCGTTTCATGCATGCAGTACTCAAATATTGCACTTTTTGCCTCTACTGAGTAATTTTTTATTTTACAAAGTTGTCAATTACCTGAGTTGGATCTCAAAAAAAAGCCCAGCCTAGGCAATCCTTTGCACCCATGCGAATTGCACGCCTGCCACCATTGCTGGCCTCAACCAAGTTGCTTCTCATGGTTGCATCAAATTGGACATCTGTGGTTCCCCACAGTCAGTTGGGTGGTTGGGGTGCCTACTCTGAGGACTGTAATGTGGTGTGATATCAAGGTGGAGGAAAAGGAGGAGAGATCACTTGATGCAGCGCCTGCCAACCACTGGAGCACAGCTGTTTTGGCCTCCTTTTCATGATGTAGAGGAGTGCATCCCACAAACTATGTGCATCAAGTAACCCTGGACTCTGATCTCTCCTTCAAAATACAAATCCATGCCATTTCCCCTTCCTGCGACTACAACTCAAAAATATTTTTCCCGGATCCGTACATTCCCAATTAAGAACCTGCAAAAACCCTAGTCCATGCATTCATCATCTACTGTCTCAACTACTGCAGGCTCCTGCTTTGTGCCCTCACTGCTAACATCTTGTACCCCTCCAATCCATCCTAAACTCTGCTGCCCAACTAATCCCCTATCCTCCACACTATTCCGGACTGTCTGTCCGTAGTCTCCAACATCATGTCCGCTCTCTATCTGAAACTTAACCTCCTCCAAACTGAACTTCTTCTGCTCCCGCCGTCTACTAACTGTTAGAACCCTCTTGTTTGGTTTTTTTCAGTTTGGGTCACATGACCTTTTTTCCCTATTTAGTCCTGCTCCGCCTTCTGGCTTTGCTGGGGCTTCATTTTTATTATCTACTCTTAAGTAGCCGGGTGCTTTAGGTGCCTTTCTCAGTCAGTTTTGCTTGATCTTAGGATCTCTAAGTAATTTGTTTTCTGTTTAATTATCCTGCTACAATTTCTGTTAGGTGTCCACCTTTTCTCCCAGTCCCTTGATCTTGTAGGGATTCCTCCCTCGCAACTTAGGTCTTCGTTCAGATAGCTGAGGACTTTAGCGGGTCTGGTCGCAGGATCAGGTTCCCCGTTACATCGTAGGGATCCAGCTTAGTTCTATTGTAGGGACAGAATTCCCATCTTTCCTTAGTGCTTTAGCAGATCATAACAGTAAGTCAGCCAAGAAAAAAATCTCTAAAGGAAATGTTTTTCTGTTTCCATCATGGTGTCGGTTCAGGATTTGGCTCAACGTCTGCAGGGACTCTCTCTGGAGGTGGCTGAGATCCAGCAACACGTGAGTAGTTGTTCTGGAGCACATTTCGTGGAGCCAAAAGGTACGTTTGCCTGATTTAATTTTTGGTGAACAACATGATTTTTTTTCTTTTAAAAATGCTTGCTTGTTGTATTTCCGTTTGAGACCCAGATCCTCTGGTGATGAATCAAAGCGCATAGGGTTCATAATGTCACTTTTGCGCAAAGAACCTCAGGACTGGGCCTTTTCTCTGCAACTTAGTGATCCATGCTTCAGATCAGTGGATAGTTTTTTTTCTGCTTTGGGGTTATTGTATGACGATCCTGATCGTGTTTCATCAGCTGAGACAGAATTGAGACGTTTGAGACAGGATCAGGTAATGTGGAAAAATATTGTACTCACTTCCGAAGGTGGTCCACTCAGGTGGGGTGGAACGATTCAGCTTTGAAAAGTTTATTTCTTGCAGGGTTAAGTGAAAGGGTTAAAGATTTGCTGATTGCTTATCCTATACCTGGTAACTTGCAAGAGGCTATGCAATTAGCCATAAGGGTGGATAGGAGACTGCGTGCAAGGGTTAATGAGAGTAAATCTGCCTTGTCAGCTCCAAGTCTGGAGAGGGACTGTACTGACATTGGAGAGCCGATGGAAATTGGAGCAATGACACCTCACTCTCGGGAAAAAGACCGCAGATTTGCTGAAGGTTTGTGTTTCTATTGTGGCAAATCATTTCATTAAGAATTGTGTGCTTCGTATGAATAAAGAGAAAAAAAAAATGAGGTCAGTTTCGCCCGTATAGCTTGTTTAAACAATAAAGGTGTCTTTCTTTCTGCTACTACTTCTGTTGAGGAGGAATTAATGAGGTTTCGGGTATTTGTGGATTGTGGTTCAACTCTCAATGTGATTGATGGGAAATTTTTGGAAAAACTAAAATTAAAACCCAAATTTCTGTCTTCCCCTATTAATGTGGTTCTGTGGATGGTTCTCCCTTGAAAAATGTTACTCACCATATCTGTGAATTTCCTCTTACTATTAATGGTGTTCATCAAGAGAATTTGGATTTGGTAGTTTTGAATAATTTGCCCTCACCGGTGATTTTGGGGTTACCTTGGTTAAAATTGCACAATCCGGTACTGGATTGGTCTACCAATGAAATTAAGTCCTGGAGCCCTAAGTGTTATGACAAGTGTTGTAACGGGCGTTTTGCTGCTGTGGATAAAGGGGAGCTACCTGTACCTATTCAGGATTTTTGGAAAGTTTTTTCTGATAAGGAAATCGCAGGTATTGCCTCCTCAGAGATTATGATTGTGCAATTGAATTTGTCCCTGGAGCGACTCTTCCTAAAAGTCGTTTATTTAATTTGACTATTCCTGAGAGAAAGGCTTTGGAGGAATACATACAGACAAGCTTGGCCGCCGGTCACATTAGGCCTTCCAAGTCTCCTGTGGCGGTTGGATTTTTTTTGTTAAAAAAAAAGGACGGCGGTTTACGGCCTTGTCTAGACTTTCGTGAGATTAATAAGATTACTGTACGCAATCCTTACCCACTGCCATTGATTCCTGATTTGTTTAACCAGTTAGTGGGGGCCAAGTGGTTCTCGAAAATTGATCTTCGAGGGCATACAATTTGTTGCGCATGAAGGAGGGGGATGAATGGAAGACTGCGTTTAACACTCCACTGGGTCATTTTGAGAATCTGGTCATGCCTTTTGGGCTTTCCAGTGCTCCGGCATTTTTCAGAATCTTATTAATGACATCCTTAGACCTTTGATTGGCAGAAGTGTGGTTGTGTATTTGGATGACATTTTGATTTATTCACCGGATTTGGAGTCTCATTGGAGGAGTGTGCGTGAAGTATTACAGTTACTGAGTGATATTTAACTTTTTGCCAAGCTAGAAAAATGTGAGTTCGCTGTACAGAGACTTAGTTTTTTTGGCTACATTGTCTCAAGTGAAGGTTTTGAGATGGACCCGGTGAAAGTGCAAGCTGTGCAGGATTGGCCTAGACCTATTGGTGTGAAATCAATACAGAGGTTTTTGGGGTTCGCCAATTATTATAGAAAATTCATTAAAAATTTTTCTGTGATTGCCAAACCTCTGACCGATCTCACCAGGAAAGGTGCTGATGCGGTTCAGTGGACTACTGAGGCCATTGAGGCTTTTGTGTTGCTAAAGGAGACGTTCAGCTCTGCTCCCATACTTACGCAGCCTGATGTGACTAAACCATTTTTGGTTGAGGTTGATGCTTCTTCTGTGGGGGTCGGCGCGGTGTTGTCTCAGGAAAAGACGGATGGAGTACATCCCTGTGCTTTTTTTTTTCAAAGAAATTTTCTGAGTCTGAACTAAATTATGATATCGGTAATCAGGAATTGTTGGCAATTAAACTCGCATTTGAACACTGGCGTCATTTTTTGGAGGGAGCGGAATTTCCCATTCAAGTCTTCACCGATCATAAAAATCTGGTCTACCTTGATGCTGCCAAACGCTTGAATGCCCGTCAGGCTAGGTGGGCACTGTTTTTCTCACGGTTTAATTTTACCGTTACTTACATCCCAGGTACTAAAAATGTTAAAGCTGATGCTTTGTCTCGCAGCTTTTCTCCTATGGTGGGTACTGAGGAGGAGGAAAACATTTTGCAAGAGGGGTTGTTATTGCTGTTTTGGACTCTGTGTTGGAAGATGAGATTCTTAAAGCACAGGAGAATGCCCCATCTAACACGCCGCATGGGAGGTTGTTTGTGCCTGGTACCCTGAGGAGAGATTTGTTTGTTGAATGTCAGGACTCTCGGTTGGCAGGTCATCCTGGAATCTCTGAGACCAAGAGACTTGTGGGTCGCAGCTTTTGGTGGCCTGGATGGCAGAAGGAAGTCATTAAGTGGATGCGTCAATGCACTGTGTGTGCTAGATCTCTGTCTTCTCATACTCCTGCTGCGGGGTTTGTTTTGCCCTCTGGAGGTCCCTAGTGCACCTTGGACACATTTGGCTATGGACTTTATTACTGACCTTCCCCCCTCTGAGGGTTTCACTGTCATCTGGGTGGTCGTGGACCGTTTTAGCAAGATGTGTCACTTGGTTCCTTTCATCAAACTGCCCTGCGCCAAGACTCTCGCTAAGGCCTTTGTCAAGGAAATTGTCAGACTACATGGCGTTCCTACTGACATTGTTTCCGATAGGGGACCTCAGTTTGTGGCTCATTTTTGGCGCACCTTTTGTGACAGGTTGGGAGTTCATTTGTCGTTTTCATCCGGATATGATCCTGAGTCTAATGGCCAGACAGAAAGGAAAAACCAGGATGTTGAGCAGTTCTTGCGTTGTTTTGTGGCAGACAATCAAGAGGGGTGGTCTGAGTTTCTGTCACTTGCTGAGTTTGCTCATAACAACCATACATCCGCTTCTGCTGGTTGTTCGCCTTTTTTTTGTTGTACTGGGAGACATCCGTCGTTGGGTCATTTTCTAAGTTGGGATCGGCTGTACCTGAAGAGGAGAATTTTTCTGGTGATTTGGAGAGAGTTTGGACTGATGTGCGTGGTAATCTTCAGGAGGCTAACAAAAGATCCAAAGTGTATTTTGATAGAAAACGACAAGAGGTTTTGTTTGCTATTGGTGACATGGTTTGGTTGTCCTCTAAGAATCTGCGCTTGAGGATTCCGTCTAAGAAATTGGGTCCCAAGTTTGTAGGGCCCTTTAAGGTGCTTCAGGTTATTAACCAATCTGCTGTTAAGTTGGAGCTTCCTACCTCCTGGAAGATTAATCCGGTGTTTCATGTTTCTCTCTTGAAAAAAGCTGAGGTCTCAGATGGAGACGTCTCGGCCACTGTTCCCCTGGTGGTGGAGGACGGGCAATATGAGATTTCCCGCATCCTAAATTCTAGACGGTATTGAGGGAGTTTGCAGTACCTCGTCGCTTGGAATGGTTATGGACCCGAGGATAACTCATGGGTGAGGGCGGATGATGTTTCGGCGTCTAGACTTGTAAGGGCGTTTCACAAGAGGTTTCCGGATAAGCCTAAGTCCTAGGGGATCTGGAGGATCCTCTTAGAAGGGAGGGTACTGTTAGAACCCTCTTGTTAGCTTTTTTTTCAGTTTGCTGGTCACATGACCTTTTTTCCCTATTTAGTCCTGCTCCGCCCTTCTGGCTTTGCTGGACTTCATTGTATTATCTACTCTTAAGCTAGCCGGGTGCTTAGGTGCCTTTCTCAGTCAGTTTTGCTTGATCTTAGGATCTCTAAGTAATTTGTTTTCTGTTTAATTATCCCTGCTACAATTTCTGTTAGGTGTCCACCTTTCTCCCAGTCCCTAGATCTTGTAGGGATTCCTCCCTCGCAACTATAGGTCTTCGTTCAGACTAGCTGAGGACTTTAGCGGGTCTGGTCGCAGGATCAGGTTCCCCCTTTACATCGTAGGGATCCAGCTTAGTTCTATTGTAGGGACAGAATTCCCATCTTTCCTTAGTGTTTGTAGCAGATCATAACACTAACCTCCCTAAATCTGACATTTCCCTCTCCATGGGCGGCACCATAGTAACACCCCGGCAGCAGGCTCACTGTCTGGGTGTTATGTTTGACACCAATCTCTCCTTCACCTCCCATATACAATCTCTTGCCCGCTCTTGCCGCCTACACCTAAAGAACATCTCTAGAATCCGCCCTTTTCTCACCATGGAAACAACAAAAACCCTCACTGTAGCATTGATCCACTCCCGCCTGGACTACTGCAACGCTCTATTACTTGGCCTCCCCATTACTCGACTATCCCCTCTCCAGTCCATCCTTAATGCAGCAGCCAGGGTCATCCATCTGGCTAATCAGTACTCGGACGCGTCCACTCTTAGCCAGTCCTTACACTGGCTGCCCATTCATTATAGGATCCAATTCAAAGTACTGGTTCTCACCCACAAAGCTCTCCACAGTGCAGCACCCCCCTACATCTCCTCCCTCATTTCTATCTATCGGCCTAACCAACTGCTGCGCTCTGCAAACGACTTTCGACTAACCTCTGCACTAATCCGTACCCCCCACTCCCGACTCCAAGACTTCTCCCGCGCTGCGCCAATCCTCTGGAATGCTCTACCCCAAGAAATTAGGACTATCCACAATTTGCATGGTTTCAGGCGCTCCCTCAAAACACATCTGTTCAGAGCGGCCTATCACATTCACTAATCAAAGTCATTCTATGTGTAAGTGTGCCTGTGTAGCCCATTCACTATCTCCATCCATCCCTCACTCCCTCAAGATGGCTGGACCATCATTGAAAATGCACCATTGTATATACACACCTGTACTTTGTATTCCCCCACCTCATTGTAGATTGTAAGCTCTCACGAACAGGGTCGTCTTATTTTGCTTTAATTATTTTATTGTTAACGTTGTTACTTATGACTTGTGTTTGAAACTGTTAAACTGTAAAGCGCTGCGGAATATGATGGCGCTATATAAAGATTATTATTATTATTCCCCGGCCTCTCCCCTCTCTCAATCCCTACACTGGCTCCCCATTACCCAGAGACACCAGTTCAAAACCCTAACCATGGCATACAAAGACATTCAAAACCTGTGTCCTACCAACTGTGACCTAGTCTCCGAGTACTTACCTACAATCGCATACAAGATTTCTCCTGTGCATCCCCCCTACTCTAGAACTCTCTACCCCAACATAACATGCTGTCGCCTACTGTAGAAACCTTCAAAAGGAACCTAAAGAACCACCTCTTCAGACAAGCCTACAACCTGTAGTAACCATCTCTCCACAAGCAGCTCTACCCTCACCTATTGTATCCGCACTCAGCCCTTGTAGACTGTGATCCCTCAAGTGCAAGGTCGTCTCTCCTTCTGCATCAGTCCGTGACTTGTATTGTTTAACCCCTTAACCCCCCGAGGGTTATTTGCATGTTAATGACCGGGCCAATTTTTACAATTCTGACCACTGTCACTTTATGAGGTTATAACTCTGGAACGCTTCAACGGATCTTCACGATTCTGATACTGTTTTCTCGTGACATATTATACTTCATGTTAGTGGTAAAATATCTTCGATTAACTTGCGTTTATTTATGAAAAAAACGGAAATATGGCAAAAATTTAGAAATTTTCGAACTTTGAATTTTTATGCCCTTAAAACAGAAATATGTCACATAAAATAGTAAATAACATTTGCCACATGTCTACTTTACATCAGCACAATTTTAGAAACAAAATTTTTTTTTGGTAGGAAGTTAAGGGTTAAAAGTTGACCAGCAAGTTCTCATTTTACAACAAAATTTGCAAAACAATTTTTTTTTTAGGGACCACCTCACATTTGAAATCACTTTGAAGGCTCTATATAGCAGAAAGTATCCAAAAGTGACACCATTCTAAAAACTGCACCCCTCAATGGACTCAAAACCACATTCAAGAAGTTTATTAACCCTTCAGGTGCTTCACAGGAATTTTTGGAATGTGGAAGAAAAAAAAAATGAACATTTAACTTTTTAGTCACAAAAATGATCTTTTACAAACAATTTCTTTATTTTCACAAGGGTAAAAGGAGAAAATTGGCAGAAAAAGTTGTTGTGCAATTTCTCCCGAGTACACCGATACTCCATATGTGGGGGAAAACCACTGTTTGGGCGCACGGCAGGGCTCGGAAGGGAAGGAGCGCTGTTTAACTTTTTCAAACCTAAATTGGCTGGAATTGAGATCGGATGCCATGTTTCGTTTGGAGAGCCCCTGATGTGCCTAAACAGTGGAACTCCCACAAGTGACCCCATTTTGGAAAATAGACCAGCTAAGGAACGTATCTAGATGTATGGTGAACACTTTGAACCCCAAAGTGCTTCACACAAGTTTATAACGTAGAGCCGTGAAAAAAAAATCATACTTTTTCCACAAACATGACCTTTAAGTCACCAATTGTTTATTTTCCCAAGGGTAAGAGGAGAAATTGGACCCCAAAAGCTATTGTGCAATTTCTCCTGAGTACGCTGATACCCCATATGTGGGGGAACCACTGTTTGGGCGCACGGCAGAGCTCAGAAGGGAAGGAGTGCCATTTGACATTTTCAAACCAAAATTAGCTGGAATTGAAATCGGACGCCATGTCGCGTTTGGAGAGCTCCTAATGTGCCTAAACCCTAACCCCAACACACTCCTAACCGTAATCATAACCCTAATCCCAACCCCAGGGCCGACGTCAGCACCTGGCGTATCCGGGCAAGTGCCGGGGCCCTGAGCAGGCGGGGGGCCCACTCGCCGTCGGGCACCCCGACGCCCGTTAGCGGAGAGCGGTGCCAGCACTGCCACTGGCCCCCCGCTTGCTCAGGGCCCCGGCAGCCGACAATACTTACCTCTCCCCATGCCTACGCAGCTCTGGGCTCCAGGGGGCTCCTGCTGGATGATCTCATCATTCAGCGGCCGGCTGTGGCAGAGAGAAAGCGCGGGCACCGGTGATGCTGCGGAAGTGCCTGCGGTGCGGACACCGGACAGGTGAGATGTGGTGTGTGTGTGAGAATTTGCAGACAGGTGAATGCTGCTGTGTGTAGGTGGAGGAGAGGGCAATGATGGGAGAAGGCCATTATGGAGGTGATGGGGAGAAGGCATTGATGGGGGGTGACGGGGAGAAGGCATTGACGGGGGGGTGACGGGGAGAAGGCATTGACGGAGGGGTGACGGGGAGAAGGCATTGACGGAGGGGTGACGGGGAGAAGGCATTGACGGAGGGTGACGGGGAGAAGGCATTGACGGAGGGTGACGGGGAGAAGGCATTGACGGAGGGTGACGGGGAGAAGGCATTGACGGAGGGTGACGGGGAGAAGGCATTGACGGAGGGTGACGGGGAGAAGGCATTGACGGAGGGTGACGGGGAGAAGGCATTGACGGAGGGTGACGGGGAGAAGGCATTGACGGAGGGTGACGGGGAGAAGGCATTGACGGAGGGTGACGGGGAGAAGGCATTGACGGAGGGTGATGGGGAGAAGGCATTGACGGAGGGTGATGGGGAGAAGGCATTGACGGAGGGTGATGGGGAGAAGGCATTGACGGAGGGTGATGGGGAGAAGGCATTGACGGAGGGTGATGGGGAGAAGGCATTGACGGAGGGTGATGGGGAGAAGGCATTGACGGAGGTGATGGAGAGAAGGCATTGATGGAGGTGATGGGGAGAAGGCAATGATGGAGGTGATGGGAGAAGGCATTGATGGAGGTGATGGGGAGTAGGACATGATGGAAGTGATGGGGAAAAGGCATTGATGGAGGTGATGGGGAGAAGGCCATGATGGAGTGATGTGGAGAAGGCCATGATGGAGGTGATGGGGAGATGGCATTGATGGAGGTGATGAGGAGAAGGCAATGATGGAGGTGATGGAGAGAAGGCAATGATGGGGGTGATGGGGAGAAGGCCATGATGGGGGTGATGGGGAGAAGGCAATGATGGAGGTGATGGGGAGAAGGCAATGATGGAGGTGATGGAGAGAAGGCAATGATGGAGGTGATGGAGAGAAGGCAATGATGGAGGTGATGGAGAGAAGGCAATGATGGGGAGAAGGCATTGATGGAGGTGATGGGGAGAAGGCATTGATGGGGAGAAGGCATTGATGGAGGTGATGGGAGGCCATGATGGAGGTGATGGGGAGGTGATACGGCCTCTCCTGAGCTGTAACAGCGCAGAGTCTAGCGCAGTGCAGAGGAGAGCTCCATATTTTGTATGGAGCATTATATGGGGACCAGTAGCCTGTATGGAGCAATTTATGTGGTCCAGTATTCTGGATGGACCATTATATTGGGTCCAGTATTCTGTATGGAGCATTATATGGGGGATGGGATGGTGACATCCTGCATGGGGTATTATATGGGTGATGAGGGGGAGACTATGTGGTGCCCATAATATTGTATGGAGGACTGTACTGTCCGGTCTGTACTGTGCGCTTTGAAAATTCGGCGGTTTCTGAGCTATTGTAGAATTCACAATAGATATCAGTCATGTATTGTAAGAAGTGAAGTATTTGGCATTGTACTATACCCATATTTCTCTGCTGTATCTGTGCATCATGAATTGTGGTCTGTGCTAAAGGGGCCCATTGAGACTCTTTCGCCCGAGACCCATAAAAACCTGGAGCCGGCCCTGCCCAACCCTAACCCTAACCCTAACTTTAGCCCAAATCCTAACCCTAATGGGAAAATGGAAATAAATACATTTTTTTAAATTCTATTATTTTTCCCTAACTAAGGGGGTGATAAAGGGGGGTTTGATTAACTATTTATAGCGGGTTTTTATGTTTGGCAGCTGTCAAATACCAAAAGACGCTTTTTACTGCAAAAAAAAGTTTTTGCATCACCACATTTTGAGAGCTATAATTTTTTTTATTTTGGCCCACAGAGTCATGTGAGGTCTTGCTTTTTGTGGGACAAGTTGACGTTTTTATTGGTACCATTTTTGGGCACATGACATTTTTTGATAGCTTTTTATTCCTATTTTTGGGAGGCAGAAAGAACAAAAAACAGCAATTCATTAATTTTTTTTGGGGAGGGGCGGCGCTTACACCGTTCCGCATGTGGTAAAATAGATAAGGCAGTTTTATTCTTCTGATCAGTACGATTACAGCGATACCTCATTTATATAATTTTTTTATGTTTTGGCGTTTTAATACAATAAAAACTTTTATATAATAAAATAATTATTTTTCCATCACTTTATTCTGCGAGCTATAACTTTTTTATTTTTTCACTGATGATGCTGTATGGCGGCTCGTTTTTTGCTGGACAAGATGATATTTTTAGCGGTAGCACGTTTATTTATATCCGTATTTTTTAGCGCGTGTCATTCCACTTTTTGCTCGGCGGTATGATGATTAAGCATTGCTTTGCCATTTTTTTTTTTATAGTTTTGACTAAAGGGGTTAACTAATGGGACAGTTTGATAGGGAGGGTCGTTACGGACGCTGTGATACCAAATATGTGCACTTTCATTGTTTAGATTTTTTTTTTAATTAAAATATTTATTTATTGCTGGAATAAATATTGATTTTTTTAATTATTTTTTAAAATATTTTTACAATTTAAATTTTTTTTTTTTTTATTTAATTCTTAGTTTTACACTTTGTCCCACTATGGGACACTCATTTTGTGCAGGCTGATCGCTTATATGGCATGCAGATCTGCATGCTATAGAAGCTGTCAGCGCTGCAGCGCCTATAGCACTGAGCTGAGAGACTTACTAGTCATCAATGCGCATGACAGGCAGTCCCTTAGGCCTGGCGACCCGGATGTCATGGTGACGACATCAGGTCTCCATGGCAGCGATCAGGACCCCACGGCAACCCCACAGGGTCTCCGATCCAAAAGCAGAGGGGCTGTCAGCCCCTGTGCAGCCGCCGGAACACTGCGATCATATTCTATCAGTGTGCTGGGGGTTAAAGTGTCGGGAGCGGTCCGAACTATTATGACGTACTATTACTTCCTTGGGAATTAAGTCCCATGGTATATAGACGGGATAGTACATCAGATGACGGAAAGGGGTTAAGATTATTGTACAGTCATGGCCAAAAGTTTTGAGAATGACACAAATATTATATTTTCACATGATCTGCTGCCCTCTGGTTTTTATGCGTGTTTGACAGATGTTTTTATCACAGACAGAAATATAATAATTGCAAACATATGAGTAACAAAAGCTTATATTGACAGTTAGAATGAGTTAATGCAGCAAGTCAATATTTGCAGTGTTGACCCTTCTTCTTCAGGACCTCTGCAATTCTCCCTGGCATGCTCTCAATCAACTTCTGGACCAAATCCTGACTGATAGCAGTCCATTCTTGCACAATCAATGCTTTCATTTTGTCAGAATTTTTAGGTTTTTGTTTGTCCACCCGTCTCTTGATGATTGACCACAAGTTCTCAATGGGATTAAGATCTGGGGAGTTTCCAGGCCATGGACCCAAAATCTCTATGTTTTGTTCCCTGAGCCATTTAGTTATCACCTTTGCTTTATGGCAAAGTGCTCCATCATGCTGGAAAAGGCATTGTTGATCGCCAAACTGCTCTTGGGAGGGTTGGGAGAAGTTGCTCTTGGAGGACATTCTGGTACCATTCTTTATTCATGGCTGTGTTTTAGGCAAGACTGTGAGAGAGCAGATTCCCTTGGCTGAGAAGCAACCCCACACATGAATGGTTTCAGGATGCTTAACAGTTGGCATGAGACAAGACTGGTGGTAGCGCTCACCTTGTCTTCTCCGAATGAGGCATTTTCCTGATGTCCCAAACATTCGAAAAGGGGATTCATCAGAGAAAATAACTTTACCCCAGTCCTCAGCAGTCCACTGCCTGTACCTTTTGCAGAATATCAGTCTGTCCATGATGTTTTTTCTGGAGAGAAGTGGCTTCTTTGCTGCCCTCCTTGAGACCAGGCCTTGCTCCAAGAGTCTCCGCCTCATAGTGCGTGCAGATGCACTCACACCTGCCTGCTGCCATTCCTGAGCAAGCTCTGCACTGCTGGTAGCCCGATTCCGCAGCTGAAACACTTTTAAGAGACGGTGCTGGCGCTTGCTGGTCTTTCTTGGGCGCCCTGGAGCCTTTTTGGCAACAATGGAACCTCTCTCCTTGAAGTTCTTGATGATCCGATAGATTGTTGACTGAGGTGCAATCTTTCTAGCTGCGATACTCTTCCCTGTTAGGCCATTTTTGTGCATTGCAATGATGACTGCACGTGTTTCTTTAGAGATAACCATGGTTAACAGAAGAGAAACAATGATGCCAAGCACCAGCCTCCTTTTAAAGTGTCCAGTGGTGTCATTCTTACTTAACCGTGACAGATTGATCTCCAGCCATGTCCTCATCAACACCCACACCTGTGTTAATGGAGCAATCACTGAAAAGAGGTTAGCTGGTCCTTTTAAGGCTGGGCTGCAATGATGTTGAAATGTGTTTTGGGGGATAAAGTTCATTTTCTAGCCAAATATTGACTTTGCAAGTAATTGCTGTTAAGCTGATCACTCTTTATAACATTCTGGAGTATATGCAAATTGCCATTAGAAAAAGTGAAGCAGTAGACTTTGTAAAAATTAATATTTGTGTCATTCTCAAAACTTTTGGCCATGACTGTACTTGTTTTTATTATGTACACCCCTTTACATAAATATGTATACTTTCATTGTTTAGATTTTTTTTTTTTTTAATTAAAATATTTATTGCTGGAATAAATATTGATTTTTTTATTATTTTTAAAAATATTTTACATTTAAAATTTTTTTTTTAACTTAATTCTTAGTTTTACAGCAGGTTCACACTGAGCACATGTGACAGAGTCTGGAGACGTCATGGAGAGCGATCTGCTGCCTGCAGCATCCTTCAGCATGACCGGTTTGGCAGTGGGTCAGTTATTTTGAGGGGTGACATTTCTTTGGAGGGCCACACAGTCCTCCATGTGCTCGCCAGAGGTAGCCTGACTGCCATTAGGTACCGAGATGAGATCCTCAGACCCCGTGTGAGGCCATATGATGGTGTGCTTGGTCCTGGGTTACTCCTATTGCAGGACAATGCCAGACCTCATGTGGCTGGAGTGTCATGTGTGCATCGCCACGAAGATCGTCGCGGTTGCACATTCTGACTTCTCACAGCTGAGTTGCTGTTTCTTTGTGTTTGGCAGTTAGGGAGTTAATTCTGTCTGTGCTCAGTTCTGGGACTGGGTGCAGTTTCTCCCGGCTGCAATTAATTATTTGTTGATTGGTTTCCTTTAAATCTCTGGTTGTCTGTGTTGGGAGTTGCCAGTGAAATTCTTCATGCAGACCACAGATAGGATTGTATCTGTATAGACTTAAGTTAAAGAGCTCCTTAGTTGTTTTAAGCTCACCTTGCTTAGAGTTTAATATCCCAGATCATTTATGTTCCTTCTGTGTTTGAGTGTGTATGCAAGTCTGTGTTTTCTCCAGTCTGTCTTATATGTCTAATCTGTGTATTTAGCAGAGATCAGCCCATATCCCTTTGGTGGTAATCAGAATCCTTCTTAGGACTGATTACAGGGTTCAGGGACTGATAGGAGACAGGGTTAGGCTGGAGACTTGGACCTCTGAACCATTATCAGTACCTCCAAGGTGAGGGATTAGTTAGGACCCCAGTTTAGGGTCAGGTTAGACCCCCGGTCCTCCTCTTTCCTGTGACAGTGTATCAAGTCCTCAAGATTAACCCTGAGTTCAACGGATATCGTGTCAGGTAAATCTATTCTATATTTACATGCTGATGTTGCTAATCTATATGTTGTATAGAGTGTTGTTCTTTTAAGAATAGTTTACTGACATCGTACACATATCATAAGACCGCGTGACATGGAGTGTGTCAGAAGTTCCTGCAGGATGAAGGTATTGAAGCTATGGACTGGCCCGCCTGTTCCCCAGACCTGAATCCGATTGAGCACATCTGGGACATCATCTCTCGTTCCATCCACTAACGTCACGTTGCACCACAGACTATCCAGGAGTTGACGGATGCTTTAGTCCAGGTCTGGGAGGAGATCCCTCAGGAGAACATCCGCAACCTTGTCAGGAGCATGCCCAGGCATTGTATGGAGGTCATACAGGCACGTGGAGGCCACACACAATACTGAGCATCATTTTGACTTGTTTCCACTTTAATTTTGTGGGTCTCTCTAAATCCAGGCCTCCATTGGTTAATAAATTTGATTTCCATTGATGATTTGTGTGATTTTGTTGTCAGCACTTTCAACTTTGTACAGAACAAAGTATTCAATGAGAATATTTCATTCATTTAGATCGAGGATGTGTTATTTGAGTGTTCCCTTTATTTTTTGAGCAGTGTATAAGCAAAAAAGGAGGGCAACATCAATCATCAGAAACAATTAAGTACAGGGATCTACCTGAAGCATGTCTAGGAAGACATAATATGACCAAAGACAAGAAACATACCAAAAAGCAGGGATCACCAAGAATTAACAAATTTTTTTGGGGACACACGAAGTTGGGCTGGCAGGAGTCACTTTTCTGCCTTGCTTTTTATACTTGTCATAATGTGTCTGTTCATGAGCATGCCTATTTTTCTGTTCATGAGCATGCCTATTTGGGTCCTTTCAACATAGTGGTAATGTACAGTATTTATTGCAATTCATGTTGGTTGGTTAGGAGGTCTGATAGGATATTAATATAAATAGATAATACCGTATTTTTCGGACTATAAGACGCACCGGACCATAAGACGCACCACAAATTTTCAGAAGGAAAAGAGGGAAAAAAAAATAATGTGTCAAATGGGGGTCCGTCTTACAGTCCGAAGTGCTCTGTGTTGCAGGGGTGCTGTGTGGGGTGGCTGTGTTCTGTGGGGTCGCTGTGCTCTGTGGGGTGGCTATGCAATATATGGTACTCACATCCCATAGAGGTGGTCCCAATGCAGCCTCCTGTGCTCTGTGGTGTCTGGCCAGTAGCGGGGCTCTGTGCTGCGTGGGGGGCTCCGCCGGCATTTCCCTCTTAGCCGGACAGCCCCCCGCAGCTCCGCTGCTGCGGCCTCCTGATACATGGCCGCCAGGGGCCTCCGGTGGCGGTCCCGACGAAGTCTTCCGTGCGGTGGTGCCGGGGCAGCAGCCGGCTCTGTGCTGCAGGGGGGCTCCGCCGGCATTTCGGTCTTAGCCGGAAAGCCCCCCGCAGCTCCGCTCCCTCCTGCAACTCGGTGGCGTCCTCAAACATGGCCGCCAGGGGCCTCCGGTAAGATGGCCGCCGAATCTCATTCAAGTCTCGGCAACGAGATCTCTTCTCCCGAGATCTCGTCTCCCGAGATCTCAGGACAAGATCTCGGGAGAAGAGATCTCGTTGCCGAGACTTGAATGAGATTCGGCGGCCATCTTACCGGAGGCCCCTGGCGGCCATGTTTGAGGACGCCACCGAGTTGCAGGAGGGAGCGGAGCTGCGGGGGGCTTTCCGGCTAAGACCGAAATGCCGGCGGAGCCCCCCTGCAGCACAGAGCCGGCTGCTGCCTCGGCACCACCGCACGGAAGACTTCGTCGGGACCGCCACCGGAGGCCCCTGACGGCCATGTATCAGGAGGCCGCAGCAGCGGAGCTGCGGGGGGCTGTCCGGCTAAGAGGGAAATGCCGGCGGAGCCCCCACGCAGCACAGAGCACCGCTGCTGGCCAGACACCACAGGAAGGCTGCCGCCGCCACCGGGACCGCCGCAACCGGATTTTTTGATATGTTGGCACCATAAGACGCACCCCCATTTTCCTCCAAATTTTGGGGGGAAAAAAGTGCGTCTTATGGTCCAAAAAATACGGTATATGTGATAAGAATCACAGAATATTTCTCCTGACCTACTTTATGGGGTGTTATAGAATTTATATCTGGGTATTTGCAGCATTCTGCTTCCCCTTCTTCCCTCTGCTTATTGTAATTGGTGTCTACTTATATATTACCCCTATTGACATATATTTTTCTTATTAGGCTGAAGTCACACTGGCGACAAAATTGGACGACTGCAATGCGATGAAATATCGCATTGCAGTCGGACCTATGTTAATCTATGGAGCAGCTCCCAGTATCAGATTTTTTGTGGTCCGTTTTAAACGTCCGTGTGCAATCGCAGCATGCTGCGATTGTCACCGATTGTCGGTCGACAATCGCCAATGCAAGTCTATGGGAGCGATGAAAAATCTGATTACAAACGGACCGCATGTGTGACTTGCGATGAAATCGCATCGGTGTCCTTTAGAAAAGCCGGCAATTCATCCCCGGCTATACTGTAAAATCACACTGACAGCTTTAATAAAGACTAGAAAGAATAGATATACACACATAGAACACATATATATATATATATATATATATATATATATATATATATATATATATATATACACACACACATGTCACTGTGACATGTATATATACATATATTTATAGTTCCTAGACTTCTACATACTGTAATAGCCGCTAATTCAATTGCCGGGTTTTGTGAAATCACAGAAGCCGACATGAAATGATACATTGTTTCCACACAGTTAACCATGTAATTTCCTGTATTTTGATATTTGTTTAGAACTTACAATTACATGAGTGTATTTGTGCAAAATTTCAGACATGTAGGGGTTAATTAAAGGTGTAATTTCGTTGAAAAAAAATGCGTGGGCTCCCGCTGTATTTTCTCCACCAGACAGACAAAGCAAGCGAGTGGGAGCAGATAATAGCCTAGGGAGGGTACATTTTTTTGTGCCCCCCCTGGCTACTAACATCTGCCCCCAGACACCCCAGAAAGGGCAAATCTATAATTAGATTCGCCCTTTCTGGCACTTTGCCCGTCTATTCCCATTGCCCTGTAGCGGTGGCGAATGGGTTAATCTCACCTTAGTATTGAAAGGTGACCTTAAGGCAGGTTAATAATTGAGAGCTGTCAATTAGACAACTATCAATTATTAATCCTATTGAAGTAAATAAAAAAACACACACACACTTTAAGAATAAATAATTTTAATGAAATAAAAACACATTTTTTTGACCATATTTTATTTTACACTTAATCCGTGCGAAGCCATTGATCTCCTAAAATAAAGAAAAAAAAATAAAACAACATTATTCTTACCTATTCCGCCGATCTGTCACGTCCCACGCTGTAATCCTTCACAAAGGGTTAACTAGCTTTGAGCCAAGCAGTGCAAGTAATCCTGCATGCTCAGCTCAAAGCTCCTGAATGAATAAGTTCCTCTCCTGGCGACAGGAGAGGATGTGATTCATGAATGAAGCTTAATTGATTGTGTCCACTTTCCCTTTAGGTCAGGTCACTACAGTTAAATTGGCAATAAATCAATTAAGCTCCATTCATGAATCTATTCCTCTACTTTCGCTGGGAGAGGAACTTATTCATTCAGGGGAATACAGGTCTGAGACAGCATTATTAGCTCTCTGCGACCTTTAACCCGTTAACCCTTTCTGATGGATTACACCGTGGGACCTGACTGTACATCGGATTGGTAAGTATAATTTTGCTTTTTATTTTATTTTTATTACAGGAAATGGTTTTAGCAGGAAAATAAAATATGGTCAAAAACTGTGTGATTATTTCATTAAACTTATTTTTTATTAAACTGTGTGTTTGATTTTTCTTTCATACAATAGGATTAATAATTGATAGTTGTCTAATTGACAGCTCTCAATTATTAACCTGCCTTAAGGTCACCTTTCAATACTAAGGTGACATTAAGGTGAGATTATTAACCCATTCGCCACCGCTACAGGGCAATGGGAATAGACAGGCAAAGTGCCAGAAAGGGCGAATCTAATTATAGATTTGCCCTTTCTGGGGTGTCTGGGGGCAGATGTTAGTAGCCAGGGGGGGCACAAAAAAAATGTACCCTCCCTAGGCTATTATTATCTGCCCCCACTCGCTTTGCTTTGTCTGTCTGGTGGAGAAAATACAGCGGGAGCCCACGCATTTTTTTTTCAACGAAATTACACCTTTAATTAACCCCTACATGTCTGAAATTTTGCACAAATACACTCATGTAATTGTAAGTTCTAAACAAATATCAAAATACAGGAAATGACATGGTTAACTGTGTGGAAACAATGTATCATTTCATGTCGGCTTCTGTGATTTCACAAAACCCGGCAATTGAATTAGCGGCTATAACAGTATGTAGAAGTCTAGGAACTATAAATATATGTATATATACATGTCACAATGACATGTATATATATATATATATATATATATATTATATATATATATATATATGTGTTCTATGTGTATATATCTATTCTTTGTTTTGTGATTTAAATACTATTCTTTTAGATCCATTATATGTCAGTTTTGCAAGCCTGCGAGAAAATCTCGCAAGTCGGATGAAAATCGGATGTTACAAGGTACACACACATGCGATTAAATCGCATCTTTGAAGGAAAATCGGATGCCAGAAGGATGTGTGATGTTTTTATTTTGATCCGACAATCGACCGTCTAAAACGGACCGATTTTTTGTGGTTGTGTGTGACTCCAGCCTTATGGGGGACTCCATTGATCTTGCATTCATCTTTAGAAGTGATTAAATTTGTCTCCATTACATTTTTCTATGGCGGCTTTATTCTTATAAAGATACACACGCACTTTTTGATACTATCAAGTATTCCAAATATGATATTTATTTATATGCTTGGCATGAATTGTGGTCTCCTGCAGGTATTTGTAACCACTCTTGTTTTTAAAAATGATTTTGTGGTTTTGTGTGTCCCAAAACTTGTTAATTATTGGTGATCCCTGCTTTTTGGCATGTTTCTTGTCTTTGATCATAAGTTCATAACAATAATACTGCTGTGTGGCTGACAAAGAAAGGGAGTCGAGAAGACCCTTCAGTAACAGAAGTTGTCAAAATGCTGCACAATTATACTATTCCTACTGTGGGGAAATTGATGCCACTGTGGGAATCTGTGACAATAATTTTCTGAAATGTGGAGACTCCAAGTTGGGTCTCCTTCATGTGTGTTGCCTGAATTTGGCAGAGCTCTCAAGACCTTCACCTGTCACTCATCCACCTGTTCCTGATCAATGTTTCAGATAGAAATGCTGGTCCAAGCTCTGCTCCATGCATCCATGCTGCACAATTACACGATTTCTACTTATGGTCAATTGGTGCCACTTTTCCTGGTGTCTGCCCCTAATATGAGCTGTTAGTGAAGCTTTTTGGCCCTTGAAGGTGTTGTCTGTGTGTTTGGTTTTGCCTCTCACTAAATTCAATGGGGTTCGGGTATGTTTGTCAAAATGTTTGGCGAAAGGTTCGATCATCTCTAATGGGGAGCAACTGCTGTGAGACGCGGCCTCCTCCGGAGCGTTTGTGTGATTTATTTAGAAAAAGAACAAATGATAGAAGAAAACTGATAGAGGATAATGAGGCCGCCAGCACCAACCTCCACCCACAGAGCCGCACTCCACATAGAGAATAATGGAGCCTCCAGCACCTACCTCCACCCGCAGAGCCACACTCCACATAGAGAATAATGGAGCCTCCAGCACCTACCTCCACCCGCAGAGCCGCACTCCACATAGAGAATAATGGAGCCTCCAGCACCGACCTCCACCCGCAGAGCCGCACTCCACATAGAGAATAATGGAGTCTCCAGCACCTACCTCCACCAGCAGAGCCGCACTCCACATAGAGAATAATGGAGCCTCCAGCACCTACCTCCACCCGCAGAGCCACACTCCACATAGAGAATAATGGAGCCTCCAGCACTGACCTCCACCCGCAGAGCCGCACTCCACATAGAGAATAATGGAGCCTCCAGCACCTACCTCCACCCGCAGAGCCGCACTCCACATAGAGAATAATGGAGCCTCCAGCACCGACCTCCACCCGCAGAGCCACACTCCACATAGAGAATAATGGAGCCTCCAGCACTGACCTCCACCCGCACTCCACATAGAGAATAATGGAGTCTCCAGCACCAACCTCCACCCACAGAGCCGCACTCCACATAGAGAATAATGGAGCCTCCAGCACCTACCTCCACCCGCAGAGCCACACTCCACATAGAGAATAATGGAGCCTCCAGCATCGACCTCCACCCACAGAGCCACACTCCACATAGAGAATAATGGAGCCTCCAGCACCGACCTCCACCCGCACTCCACATAGAGAATGGAGCCTCCAGCACCGACCTCCACCCGCAGAGCCGCACTCCACATAGAGAATAATGGAGCCTCCAGCACCGACCTCCACCCGCAGAGCCGCACTCCACATAGAGAATAATGGAGCCTCCAGCACCGACCTCCACCCGCACACCCACACTCCACATAGAGAATAATGGAGCCTCCAGCACCTACCTCCACCGCAGAGCCACACTCCACTAGAGAATAATGGAGCCTCCAGCACCGACCTCCACCCGCAGAGCCACACTCCACATATAGAATAATGGAGCCTCCAGCACCGACCTCCACCGCAGAGCCACACTCCACATAGAGAATAATGGAGCCTCCAGCACCGACCTCCACCCGCAGAGCCGCACTCCACATAGAGAATAATGGAGCCTCCAGCACCACCTCCACCCGCAGAGCAGCACTCCACATAGAGAATAATGGAGCCTCCAGCACCGACCTCCACCCGCAGAGCCGCACTCCACATAGAGAATAATGGAGCCTCCAGCACCGACCTCACACCGCAGAGCCGCACTCCACATAGAGAAATGGAGCTCCAGCACCGACCTCCACCCGCAGAGCCGACACTCCACATAGAGAATAATGGAGCCTCCAGCACCGACCTCCACCCGCAGAGCCGCACTCCACATAGAGAATAATGGAGCCTCCAGCACCGACCTCCACCGCAGAGCCGCACTCCACATAGAGAATAATGGAGCCTCCAGCACCGACCTCCACCCGCAGAGCCGCACTCCACATAGAGAATAATGGAGCCTCCAGCACCGACCTCCACCGCAGAGCCGCAACTCCACATAGAGAATAATGGAGCCTCCAGCACCGACCTCCACCCGCAGAGCCCACTCCACATAGAGAATAATGGAGCCTCCAGCACGACTCACCCGCAGAGCCACACTCCACATAGAGAATAATGGAGCCTCCAGCACTACCTCACCCGCAGAGCCACACTCACATAGAGAATAATGGAGCTCCAGCACCGACTCCACCCGCAGAGCCCACTCCACATAGAGAATAATGGAGCTCCAGCACCGACCTCCACCGCAGAGCCGCACTCCACATAGAGAATAATGGAGCCTCAGCACCTACCTCCACCCGCAGAGCCCACTCCACATAGAGAATAATGAGCTCCAGCACGACTCCACCGCAGAGCCCACTCCTAGAGATAATGGACCCTCGCACCACTCCACCGCAGCACATCAATAGAGAATAATGGACTCAGCACCTACCTCCACCCGCAGAGCCACATCCACATAGAGAATAATGGAGCCTCCAGCACACCTCCACCCGCAGAGCCCACTCCACATAGAGAATAATGGAGCCTCCAGCACCGACCTCCACCCGCAGAGCCACACTCCACATAGAGAATAATGGAGCCTCCAGCACGACCTCCACCGCAGAGCCCACTCCACATAGAGAATAATGGAGCCTCCAGCACCACCTCCACCCGCAGAGCCACTCCACATAGAGAATAATGGAGCCTCCAGCACACCTCCACCCGCAGAGCCGCACTCACATAGAGAATAATGGAGCCTCCAGCACCACTCACCCGCAGAGCCGCACTCCACATAGAGAATAATGGAGCCTCCAGCACCACCTCCACCCGCAGAGCCGCACTCCACATAGAGAATAATGGAGCCTCCAGCACCTACCTCCACCCGCAGAGCCCACTCCACATAGAGAATAATGGAGCCTCCAGCACCACTCCACCCGCAGAGCCCACTCCACATAGAGAAAAATGGAGCCTCAGCACCACCTCCACCGCAGAGCCGCACTCCACATAGAGAATAATGGACTCCAGCACCGACCTCCACCCGCAGAGCCACACTCCACATAGAGAATATGGAGCCTCCAGCACCGACCTCACCGCAGAGCCCACTCCACATAGAGAATAATGGAGCCTCAGCACCGACCTCACCCGCAGCCACTCCAATAGAGAATAATGAGCTCACAACTCCACCGCAGAGCCCACTCCAATAGAGATAATGGAGCTCCAGCACCACCTCCACCGCAGAGCACATCCACATAGAGAATAATGGAGCCTCCAGCACGACCTCCACCGCAGACCACCCACATAGAGAATATGAGCCTCAGCACCTACCTCACCGCAGAGCCGCCTCCACATAGAGAATATGGAGCCTCAGCACCGACCTCCACCCGCAGAGCCAACTCCACATAGAGAATAATGGAGCCTCCAGCACCGACCTCACCCGCAGAGCCGCACTCCACATAGAGAATAATGGAGCTCCGCACCGACCTCCACCGCAGAGCGCACTCCAATAGAGAATAATGGAGCCTCCCACGACCTCACCCAGGCCACTCCAAAGAATAATGGAGCCTCCAGCACGACCCCACCGCAGATCCACTCCACATAGAGAATAATGGAGCCTCCAGCACTACCTCCACCCGCAGAGCCACTCCACATAGAGAATAATGGAGCCTCCAGCACCGACCTCCACCCGCAGAGCCGCACTCCACATAGAGAATAATGGAGCCTCCAGCACCGACCTCCACCCGCAGAGCACACTCCACAGAGAAATAATGGAGCTCCAGCACCGACCTCCACCCACAGCCGCACTCCACATAGAGAATAATGGAGCCTCCAGCACCGACCTCCACCCGCAGAGCCACACTCCACATAGAGAATAATGGAGCCTCCAGCACCGACCTCCACCCGCACAGCCACACTCCACATAGAGAATAATGGAGCCTCCAGCACCTACCTCCACCCGCAGAGCCACACTCCACATAGAGAATAATGGAGCCTCCAGCACCGACCTCCACCCGCAGAGCCACACTCCACATATAGAATAATGGAGCCTCCAGCACCGACCTCCACCCGCACAGCCACACTCCACATAGAGAATAATGGAGCCTCCAGCACCGACCTCCACCCGCAGAGCCGCACTCCACATAGAGAATAATGGAGCCTCCAGCACCTACCTCCACCCGCAGAGCTGCACTCCACATAGAGAATAATGGAGCCTCCAGCACCGACCTCCACTCGCAGAGCCGCACTCCACATAGAGAATAATGGAGCCTCCAGCACCGACCTCCACCCGCAGAGCCGCACTCCACATAGAGAATAATGGAGCTTCCAGCACCGACCTCCACCCGCAGAGCCACACTCCACATATAGAATAATGGAACCTCCAGCACCGACCTCCACCCGCAGAGCCGCACTCCACATAGAGAATAATGGAGCCTCCAGCACCTACCTCCACCAGCAGAGCCGCACTCCACATAGAGAATAATGGAGCCTCCAGCACCGACCTCCACCCGCACTCCACATAGAGAATAATGGAGCCTCCAGCACCGACCTCCACTCACAGAGCCGCAATCCACATAGAGAATAATGGAGCCTCCAGCACCTACCTCCACCCGCAGAGCCGCACTCCACATAGAGAATAATGGAGCCTCCAGCACCGACCTCCACCCGCAGAGCCGCACTCCACATAGAGAATAATGGAGCCTCCAGCACCGACCTCCACCCGCAGAGCCACACTCCACATAGAGAATAATGGAGCCTCCAGCACCGACCTCCACCCGCACAGCCACACTCCACATAGAGAATAATGGAGCCTCCAGCACCTACCTCCACCCGCAGAGCCACACTCCACATAGAGAATAATGGAGCCTCCAGCACCGACCTCCACCCGCAGAGCCACACTCCACATATAGAATAATGGAGCCTCCAGCACCGACCTCCACCCGCACAGCCACACTCCACATAGAGAATAATGGAGCCTCCAGCACCGACCTCCACCCGCAGAGCCGCACTCCACATAGAGAATAATGGAGCCTCCAGCACCTACCTCCACCCGCAGAGCTGCACTCCACATAGAGAATAATGGAGCCTCCAGCACCGACCTCCACTCGCAGAGCCGCACTCCACATAGAGAATAATGGAGCCTCCAGCACCGACCTCCACCCGCAGAGCCGCACTCCACATAGAGAATAATGGAGCTTCCAGCACCGACCTCCACCCGCAGAGCCACACTCCACATATAGAATAATGGAACCTCCAGCACCGACCTCCACCCGCAGAGCCGCACTCCACATAGAGAATAATGGAGCCTCCAGCACCTACCTCCACCAGCAGAGCCGCACTCCACATATATGGCTTCTGTGCGCACAGGACCTGTGATGAGGTCACAGGAGGGGAGGAGTCAGGGGTCACAGGAGGGGAGGAGTCAGGGTCACATGATCAGGGGCCTCAGTGTATGAACTCTTATTATAAATTATAAACAATACATCATAATAAATAATAAACTGTATATAAATAAAACAGCTAAAATAAGTAACAGAAACAAAAGAAACCAGCTTCAATAAAACAAAAAGTCCAGAGTCCTTCGTCCTTTAAAGCTATTGCAGCTTCCACAGGAACATTACCCCTAACCAAAATTAACATAAAACATAAAAGAAACATGCACACACACTGACACTCACACACCCCAAAAGAAAAGAAAAAGGCCTCACCTGGCCATACATACAACTTAACTACTATATACACAATAAGACATGCACAAAAATATATATTTTTTTTTTTTCCCCACCACATCACAGGTCCATGAGTTCATGCCCTTTTCACAGTAAGCCTTGTTTTTAACGGGTCCATGAAAGTTTATGCCCTTAGAAATTTACAACCCTCGGGTCCATGACAAGTTCCATGCCCTCCCCTCACACAAAACCCCCCACCCAACCTAAACTATACCCCCCAAACATATAACTATTTACACTTATATAGAATACATAACAGTAACAGATCTACCACACAAGAACACTACATTACATTACATTAAACACAACATTATAAACATTTATAAACATTAACACTATACACTGACCACATAACTTGTAAGGCCCAAGTTCAGCGCTTACAAGCCCAATATCCATTATTTCCTGAATTTACAAAACAAAAAGCTAAATGTGCCACACAGCAGCCCACCGCCGGGAAACTGGAGTCCTAAGAGGCCCCATCCCTAACCACCAACACACGCACCCTGTCCCTCACCAACTAAATTTGTCCCTAAAAGAAAAGAAACTGACCCTAACTATCCCTACCTGTCCCTACCTATCCCTACTCTACCTAGCTTACCAAAACTAACTATCTAGCTATCCCTAAACTGGCCCTCCCTGTCCCTATCTGTCCCTACTTTTCTCTCCCTCAGCACCCACACCACCTTATCTTACCCTACCAACAATCTCACACAGACCAGCTCTCCCTAGGGCACGTTAAAGAAGAAACCCCTCCAAAGCCAAGAGGCCCTCCTCGCACCCAGCCTCTCGAACTCCAAAGAGCGCACCTTCCCCAGGTCACCCAAGATGTTTCTAACCACCTCATCCCGGGGGAGGACTTTCCGCTGCGTGGAAACTAAACTCCGTGCACTCCAAGTGTGGAACCTAATGACTACTCTAACTAGGAATAAAGTGCTCTGTTCTTGGCCACCCAGGGATCTGAATGCCCCATAAGCCCACTCCGGATAAGAAAGGGACACCAGCCTAGGCCAGCCTATGGAAGCACCCACCCTGTTGTAGACCCCTGTATTAAAGGGACACTGAAGGAGGAAGTGCTCCATGCTTTCCAACATGTCACCACACTCCTCACGGGGACAACCCCGATCATCGGAGCTCCTGCACTTCAGGTTGTCCCTTACATACAGCCTCCCATGGAAGCAGCGCCAGGCCAAGTCCCAAAACTTCAAGGGGATCCGCTTGTAATTTAATAACCCAAGCCCAACCTCCAGATCTCGGACTGGGCAATCCTTGAGCACCAGGGACTTCTGGAAATGATGGGTCAACAGAACCCTGCTGTCAAGGAATTTCCTTGACATGGTCCTGATTTCCCACATTCCCAGACCCCACGGGCGGATCACCTTCAGAACCGGGGTAGCATAAGCCGGGAGATGTCCGTGTGGTGTGCGCAGGTCCTTCACCTGCCCTCCTGTCTCCCATTCCTGGAAGAAAGGCCGAAACCAACCCCTGCATCAAAATACCCACGGAGGAGCCCTCTCTGAAAAGAGGTTGGCAACATTGATCTTAAGAAAGGTGTTTATCAGAAACACCACCGGGTTGACCATACCCAACCCACCTAGTCTCCTTGTGCGGTACGTGACCTCTCTCTTAATTAGGTTAAGCCTGTTCCCCCATAACAGCTGGAAGAACAGTCTATAGAACCGTGTCCAGAGAGGTTCTGGCAAGATGCAGACACTGCCCAGGTATATTAACAAGGGAAGCAGAAAGCCTTTGACCAAGCTGATCCTTTTCCTCAGGGTTAAAGACCAACCCTTCCACTGGTCCACCTTTTGGGCGGCGATCTTAAGTCTGCCCTCCCAATTTTGCTGGGGGTAGTCCCCAGGGCCAAATTCAACACCTAGGATTTTGGCGGAGTTCTGGGGCCCTGGAAGGGTGTCCGGGAGATCAAAACTAGAATCTCCCCCTCCCAGCCAGAGACTTTCGCATTTTTCCCGGTTGATCATGGACCCGACGCCTCCGAGTAGCGCTCGACCTCAGACATGACCCAATCCGCCTCCTCTCTCGAGGACACAAAGAGGGAGACGTTGTCAGCATACGCTACCACCCACAGAGTGGCCCCCGGCTCCGCCCGGTCCATCCCGACTCCCACAAACGGTCCACAATCTACCCTCCTCAAGAAGGGATCGATCGCGAACATGTATAAAAGTGGGCTCAGAGGACAACCCTGGCGGACCCTGGAACTCACCTCAAAAGGGTGACCAACCCAATCGTTCACAAGTGGAAAGTCTCAGCCCCCTGGTATAAGGTCTCTAACCAATTTACAAACCTCCCAGGCAGACCGTACCTCAAAAGGACAGAGCAGAGGTACTCGTGATTCACCCGGTCAAAGGCCTTCGCTTGATCTAAGGACAGCAAGTACCCCGTCCAGTGACTCGTCCTGCCCTGCTCCACTGCCTCTCTGACACAGAGCACTACACTAAAAGTACTGCAGCCTGGAACAAAGCAGTGCTGAGCCCCCGAAAGGAGCCTGGTGTCACGCTGTCTAATGATATGACTACAATGTCAGTAAACTATTTATACAGGAACCACACTCTATACAACATATAGTTTAGCAACATAAGAATGTAAGTATAAAATAGATTTACCTGACACAATATCAGCAGAACTTAGGGTTAATCTTGAGGACTAGATGTGCAGAGACGATATCAGTTGAACTCAGGGTTAATCTTGAGGACTTGATGAGCTGTAACAGGAAAGAGGAGGACCGGGGTCTAACCTGACCCTACACTGGGGTCCTAACTAATCCCTTACCTTGGAGGTACTGATAATGGTTCAGAGGTCCAAGTCTCCAGCCTAAAGGTACTGCCACACTAAGCTATCCCGCTAGCGATCTCGTTAGCGTTGCATACTAATGAGATCGCTAGCGGGATTGTTTCTATATCGCTAAATGCTGCCGCATTTAGCGATATAGTTAACGACGCTATCGCCGTTAGCGATCTTCTTAACGACTTTAGCGGTACAAAAGTACCGCTAAATCGCTAAGAAAAGGTGCCACACAGCGATAAGATACTTACCCAGCGGGAGCGCCGACGATGAAATAGGGTCCGGAACGATTCCAGCGACGAGCGAGATCACAGCAGGAAGCTCGTCGCTGGAAGCTGCCGCACTGAACAACATCGCTAACGGGATCGCTAAATAGTGACGTTTTTTAGCGATCCCGTTAGCGATATTGTTTAGTGTGGCATACCCTTAACCCTGTCTCCTATCAGACCCTGAACCCTGTAATCAGTCCTAAGAAGGATCCTGATTACCACCAAAGGGATATGGGCTGATCTCAGCTAAATACACAGATTAGACATATAAGACAGACAGGATAGCACTCTCTTGCATACACACTCAAACACCGAAGGAACATAAATGGTCTGGGAAATAAACTCTAAGCAAGTTAAGCTTAAAACAACTAAGGAGCTCTCAACTAGAGTCTATACAGATTCATTCCTATCTGTGGTCTGCATGAAGGGTTTCACTGGCAACTCCCCAAGCAGACAACTAGAAACTTAAAGGAAACCAATCAACAAATAATCAATTGCAGCCGGGAGAAACTGCACCCAGTCCCAGCACCGAGCACAGACAGAATTAACTCCCTAGCTGCCAAACACAAAGAAACAGCAACTCAGCTGTGAGAAGTCAAAATGTGCAACCGCGACGATCTTCGTGGCAATGCACACATGACAGTACCCCCCCTTCTACGAGGGGCCTCCGGACCCTCAGGGCCAGGCCTGCCCGGGTGAGTTCTGTGGAAGGTCCGAACCAAACGATCTGCGTTAACATCAGACGCAGGGACCCACGTCCTCTCCTCCGGACCATACCCCTTCCAATGCACCAAGTACTGAAGGGACCGGCGATTCAGGCGAGAGTCAATGATTTTTGATACTTGAAATTCCAAGTTACCATTGACCAACACTGGAGGAGGAGGTAGAGGTGACGGTATGACTGGTGCCACATACCTTTTAAGTAATGACTTGTGGAACACATTATGAATTTTAAAAGTAGAAGGGAGTTCCAGACGAAATGCCACAGGATTAATTATGGAACTGATCCTGTACGGCCCGATGAATCTGGGACCCAGTTTCCAGGAGGGCACTTTAAGTTTTATATTCCTGGTAGACAACCATACCAGATCGTTCACATTCAGATCTGGACCAGAAACTCTCCTCCTATCAGCCATACGTTTGTAACGGTTCCCCATATTACTCAAATTATTCAATACACCTCGCCACACAGAAGCAAGTGACGACGAGAAACGCTCCTCCTCAGGAACCCCAGAAGGACCCCCCCATTGAAAGTACAAAACTGGGGATGAAAACCATATGCCCCAAAAAATGGGGACTTACCAGTGGACTCGCTCCGCCTGTTGTTAAGAGCGAACTCTGCCAGAGGCAAGAAAGATGACCAGTCCTCCTGGTTCTCCGAGACAAAACACCGGAGATATGTCTCTAAACTCTGATTCAGACGCTCTGTCTGACCATTGTTCTGTGGATGAAAAGCCGAGGAAAACGACAATTGCATCCCCGACGTAAACAAAATGCCCTCCAAAATTTGGACACAAACTGAGACCCCCTATCTGACACCACATCAGAAGGCAACCCATGAAGTCTCACGATCTCCCTAATGAACACCTGCGCCAGAGTTTTAGCATTAGGGAGTGCAGGAAGAGCAACGAAATGTGCCATCTTACTGAACCTGTCAACAACCACCAGTATGACAGTATTCCCTGACGACGGAGGAAGATCCGTAATGAAGTCCATAGATAAATGAGTCCATGGACGCTCCGGAAGTTTCAAGGGTAAAAGGGTCCCAGATGGACGGGTATGAGGAGTTTTAGAGCGAGCACAAACCCACAGGACGCGACAAAAGTTATAACATCTTTATTAGCGTTAGGCCACCAAAATCGGCGAGAAAGGAGATCTAAAGTAGCCTTACTCCCTGGATGTCCTGCTAAAGCAGAATTATGATGTGCCTCAATAACCTTTTGTCTCAACTGATTCGGGACAAACAGTCTCCCTGGAGGTCCTGCAGGGGCGTCCCCCTGAGCCTCTAACACCTCCTCCTCAAGCTCAGAACATACAGCCGACACTACCACCCCCTCCTGAAGGATAGGAATCGGGTCATCCGTTTTCCCGGCCCCTGGGAAACTGCGAGACAAAGCATCAGCCTTTACATTCTTAGACCCGGACGATAAGTGACGACAAAATTAAACCTGGTAAAAAACAACGACCATCGAGCTTGTCTGGAATTCAGACGCTTAGCGGATTCTAAATACAGCAGGTTCTTGTGATCAGTAATAACGGTGACCGGGTGGACTGCCCCCTCCAAAAAGTGACGCCATTCTTCAAAAGCCAATTTAATGGCCAAAAGTTCCCTATTGCCGATATCATAATTCCTTTCGGCGGACGACAATTTCTTAGAAAAGAAAGCGCACGGATGCCATTTACCAGGGGACGGACCCTGGGACAATATAGCACCCACCCCTACGTCAGACGCGTCCACCTCCACAATGAACGGCTGAGATACATCTGGTTGGATGAGAACGGGTGCCGAAGCAAAACATCTCTTTAAAGAGGAAAAGGCTTGGCAAGCTTTGTCCGACCACCTAGAAAAATCCGTCCCTTTTCTCGTCATGTCAGTGAGAGGTTTGACGACAGACGAGAAATTACAAATAAATTTCCGGTAGTAATTAGCAAACCCCAAAAAACGCTGCAGAGCCTTAAGATCCCCTGGCTGATCCCATTCAAGCACTGCTCTCACCTTTTCAGGGTCCATACGGAAACCGGAGGCTGACACCAAAAAACCCAAAAACTGAAGTTCCTGTACGGCAAATACACACTTCTCCAGTTTGGCGTATAGTTTATTGTCTCGCAAGATCTGCAACACCTGTCTCACATGCTCCTGATGAGACACAAGATCTGGCGAGTAAATTAAAATGTCATCCAAATATACGACCACAAACACCCCCACAAGGTGACGAAAAATATCATTAACAAAATGTTGGAATACTGCTGGTGCAGTAGTCAGACCAAAAGGCATGACTAGGTTCTCATAATGTCCCTCCGGCGTGTTAAACGCCGTTTTCCACTCATCCCCCTCTTTTATCCTAATAAGATTATACGCCCCCCTGAGATCCAATTTAGAAAACCATTTGGCGCCAACAATTTGATTGAAGAGATCAGGAATCAGAGGGAGTGGATACGGATCTCGAACAGTAATCCGATTAAGTTCGCGGAAATCCAAACAAGGGCGTAGGCCTCCATCTTTTTTCTTCACAAAGAAGAACCCCGCGGCTACTGGGGAAGATGAAGGTCTAATATGCCCTTTGGCCAGACTTTCAGAAATATAATCTTTCATAGCCTGCCTCTCAGGACCAGAAAGATTATACAACCTAGCTTTAGGTAACTTAGCATCAGGAAGAAGATTAATAGAGCAGTCATACACACGATGAGGAGGCAACTCCCGACACCCCTCCTCAGAAAAAACATCCCAAAATCCTCCAAAAAAGGAGGCAATGTACTAGGTACGACCGCACTGATGACTGTGTTCATGCAGTTGCTTTTGCAAAACTCACCCCATTGGCTTATCTCTCTGGACTGCCAATTAATTACAGGGTTATGTTTAACCAGCCAAGGAAGTCCCAACACAATGGGAGTAGGTAGACCCTCCAACACATAACAAGATAATTGTTCCCTATGTATTGTCCCTACCCGAAGGTCAATGTTATGAACCTCATGAACAAAGCTACCTTGGCCGAGAGGCCTGGCGTCAATGGAAAAAATAGGGATCGGTTTGACCAATACACTCAGATGCATACCTTGAGCCTGAGCAAACTGAGCGTCAACCAGATTGGCGCCGGAACCACTATCCAGAAGAACAGACTGTAACGGGTCTGGTAGGTGGAACCACTGACGGAAACGGGTCTGGTTGGTGGAACCACTAAGCTTTATTATACAAGACAATTTACTTGCAAGAGAGCGGGTGGCATCCGGGAATAGGACAGGGAATCACGGCAATTAGCCAGGCAGTCTCTGGACAGGCAGGTTGTCACAATAAGTGACCAAGGAAGTCTCTGGACAGGCAGGTTGTCACGGCAAGTGACCTGGGCAGTCTCTGGACAGGCAGGTTGTCACGGCAAGTGACCTGGGCAGTCTCTGGACAGGCAGGTTGTCACGGCAAGTGACCAGGGCAGTCTCTGGACAGGCAGGTTGTCACGGCAAGTGACCAGGGCAGTTGTGTAGCCCTGGTACACAATACCAGGAGGATGAGTGGAGAGGTAATGGTTAAGGGCTCTTCATGACATCACGTACACTTCGGACACACCCAGCAGGGGTGTAGAGGGGAGTGTGAGCAGTCAGTGTCCGGTCTTCAGAGAGAACGGTCAAGCCTGGACTTGAGGAGAGGAAGAGATCCAGTCTGAGCCTGTTTAGCAGTTCAGAAAGTGGAGGCCAGTAAGGGCGAGATATAGATCACCTCAGCCTGGTCAGAGCTGTGCCCCACTGGAAAACGGACTGAGATATCTATTAAGAGTTGAGCAAATCGAAGGGCAAAGTGGAAGAGAACAGAGAAGTGCCATAGGTATAGGATACCTGTACATTGTAACCGGTCACTGGGGACCGAAGGATCACTATAGCTTTACGCATAGTGGTAAGAAAACCAGAGGCTTATCGGACCTTAGGTCGCGGCAAGCATCCCTGAAGAGTCAGTACGTATCTGGGGTCAGGGAGAGTGAGAACCTTGAGCCTGATCAGCAAGAATAGGAACTCAGCTCTCTCATTGGAAGGCTCCGACCACAAAAACTGACCGGGCAGTACAGCTTTGGAATAGCTGGAATTATAGAGGGAACTACGCTTCAGGCTGGTTGGACTCATCATTTTTGGACAGTAAAGGAGGCCCCTAACTTGCTTAACCGTTGCCTCAAAGCTCATCCTCCATCAACCCCATCAGCCTCCCTGGGACCTGCCTTACCATCTTACAAGTAAAAGGTATGGAAAGACGCTGACGTGTGAGACTGAGTTATTTATTTGCATGCCTGCACAACCCTGCTTTAACTACCGACCTGAGGGAAGAGTCCCACCTGTAGGGACCCGACATCTAGCTGCCTCACCATCCCTCAGAGATCTACAGCAGCGCTGGTACAAATTACCAGAGACTACAGGTGGCGTCACGAACTGTATATAAATCTATCCCCTGTAAATATATCCCCAACATACGCCAGACCGCCAGGGCCACAGACCGAGCCACCGCTACCTGTGACAATCCCCATAGACTTCCATGGGCTCGGCTCTGAGTACCCCATTGGCCTGGTAACCCACAATTGTGGTGGCGGGTCGACACAAAACTTTGGCGTCACGAACAGGATACGAAACTTGCAGCATTGCGAGCCCTGTGTGCCTGTGGAGTGTTTTGGTGAAAAAGACTGTTGCTGTTGTTTGGCGCCAAATACCGCCATATTTGCCGCCAGATTCACGCCCTAAGGCGCTGGAGAAGAAGGTGGGCGTACCTGAAAGAGCGCGCAGAGTCTTGGACACGCCCCCGGCTCTGACTCATCGGCAGGTCCTGCAACAGGAAGTGAACGCTCTGACATCAGAGCGCCTGCGACGAAGGTCCTGCTCTCACTGCGGTGCCTGTGAAATAGCAGCGTCTGAAACCGGTAGGCTCCGTTTAACCAAGGGGGCGCTAAGATGTCACAACAACCGGCTGACAGTGCGGCCCCGGCCGGAGGCCCCAATCCCGCACCGCCTGGTATTGCAGCGCCAGATGGGGGTGCAGGCCCAGCACCCAGTCCGGTAGTCCCGATCATGCCACTAACGCTCCCATATATGCCTGGGGCGAAATGGCTTCCCCAATACAGCGGTGAGCCAGGCACTTTAGCAGGCTTCAAGCGGAAGTTATGCAGCATCCTAGAAATGTACTCCATGCCTGAGAGACAAAAAGCTGCTGTGCTAATAGGGCAGTTAACCGGCGCTGCTGAGAGGGAAGTGGAGACTTGGGATACCGTTGATCAGGAGTCGGTACCTGCGATCTTCCTTAAGCTGCATGCCATATTTGAAGACCACACAGAAACGGATCTCCGGATGGCCTTCTACCACTGTTCACAACAGCCAGGTGACAGCATCCGGGACTATGCTTGCCGACTACAGGGAGCCCTGAGAGCCCTCAAGCAGATTAACCCCTTAAGGACAGAGCCATTTTGCAGCTTAATGACCGGGCCAATTTTTACAATTCTGACCACTGTCACTTTATGAGGTTATAACTCTGGAACGCTTTAACGAATCCCGCTGATTCTGAGATTGTTTTTTCGTGACATATTGTACTTCACGTTAGTGGTAAAATTTCTTTGATATGACTTGTGTTTATTTATGAAAAAAACGGAAATATGGCGAAAATTTTGAAAATTTAACAATTTTCAAACTTTAAATTTTTATGCCCTTAAATCAGAGAGATATGTCACACAAATTTCTTAATAAATAACATTTCCCACATGTCTGCTTTACATCAGCACAATTTTGGGACCAAAATTTTTTTTTGTTACGAAGTTATAAGGGTTAAAAGTTGACCAGCGATTTCTCATTTTTACAACACCATTTTTTTTTAGGGACCACATCACATTTGAAGTCACTTTGAGGGGTCTATATGATAGAAAATGCCCAAAAGTGACACCATTCTAAAAACTGCACCCTCAAGGTGCTCAAAACCACATTCAAGAAGTTTATTAACCCTTCAAGTGCTTCACAGGAGCTGAAGCAATGTGGAAGGAAAAAATTGACATTTAACTTTTTTTGCAAAAGCTTTACTTCGGAACCAAGTTTTTTTATTTTCACAAGTGTTAAAAGAAAAAATGAACTACAAAATTTGTTGTGCAATTTCTTCTGAATACTTCGATACCCCATATGTGGGGGTAAACCACTTTTTGGGTGCGTGGCAGAGGTCGCAAGGGAAGGAGCGCCGTTTGACTTTTTCAACGCAGAATTGGCTGAATGCCATGTCGCGTTTAGATAGCCCCTGATGTGCCTAAACAGTGGAAACACCCCACAAGTGACCCCATTTTGGATACAAGACCCCTTAAGGAACTTATCTAGATGTGTGGTGAGAACTTTGAACCTCCAAGTGCTTCACACAAGTTTATAACCTAGAGCCGTGAAAAAAAAAAAAAAAAATTTTTTTCCACAAAAATGATCTTTTCACCCCAATTTTTAATTTCCCAAGGGTAATAAGACCGCAAAAGTTTTTGTGCAATTTGTCCTGAGCATGCTGATACCCCATATGTGGGGGTAAACCACTTTTTGGGCGCACGGCAGAGGTCGCAAGGGAAGGAGCGCTGTTTGACTTTTTCAACGCAGAATTGGCTGGATGCCATGTCGCGTTTAGAGAGCCCCTGATGTGCCTAAACAGTGGAAACCCCCAACAAGTGACCCCATTTTGGAAACTAGACCCCCTAAGGAACTTATCTAGATGTGTGGTGAGCACTTTGAACCTCCAAGTGATTCACACAAGTTTATAACGTAGAGCCGTGAAAATAAAAAATCATATTTTTTCCACAAAAATGATCTTTTCACCCCAATTTTTATTTTCCCAAGGGTAACAAGACCCCAAAAGTTTTTGTGCAATTTGTCCTGAGCATGCCGATACCCCATATGTTGGGGTAAACCACTTTTTGGGCGCACGGCAGAGGTCGCAAGGGAAGGAGCTCCGTTTGACTTTTTCAACGCGGAATTGGCTGGACGCCATGTCGCATTTGTAGAGGCCCTGATGTGTCTAAACAGTGGAAACCCCCACAAGTGACCCCATTTTGGAAACTAGACCCCCTAAGGAACTTATCTAGATGTGTGGTGAGCACTTTGAAGCCCCAAGTGCTTCACAGAAGTTTATAACGCCCGGGCGTGAAAATAAAAAATCATATTTTTTCCACAAACCTGATCGTTTAGTCCCCAATTTTTTATTTTCACAAGGGTAACAGGAGAAATTGGACAACAAAAGTTGTTGTACAATTTGTCCTGAGTATGCTGATACCCCATATATGGGGGGGGACCACTGTTTGGGCGCACGGCAGGGCTTGGAATGGAAGCAGCACCGTTTGACTTTTTCAAACCAAAATTGGCTGGAATTGAGATTGGACACCATGTCGCGTTTGGAGAGCCCCTGATGCGCCTAAACAGTGGAAACCCCCCACAAGTAACACCATTTTGGAAACTAGACCACCTATGGAACTTATCTAGATCCGCTGTGAGCACTTTGAACCCCCAAGTGTTTCACAAAAGTTTATAATGCCTGGGTGTGAAAAAAAAAAAAAACAATTTTCCACAAAAATGATTTTTTAGTCCCAAATTTTTGATTTTTCACAAGGAAATTGGACCCAAAAGTTGTTGTCCAATTTGTCCTGAGTACGCTGGTACCAAATATGTGGGGGGGGAAACTGTTTTGGCGCACAGCAGGGCTTGGAAAGGAAGTAATAATGTTTTGGAATGCAGACGTTGGTGGGGGTCATGTTCCGTTTGCAGTGCCCCAGATGAGCCTAAACAGTGGAAAACCCCCACAAGTGACCCCATTTTGGAAACTAGACCCCATAAGGAACTTATCTAGATCTGTGGTGAGCACTTTGAACCTCCAAGTGTTTCACAAAAGTTTATAATGCCTGGGTGTGAAAAAAAAAAAATCAATTTTCCACAAAAATGATTTTTTAGTTCCAAATTTTTGATTTTTCACAAGGAAATTGGACCCCAAAAGTTGTTGTCCAATTTGTCCTGAGTACGCTGGTACCAAATATGTGGGGGGGGGAAACTGTTTTGGCGCACAGCAGGGCTTGGAAAGGAAGTAATAACGTTTTGGAATGCAGACGTTGGTGGGGGTCATGTTCCGTTTGCAGTGCCCCAGATGAGCCTAAACAGTGGAAAACCCCCACAAGTGACCCCATTTTGGAAACTAGACCCCATAAGGAACTTATCTAGATCTGTGGTGAGCACTTTGAACCTCCAAGTGTTTCACAAAAGTTTATAATGCCTGGGTGTGAAAAAAAAAAAAATCAATTTTCCACAAAAATGATTTTTTAGTCCCAAATTTTTGATTTTTCACAAGGAAATTGGACCCCAAAAGTTGTTGTCCAATTTGTCCTGAGTACGCTGATACCAAATATGTGGGGGGGGGGGACTGTTTTGGCGCACAGCAGGGCTTGGAAAGGAAGTAATAACGTTTTGGAATGCAGACGTTGGTGGGGTCATGTTCCGTTTGCAGTGCCCCAGATGAGCCTAAACAGTGGAAACCCCCCACAAGTGACCCCATTTTGGAAACTAGACCCCTTAAGGAGCTTATCTAGATGTGTGGTGAGCACTTTGAACCCCCTAGTGCTTCACAGAAATTTATAAACGCAGAGACGTGAAAATGAAAAATCATTTTTTTCTCAAAAATGATTTTTTTAGCCAGCTATTTTTTATTTTCCCAAGGGTAATCGGAGAAATTAGAACCCCAAAATTGGTGTGCAATTTGTCCTGAGTATGCTGATACCCCATATGTTGGGGTAAACCACTGTTTGGGCGCACGGCAGGGCTCGGAAGGGAGGGAGCGCCATTTGACTTTTTGAACGCCACATCGTGTTTGGAGACCCCCTGATGTGCCTAAATAGTGGAAATCCCTCAATTCTAGCTCCAACCCTAATCCCAACACACCCCTAACCCTAATCCCAACCCTAATCCCAACCCTAATTCCAACCCTAATTGTAACCCTAACCTTAATTATAACCTTAATTATAACCCTAACCCTAATTCTAACCCTAATTATAACCCTAACCCTAAGGCTAGGTTCATTTTGCGTTTTACCAGCCCGTTCAACACATAGCGTTTACGGGCTGGTAATGGTATAGCATAACGCGATCGCATTATGCTATACCCGCTAGCGCAGAGGAATCAGCAGATGATTCATCTGCGCTAGCGGTGACGGAGCCCAAACGCTGCAGCCCGCGTCCGAGGCTCCGTCACTGAATGATGGCACGTCGCAAACGCATGCCGCTTTACGGCATGCGTCGCGATGCGCCCTCAAATGGGGGTGAATGGCAGCGTTAACGGACTGCGTTACACCGCGTTATACCGCGGTGTAACGCAGTCCGTCTAACGGACTGCCATAACGCAGTATGAACCCAGCCTAACCCTAACGCTAATTATAACCCTTACCCTAAGGCTGCTTTCACACTTCCAGCGGGCGCCTGTCGGCGCCCCTGGCATTTTGCCGCAGCGCCGCATCAGAAAACCTGATGCGCCGCCGGCGGCCGCATGCGGTTTTTTGCCGGATGGTTTCTGATGCCCGGAGACATCAGAAACCATCCGGCAAAAACAAAAAATGTTACATGCAGCGTTTTGTCCGGCCGCCGCAATGTACATTTGCGCCGTATCCGGACAAAACTGGATGCAACGCATTGACATGCGGCGCCATCCGGCGCTAATGCAAGTCAATGCAAAAAAACGCATGCGGCGCTGCGGCTAAATGCCGGGGGCGCCGTCAGGCGCACACCGGATGTGTGAAACCAGCCTAATGCTAACCCTAACCCTAATTATAACCCTAACCCTAATTATAACCCTAACCCTAACAGAAAAATGAAAATAAATATAATTTCTACTTTTTATTATATGTCCCTAACTAAGGGGGTGATAAATGGGGGGGTTATGTACTGTTTTTTTTATTTTGATCACTGTGATAGTTTATCACAGTGATCAAAATGTACTTTTATGAGAATGAATGAAAAAAAATTTGAATCTGCCGCCAAAGCAGATCGGCGGGCGCACTGCGCATGCGCCCGCCATTTTTGTTTTGCAGGGAGAAGAAGCCGGGATCCTGGGGCCTGCGGGAGGACGGAGGACACCGGTAAGTATACGGGGGGGCGATCGGGGGACCGGGGGACCTTCATCTTCTCCCCTCTGATGTGCGATCACATCAGAGGGGAGAGAAATCATTTTTTTTTTTTTTTTTTTTTTTGCGATCGCGGCTATGCTTGCATAGCCGCGATCGCAACACCGGGATCGGTGAATACCGACCCGGAACATGTTCTCTGGGGTCTCGGCTACCCCTGGTAGCCGAGACCCCAGAGAATATTTGCACATCCCCCCACCAGCACAGCGGCACATAGCGGCGGGCGCACTGGGCATGCGCCCGCCATTGTCTTAACGGCGCCGGCACCGGGGGACACCGGAGGGTCCGGGGGCCACATGGATCTTATTGGGGGCCACATGGGGGTCCTGGGGACCCTTTTTCTCTGTCCTCTGATGTCCGATGACATCAGAGGACAGAGAAATTAAATGGCACAACTTTTTTTTTTTTTTTTGTTGCGGTCGCCGTTATAGGGTTAATAACGGCGATCGCAACATCGGTGTCGGTAAAAACCGACCCGATTCATGTTCTCTGGGGTCTCGGCTACCCCCGGTAGCCGAGACCCCGGAGAAAATGCGCCTCTGGGGGGCGCTATTCACTTTTTCCACAGCGCCGTTAATTAACGGCGCTGTGGTTTAAGTACCCTTAATGACCGCCGTTAAAAGGCGTATCGGCGGTCGTTAAGGGGTTAACAATTTAAATGCTATCGATGAGAATAAAATGCTGAAAGAACAATTTATACAGGGATTGAGATCCCAAGAGGAACGCAGAACTGTAAATTGGTGGTCCTTAGATCATCCGGATGCTACCTTTGATGCCCTAAAGGACATGGCAATAAAAGGGCTGCGGCCCCTGGGCAAACCTGAGGTGGCAACCCAACATCATCAGGCTGAAGTCACTTTGGAACCGGCAGTAACCCCTGTTCCCCGTTAGTGGCCGAAGCCAAAGCGCAGGTGACACCTCCCAGTGAATTGGATTGTCTGCGCTCAGAGGTGCGCCAGCTGACTAAAAATCTGGCCGCTGTGATGAGTGCCCTGCAACTGCGGAAAGAGGAGGAAGGAAAGATCTTGTTAGCTGACTGCCCAGAAGACGTTCCGTGGATGCACCGGAGAAGAAAGAAGACGTCGCCCCCCCGGAGGAGGACAACGCCACCCCCAGGAGCAACCCCTGATCAACACCCTCCTCGTCGAGAGATCATCTGTTACCGATGCAACCGGAAAGGTCATCTGTCTCCACAGTGTCCTTTAAACGGGCAGAACCTGGGTCCAAGGGCCAACACCCAGGAGAATACCCGTCAGGCCCCCTAGACTGGAACCGCAGGTATGTGGGCGGGCGACCCTACCTGTCTATTATTCTAGATGGTATTGCTGTTCCGGCATTGTTAGACACTGGGTCGCAGGTGACCCTAATACCTGATGCCTTATATACCAAGTACTGGTCAATGGACAGTCTTAAACCCCCGAGCCTTGACTTTACCGTGTATGCTTCTAATGGTCTTCCTGTAGAAGTACTCGGGACAAAATGTGTAGATGTAAAAGTGGGCAGGGAGGAGTTGAAAGACCAGGGGCTTCTGGTAGTAAAGACTGTAAATGAGGAGAACGGTTTAAATATAATTTTGGGTACTAACATTATCGGTAATTGTTTGGGAGAAGTTGTGTTCTTGCTCCAACAGCTCGCTGAGATTGCCCGACCAAGGCAGAAAGGAGTAATCCAAAGAGAGATCCGGGCCCTGGTGTGTCAGCAGCAAGCGAAGCTTACAGACGGCGAAATTGGTAATGTACGGGTCACTGACTCGGATCCTATTGTGATACCCCCAATGAGTGAAATGATCATCTGGTGCAGGGCAGCCATAGGTCTGAGAGGACAGAACTACCAAGCTGTAGTAGAACCCCACCATTCAGAACATAGACCTACACTTATGACTGCTAGAGGAGTAGTGGAAGTGGTGAATGGAAGAGTACCGGTACGGCTTCTCAATTGGGGAGATGATGAGGTAAATTTACCCCGTTATGCAACCATTGCTAAACTTCATGCTGTCGACAATAATTCTATTCTCCCGGCTGAGTCCTTAGACTCCTGTCAAATAGCGGAGGACAATGACTCAGCAACCCAGGTGGCGGAATGGTGTCAGCAACTCCATGTTGGGACGGACACCACTCCCGCTCACCAGAAGCAAGGGGTATTACGGGTGGTGCAAGAGTACGCCCAAGTGTTTAGCAAGAATCCACTTGATTTTGGGATAATTAAGGGAGTACAACATCATATCCCTACAGGCAGTCATCCTCCCATCAAAGAGCGGTATAGGCCTATACCTCCAGCTCATTATCAGAAGGCTAAAGAAATGTTGAATGATATGAAGAAAGCCGGGGTGATAAGGGATAGTTGTAGCCCCTGGGCAGCCCCTCTAGTTCTGGTTAAAAAGAAAGATGGTAGTATGAGAATGTGTGTGGATTACAGGCAGGTGAACCGCATAACACACAAGGATGCATACCCGTTACCACATATAGAGGAATCATTAGCTGCTCTGAAAACGGCTAACTACTTTTCTACCCTCGATCTGACTAGTGGTTACTGGCAAGTGGCTGTGGCTGAGGAGGATCGTGAGAAAACGGCTTTCACCACCCCAATGGGGCTCTGTGAGTTTGACAGAATGCCGTTTGGGCTCAGTAGTGCCCCAGGAACATTTCAGAGAGTGATGGAAAACTGTCTGGGACATCTCAATTTTGAAACCGTGCTGCTATACCTAGACGACGTTATCGTGTATTCCAAGACATATGAGGACCATCTGAAGCACCTGGCAGAAGTATTTGAATCCCTGTCCAGGTACGGGATGAAGTTGAAACCCTCAAAATGCCATCTACTCAAACAGAAGGTACAATACTTGGGGCACATCGTCAGTTCGGAAGGAGTAGCGCCGGACCCAGAGAAAGTCACCGCCATCCAGAAGTGGCCGGAGCCGAAAAACCTTAAGGAAGTGCGACAGTTCCTGGGACTAACGGGTTACTACAGAAGGTTCGTGAAAGATTACACGAAGAAGGCAGCTCCTTTACAGGACCTCCTGGTAGGACAATCCTTAAAGAGCAGAAACCCTCCCTTTAACTGGGGTAAAGAACAGGCTGAAGCATTCCAAAAGATGAAAGAGATCCTTACAGGTGATGAGATCTTGGCCTATCCTGATTACAGCCAACCGTTCCTGTTGTACACCGACGCCAGTAATGAAGGTTTGGGAGCAGTTCTCAGTCAGAAGCAGAATGGCCAAGAAAAAGTCATCGCATATGCCAGCAGAAAACTCAGGCCAACTGAGAGGAATCCGGAAAATTATAGCAGCTTCAAGCTGGAGTTTCTGGCGCTGGTCTGGGCCATTACTGAAAGATTTAAGCATTATCTGGCCTCTAATCAGTTCACTGCGTTTACAGATAACAACCCGTTAACGCACCTGGAAACTGCCAAGCTGGGTGCCATGGAGCAGCGATGGATGGCTCGGTTGTCCAATTACCAGTTTACTATCAAGTACCGGGCAGGTCGAAAGAATGCTAATGCTGACGCGTTGTCCCGAAGGCCGCATGACTCTGACACGGAAGAAGAATCGGACGACCTGGAAGAAATTGAGCTACCTGCGTTCCATCGAAATGGGGTAGTCCACGAGCATCGAGTCAACAGAAAGCAGTATGGTGCAACATTAAATCCTTTACCCCATCACAGCTGGAAAGAGACTCAGGACAGTGATCCAGTGGTCAGCCGCATCAAGGAGTTGTTAAGACAGGAAGGTTCCTCCTTGGAAAAGGATGCACCTATGTCAGCAAAGCTCCTGTGGAACGAGAAAAGCAGGTTGTTCCTATACCGTGAGAAGTTGTGCAGGAGATACGTCAACCCCAGAACCCACGAGATAGTCTGGCAAATAGTGGTCCCCAAGGCAGACGTTCAAATGGTGTTGGAAGCATACCACGATCAAGCAGGACACTTTGGCTGGAGAAAGCTGGAGACCCTGTTGAGATGCCGGTTCTACTGGGTAGGGATGCGCAGCTCCATCGAGAGGTGGTGTCGAAACTGTGGACCCTGTGGTCTCAGAAGAAAGGACTACGGTAGTCAGAAGGCACCCCTGCAACCTATCCGGACGACTCGTCCCCTGGAGATTGTGGCCCTGGACCACGTCAAACTGTCGCCAAGTAGATCTGGATACTCATACGCCTTGACCATGGTGGACCATTACTCCAGATTTCTGGTGGTTGTTCCAGTTAAGGACCAGACCGCAGTGACGGCTGCAAAAACCTTTCAAGCAAGCTTCTGCAGACCGCATGGGTATCCGGAGCAAGTATTAACCGATCAGGGACCTGCTTTCGAAGCCGATCTATTCAAGGAGTTCTGTCACATGTACGGGTGTAAGAAAATTAGAACAACACCATATCACCCTCAAACCAACGGTCTTTGCGAAAAAATGAACCATATTGTCCTTGACTTGTTGAGATCCATACCGTTGGAAGACAGGAATCGATGGCCGGATTTACTACCTGATTTGGTTGATTTGTATAACCATATACCTGTAAGTTCAACTAACTGCACTCCAGCTTATCTTATGAGAGCAAGGCCCGGAAGACTACCAATGGATCTAGAACTTGGAGTGGTAGAACCGGAGGCAGACGACGCCATTGAAAACTGGGACATCAATCGGCAAGAGCAGTACAGACGAGTGCAAGTCTGCGTAGAGGAAAGTCTCAACAAGGCACGGGGAAAACAGGAAGATGTTTGCAACAGAAATGCTCCTGCCAAGCCTTTGATGCCTGGAGAGGTAGTATTAAAAAGAAAAAGGAAGATGCACAAATTGGATAACCAGTGGGAGCAAGAACCCTACGTCGTACAAGATTCTAAATATGACAACAGAAAAGTTTGTATCATCAGTAAGGACGGAGGAAGAACAATAACCACTGTGTCCAGAGACCATTTGAAATTGTGTCCAGAACCCTTAAAGCGTTGTGAAAAGAACCCTGTCATCAATCAAGAAGAAAGAAAGGAAGAGGTCATACACACGGATCTGGGAGATTTTCCTGCGGATTGGCCTAGACTGGGAGATGCTGTAATAGTTCCGGTGTTGCAGTTTTATCAGCCACAAGAGGAAGTTCTACCTCCAGTTGTGCCCGTGGTGCCAGTCGAGCCCGTTCAGGAGTTACCCATTCCAGCAACACCTCAACCTATGGAATCTCAAGAAGGATCATCTGAAGCAGCGCCCCATACTATGGGATCCCCTGGTGAAGCTGACTCACACCGCCCAGCCATCAGTACGCTTGCCAGATCCATAGAAAGATTGAGGCAGTTCTATAGTTTGCCGTTACGCAGTGCAGACAGATCACAACTTAATGTACCTGAAGCTACTCCACGTAGATCAGAGCGAACCACCAAAGGGAAGTTACCCATTCAATACCAGCAGTGATTATAACGAATTAATGTGAATATTGTAAAAAGTCTATATATATATATGTGTTTTTCCCTATTATGTCTTATAATGGACTCAGAGGCTGAGGACTGTGCCAGCCCAGAACTTATCTGTATATAGTTGCGCTTCGGTGCCTAATATTGGTTTTACATAAAACCACCACAACTACCTCTGAACAGAAAACCCGTGTGGTGTGGCACTGAGTGAGGTCTGCATTCGGATGTCCTGCAGCCCACCCAGGACCCACGTTGAAGGTTTGGTGCGGGTCCTTCACAAGAATACTGTGTATTTATTGAACATTTTGATGCCTTAATACTTTTTGTATTTTTCTATATTCAATGTGTTGTTTGCAACGTTCAAGACATCCTTACCTCCCGGATGGGACGAATTAATGTTTAATGTTGATGTTTAATGCATAAACAAAATTGTCTCTTTATATTTTACAGCCCGGAGTGCTGTCTTTTACCATGGGGGAATGTGTAGCCCTGGTACACAATACCAGGAGGATGAGTGGAGAGGTAATGGTTAAGGGCTCTTCATGACATCACGTACACTTCGGACACACCCAGCAGGGGTGTAGAGGGGAGTGTGAGCAGTCAGTGTCCGGTCTTCAGAGAGAACGGTCAAGCCTGGACTTGAGGAGAGGAAGAGATCCAGTCTGAGCCTGTTTAGCAGTTCAGAAAGTGGAGGCCAGTAAGGGCGAGATATAGATCACCTCAGCCTGGTCAGAGCTGTGCCCCACTGGAAAACGGACTGAGATATCTATTAAGAGTTGAGCAAATCGAAGGGCAAAGTGGAAGAGAACAGAGAAGTGCCATAGGTATAGGATACCTGCACATTGTAACCGGTCACTGGGGACCGAAGGATCACTATAGCTTTACGCATAGTGGTAAGAAAACCAGAGGCTTATCGGACCTTAGGTCGCGGCAAGCATCCCTGAAGAGTCAGTACGTATCTGGGGTCAGGGAGAGTGAGAACCTTGAGCCTGATCAGCAAGAATAGGAACTCAGCTCTCTCATTGGAAGGCTCCGACCACAAAAACTGACCGGGCAGTACAGCTTTGGAATAGCTGGAATTATAGAGGGAACTACGCTTCAGGCTGGTTGGACTCATCATTTTTGGACAGTAAAGGAGGCCCCTAACTTGCTTAACCGTTGCCTCAAAGCTCATCCTCCATCAACCCCATCAGCCTCCCTGGGACCTGCCTTACCATCTTACAAGTAAAAGGTATGGAAAGACGCTGACGTGTGAGACTGAGTTATTTATTTGCATGCCTGCACAACCCTGCTTTAACTACCGACCTGAGGGAAGAGTCCCACCTGTAGGGGACCCGACATCTAGCTGCCTCACCATCCCCTCAGAGATCTACAGCAGCGCTGGTACAAATTACCAGAGACTACAGGTGGCGTCACGAACTGTATATAAATCTATCCCCTGTAAATATATCCCCAACATACGCCAGACCGCCAGGGCCACAGACCGAGCCACCGCTACCTGTGACAATCCCCATAGACTTCCATGGGCTCGGCTCTGAGTACCCCATTGGCCTGGTAACCCACAATTGTGGTGGCGGGTCGACACAAAACTTTGGCGTCACGAACAGGATACGAAACTTGCAGCATTGCGAGCCCTGTGTGCCTGTGGAGTGTTTTGGTGAAAAAGACTGTTGCTGTTGTTTGGCGCCAAATACCGCCATATTTGCCGCCAGATTCACGCCCTAAGGCGCTGGAGAAGAAGGTGGGCGTACCTGAAAGAGCGCGCAGAGTCTTGGACACGCCCCCGGCTCTGACTCATCGGCAGGTCCTGCAACAGGAAGTGAACGCTCTGACATCAGAGCGCCTGCGACGAAGGTCCTGCTCTCACTGCGGTGCCTGTGAAATAGCAGCGTCTGAAACCGGTAGGCTCCGTTTAACCAAGGGGGCGCTAAGATGTCACAACAACCGGCTGACAGTGCGGCCCCGGCCGGAGGCCCCAATCCCGCACCGCCTGGTATTGCAGCGCCAGATGGGGGTGCAGGCCCAGCACCCAGTCCGGTAGTCCCGATCATGCCACTAACGCTCCCATATATGCCTGGGGCGAAATGGCTTCCCCAATACAGCGGTGAGCCAGGCACTTTAGCAGGCTTCAAGCGGAAGTTATGCAGCATCCTAGAAATGTACTCCATGCCTGAGAGACAAAAAGCTGCTGTGCTAATAGGGCAGTTAACCGGCGCTGCTGAGAGGGAAGTGGAGACTTGGGATACCGTTGATCAGGAGTCGGTACCTGCGATCTTCCTTAAGCTGCATGCCATATTTGAAGACCACACAGAAACGGATCTCCGGATGGCCTTCTACCACTGTTCACAACAGCCAGGTGACAGCATCCGGGACTATGCTTGCCGACTACAGGGAGCCCTGAGAGCCCTCAAGCAGATTAACCCCTTAAGGACAGAGCCATTTTGCAGCTTAATGACCGGGCCAATTTTTACAATTCTGACCACTGTCACTTTATGAGGTTATAACTCTGGAACGCTTTAACGAATCCCGCTGATTCTGAGATTGTTTTTTCGTGACATATTGTACTTCACGTTAGTGGTAAAATTTCTTTGATATGACTTGTGTTTATTTATGAAAAAAACGGAAATATGGCGAAAATTTTGAAAATTTAACAATTTTCAAACTTTAAATTTTTATGCCCTTAAATCAGAGAGATATGTCACACAAATTTCTTAATAAATAACATTTCCCACATGTCTGCTTTACATCAGCACAATTTTGGGACCAAAATTTTTTTTTGTTACGAAGTTATAAGGGTTAAAAGTTGACCAGCGATTTCTCATTTTTACAACACCATTTTTTTTTAGGGACCACATCACATTTGAAGTCACTTTGAGGGGTCTATATGATAGAAAATGCCCAAAAGTGACACCATTCTAAAAACTGCACCCCTCAAGGTGCTCAAAACCACATTCAAGAAGTTTATTAACCCTTCAAGTGCTTCACAGGAGCTGAAGCAATGTGGAAGGAAAAAATTGACATTTAACTTTTTTTGCAAAAGCTTTACTTCGGAACCAAGTTTTTTTATTTTCACAAGTGTTAAAAGAAAAAATGAACTACAAAATTTGTTGTGCAATTTCTTCTGAATACTTCGATACCCCATATGTGGGGGTAAACCACTTTTTGGGTGCGTGGCAGAGGTCGCAAGGGAAGGAGCGCCGTTTGACTTTTTCAACGCAGAATTGGCTGAATGCCATGTCGCGTTTAGATAGCCCCTGATGTGCCTAAACAGTGGAAACACCCCACAAGTGACCCCATTTTGGATACAAGACCCCTTAAGGAACTTATCTAGATGTGTGGTGAGAACTTTGAACCTCCAAGTGCTTCACACAAGTTTATAACCTAGAGCCGTGAAAAAAAAAAAAAAAAATTTTTTTCCACAAAAATGATCTTTTCACCCCAATTTTTAATTTCCCAAGGGTAATAAGACCGCAAAAGTTTTTGTGCAATTTGTCCTGAGCATGCTGATACCCCATATGTGGGGGTAAACCACTTTTTGGGCGCACGGCAGAGGTCGCAAGGGAAGGAGCGCTGTTTGACTTTTTCAACGCAGAATTGGCTGGATGCCATGTCGCGTTTAGAGAGCCCCTGATGTGCCTAAACAGTGGAAACCCCCAACAAGTAACCCCATTTTGGAAACTAGACCCCCTAAGGAACTTATCTAGATGTGTGGTGAGCACTTTGAACCTCCAAGTGATTCACACAAGTTTATAACGTAGAGCCGTGAAAATAAAAAATCATATTTTTTCCACAAAAATGATCTTTTCACCCCAATTTTTATTTTCCCAAGGGTAACAAGACCCCAAAAGTTTTTGTGCAATTTGTCCTGAGCATGCCGATACCCCATATGTTGGGGTAAACCACTTTTTGGGCGCACGGCAGAGGTCGCAAGGGAAGGAGCTCCGTTTGACTTTTTCAACGCGGAATTGGCTGGACGCCATGTCGCATTTGTAGAGGCCCTGATGTGTCTAAACAGTGGAAACCCCCCACAAGTGACCCCATTTTGGAAACTAGACCCCCTAAGGAACTTATCTAGATGTGTGGTGAGCACTTTGAAGCCCCAAGTGCTTCACAGAAGTTTATAACGCCCGGGCGTGAAAATAAAAAATCATATTTTTTCCACAAACCTGATCGTTTAGTCCCCAATTTTTTATTTTCACAAGGGTAACAGGAGAAATTGGACAACAAAAGTTGTTGTACAATTTGTCCTGAGTATGCTGATACCCCATATATGGGGGGGGACCACTGTTTGGGCGCACGGCAGGGCTTGGAATGGAAGCAGCACCGTTTGACTTTTTCAAACCAAAATTGGCTGGAATTGAGATTGGACACCATGTCGCGTTTGGAGAGCCCCTGATGCGCCTAAACAGTGGAAACCCCCCACAAGTAACACCATTTTGGAAACTAGACCACCTATGGAACTTATCTAGATCCGCTGTGAGCACTTTGAACCCCCAAGTGTTTCACAAAAGTTTATAATGCCTGGGTGTGAAAAAAAAAAAAAAACAATTTTCCACAAAAATGATTTTTTAGTCCCAAATTTTTGATTTTTCACAAGGAAATTGGACCCCAAAAGTTGTTGTCCAATTTGTCCTGAGTACGCTGGTACCAAATATGTGGGGGGGGAAACTGTTTTGGCGCACAGCAGGGCTTGGAAAGGAAGTAATAATGTTTTGGAATGCAGACGTTGGTGGGGTCATGTTCCGTTTGCAGTGCCCCAGATGAGCCTAAACAGTGGAAAACCCCCACAAGTGACCCCATTTTGGAAACTAGACCCCATAAGGAACTTATCTAGATCTGTGGTGAGCACTTTGAACCTCCAAGTGTTTCACAAAAGTTTATAATGCCTGGGTGTGAAAAAAAAAAAATCAATTTTCCACAAAAATGATTTTTTAGTTCCAAATTTTTGATTTTTCACAAGGAAATTGGACCCCAAAAGTTGTTGTCCAATTTGTCCTGAGTACGCTGGTACCAAATATGTGGGGGGGGAAACTGTTTTGGCGCACAGCAGGGCTTGGAAAGGAAGTAATAACGTTTTGGAATGCAGACGTTGGTGGGGGTCATGTTCCGTTTGCAGTGCCCCAGATGAGCCTAAACAGTGGAAAACCCCCACAAGTGACCCCATTTTGGAAACTAGACCCCATAAGGAACTTATCTAGATCTGTGGTGAGCACTTTGAACCTCCAAGTGTTTCACAAAAGTTTATAATGCCTGGGTGTGAAAAAAAAAAAATCAATTTTCCACAAAAATGATTTTTTAGTCCCAAATTTTTGATTTTTCACAAGGAAATTGGACCCCAAAAGTTGTTGTCCAATTTGTCCTGAGTACGCTGATACCAAATATGTGGGGGGGGGGACTGTTTTGGCGCACAGCAGGGCTTGGAAAGGAAGTAATAACGTTTTGGAATGCAGACGTTGGTGGGGGTCATGTTCCGTTTGCAGTGCCCCAGATGAGCCTAAACAGTGGAAACCCCCCACAAGTGACCCCATTTTGGAAACTAGACCCCTTAAGGAGCTTATCTAGATGTGTGGTGAGCACTTTGAACCCCCTAGTGCTTCACAGAAATTTATAAACGCAGAGACGTGAAAATGAAAAATCATTTTTTTTTCTCAAAAATGATTTTTTTAGCCAGCTATTTTTTATTTTCCCAAGGGTAATCGGAGAAATTAGAACCCCAAAATTGGTGTGCAATTTGTCCTGAGTATGATGATACCCCATATGTTGGGGTAAACCACTGTTTGGGCGCACGGCAGGGCTCGGAAGGGAGGGAGCGCCATTTGACTTTTTGAACGCCACATCGTGTTTGGAGACCCCCTGATGTGCCTAAATAGTGGAAATCCCTCAATTCTAGCTCCAACCCTAATCCCAACACACCCCTAACCCTAATCCCAACCCTAATCCCAACCCTAATTCCAACCCTAATTGTAACCCTAACCTTAATTATAACCTTAATTATAACCCTAACCCTAATTCTAACCCTAATTATAACCCTAACCCTAAGGCTAGGTTCATTTTGCGTTTTACCAGCCCGTTCAACACATAGCGTTTACGGGCTGGTAATGGTATAGCATAACGCGATCGCATTATGCTATACCCGCTAGCGCAGAGGAATCAGCAGATGATTCATCTGCGCTAGCGGTGACGGAGCCCAAACGCTGCAGCCCGCGTCCGAGGCTCCGTCACTGAATGATGGCACGTCGCAAACGCATGCCGCTTTACGGCATGCGTCGCGATGCGCCCTCAAATGGGGGTGAATGGCAGCGTTAACGGACTGCGTTACACCGCGTTATACCGCGGTGTAACGCAGTCCGTCTAACGGACTGCCATAACGCAGTATGAACCCAGCCTAACCCTAACGCTAATTATAACCCTTACCCTAAGGCTGCTTTCACACTTCCAGCGGGCGCCTGTCGGCGCCCCTGGCATTTTGCCGCAGCGCCGCATCAGAAAACCTGATGCGCCGCCGGCGGCCGCATGCGGTTTTTTGCCGGATGGTTTCTGATGCCCGGAGACATCAGAAACCATCCGGCAAAAACAAAAAATGTTACATGCAGCGTTTTGTCCGGCCGCCGCAATGTACATTTGCGCCGTATCCGGACAAAACTGGATGCAACGCATTGACATGCGGCGCCATCCGGCGCTAATGCAAGTCAATGCAAAAAAACGCATGCGGCGCATCAGATTTTCTGATGCGGCGCTGCGGCTAAATGCCGGGGGCGCCGTCAGGCGCACACCGGATGTGTGAAACCAGCCTAATGCTAACCCTAACCCTAATTATAACCCTAACCCTAATTATAACCCTAACCCTAACAGAAAAATGAAAATAAATATAATTTCTACTTTTTATTATATGTCCCTAACTAAGGGGGTGATAAATGGGGGGGTTATGTACTGTTTTTTTTATTTTGATCACTGTGATAGTTTATCACAGTGATCAAAATGTACTTTTATGAGAATGAATGAAAAAAAATTTGAATCTGCCGCCAAAGCAGATCGGCGGGCGCACTGCGCATGCGCCCGCCATTTTTGTTTTGCAGGGAGAAGAAGCCGGGATCCTGGGGCCTGCGGGAGGACGGAGGACACCGGTAAGTATACGGGGGGGCGATCGGGGGACCGGGGGACCTTCATCTTCTCCCTCTGATGTGCGATCACATCAGAGGGGAGAGAAATCATTTTTTTTTTTTTTTTTTTTTTGCGATCGCGGCTATGCTTGCATAGCCGCGATCGCAACACCGGGATCGGTGAATACCGACCCGGAACATGTTCTCTGGGGTCTCGGCTACCCCTGGTAGCCGAGACCCCAGAGAATATTTGCACATCCCCCCACCAGCACAGCGGCACATAGCGGCGGGCGCACTGGGCATGCGCCCGCCATTGTCTTAACGGCGCCGGCACCGGGGGACACCGGAGGGTCCGGGGGCCACATGGATCTTATTGGGGGCCACATGGGGGTCCTGGGGACCCTTTTTCTCTGTCCTCTGATGTCCGATGACATCAGAGGACAGAGAAATTAAATGGCACAACTTTTTTTTTTTTTTTTTTGTTGCGGTCGCCGTTATAGGGTTAATAACGGCGATCGCAACATCGGTGTCGGTAAAAACCGACCCGATTCATGTTCTCTGGAGTCTCGGCTACCCCCGGTAGCCGAGACCCCGGAGAAAATGCGCCTCTGGGGGGCGCTATTCACTTTTTCCACAGCGCCGTTAATTAACGGCGCTGTGGTTTAAGTACCCTTAATGACCGCCGTTAAAAGGCGTATCGGCGGTCGTTAAGGGGTTAACAATTTAAATGCTATCGATGAGAATAAAATGCTGAAAGAACAATTTATACAGGGATTGAGATCCCAAGAGGAACGCAGAACTGTAAATTGGTGGTCCTTAGATCATCCGGATGCTACCTTTGATGCCCTAAAGGACATGGCAATAAAAGGGCTGCGGCCCCTGGGCAAACCTGAGGTGGCAACCCAACATCATCAGGCTGAAGTCACTTTGGAACCGGCAGTAACCCCCTGTTCCCCGTTAGTGGCCGAAGCCAAAGCGCAGGTGACACCTCCCAGTGAATTGGATTGTCTGCGCTCAGAGGTGCGCCAGCTGACTAAAAATCTGGCCGCTGTGATGAGTGCCCTGCAACTGCGAAAGAGGAAGAAGGGAAGATCTTGTTAGCTGACTGCCCAGAAGACGTTCCGTGGATGCACCGGAGAAGAAAGAAGACGTCGCCCCCCCGGAGGAGGACAACGCCACCCCCAGGAGCAACCCCTGATCAACACCCTCCTCGTCGAGAGATCATCTGTTACCGATGCAACCGGAAAGGTCATCTGTCTCCACAGTGTCCTTTAAACGGGCAGAACCTGGGTCCAAGGGCCAACACCCAGGAGAATACCCGTCAGGCCCCCTAGACTGGAACCGCAGGTATGTGGGCGGGCGACCCTACCTGTCTATTATTCTAGATGGTATTGCTGTTCCGGCATTGTTAGACACTGGGTCGCAGGTGACCCTAATACCTGATGCCTTATATACCAAGTACTGGTCAATGGACAGTCTTAAACCCCCGAGCCTTGACTTTACCGTGTATGCTTCTAATGGTCTTCCTGTAGAAGTACTCGGGACAAAATGTGTAGATGTAAAAGTGGGCAGGGAGGAGTTGAAAGACCAGGGGCTTCTGGTAGTAAAGACTGTAAATGAGGAGAACGGTTTAAATATAATTTTGGGTACTAACATTATCGGTAATTGTTTGGGAGAAGTTGTGTTCTTGCTCCAACAGCTCGCTGAGATTGCCCGACCAAGGCAGAAAGGAGTAATCCAAAGAGAGATCCGGGCCCTGGTGTGTCAGCAGCAAGCGAAGCTTACAGACGGCGAAATTGGTAATGTACGGGTCACTGACTCGGATCCTATTGTGATACCCCCAATGAGTGAAATGATCATCTGGTGCAGGGCAGCCATAGGTCTGAGAGGACAGAACTACCAAGCTGTAGTAGAACCCCACCATTCAGAACATAGACCTACACTTATGACTGCTAGAGGAGTAGTGGAAGTGGTGAATGGAAGAGTACCGGTACGGCTTCTCAATTGGGGAGATGATGAGGTAAATTTACCCCGTTATGCAACCATTGCTAAACTTCATGCTGTCGACAATAATTCTATTCTCCCGGCTGAGTCCTTAGACTCCTGTCAAATAGCGGAGGACAATGACTCAGCAACCCAGGTGGCGGAATGGTGTCAGCAACTCCATGTTGGGACGGACACCACTCCCGCTCACCAGAAGCAAGGGGTATTACGGGTGGTGCAAGAGTACGCCCAAGTGTTTAGCAAGAATCCACTTGATTTTGGGATAATTAAGGGAGTACAACATCATATCCCTACAGGCAGTCATCCTCCCATCAAAGAGCGGTATAGGCCTATACCTCCAGCTCATTATCAGAAGGCTAAAGAAATGTTGAATGATATGAAGAAAGCCGGGGTGATAAGGGATAGTTGTAGCCCCTGGGCAGCCCCTCTAGTTCTGGTTAAAAAGAAAGATGGTAGTATGAGAATGTGTGTGGATTACAGGCAGGTGAACCGCATAACACACAAGGATGCATACCCGTTACCACGTATAGAGGAATCATTAGCTGCTCTGAAAACGGCTAACTACTTTTCTACCCTCGATCTGACTAGTGGTTACTGGCAAGTGGCTGTGGCTGAGGAGGATCGTGAGAAAACGGCTTTCACCACCCCAATGGGGCTCTGTGAGTTTGACAGAATGCCGTTTGGGCTCAGTAGTGCCCCAGGAACATTTCAGAGAGTGATGGAAAACTGTCTGGGACATCTCAATTTTGAAACCGTGCTGCTATACCTAGACGACGTTATCGTGTATTCCAAGACATATGAGGACCATCTGAAGCACCTGGCAGAAGTATTTGAATCCCTGTCCAGGTACGGGATGAAGTTGAAACCCTCAAAATGCCATCTACTCAAACAGAAGGTACAATACTTGGGGCACATCGTCAGTTCGGAAGGAGTAGCGCCGGACCCAGAGAAAGTCACCGCCATCCAGAAGTGG
>JARQOD010000003.1:5574645-5638142 GCA_033576555.1 Oophaga sylvatica | reverse complement strand
CCCACCTAGTCTCCTCGTACGGTACGTGACCTCTCTCTTAATTAGGTTAAGACTGTTCCCCCATAACAGCTGGAAGAACAGGTTATAGACCAGTGTCCAGAGAGGTTCTGGCAAGACGCAGACACTGCCCAGGTATATTAACAAGGGAAGCAGAAAGCCTTTGGCCAAGTTGACCCTTTCCCTCTGGGTTAAAGACCAACCCTTCCACTGGTCCACCTTTTGGGTGGCGATCTTAAGTCTGCCCTCCCAATTTTGCTGGGGTAGTCCCCGGGGCCAAATTCGATGCTAGGATTTTGGCGGAGATCTGGGGCCCTGAAAGGGTGTCCTGTTGTGAATGTGTTGGAGATGAGTTCTGAGCAGAAGCTCCCTCTGGTGGTTGCAGACAGTGCTGAACTATTTAGTGAAGATTGGCAATCAGGAGTTACAGACTGGTCCTATATAAGGGAGGTTCCCTCCCATCAGGGTTGCCGGTGATCAATTGTTCTTGTCTAACTGCTGTTGTTCCTGGTTCACTTGGAAGCCTGCTGAATCTTGCCTCTTCTCCTGCTCTCAGATAAGACATTTTCTGTTTTTATTTCTGTGCTTGCTTTTTGCATTGTTTCCTGCACTCTTGTGGAGGTCAGCCAGGTCCCCTCCGGGGGGCTTGTGCTCCTCTCAGTTTATCTGAGCCTCTGTTATTTGTTCATTTGCCTTTTCCAGTTTTTTCAGTGGCTGCGGCTTAGTTTTGTTACACCAGAGAACTAATTTAGGTGGTAGAGGTCGTGTGATCTCAGGTGTTTTTGTAATTAGTAGAGTTGGTTTTTTGGGATTGCAGTAAGTTTTCCTTCCTATCCTTTTTCTGTCTAGGAAGTTTGGGCCCCAACGTTTGCTCATACTATTTTCTGTCTGTGTTTGTGTTTCCTCTTGGGGGTCTGCTCCGGGGCAGATAGCTTTCCTCTTTCTATCTTTAGGTGTAGCTAGCTTCTCAGGCTGTGACGAGGCGTCTAGGACCAATGTAGGTACGCTCCACGGCTGCCTTTAGTTGTGGTGGTTAGTCAGGGTACTGCAATCCAGTAGATTCCAACCTCTCTGGTGTATTGCCGTTTTTGCCTGCTCTCCTCAGCTACCAAAACATAACAGTATCACAGGCCAAACTGAAAATTATATGGTACTCACAGAAGGGAAAAATAGTGTGAAGAAAAAAAAAAAAAAAGTTGTCAGAATTTTTTTTTTTTGTTTGTTGCATTTTTTTTCCTCTGTTTCTCTGAGTGCTGAGGAGGATTTTTTTTTTCTCTCAATGGAGCTTGCTCAGTTGTCTGGCCGTGTGGATCAGCTTGCCACTGAAGTTCAGAGTATTGCTACCTATCTTGCAGGGTTGCCGGTTGTGGAACTTAGGATCCCCATGCCAGATTTATTTTTGGGGGATCGAGCTAAATTTCTGAATTTCAAAAATAACTGTAAGTTGTTTTTTTGCCTTAAAACCTAAGTCCTCAGGGAACGTAGCACAGCAGGTTCAAATTGTCATCTCTCTCCTGCGCGGCGATCCTCAGGATTGGGCTTTTTCCCTGACACCTGGGGACCCTGTTTTGAGTAATGTCGATGCATTTTTTCTGGCTCTGGGGTTATTGTACGATGAACCTAATGTCACTGATCAAGCTGAAAAAACCTTGTTGGCATTAAATCAGGGGCTTGAGGACGCTGAGTTATACTGTCAGAAATTTCGTAAGTGGGCAGTCCTGACCAAATGGAATGATGATGCTTTGGCAGCCCTTTTTCGGAAGGGTCTGTCAGAGAATGTAAACGATGTTATGGTGGGTTTCCCTGCTCCCTCTGGTCTCAATGATTCTATGTCATTAGCGATTCAAATTGACAGACGTTTGCGTGAGCGTAGAGGTATGCGTGGAATAGTGTTGCCTTGTGAACCAGCTTCTGAACCCATGCAGTGTGATAGAGTGGATTCTGGGGCACAGCGTCATGAGTTTCGAAAACGCAATGGGTTATGTTTCTACTGTGGTGACGCCTCTCATGCTATTTCAGTCTACCCTAAGCGGGGAAGACGTTTTGCACGCTCAGTTGTCTTGGGTAGTGTTCAGACTAAATTTCTGTTGACTGTTACCCTGATTTGCTCCCTGTCCACATTTTCTGCTCAGGCTTTTGTTGATTCGGGAGCAGCTATTAACCTGATGGATTTTGATTTTGCTAAACGTTGTGGGTTTCCCTTGATACCCCTATGGAAGTCTATTCCCCTACTGGGGATTCATTCTACCCCTTTGGCTGAGAATAAACCCCAGTTCTCTACTCAGGTGATAATGAGGGTTGAACCTGATCATCAGGAGAGTTGCAAATTTTTGATGCTGTATAATCTGCATGACATTATTGTACTAGGTTTCCCTTGGTTACAGTCTCATAATCCTGTTTTGGATTGGAAATCTGTGTCTGTGACCAGTTGGGGCTGCCAATGTGTTGGTGCCAACACTCCTGTTTTTTCTGCCTCTCCCCAGGCTCAGGATGTTCCTGACTTTTTGACTGATTTTTCTGCTGTGTTTAGCAAAAGTAAATCTGCATCCTTGCCCCCCCATAGGAGCTATGACTGCGCTATTGAATTAGTGCCTGGTAGTAAATTCAATAAAGGTCGCCTTTTTAACTTGTCTGTACCTGAACATGACGCTATGCGGTCTTATATCAAGGAGTCATTGGAGAAGGGTCATATCAGACCATCCTCTTCACCCTTGGGTGCCGGTTTTTTCTTTGTGGCCAAAAAGGATGGTTCATTAAGGCCGTGTATTGATTATCGTCTCTTGAACAATATCACTGTGAAATATCAATATCCGTTACCCTTGATTTCTGACCTGTTTTCCAGGGTGAAAAGTGCTACTTGGTTTACCAAGCTTGACCTCAGGGGGCGTATAACCTTATTCGCATTAAGCACGGGTGTTACACTCGGTCCCAGCGCTGGCTCTGCACTCCGTTCTGCCCACTCACCTGTTCCTCTGGCTGTCCCTCTGCAGCAGTCTGCACGCGGGCAGGGGTCTCCTGTTCCATCTGCTTCTCGGCGTCCTGTGTCCTCCTCTACTTCCTGGCACGCTGCTGGCAGGCCTCCAGATAGACTGCTTAGGACGCGAGGCCGCGCCCACCGTATCTCTTAAAGGGGCAGCGTGCATTTTTTGAAATAGCTAATTAACCAATGGCTGCGCACTCAGTACTATATCTGGTCACTCCACCATTAGGGGAGTGCCGGAGCAACGTGTTCTATCATTGCTACATCCTGTTCTGTTCCTGATCTGTCTGCGCTGCGTCTGCAGTCTCTGTGCTTCGCTGATACTGTTTGTCTCCTCAGATCATTGCTAACCCGTATCTGGCTAACCTGGACAATCTCGGCTATTACTGGCACAAGTGTCATCCCGTTCCGCCATCAGCCATCCGTACCCGTGGACCGTGACAAGGTCACTGAAGCCAGCCTGCCACCATCCGTTCTGGACCAGGACCTTACTCTTTTCCGTCAAGAACCCTCCACGGACTCTGTAAATATCTGTTACCCTTTTGGTCCCTCTGGGACAGCTGCCACGTGTCCGGGGTCTAACTGGAGGTAGCACCTGTGTCCTCCGGGTATTCCATTCTGGTCCTGTTTGAGGGGCCTTACTACGGGTACTCGGGGCTCACTAGTTACGCCCCCTTCGGAGCCCCCCGGACCGCGGTCTCGAGGTTCCACATTAAAAAATAAAAACGAATGTGAACTTCACCACCTCTGCCTCCGCTTCCATTCGTTACAGATTGCTCTGGCCATGGAACCCGCTGGATCCCAGAGATCTCCGACCACGGATCTGTGCCAGGAGGTGACCCGTTTGGGAGTTCAACAGGACAAGATCACGACTTATCTACGCAGCTTGTCTACCCGCATGGATTCCTTGGGGTCCTCGTCTGCACCTGACTCTTCTATCAATAATCAGGTACCAGTTCCCATGGCAAGTCAAGGTCCCCGTCTGGCGGCTCCTACCCGTTTCCAGTGTGACCCTACTCTGTGTCGGGGTTTCCTCAATCAGTGCACTCTACACTTCGAAATCTTGGGGCATATGTTTGCTTCTGACCGAGCCAAGCTGGGCTTCATCATGTCGCACCTGGGTGGAGAGGCCCTCGCCTGGCTAAACCCGCTATGGGAGAGAGGGGATCCGCTGGTTAACGATCTTCAATCTTTCCTAGAGGCTTTTCGCAGGACTTTCGATGAACCTGGTCGCACCACTTCGACTGCCTCAGCTCTGCTCCGCCTGCGCCAAGGTACTCTCACGGTAGCTCAGTATGCTGTTAAATTCCGCAACCTCTCGTCTGAATTATCGTGGAACAATGAGGCCCTGGTTGCTAACTTCTGGAAGGCCTATCCGGAAGAATCAAGGATGAGCTGGTGGGACGGGACAGACCTACCCTCTTGGAAGAAATAATATCCTTGGCAACCCGAAATGACCTGCGTTTTCAGGAGCGCTCCATGGAGATCAAGCGGGACAAAAGGTCCTATCACCTGGACTCTAGTTTGTACAAAACAGGTACTTCGCCCTCCACCTCCGAGGCCATGGAGGTGGACCATGTAAGTTTGGCCACCCGCCGCCGGGAGGCACGTCGCAAGGAGGGAAGTTGTTACTACTGCGGTAGTTCTGAACATTTGATCCATTTCTGTCCTAAAAAGTTGGGAAACTCCAGTGCCTAGGTCCGGTAGGAGGGGCCAACCTAGGTAGAGAACAGTCCTCTCCCTCTTTACACATCTCAGTCTCCGTGTCCTATGGAGCAATAAAATTCTCCGAACATTGTCTACTGGATTCTGGAGCTGCAGGGAACTTCATCCAGCAGGCGGTTGTGGATCATTACCGCTTACCAGTCCAGCGTCTTCCTGATCCGTTACAGGTGTCCGCCGTGGATGGCAAACCGCTGACCGAGCCCGTCCAGTTTCAAACCGAGTTGGTGGAACTCCGGGTAGGTCTAATGCATACTGAAAGAATGCGATTTTATGTATATCCCGGTTTATCCCATCCCATGCTTTTAGGTTTACCTTGGCTCCAGATGCATGAACCAGTCCTTAATTGGAAAACTGGATAAGTTCTGCGCTGGGGAGATACCTGCATGAATCGTTGCTTAACCCGGATTCAACCTGTTTCGCCTCCAGTCCAGCCTGATACCCTGCCAGGGTTGCCTTCCGGCTATTGGTCCTTCTCTGACGTCTTTGGGAAAAAGGAGGCTGAGAGACTACCTCCACACAGGTCGTATGACTGTCAGATAGAGCTTCTTCCTGGAGCATCTCCTCCTCGCGGGAGAGTTTATCCCCTTTCACAGGCAGAGACTCAGGCCATGTCGGACTATATCCAAGAGAATCTGGCTAGAGGATTTATCCGAAAGTCATCGTCACCGGCAGGAGCTGGATTCTTCTTTGTCAAGAAAAAGGATGGATCCTTGCGACCCTGCATTGACTATCGGGGTCTACAACAAATCACGGTAAAAAACAGGTATCCATTACCTCTTATTTCAGAGCTGTTTGATCGTCTCCGTGGGGCCAAGATCTTCACCAAATTGGACCTCAGAGGGGCCTACAACCTGATCCGAGTCAGAGAGGGGGACGAATGGAAAAAGCCTTCGCTTCCGCACCCGTTCTCCATCGTCCTAATTCAAGTGAGCAATTTTTTCTTGAGGTTGACGCTTCTTCCATAGGTGCAGGAGCAGTTCTGACCCAGAAGTCGTCTACTGGGCGGATGATCTCGTGTGGTTTTTTTTCCAAGGTTTTTTCTCCTGCAGAGAGGAACTACTCTGTCGGTGATCGCGAACTGTTGGCCATCAAATTGGCTCTGCAAGAATGGAGACATCTTCTTGAAGGAACACATCACCAGGTAATCATATTCACCGACCATAAAAACCTTGCCTATCTCCAATCTGCTTTAAGACTGAATCCCCGTCAGGCCCGTTGGGCATTATTTTTTGCCCGTTTCAATTTTGTACTTCATTTCCGTCCAGCTGACAAGAACATCAAGGCAGACGCACTCTCTAGAGCCTTCTTGCCTCCTGAACTGGAGGAAGAACCTCAGCACATTATTGAACCTTCTAAGTTAGTCTCTGTTGCCTCCACTGATCTGGCCCGGCTTCCTCCTGGGAAGACTTTCGTGTCCACTTCTGATCGTACTCGTGTTCTGCGCTGGGGTCATTCTTCTAAGTTGGCTGGCCATGCTGGTCAGAAAAAGACGCAGCAACTCATCTCCCGTTATTACTGGTGGTGTAATGTATGTGGTACAGTTCATATAGCGTCTTGTGCTTGGGTGCGATGAAAATACTTGAGACACAGGTTGATAAAGAAAGTCTTGTATTGCTTCATACAAATTGGCAAAAATAAACACACAGGTTGCAAACACAGAAGCAGGAGACACAGCAGGCCAGAGTAATCTAAGCTCAGCAATAACTCTCCACAACAGATTCAGATCTTCTTCTCTGTTACCGCAAGTCCATGCAAACGTGAGGCTCTCAAGAGCAGAGTTCAGAGTCCACAAGTGCTTCAGAGTTCCTCAGTAGGAATGGCTGGAGTACAAGGTCCAAGGCTTCAGGAGTCAGAACACAGGTTCACTGCAGGCTAGATTCTGAAGCACTGATTGCTCAGCTGTGGCTGTTTAAGAAGCAAACGGAGAGAATCAGGGTGGGAACATGCAAGCTGGAAAACTCCATTTTGACTGAGGGCAAGATAGCTGCAGCAAAACAGAAAGCAAAATGGCCGACGAACAAACTGAGTTTCAGAAACAGATACACAGAACCTTACATTACTCCCCCCTTAGGGACAACCTCCGGATGACCTCAGACCAGGCTTGTGTGGGTACCTCTGATGAAACTGACGGAGCAAGCGAGGAGCATTAACGTTATTGACTGGCTCCCATGAGTTGTCCTCCACTGGGTAGCCCTGCCATTTAATCAGATATTGTAACTGATTTCTATACAACCTGGAATCTAAAATCCTTTCCACCACAAATTCTTCCTGACCATCGACTAGCACTGGGTCAGGGCAAGGAGAAGAACGTCCAGGAAACGTATTGGGTGTCGCAGCCTTTAGTAGGGATACATGAAAGACAGGGTGGATTCTCATAGTTCTGGGCAATTGAAGACGACAAGCAACGGCACTTATAATCTTACTGATTTTATAGGGTCCAATGTACTTATGTCCCAACTTAGACGATGGAATCCTTAACTTAAGATTTCTGGTTGACAGCCAGACCAGGTCTCCTACCTTAAAAGCTGGTGCAGGTTTACGAAATTTATCTGCTGCCTTCTTGTACCTTTCCTGAGCCGATTCCAGATTCTCCTTTAGAAGATCCATATTCTTCTGTAAAGTCGTGACTCTTTCAGCCACTGCTGGCAAAGGCGTCTCTATGGGAAATCGTGGTAGAATGTTAGGATGATAACCTAGATTAGAGTAAAAAGGAGACTGTTTTAGTGGAGGCACTCTGAGAGTTGTTGTAAGAGAACTCAGCCAATGGAAGTAGATCCACCCAATCATCCTGTAGGTGGCAGATAAAGCAGCGGAGATACTGCTCCAGGGTTTGATTGGTTCGTTCGGTTTGTCCATTAGTCTGGGGATGAAAAGCAGAAGAAAGGTTTACTTTAATGTCCAATGCTGCACAGAAATTTTGCCAAAACCTAGAAGTGAATTGCACCCCTCGATCCGAAATAACCTCATCCGGTACTCCATGTAAACGAAACACATCTTTAATCATCAAATCTGATGTCTGTTTTGCAGTGGGTAAGCCGACACAAGGGATAAAATGAGCTGCCTTTGTTAAACGGTCAACCACCACTAGAATAGTGTTCTTCCCTTGAGAGGTTGGTAATTCCACAATGAAGTCCATAGAAATGGATCCCCACGGGCGGGACGGGGTGGGAAGAGGCTGTAACAGACCAGTTGGTGAAGAGCGAGGTGTTTTGCATCTTGCACAAACCTCACACGAAGTGACATAGTCCAAAACATCCTTCCTACAAGTGGGCCACCAAAAGAAACGAGAAAGAAATTCCTGTGTCTTTAGAATTCCTCTATGCCCGGCTATTTTGGAATCGTGAATGAGTTGCAATACTCTCAATCTGACTGTTTCAGGTATATACAGACGTTGTCCCAGAATCCACACACCATTCTTAAAGACAAGACTTACGTCCCTTGGGGGTTGAGCCAAAAAAGAATCCGCATGGTATGCTTCCTTGATGTCTTTAATTAGGTCTTGATGATGAATCACTCCTAGGAATCTAGAGTCAGGAAGAATAGTCTTAGGAGGAGTAATTGGACGTGTCTCTGCTGAGTAAATCCTAGAGAGTGCATCAGCCTTTCCATTGCGCGATCCTGGTCTATAAGTAATAATAAAATTAAATTGGTTTAAGAAAAGATTCCAGCGAGCCTGGCGAGGAGTCAGGCACTTAGCCGACCTGATAAACTCAAGATTACGATGGTCTGTCAGAACGACTATTTGCTGTGCAGCTCCTTGAAGAAGGTGTCTCCATTCTTTGAAGGCGGCAATAATGGCCAACAACTCTCTATTGCCCACATCGTAGTTCTTCTCAGCCGAAGACAACTGCTGGGAAAAGAAGGCACAGGGATGCAAGACATTTTTCTCACCTGTTCTCTGAGAGAGTATAGCTCCCACGGCACAGTCTGAAGCATCCACCTCTATTATGAAGGCAAGCTCTGGGTTGGGATGTACTAGGATAGGTGCAGTGGTAAATTTATCTTTTAGACGGGAAAATGCTTCCTGGGCTTGGGGAGTCCAGGAGAACTTAGACTCTTTCCGGGTAAGTTGGGTGATAGGTGACACTACCTCAGAGAAATTTCTAATGAAACGTCTATAGAAGTTTGCAAACCCGATGAAGCGCTGTACCTCCTTCACATTTCTAGGACTTGGCCAATCATTGATGGCTTGGGTTTTACTTCCATCCATACTAATTCCTTGTGTAGACAGTACATACCCCAGAAATTGAATTTCGGTCTTATGGAATTCACACTTTTCAAGCTTGATGTAAAGATGATTTTGTCTTAGACGTTCCAAGACCATTCTCACATGTCCATGATGTTCCTCTGTGGAGTTAGAAAAAATTAAAATATCATCCAAATAAATTACCACGAATGTATCTAGGAGATCCCTGAAGATGTCATTCACCAAGTGTTGAAAAGTGGCTGGGGCGGTACTCAGACCAAAAGGCATAACCAGATATTCAAAGTGTCCATAGCGTGACCTGAATGCAGTCTTCCATTCATCCCCAGGTCTAATACGGACTAAGTTATAGGCCCCACGAAGATCTAGTTTAGAAAAAATTTTGGCATGTCGCACTCTCTCCAATAACTCAGGGATTAAAGGCAATGGATAACGGTTTCTAATAGTAACCTTATTGAGTTCCCTATAGTCTACGCATGGTCTCAGGGATCCATCTTTCTTCTTTACAAAGAATATGGGTGCCCCTGCAGGAGATGAAGAGGGGCGTATGAAGCCCTTGGCTAGATTTTCGTCTATGTACTCTTTTAAAGCCTTCAGCTCGGGCCCCGCCAGGGGGTAGATCTTACCAAAAGGTATCTCTGCTCCAGGCAATAATTCAATTGGACAATCATATGGACGGTGAGGAGGAAGCTGGTCAGCGTTCTTCTTGTCACATAAATCCACATAGTCCTGGTATACAGCTGGTAGTTCAGGGACTGACATGGTTCCTTTAGGAACAGAGCAAGCTGAAATTTTTGGACTCATCTGTTTCTCTGGAAAGTGTAATTCCTTGGTCTCCCAGTTAATGGTAGGATTCTGAGCCTGCAGCCATGGTAGCCCTAGAATAATGGGAAAGTGAGGAGAAGAGATAAGCATAAAGGACAGTTTCTCTTGATGATCTTTACCCATAAGAACCTTTAAAGGCTCTGTTTCCTGATCCACTGGTCCAGAGGTCAGCAGGGAGCCATCCACAGTTTCCATCTGTACTGGAGTAGCCTTCTTCACTGAACGTATTCCCTGTTTTAGAGCAAAGGAGACATCCATAAAATTTCCACTTGCACCTGAGTCGATCATAGCAGAGCTAGACACCCAGGCTGAGTCAACCCAGAGTTTGATGGAAAGAAAACAGTGAGAATTGTTTTTCTTACAACTCAGCTGGGACACCGCTGAGGAAACTTGAAAGATGGCAGCATTTACACAGTCAACGTCCTCAGAGGTAACGGAGTTTAAGTCCGAGAAATCAAGATCTGTTGCTGCAGCTCTCTCTGGAGCCTGAGGCTCGGACCTGACAGATCCCCTCTCGCAACACTCACAATGAATGAGTGCTGCAGTAGTCTTGCGAGAACGGCTGGGACAGTTAATAATAAAGTGCCCTGACTTACCACAATAAAAACATAGATTCTCCTTAAAACGATGTTCCTTGCGTGCATCACTAACCCGTCGTAGTAAAGAGTCTACCTGCATGGGTTCAGGTTCAGGTTCCCGTGTAATCCTATTCAAAGGTTCCTTAGCTGGAGAGGAAGGTAGGAAAAGGTTAGTACGATTGCTTTCGAACCATCTCTCTTGCCTGCGTTCAGTTAAACGAGTATCAATACGGATGCAGTAGTTAATAAAGTCACCTAACGCAGTGGGAGGGTCGGCACGAGCAAGTTCATCCTTAATCAGTGGGGATAACCCCTTTCGAAAAATAGATTTTTTGGCGGAATTGTCCCAGGTGGTATCAAGGGCCCATCTCCTGAAATCCAAGGCATATTCAGCTACCGAGTGCTTACCTTGGCGCAAAGCTAACATGGCTGCTTCAGCTGTTGCACCTCGATTGGGGTCATCAAACACCTGCCCCATGGCTGAAATAAAATCATCAAGGTGATTCAAACAATCATCCTCAGTCTCAATCAGAGGGTTTGCCCATATCAAAGCCTTGTTGGTAAGCAACATAATTATAGTAAGCACCTTAGATCGTTCAGTAGGAAATTGTGAAGCATGTGCAGAAAAAAAAAGATTGCATTGATTAACAAATCCCCTGAATTTTTCACGTTCACCACCAAAACGAAAAGGGGGCAACTTGGGAATCCCAGAACTCGGGGCTACGGCAGGAGCCTGGACTCGCCCCTCTAGAACCTCAATCCTGGCTCGCAAATCCTGGGTAGTCTGTCCAACCACTTGCAAATTGTGATTATTTAGGTCCTGAAGATTTGTAAAACGGGTCTTTATATTCTGCAAATCTGCAAGGATATTATCAGTCACTCCGCAAAGTTCCTTTATGCGGGCCTCCATTTTCCAGATCTTTTAAGACAGGATACTGGAAGAAGAGGAGAGAAAAAAAAACAATAGTGTTCACCTGTGGCAACACTGAAGAAAGAAAAAACTTTAAGGGAACTGCTCACCTGGAATGGTTGTGAGAAGTCACAACCACTATCATCACAGAAAGCTTTCAACCAGACATCTGATATCCAGAGTTTCAGCAGACAAAAAGAGAAGAAAAAAAAAACAAAACAATAGTGTTTACCTGTGATAACACTGCAGAAAAAAAAAACTTAAGGGAATTGCTCACCTGGAATGGTTGTGAGAAGTCACAACCACTGTCATCACAGAAAGTACAACCGGACATCCGATATCCACAGTACAGCAGACAAGCCTTTCCAGACCCAGCAGACACTAACGTTTGGCTTCAGAATCTTGTAATGTATGTGGTACAGTTCATATAGCGTCTTGTGCTTGGGTGCGATGAAAATACTTGAGACACAGGTTGATAAAGAAAGTCTTGTATTGCTTCATACAAATTGGCAAAAATAAACACACAGGTTGCAAACACAGAAGCAGGAGACACAGCAGGCCAGAGTAATCTAAGCTCAGCAATAACTCTCCACAACAGATTCAGATCTTCTTCTCTGTTACCGCAAGTCCATGCAAACGTGAGGCTCTCAAGAGCAGAGTTCAGAGTCCACAAGTGCTTCAGAGTTCCTCAGTAGGAATGGCTGGAGTACAAGGTCCAAGGCTTCAGGAGTCAGAACACAGGTTCACTGCAGGCTAGATTCTGAAGCACTGATTGCTCAGCTGTGGCTGTTTAAGAAGCAAACGGAGAGAATCAGGGTGGGAACATGCAAGCTGGAAAACTCCATTTTGACTGAGGGCAAGATAGCTGCAGCAAAACAGAAAGCAAAATGGCCGACGAACAAACTGAGTTTCAGAAACAGATACACAGAACCTTACAGGTGGCCTACCATGGGCAAGGATATTCAGGAGTTCGTCGCAGCCTGTCCTTCATGTGCCCGTAACAAAGCTGTTAAACATCTACCAGCCGGCAGGCTTCTGCCTCTTCCGATTCCGTCTGCTCCCTGGCAGCACATCGCGATGGATTTCATCACGGATCTTCCCATTTCTTCTGGCTGCTCAGTGGTATGGGTTGTGGTGGATTGCTTCTCTAAAATGGCCCACTTTGTTCCGCTATCTGGCCTCCCGTCTGCTCCAGAACTGGCCGCTCACTTCATTCAGCACATCTTCCGTCTACATGGATTTCCTCTCCACATCGTGTCCGACAGTGGCGTCCAGTTCACCTCTAAGTTCTGGAGAGGACTCTGTAAAATGGTAAAAATTGAACTAGATTTTTCTTCTGCATATCATCCCCAGTCTAATGGGCAAGTGGAGAGGATCAATCAAATCCTGGCTGGATACCTGCGTCACTTCGTCAACGCTCATCATAATGACTGGGTAGAATTACTGCCCTGGGCGGAATTCTCCTACAATAACAAAGTAAGTGAATCTTCTGGAAAGTCTCCCTTTCAGATTGTGTTTGGACTGCAACCCGGAATTCCTCTTCCTGTCTCGGGATTGTCTGATGTTCCGGCAGTCGATACCTTGTCTAAGAATTTCTCGGACATTTGGAGAGAGACCAGGTCGGCTTTGGAGAAAGCTTCTCAACGTATGAAAACGCATGCGGACAAAAGACGTTTGGAGGCTCCCATCTTTCGTCCAGGAGACAAGGTATGGCTCTCCTCCAAGTACATCCGTCTGAAGTTACCATCGTACAAATTGGGTCCCCGTTTCATTGGTCCCTTTGAAGTCTTGAGACAAATCAACCCGGTCTCTTATAAACTGAAATTGCCTAACTCTCTACGAGTACCTAACTCCTTTCATGTTTCCCTCCTCAAACCAGTAGTGTTGAGCTCCTTCTTTAAGGACCCGGGTACCACTCCTGATCCGGTCTCTGAGGATGATGTTTTTGAGGTAAAACATATCTTGGCCTCTAAGAGAGTAAGAGGTAGGATCTATTACCTGGTGGACTGGAAGGATTTTGGTCCTGAGGAGAGGTCTTGGGAGCCCAAAGAGAACATCCAGGCCCCTCTTCTTCTTAAAAGATTTCACGCAGGCTTGAAAAAGAGGGGGAGTAAAGAGGGGGATACTGTTACACTCGGTCCCAGCGCTGGCTCTGCACTCCGTTCTGCCCACTCACCTGTTCCTCTGGCTGTCCCTCTGCAGCAGTCTGCGCGCGGGCAGGGGTCTCCTGTTCCATCTGCTTCTCGGCGTCCTGTGTCCTCCTCCACTTCCTGGCACGCTGCTGGCTAGCCTCCAGATAGACTGCTTAGGACGCGAGGCCGCGCCCACCGTCTCTCTTAAAGGGGCAGCGTGCATTTTTTGAAATAGCTAATTAACCAATGGCTGCGCACTCAGTACTATATCTGGTCACTCCACCATTAGGGGAGTGCCGGAGCAACGTGTTCTATCATTGCTACATCCGGTTCTGTTCCTGATCTGTCTGCGCTGCGTCTGCAGTCTCTGTGCTTCGCTGATACTGTTTGTCTCCTCAGATCATTGCTAACCCGTATCTGGCTAACCTGGACAATCTCGGCTATTACTGGTGCAAGTGTCATCCCGTTCCGCCATCAGCCATCCGTACCCGTGGACCGTGACAAGGTCACTGAAGCCAGCCTGCCACCATCCGTTCTGGACCAGGACCTTACTCTTCTCCGTCAAGAACCCTCCACGGACTCTGTAAATATCTGTTACCCTTTTGGTCCCTCTGGGACAGCTGCCACGTGTCCGGGGTCTAACTGGAGGTAGCACCTGTGTCCTCCGGGTATTCCATTCTGGTCCTGTTCGAGGGGCCTTACTACGGGTACTCGGGGCTCACTAGTTACGCCCCCTTCGGAGCCCCCCGGACCGCGGTCTCGAGGTTCCACATTAAAAAATAAAAACGAATGTGAACTTCACCACCTCTGCCTCCGCTTCCATTCGTTACAACGGGGATGAATGGAAGACGGCATTCAATACCCCAGAGGGGCAGTTTGAGTACCTAGTGATGCCCTTTGGGCTCACTAATGCTCCTTCTGTCTTCCAGTCCTTCATGAATGACATTTTCAGGGATTTTGTGGATAAATTTCTGATTGTTTATTTGGATAATATCTTGATTTTTTCCAATGACTGGGACTCTCATGTGAAACATGTTCGGACTGTGTTCCAGATTTTGAGAGAGAATGCTCTGTATGTGAAGAGATCAAAGTGTCTTTTTGGCGTACAGAGGATCTCATTTCTGGGATTCATTTTGTCCCCATCTGTTATTGAAATGGTCCCGGTCAAGGTTCAGGCCATCTGTGATTGGGTCCAACCTACTTCATTAAAGGCTCTTCAGAGATTCTTGGGTTTTGCCAATTTTTATCGTAAATTTATTGGTAATTTCTCTGTTATTGTTAAACCATTGACTGATTTGACAAAAAAGGGTTCTGATGTGGTGAATTGGTCTCCTGAGGCAGTCTCTGCGTTTCAGGAACTTAAGCAGAGATTCACTTCTGCTCCTGTTCTATGGCAGCCTGATGTTTCTCTGCCATTTCAGGTGGAGGTTGATGCCTCTGAAATTGGGGCAGGTGCCGTTTTGTCCCAAAGAGATCCAGAGACCTCTAAAAGTAACCCTTGTGCCTTTTTCTCTTCAAAATTTTCTCCAACTGAACGTAATTATGACGTGGGTAATAGGGAGTTATTGGCCATGAAGTGGGCTTTTGAAGAGTGGAGACATTGGCTGGAGGGAACCAAACATCAGGTGGTGGTCCTCACGGATCATAAGAATCTGGTTTATCTGGAATCAGCCAAGCGACTTAATCCTAGACAGGCCAGGTGGGCCTTGTTTTTCACACGTTTTAATTTTGTGGTTTCCTTTCTTCCTGGCACTAAGAATGTTAAGGCGGATGCCCTATCGAGGAGTTTCCTTGCGGACTCTCCTGAGTTATCTGATCCTGCTGTTATTTTGAAAGAGGGTGTAGTTCTTTCCGCCATCTCGCCCAATTTGAGACTGGCTCTGGAAAGGTGTCAGGAGGATAAACCCGAGCGCTGCCCTATTGGGAAATTGTTTGTCTCAGACCGGTGGAAAAAGAGTGTGATGTCTGAGATTCATTGTTCCGCGTTGGCCGGTCATCCCGGAATTTTTGGTACCAGAGACTTGGTTAGTCGGTCCTTTTGGTGGCCTACTTTGTCTCGTGACGTCAGGGAATTTGAGCAGTCCTGCGGGACTTGCTCTCGCTCTAAGCCTTGCTCTCGCTCTAGTGGTTTGTTGATGCCATTGCCTGTGCCCAAGAGACCATGGACCCATATCTCTATGGATTTCATTTCCGACCTCCCTGTTTCTCAGAGAATGACCATTATTTGGGTGATTTGTGATAGGTTTTCCAAAATGATACATCTTGTGCCATTACCTAAGTTGCCTTCCTCCTCTGAATTGGTGCCTTTGTTCCTTCAGCACGTGGTTCGGTTACACGGCATTCCTGAGAACATTGTGTCTGACAGAGGAGTCCAGTTTGTTTCCAGATTTTGGAGGACTTTTTGTTCTAAACTTGGTGTTCAATTGTCTTTCTCCTCGGCTTTTCATCCTCAGACCAATGGACAAACTGAGAGAACAAACCAGACATTGGAGACCTATCTGAGATGCTTTGTGTCTGCTGATCAGGATGACTGGGTCTCTTTTTTGCCTTTGGCTGAGTTTGCTCTTAATAATAGGGCTAGCTCTGCCACTTTGATGTCTCCATTTTTCTGCAATTTTGGGTTTCACCCTCGATTTTCTTCGGGACAGACGGAGGCTTCTGTCTGTCCGGGTGTTGACTCTGTTGTGGAGCGTATGCAGCAGATTTGGGACCAGGTAGTGGAGAGGTTGTCCCTCTCTCAGGAAAGGGCCCAGCGGTTTGCCAACCGGCATAGGACTGATGGTCCTCGGTTTGAAGTGGGGGACTTGGTCTGGTTGTCCTCAAGAAATATCCCTATGAGAGTTGCATCTCCTAAGTTTAAGCCTAGATTCATTGGACCTTATAAGATCATGGAGATTCTTAATCCTGTTTCCTTTCGTTTACTTCTTCCAAGGACATTTAAGATCCATAACGTGTTCCACAAGTCCTTATTGAAGAGGTTTGTCGAGCCAGTGGTTCCTATGGCTGTGCCTCCTGACCCTGTTTTGGTTGAGGGCAATCTGGAGTATGTGGTTGAGAAAATATTGAATTCTCGTTTTTCTAGACGGAAACTCCAGTATTTGGTTAAGTGGAGAGGTTATGGTCAGGAGGACAATTCTTGGGTGTTTGCTTCGGACATCCATGCTAGGAGACTGATCCGTGCATATCACAGAGCTCATCCTGACCGACCTGGTTGCCCAAGTGAGGGTTCGGTGACCCCTCCTCAAGGGGGGGTACTGTTGTGAATGTGTTGGAGATGAGTTCTGAGCAGAAGCTCCCTCTGGTGGTTGCAGACAGTGCTGAACCATTTAGTGAAGTTTGGCAATCAGGAGTTACAGACTGGTCCTATATAAGGGAGGTTCCCTCCCATCAGGGTTGCCGGTGATCAATTGTTCTTGTCTAACTGCTGTTGTTCCTGGTTCACTTGGAAGCCTGCTGAATCTTGCCTCTTCTCCTGCTCTCAGATAAGACATTTTCTGTTTTTATTTCTGTGCTTGCTTTTTGCATTGTTTCCTGCACTCTTGTGGAGGTCAGCCAGGTCCCCTCCGGGGGGCTTGTGCTCCTCTCAGTTTATCTGAGCCTCTGTTATTTGTTCATTTGCCTTTTCCAGTTTTTTCAGTGGCTGCGGCTTAGTTTTGTTACACCAGAGAACTAATTTAGGTGGTAGAGGTCGTGTGATCTCAGGTGTTTTTGTAATTAGTAGAGTTGGTACTTTTTAGGGTTTTTTGGGATTGCAGTAAGTTTTCCTTCCTATCCTTTTTCTGTCTAGGAAGTTTGGGCCCCAACGTTTGCTCATACTATTTTCTGTCTGTGTTTGTGTTTCCTCTTGTCTAACCGCCATTACATGTTTGGGGGCTTCCTATGTTCTTTGGGGATCTGCTCTGGGGCAGATAGTTTTCCTCTTTCTATCTTTAGGTGTAGCTAGCTTCTCAGGCTGTGACGAGGCGTCTAGGACCAACGAAGGTACGCTCCACGGCTGCCTTTAGTTGTGGTGGTTAGTCAGGGTACTGCAATCCAGTAGATTCCAACCTCTCTGGTGTATTGCCGTTTTTGCCTGCTCTCCTCAGCTACCAAAACATAACAGTGTCCGGGAGATCAAAACTAGAATCTCCCCATCCCAGCCAGAGACTTTCGCACTTTTCCCGGTTGATCATGGACCCGGACGCCTCCGAGTAGCGCTCGACCTCAGACATGACCCAATCCGCCTCCTCTCGAGGACACAAAGAGGGAGACGTCGTCAGCGTACGCTACCACCCTCAGAGTGGCCCCCGGCTCCGCCCGGTCCATCCCGACTCCCACCAACGGTCCACGATCTACCCTCCTCAAGAAGGGATCGATCGCGAACACGTATAAAAGTGGGCTCAGAGGACAACCCTGGTGGACCCCGGAACTCACCTCAAAAGGGTGACCAACCCAACCGTTCACGAGTGGAAAAGTCTCAGCCCCCTGGTATAAGGTCTCTAACCAATTTACAAACCTCCCAGGAAGACCGTAACTCCAAAGGACAGACCGGACGTACTCGTGATTCACCCGGTCAAAGGCCTTCGCTTGATCTAAGGACAGCAAGTACCCCTTCCAGTGACCCGCCCTGCCCTGCTCCACTGCCTCTCGGACACCAAGAACAGCACTAAAAGTACTGCGGCCTGAAACAGAGCAGTGCTGAGCCCCCGAAAGGAGCCGGGGTGCAAACTTCACCAGTCGATTAAACAGCACCTTAGCCAGAACCTTCCGGTCCACATTGAGAAGCGCTATGGGACGCCAATTCTCAATACGGGACGAGTCCTTACCCTTTGATAGGATAATCAGGGCTGACCTCCTCATTGAGCTGGGAAGAGTGCCCAAGGAAAGGCACTCATTAAACACCTCAGTCAAGAGGGGGACCAAGGAATCCCTAAAGGTCTTGTAAAACTCGGATGTTAAGCCATCCGGACCTGGCGATTTTTTGGGCCGAAGCCCATCAATGGCCAGTCTCACTTCCTCTTCCCTGATTGCCTCTACCAAAACATCAAGAGAGGGGTCATCTCCTGGCTCAGGAATGGTCTCAGCCAGGAAAGCCGACATTCCGTCTCGATCCAGATCCCTCTTTTCCAAGAGGCATGAGTAAAAGGATCTGACCACCTCCAGGATCCCTGATTTGGATCGGTTCAGGGAACCCATACTGTTGATCAGTCCTGTCACCATCTTACAATTCACTGACATCTTAGAATTTCTGTAAGGGTCGGGCGAGCGGTACCTCCCGAAAACCCTCTCAAAAATCAAAGATGTGAACCTATCATACTGACACCTCTTGAGCAAAGACTTCACCCTGGAGATCACCTCCAGTCGAGACGAGCTGCTCGAGTTTCCTCCTCAATGCCTGATACAAGCGGTGCCTGTTCAGACTCCTGAGGCTCGAGAGCTGACAGAAGAACCCCGCCACCCTCTCTTTGAAGGTCTCCCACCATTCAGACTTACTGCTATAGAGATTCAAAAGCGGTACCTGGCTCTGAAGAAATTCCTCACAGGATTGTCTCACTTCAGCTTCTTCCAAGAGGGATGAATTCAGCTTCCACAGCCCTCTTCCCATCCGGGGTGTCTCTGTAACATTCAGATAAAAGAAAATTAAACAGTGATCGGAGAATTCCACCTCAACGGCGGACACTTCAGAAAAGATGGCATCCTCCTTCAAAAAAAACCTATCTTAGACCTACAGCTACCTCTATGAAAGGTGAAACCCCCGTGACCTGGGGTGTGCCGGATGTGGACATCCACCAGGCGAGCTTCGCTAGCTATACTATTTAATGCTGTACTATCATAAGCCAGGTGGCCTCCAGGACCCCCCCTATCACGGGATCTCGTAATGGTGTTAAAATCCCCACCGAAGACCACCTGTCGGCTCGTAAAACGAAAGGGCTTGATCTTCATGAAGAGACATTTACGGTCCCACCTGAATTGTGGACCATAGATGTTTATGAGCCGAAGCTCCTGTCCCCTCATGAAAACGTCTAAGACCAGGCATCTCTCCATTTCTATCTCAATAACCCGTCGGCATTCCATCTCCGCGGTCTTAAAAAGGACCGCCACCCCGCTATACGGCTCAGCCACAAGAGACCAGTATGAGGGCCCACACCTCCACTCCCTCCTGGCTTTATGGATGGCCCCCATGTCTGTTAGTCTGGTCTCTTGCAAAAACAAAATTTCAGCCTAAAATCGGGTGAAAAAATCAAAGGCCGCAAATCTGGCCGCATCTGACTTAATACTGGCGACATAAATGGACGCCAGAGTCAACGGGGTGAGTTCCGCCATCATGGGTGATTGGGTTAGATGGCCTTCTTCTTCCCCACCCCGCCTTACCCATCTTTCCCCTCCAAAGAGGGGTCTGATCCCTTCCGTTTTAGGGAAGACGAGGTATCTATCCCCATGGTCTCCTTGCCTCCGGGCTCCAGGTCTGTCCCCCCCCAGAGGAAACGGCGTCCCTTGGGGGACGGACTCCGCCATCCCTGAAGGCCCCCCAGATGCCGCCCCCGGCCCCTCACCCCCGACCTCCGTCTCAGCAGGGTCGTCAAGGGCTTGGTACCGGTTGGAGAGGGCGATCAGAGGGGAGCCGGTGAGCCCTTCCGTTGGCATACTTACGGTCGGGGGAGGAGGTTTGGAAGGCTTGACCACCTTCTTCCTCCTTCCGGTACGCTTTTTATCACCCCTCTCTACGTGACCTCCTCATCCACAATTTCATATTGGGAGGAGTTGTTGGAGTCAGTCAGGTTTTCCTCCCTCTCCATCCTCCTGATCTCGCATACCTCTTCCTCCCCCGGGGCCTCAGAGACACCGGCCACTGGCCTAGAGGGGGGGCAGGCATCACCCCAGTTGCCTGAGGCTCTCCCTGCCCCTCACCCCTGTGGCGCTTTTCCTGTCTCCTCTGGTAAGAGGGACCTCTATTGGCCTTGTCCTTCCTCACTGGCCCCTTAGCCCCTCTCCCGCCACCACCACCTGCCACAGCAGAGGTCGCGCCGCCAGGGGTTGCCCCCTCACGGTCTCCCCCCACTGGGCCTGAAGCGGCATTGGTAAAGGAGCGAGGGCAGCGGCTATACGGGTGACCTAGGTCACCACACAGGTGGCACCGAATGTCCTTGCAAGATGCGGCGAGATGACCTACCCCACCACACAAGGCACATTTCTGCACCTTGCAGCTTGCGCTGAAGTGACTGGGATCACCGCACTTGTGGCAGACCTTCGGCTGCCCCTGGTAGAAGACCAGGATCCTGTCCCTCCCTAGGAACGCCGAGGAAGGGATGTAGGTGACGGTACCCCCTGACACCTTCAACTTCATCATGAAGGTCCAGCCCCCGACCAGATACCGAACTCGTCCCGATTTTTTTTGGGGGCGTCCGTGACTTCCCCGTAACGGGAAAGCCATGTCATGATGTAAAAGCCGGAGAGTGACTCGTTACAAGTCACCACGGTCACTCTCTTAACGGCATTTTGGCGAGACAACGCCTGTACGACGAAGTGTCGCCATCCAGGCTCCCCCTTCACAAGCTCGTAATTCGACCAGAAGAGCTCTAGCCCCTCCGGCCAGACGAAACTGATGTCGAAGAATAGGGTGGCTGAGGGATGGATCAGGGCAAAGATGTCCGTCGCCCTGAAGCCCATCTTCAGGAGGAGCTCCACCACCCTACTCCTGGGTGGGCAAGCTTCACCGCCCCTCCAACGAAGACGGACCACATTCCTCCTGGCCGGCCCTTGCCTGGCTGTCGGGAGGGACCAAATGGTTTCCCCCTCCCTTCTATCTTGGAAGGCGGCCAGGCCATGTCTCTCCAACCAGAAAGACAGGTGCACCTCTCTTCCCTCTACATTGACCGACCGCTCTCCTTTTTTAAGGGCCTCCAGAAAACGGCGGTGCAAAACGCCGTCCCCAGAGTCCGGAGGCAAGGAGACCCCCCCGAAAACCCCCCGGAGCCCCAGCCGTGACCCCTGCAAAAGTACGGGGTCTCACGGCTGGGGGGCCAGATGGGCCAGCCCCTCCCTCACCGCCCGTGCTTCCACTTACACCAACACTCACTCCCTCCGCATTCACTCCCACATCCACTCCCACATCCCTGTCACTCATGTCACTCACCTCACTCATAACATTCACCTCAGCCAATTCATCAAAATTATCAATGTTATTTTTTTTGCATAATCTTTTTTTACCTGCTGGGGGCCCTGGCTGATCAGTGATCTGCCCCCCATTTTTTTTCCCAGGAGTGCCGCCACCCCTTTAAGAGCCGCAGAGCAGAGCCCACTCAGTAACCTCTGCCTGGGCTCAGGAGCAGCAGCACTTCCTGGGCTCTCTGGCTCCATTTTTTTTTTGTCATATTTGGGGCAGGGCCGAGCTCTGCCTTCGCACCCTGCCCCCCACTGGAGACCTGCACTGGCTTCTCTTGGGGCACCGGAGCCCCCACACCACCAGATGGAGGTAAGTGGGCTAGGGACCCCGGCAACCCTTTGCCAGCTCTCTCGGGCATTATTGTTTTGGGTGGGACAGAAGGCAGCGGGCCAGCCGAGGCCACGCCCCCCGCTGGTCACAGCCATGGCGGGAAGAGCGAAGGCCCGAAAGGCCACACCCCCCGCCAGCCGCAGTCATAGCGGGTGGAGCAGTAGCTTGCAAGGCTACGCCCCCCCCCACCAGACACGACAGTAGCGGGTGGGACAGCGGCCTCGCAGGCCACCACCGCCTTCTTGTACCCACCACTCGCTTTTGCCAAAGTCGGCCACTCCCCCTCGGCGTCCAGCGGCCGCGGGGCCCCCGGCGCGGACCCCTTATTGGATCTACGCGCAGAGGACCCCGACCCTGCCGCGGACACCGCCAGGGGAGCGACCAACAACTTGCACTTCTTTACTTGTTGTCTTATGGCAAACTCCACCCCCTTTCTAGGTCTCTTGACCCCCAAAAGTGATCCAGTCTTAGCGGATCCACGTCTGGGGGGCCCAGAGACCCCAGTTCTCGCCGCCGGAGATGCGGCCCCGGCTGTAATGACTCCAGGTTCCGGGCCAGCCCCCGCTGCCACAGAGGACTGGGCCCGAGCACCACCACCATCAACAATACCGGCACCGACACTCTCCATATCGCTGCCTGAGTCCGAGCTGCCACCATTAGACATGGCACCCAGACCCGGGCAGACTCTCCTCTCCCCGTTCCCTTGCTGCGGATCCACCACAGGGCCCGAGCTGGGGTGGGTAGCGGGTTCCACACAACGGGACAGGGGGCCCCAGGAAGGGGAGCATAGACAAATTTGTCTATGGTGGTGACCCCTCGCTCCCACTTTCCTCCGAATTACTGGAGTCCGGTGGGAAGGCCACTTGCTCGGGGGCTATCCCGCTGCATGATACCTGGGCGTTTACACTCACCAGGTCCTCAGGTGGGACTGGCGCAGATGCCTCACAGTCTCTGGACCTTATAAGTCGGCATAAATCCTGCTTCAAGTCCAGCTGTCTTACCAAAGGATGTCATCTGGAAAGATGAATTGTATCTCTTAATAATTTACAGTGAATGCTTAGACTCATGTGTTGTTCCCGACATGTATGAAAAAAGTGGTTCGGTAAACTAATGTGGCAAACTGACTTTATCATTTGAGCAGCACGTACCAGGCGATTTAAAATTAAACTTTTTTGCTTGACAATGTTCTCATATTACATCCATTTTGCTTATTATGACTTTCAGATGTGACCTATAGTCCTCCTGAATTGGGTTGTAGTGAAACGCTTCCAAACTCAAGTCAGCCTGCCTACATCGTTGCATATGTCACATGCCATCATTTTGACGATGTTCATCCTTTTTGTTCAGATGTTTCCGCATACCTTGATTCAGCCTGTCTCATCTGTTTTTCCTGAAGATGACATTTCCGTTGCTCAGATGTTTCAGATGTTTTTGATTCAGCCTGTCTCATCTATTTCCTTTCAAGCCAGGGCTCACATTGTTCACTTGTCTCAGCTGTTTGAGAAGGTTTCACTTCTTAGCTTTTGGATTAACTTGCCCAATAGTTGGTCGTTTTTTTGGGCAGTATATTAAAGACCAGCTCTTAGTATTATGACCCTTAGTAATCATCTCACATTCATCAGAGATCTAATCGATGAATCTATAAATATATAAAAAAGTAAATGTAAGACTGCCTCACAGTCAGACTGTTCTAGTTGTTCATAGCAACCAATCAGAGCTCAGCTTTCACTTTATCTCAGTAGCTTCAATGCTGAGATCTGCACTCTGGTTGCTATAGGTAACCAGAACGATCTTACTGTGAGGTAATTTTCATAAATGAGGCCTCAGTTACTTCTGCAACAGCCGTTGCTATAATTACAGACTTTAGAGCAACTAATCAGATTGCCCACCTTATCGACTATATGGTTGCTGTCCCATTAAGAATGACTCTTTGGGTGCTGTCCTGCTAAATCTTTAGGACATTTTGGCCAACAACTGTCATTTTGCATTCAACACACTGACGACCATTTTCTCCTTTATTTTTACAGAGTCTTAATTCTGGGGGCCAAATCTCATGAAGGGGGGATATTTTGAGTTTTAATGTTCACAGTATTTTTAGTCTGGTGTTAAAGACGGGCCATGCAAAATTTCACTAAAAAGAGTGAAAAATGAGGTCTTGTATTCCACTGGCTACCACACACAGATAAACTGTTTTATAAATGTAGATGTAAAAAAGAAAACTAAATACTGTAAAATAATAAATCTCATGTTTCCCTTATTATCTCCAGTAATTGTATTATTTCACAGGATTTTTATGATGTTACATCGGCTCATCCTCTTCTCATCCAGGTCTCTACAATATCGGATCCTCTCAGTGAAGATCTTCTACAAAAGACTTTTTCTTAATTCATCACAGATTGATATGGACAGAGACAAGATGGCGGAGAGGATATTACACCTCACCCTAGAGATCCTCTTCCGGATTACTGGAGAGGTGAGAGATTCTGATGACGTCACATTACATCATTCTTATCTATGGGAATAACAGATGGACAGAACTGGAGAGGTGAGGACTCTGGAAATGTCTGTAGTGAGATTTATTAATGTGTCTCTCCATAACCAGGATTACACAGTAGTGAAGAAGACCTCTAGTGAGCGCTGTCAGGACCCTGTGTCTGAGGGATGTGAAAGACCCTGAGCCCAATCACTGGGTCTCCACCTCACCCCCTGAAACGTGAGGACATCAATGACCAGAAGATCTTAAAACTCACCTACAAGATGATTGAGCTGCTGTAGGGGGTGTGCAGGCGGCTGCTTTTGATTGCGCGTTCCCACTCATACCTTCCTAGTGAAACCGGGTACAATGTGATTACTGTGTAAAGTGAAATTGTTGATGAACAGTAATATGTCAGGTTCTAATGTCTTTTATACCTGTATGTTAGGGACAGGAATAGGGACAGTTAGTGTTAGGGTTAGGTCAGTGTAGCTTCTGGTTAGTGTCAAGGGGGGCACCAATGAGTTGAATGTAGATTAGATTTAGATATGATAGGAATAGTTAGCCAATGGGAAGGTGGCTAGTGGGAGGAGTTAGCTGAGGGTAAGGAGAATTCTAGAAGTTAGAGAGAGTAGTGAGTTGGGTACAGAAGGAAGAAGACTGAAACTGAAAAAGTGTGTCATGTCTGTGTTTGAGGCACGAGGGGATCTGGGCAGCCTGAGGGGATCAGCAGCTAGGCTTTTGGTTAACTCCCATGACGTCCGGGACTTATGGTCCGTAAAAGATTGGCAATGGCATCCTGTAAGTTCGTCCGAGATGGGGAAGTGGATGGGGAGCACCAGGTAAAAGCTAGATCGGTGACACATAAAGCTGCGGGAATGGAGAACACGGTAGCAGATTCCACTTGGAAGGAAAAGTTCAGGTAGAGCATAGAAGGAGTATCCATGACAAATGTGGACTGTTGGATGGAATCTGTTATGAAAATGCATAAACTAAGTAAAGTTTTGGTAAAAATTAATATGAACTTTGAGAATATGTGTGTTTGCCTGTGACGGATTGGAGCCCTGAACTTTGAAGAGACTCCTGAACAACAGGTGGGTGAACTACATGACACACACAGTGCACCACAAGACGGATATGATACTTCTGTAGAGGAGCATCGGGGTGTGATGATGGAACAGCAGCAGCCCCTCGCCATGACTTCCACCCTTGCCCTTGTTACACTGCTGACTGGAGAGGTGACAGTGCTAGGAATGCTGGGAAATTATACATTAACGCTATGAAGGGATCGGGGGGATGGCGGTATCATTGTATGTGTCAGTTTCCTATAAAGTGTCAGGATGTCGCCGTTTACTTCTCCATGGAGGAGTGGGAGTATTTAAAAGGACACAAAGATCTGTACAAAGTAATAGACAGGACTAAATACACACGGCCAATAATTATCTCTATGTAAGGAATTAATTCAGTTCCTGTATGTGTTTACTCCAGATCTAACCAGTAGGAGGACAACACCAGAGAGATGTCCCCGTCCTCTTCTTCCACAGGACTGTAAACAAGAAGATCCCGATGTTCCTCAGGATCATCAGGTAGATGGAGAGAAGGTGTCATGGGATCTCCCCTATGATGTGTAGACGGCTGTGAAGGTCTTGTGCTCAGTCTTGTTTTATCCCCCAGTATTATATGTTTTATACTTGTGTAATGAGAACGGTGGAGATGGCAGGATTAGAGCTGATCATAGATGTGACTTCTCCATCTGTCTGTGACTTTTACAATATTTGTTTTAGGCCTCATACTCACTGGCGCCGAAAACGGATGATAATCAGACGAAAAAAAATTGGATCCAAATCTGACCAATGTTATTCAATAGGTGAATTCTCATTTGCGATTTTTTTCTCATCAGAAATTGGTATGAGAAAAAAATCGCAGCAAGCTGCGATTTGATGCGATTTTGGGATGATAATCGCCAATGCAAGTCAATGGGTGCGATTAAAAAAAGCACAGCACTCGCACCATGCAAGTGCTGTCCGATTTATACGCACCAGTCTCCTTTGAAAAGCCGGCAATTCATCCCCAGCTACTGTAAAATCACACTGACAGCTCACAAAACACTAGATACATACACATATATATATATATATATATATATATATATATATATATTGTAACATTTCCAGGGGTTATAGCTCTAGGATCGCTGTCTGGGTAGACAGAATGGCATGAAAACAGTTCATTCAGACAGCAGTTCTGGTAAAAACTGGTCGCAACCAGTTTTATTAAAGTCCACAGCAAACAGATAAAACAAAGCATAAACAGAAAACCTAGGCTTGTCTAGCCACTAACTACACATAGATCGATTTCCCTGTCTCTCAGGGTACAGACTCTACCAGTCTGTGCCCAAAACAACACATATGATATATGTTACCAGTACGGAGTTTCCCAGATACTCCTCCTTGTGTCTGAAGGCCCCTTCAGCGTCCAGACTTGAGAGAGATCCACTCCTATTCAGCCGCTATTCACACGGAGACTCACTGAGGCTACTCTTGTGTCCGGGTACTTCCTGCACCCAGACTGAGATAGCTCAAACTCCTGGAGACTGCTTCCTTGTGCCGGGACACCTCCCTGTGTCCAGGCTAAAGACAGCTCACACTCTGACTTGGAGACTGCTTCCTTGTGCCGGGACACCTCCCTGTGTCCAGGCTAAAGACAGCTCACACTCTGACTTGGAGACTGTTTCTCGTGCCGGGACACCTTCCTGGTATCCAGACTAAACTAGTTCCAGCACTGTCTGTATTCCCAGACACCTACTTCTGGTTTCCTAATTATCACCTGAGTGGCCCCAGGTTTGAGCTGCAAGCGTGTACTTGAATGGATGGTGTAATGACCTTTCTCTACCACTAGGTCTACAAAACCACACATTTCCCTTATACCTAGGTGAAATGTACACCCCATTCAACCCATATTCCTTCACTGTCTCACATATCCCCTCCCTCTTCTCCAGACCGGAGGGCTGGTCATCCAGACCGGAGGGCTGGTCAACAATCCCAAAGAGACAGTGAACTCCGGACACTGCATCAGCACTATACACAGGTAGGTCAGGGACACTTGGTTCCCGAGAACCACCATCCTCGTCTCCCAACATCACCTGCAAAGGAATTTCATCTTTATCACTGTCATCACCCATTATCAGTATCATCACTATTATGATTAGCAACATCATCATTATCATCATCATTATGATCATCATCATCATTATCATCATCATCATTATCATGATCATCACATAAGTTTAAGCTTGTGGGGTTGAACACATAATATATCCAATCACCTCAACCCACAGTTCACACAGAGACCATGTACTTATCCCTTGCTCTGTTCAGCCCCCCGGAATATTAGTCCATGACATTCGCTCATTCCTTAGGGACCTACCGTCTGTCATTGTCACAGACTTCGTCCAGTCACATTTCTGGGACGTAACCTTGTCAGGTCTCCCCTTTGCTCCCAGTGGTCAATCGTAACCTTGTCAGGTCTTGCCTGGGTATCTAAGGTCCGGTTAGACTCTGTACTGTCCTGTACTCTATCGGGTCGTCTGTATGGGCCTCTCAAACCTGAGTTACTGGAGGTCTCACTACCTCTAAACCCACGCCCACTACCCTCAGGACATCTTGTAAGGTCCCTAACTTCAGCCGTAGCTGTTCTGTTATTTAGGGGGCCCTTTCTCTGTCGGGTCTCACTATTCTTAGACGGCTGCCATCTTCTGCTCCTCAGATGATGCTGTCTATCTACTCGCTGTCTAGCGAGATTCAATTGTTCTACCTCTCGCAGGTAGGTCACACGGTACGCCACCAGCATGCGCACATATTCAAGACTTTCTTCCGTTCCTAATTTGTAGAATGACACCATGCCGTCTTCATCTGGTATCCAGTCCCGACGATCACGTGGACTGCTTACTTTCACCACACCAGACTTCTTCACCATTATCTGCATGGCTCGGCCATTTCTCCCAATCAGCTTTCTCACCAGAACATGAGGCACCCGGATGACCTCTTCCTGTAGACTGTGAGCTTTTCTCATAAGCTTTAGTTGTCTAACGGTTTGTTCTGTCTTCAACCGGAGAAACCGCTTTGTGCGAATACATCGCCAGTGCATGTCACTTAGGATTGCCACCCTCTTCACTGTAACTTCAGTCGTGGACAAGACCACCAGCTGTTTAGCTCCTGAGGTCGAGTACACCTTACAGGCTCCCACGGCCTTCCTAAACGCTTCATGTACAGACTCACGGGTGCATTCTTCTCTCAAGTCCTCGGGTACATCTACGAGGCACTTGTACCGACACGTTTCGGTCTCACCAGTGGTTTCCAGACGATCAATCAGCTCAGGGTTCAGGGACAACTGACTTTCAGCTTCTTCCCCCTTTACACTTCTTCTGAGCTGACTCACAGCTACAATTTTGTGAATTTCCGTCCGGACCACTTCCATTTCACAATTATCTTCCGTTACCACACTCTTAGCTCTCCTCAGGTCTATCTTCTCCTGGCCAAGGGAAGCGAGTGCAACGTGGTTGCCCTTTTCTCTCCAGGGAGGCCTTGTTCACCGAGTGACACTGTATCAGGCGACTTTTAAGCCCGAGAACTTCTTCCTCTAGTTCCGCCATTCGCCTCTCAGCAGCCCGTCTCTGAAGCTTCTCTTGCGTCCACTGGGCTTGTAACCACTCCTTGAGCTCCTTGATCTCGGCTCCGACATCCACCGAATCATCCGAACTCACAGCACTCGAGGAAGTATCTGCTGTACACCTCTCATCTCCAGTGGCCAACTCCTGGACCTGGTCTGTAGCTTCTCTGATGGACTCCTCCATCTTCTCCCGCTCAGCTTCTATTTGGCTGAGCTTTTCCTTAAGGCGCATCTCCACCTTCCGGAGAGTATCACAGGACATCTGTAGCTCCTTCACCTGAGCTTCCAGACCTAGGGTCTTTCTGCGCAGATCACCATTTTCATCACGGGTGTCCTGCAGAGTGGTCTCAACCACCTGGCGCATTTGCTCTGCATCCATCTTCTCCTCTTCTAGTTTTTCTTTGACCCTGAGGAGATCCACATAATCTCTCTTCATCTGTTGCAGTTCCCTACTGCGTTCATCACACTCCTTCTTGGAGTCACACAGCTCCTGGTTGAGCTGTTCGCGCAGTCGTTCTAGGATTTGTTTACTTCCAGAAACTCCATCCTGCAGCGCCTCCTTCTCACGCTTCAACTGCAAAACCTCTTCCTTGATTTTGCGGCGGTCCTCTTTAATGGCAAAGAACATATTCTGCCACAGGATAACTTCCTCGTTGCTTCCTTCTAGGACTCGCTGGTCTGAGGATACGTCCTCCAGGTTTTCACATAATTGCAGCATGTCACTCTGATACTGCAGCTGAATAGATTCCAGCTCTTGGCCATCACTGGCCCCCTCCTTTTCTACCTCTAAAGGAGAATCCACACTTGAAGCATGGGCCGACAGTACTACATTCTCTTCATTTTCCTTTTCAGCGAGTACTACCGGAACAACCTTTTTGTGGCCCTTGCGCCGTCTACGACGAGAGGAGGACTCTCTTCCCTCGTCTAGCCTCTCCTGACTGAACTCACTTTTTACCGTCATAGTGTCCCAGTCAGCTACGGGGTCTGTGTCACTCCCCATGGTGTTGTGGACTAACAGGTCACCTCCCACTTTGACGTCACCCCCTTCTACTGGAGCTACCCCGTTATCAACGGTCACATTGTCATTTTTAGGAGGTACCAACCCACCACCAGTAACAATTTTCATGTTTCCACACTCTACACTCTTGTGAAAATCCGCCCCTTTTTTAGACTCCGCCCCCTTTTTAACAACCACACCGGCAGGGTAATTTTTACACAAAAAATCAGCAGTAGTCTTAGGACTCAGTTCACAACATCTCTTACCACCTCCCCGGGCACTCTGTGACAACACTGGCACCCCCGGAGAGTCCATAGAATGGTCCACTGCCGCCATTCCATACGGTGCCCATAGCTCCCGCACCATATCCAGTTTCATGTCCAGTAGATATTTCTCAAATATGCGGTCCGACTTGTCAGACCCATTCGCTGCTCCGTTCACAGCCATCGCGGAGCACTGTTCACACCAGAACTTCACCGCTTTCCCTTGAAAAAATCTTCGTGGCCCCGCCGAGCCACAGCAAAACTGGATTTGAGTGCGACGACAATCTTCACAACCCCGCCGAGTTGCAGCAAGATGCCTTCGTGACCCCACTGAGTCACAGCAAGATGCCTTCGTGACCCCACTGAGTCACAGCAAGATGCTTGTATCCACACTCGTTGTCCATGCTGTCAGATTTCTCTGTCTTCACAACGGCAGACTTCAGTCAAGGCATACACACTACACAGCTTTTTTCCACAGAAAATTCAGCCTTGCTGTGCAAACACCCTTTTTTTTTTTTTTTTCTTTTGCAAAGTCTATTAGGGCTACTGTCTCTTTAAGACTGCTCCACAGACGTTTCTTTTGCTGCTGCACATTCCACAATCATTTTCACAACAAGTTCAGCTTTGCTGTGCATACATTTTCTCTCTGCAGACCCTATCAGGGCCACTGTCTCTCCAAGACTGCTCCAAACAGACTTTTCTGCTGACACACTTTTTCTCTGCTGCTATTTCAACAGACTTTACCTTTATTGCTGTCTCTAAGCCTCTGTGCTGCATGCACACTCCAGCACTAACTGTATCAGCCACTGCGCTGCCCCAGCATTCTCCGCCAATTGTAACATTTCCAGGGGTTATAGCTCTAGGATCGCTGTCTGGGTAGACAGAATGGCATGAAAACAGTTCATTCAGACAGCAGTTCTGGTAAAAACTGGCCGCAACCAGTTTTATTAAAGTCCACAGCAAACAGATAAAACAAAGCATAAACAGAAAACCTAGGCTTGTCTAGCCACTAACTACACATAGATCGATTTCCCTGTCTCTCAGGGTACAGACTCTACCAGTCTGTGCCCAAAACAACACATATGATATATGTTACCAGTACGGAGTTTCCCAGATACTCCTCCTTGTGTCTGAAGGCCCCTTCAGCGTCCAGACTTGAGAGAGATCCACTCCTATTCAGCCGCTATTCACACGGAGACTCACTGAGGCTACTCTTGTGTCCGGGGTACTTCCTGCACCCAGACTGAGATAGCTCAAACTCCTGGAGACTGCTTCCTTGTGCCGGGACACCTCCCTGTGTCCAGGCTAAAGACAGCTCACACTCTGACTTGGAGACTGCTTCCTTGTGCCGGGACACCTCCCTGTGTCCAGGCTAAAGACAGCTCACACTCTGACTTGGAGACTGTTTCTCGTGCCGGGACACCTTCCTGGTGTCCAGACTAAACTAGTTCCAGCACTGTCTGTATTCCCAGACACCTACTTCTGGTTTCCTAATTATCACCTGAGTGGCCCCAGGTTTGAGCTGCAAGCGTGTACTTGAATGGATGGTGTAATGACCTTTCTCTACCACTAGGTCTACAAAACCACACATTTCCCTTATACCTAGGTGAAATGTACACCCCATTCAACCCATATTCCTTCACGGTCTCACAATATATATATATATATGTATATATATATATACATATATATATATATACACACATGTCATTGTGACATGTGTATATATATATATATTTATAGTTCATACACTTCTACATACTGAAATAGCCGCTATTTCAATTGCCGGCTTTTGTGAAATCACAGAAGCCGACATGAAATGATACATTGTTTAGACACAGTTAACCATGTAATTTCATGTATTTTGATATATGTTTTTAACTTACAATTACATAAGTGTATTTGTGCAAAATTTCAGACATGTAGGGTTAATTAAAGGTGTAAATTCGTTGAAAAAAAAAAATGCGTGGGCTCCCGCTGTATTTTCTCCACCAGACAGACAAAGCAAGCGAGTGGGGGCAGATAATAGCCTAGGGAGGGTACATTTTTTTTGTGCCCCCCCTGGCTACTAACATCTGCCCCCAGACACCCAGAAAGGGCAAATCTCTAATTAGATTTGCCCTTTCTGGCACTTTGCCTGTCTATTCCCATTGCCCTGTAGCGGTGGCGAATGGGTTAATAAGGGGTTAAAGGCACCTTGCAATTGAAAGGTCACTTTAAGCCAGGTTAATAATTGAGAGCTGTCAATTAGACAACTATCAATTATTAATCCTATTGTATGAAAGAAAAATCAAACACACACACTTTAATAAAAAAGAAGTTTAATGAAATAATCACACAGTTTTGGACCATATTTTATTTTCCTGCTCAAACCATTTCCTGTAATAAAAATAAAATAAAAAAGCAAAACTATTCTTACCAATCCGATGTACAGTCAGGTCCCACGGTGTAATCCATCAGAAAGGGTTAACAGGTTACAGCTCGCAGAGAGCTAATGCTGTCTGCTAGCTGTAACACCCTGAATGAATAGCTTCCTCTCCCAGCGAAAGGAGAGGAAGAGATTAATGAATAGAGCTTAATTGATTTATTGGCACTTTCACTTCAGTGACCTGACCTAAAGTGAAAGTGGGACACAATCAATTAAGCTTCATTCATTAATCACATCCTCTCCTGTCGGCAGGAGATAAGCTCATTCATTCAGGAGCTATCAGCTGAGCATGCAGCATTACTTGCTCTGCTTAGCTGATTGCTAGTTAACCCTTTGTGAAGGATTACATCGTGGGACGTGACAGATCGCCAGATAGGTAAGAATAATGTTGTTTTATTATTTTTTCTTTATTATAGAAGATCAAGGGCTTCGCAGGGATTAAGAGTTTAATAAAATATGGTCAAAAAAATGTGTTTTTATTTCATTAAAATTATTCTTAAAGTGTGTGTTTTTTTATTTCCTTCAATAGGATTAATAATTGATAGTTGTCTAATTGACAGCTCTCAATTATTAACCTGGCTTACAGTCACCTTTCAATTGCAAGGTGCCTTTAACCCCTTATTAACCCATTCGCCACCGCTACAGGGCAATGGGAATAGACGGGCAAAGTGCCAGAAAGGGTGAATCTAATTAGAGATTTGCCCTTTCTGGGGTGTCTGGGGGGAGATGTTAGTAGCCAGGGGGGGCACAAAAAAAATGTACCCTCCCTAGGCTATTATTATCTGCCCCCACTCGCTTGCTTTGTCTGTCTGGTGGAGAAAATACAGCGGGAGCCCAAGCATTTTTTTTTCAACGAATTTACACCTTTAATTAACCCCTACAGGTCTGAAATTTTGCACAAATACACTCATGTAATTGTAAGTTCTAAACAAATATCAAAATACAGGAAATGACATGGTTAACTGTGTGGTAACAATGTTTCATTTCATGTCGGCTTTTGTGATTTCACAAAAGCCGGCAATTGAATTAGCAGCTATTACAGTATGTAGAAGTGTATGAACTATAAATATATGTATCTATATATATATATATAGATGTATATGTATCTATATATATATATATATAGATACATATACATCTATATATATATATATATATATATATATAGATACATGTCACAATTACATATATATATATATATATATATATTGTAGGGATGTGGTCTCGCTGGTGTGCGACCGGAGGTAAGCAGGAGGGCGACTCTTCCAGGTTCTTTAAGCAAGTTTATTATAACTTCATAAACTTGCCTTAAAACAGAAAAAGAAAACAGCCTTCTCTGGCACAAAGTAACAAAAACAGATACAAGGTCCTGGTACTCTAACTGAGCACGCTTTCAGCAGCCAGACTGGTGGTCTCCTCAGAACTCCCACACTGGAGGTTTCCACTCCTCCAGTCACTCCCACCTGTGGTCAGCAGCAGGCTCACTTATATACACCAGCCATTCAGCTAACACAGAGCACATGACAGGTCACATGGCAGTGACCTCATCACAGGTCCTCAAACCACATACAAAGGTATAGTGAAGTCTTACTATCACTACAATATATATATATACCGTGTTTCCCCGATAGTAAGACACCCCCGATTGTAAGACGTATCGGGAGTTTCAGAGGGGTCGGCTAATATAAGCCGTACCCCGAAAGTAAGACATATGTCTTACTTTCGGGGAAACACGGGGGTATTGCCGCCTCTCTCTCATCTAGCTGCGTGCCGCTTCCTGCCCACGTCCGCACCGTCCCCCTCTCCATACGTCGCCGCGTCTGTCATCTACCACTGCCGCCTTCTGCCACGGGCTCCGGCTCCCTGCAGCCGCTGGTCCCGCCGTCCTCCGTCGCTCCGTTCGCCCGCAGTCCCGGGCTGAAGTTCTCGCGCGCTCTATTTAAATTTCTTCTTCGGTCCCGAAACGTCATCACGTTGGTCACTCACGTGACCGGAGGCCGGAGAGAACTGTATCACTGCAGCCTCCGGTCACGTGAGTGACCAACGTGATGACGTTTCGGGACCGAAGAAGAAATTTAAATAGAGCGCGCGAGAACTTCAGCCCGGGACTGCGGGCGAACGGAGCGACGGAGGACGGCGGGACCAGCGGCTGCAGGGAGCCGGAGCCCGTGGCGGAGGGCGGCTGCAGAAAAACTCAGGTGAGTTTTTCTGGTGGTAGATGGCAGACGCGGCGACGTATACACAGTAATCATACATCAGTAAAACATATACACTGGCATACTGGGGTATCATCTGCTGTATGTAACCCAGTGGGTATCAGCAGGTGTCACACTGGATTGAATACAGCAGGTGGTACTGTATCACACTGGGTTAGATACAGGTAATTTTTTTTCAATATAAGACATACCCCGAAAGTAAGACATAGTGGGGTTTTTGGGGATAAAAAGAAAGTAAGACACTGTCTTACTTTCGGGGAAACACGGTATATATATATATATATATATATATATATATGTATTCTATGTGTGTATATGTATTGTTTCTATTCTTTATTAAAGCGGTCAGTGTGATTTTACAGTAATGCCAGTGATGAATTAGCGGCTATTATACTATGTAGAAGTGTATGACCTATATATATATATACACAATTATTTGCTTTTTGTGTACATTTTTTGTTACAATGTGATTTTTACTTGACTTTTTACATAGAGATAACTGCTCTATGTAAAACTTCATGTTAAAATCGCATTGCATACAGATGGAAAACTGATGGAAAACGCATGGTGCGATTTAAAATCGCATCAAAATCGCATGCCTTTTTACAACAAATGTACCGTTTTTTTCCTGCAGAAAACGGACCGATTTTTTTTCCAGCCAGTGAGTATGAGCCCTTAGGGTGAAGATCTGACCCATATTAACCCCTTTCTGCCATGCGACGTACTATCCCGTCCATGGTACCTGGGCCCGTATGACCATGGACGGGATAGTACGTCCCATGCGATCGGACGCGCTCGGGGGGAGCGCTGCCGATTGCGGCCGGGTGTCATCTGATTATTACAGCTGACACCCGGCACCAGAAGCTGTCACGGACCGCTCCCAGCACATTAACCCCTGGCACACTGCGATCAAACATGATCGCAGTGTACCAGGGGCACAGGGAAGCATCGCACAGGGAGGGGGCTCTCTGAGACCCTCAGAACAGGGACCCTCCTTCCTGTAGGACCCCGGATCCAAGATGGCCGCGGGATAAAAATCACATGTGTAAAAAAAAATTCCCCAATAAATTCATTTCTTCATGTAAATAAAAAAAAAACAATAAAAGTACACATATTTGGTATTGCGTCCGTAACGACCCACCCTATAAAACTGTCCCACTAGTTAACGCCTTTAGTGAACCCTCAAAAAAAAAACAAAGCAAAAAACAATGCTTTATCATCATACCGCCGAACAAAAAGTGGAATAACGCAAGCTAAAAGACGGATATAAATAAGCATGGTACGGCTGAAAACGTCATCTTGTCCCGCAAAAAAGAACCCGCCATACAGCATCATCAGCGAAAAATAAAAATTTATAGCTCGCAGAATAAAGCGATGCAAAAATTATTATTTTTTTTATATAAAATTGTTTTTATTGTATAAAAGCGCCAAAATATAAAAAAAATGATATAAGTGAGGTATCGCTGTAGTCGTACTAACCAGAAGAGTAAAACTGCTTTATCAATTTTACCACACACGGAACGGTATAAACGCCTCCCCCAAAAGAAATTCACGAATTGCTGGTTTTTGTTCATTCTACCTCACAAAAATCGTAATAAAAAGCGATCAAAAAATGTCACGTGCCCAAAAATGGTACCAATAAAAACGTCAACTCATCCCGCAAAAAATAAGACCTCAAATGACTCTGTGGGCCAAAATATGCAAAAATTATAGCTCTCAAAATGTGGTGATGCAAAAACTATTTTTTGCAATAAAAAGCGTTTTTTAGCGTGTGACATCTGCCAAACATAAAAACCCGCTATAAATAGCAAATCAAACCTCCCTTTATCACCCCCTTAGTTAGGGAAAAATAATAAAATGAAAAAAAAAATTATTTATTTCCATTTTCCCATTAGGGTTAGGTTTAGGGTTGGGGCTAAAGTTAGAATTAGGGTTAGGGTTGGGATTAGGGTTAGGTTTGTGGTTAGGGTTATGATTAGGGTTGGGATTAGGGTTAGGGGTGTGTTGGGGTTAGGGTTGGAGTTAGAATTGGGGGTTTCCACTGTTAAGGCACATCAGGGGCTCTCCAAATATGACATAGCGTCTGATCTCAATTTCAGCCAATTCTGCGTTGATAAAGTCAAACGGTGCTCCTTCTCTTCTGAGCTCTGCCATATGCCCAAACAGTAGTTTACCCCCACATATGGGGTATCAGCGTACTCAGGACAAATTGCACAATAACACTTAGGGTCTAATTTCTCCTGTTACCCTTGCGAAAATGAAAAATTGGGAGCGAAAATATCATTTTTGTGGAAAAAATTTTATTTTTAGGTCTCTACGTTATAAACTTCTGTGAAGCACTTGGGGGTTCAAAGTTCTCCCCACAAATGTAGATAAGTTCCTTGGGTGGTCTAGTTTCCAAAATGGGGCCACTTGTGGGGGGTTTCCAATGTTTAGGCACATCAGGGGCTCTCCAAACGCGACATGACACCCACAGACCATTCCATCAAAGTCTGCAATTCAAAACATCACTACTTCCCTTCCGAGCCCCGACGTGTGCCCATACAGTAGTTTTCTCCCACATATAGGGTATCAGCGTACTCAGGACAAATTGGAAAACAACTTTTGGGCTCCAATTTCTCCACCTGCATAATTTTTGCATCGCTTTATTCTGTGAGCTATAACTTTTTATTTTTTCGCTGATGATGCTGTTTAGCTGCTTTTTTTTTGTGGGACAAGATGACATTTTCAGCGGTACCATGTTTATTTAAAGTAAGCGTCTTACCAGGAACTGATGAGAGTAGCTCCCGCCTGCACGGCAGTCCAGTCCCAACATGCGCTACTCGTGACTTATATCACATTATTGCCATCCTCAGGTGTTCATTTACCTTCCTCCTGCACACTGCTTAATCCTCTTTTTGTGTGTAGCAATTGGATCCTGGCTGTGACATCATATATTGGGCATATGCAATAACTCTTTGAGCATTATGTGTCATTTTTTTATCTGCATTAGCACTTTACGTTACACTGATGTCTTATGACAATTGCTTGAGATTCATGGCATAGTGGTTACCTTAATTTGTTGGTATGTGTATTGTACACTGACCAGGTTTGCTCATTTGGATTACAAAGTAGCCACATACCACTAACATTGTCACTGCCGCATATGCTTTGTTGCAGCGCCATCTGCCTGCCTTTGTATGTCCTATAATACTTGACCATATGTATACAGATTTGTGCTGTTAATAAAATGATTTGATATTTTCATAAACCTATGTGCTCCTTTGTTTCTCCTGATTCTAAGTATTCTTTGGAGTAGGTAATTTTTCTTGTTCTAGTGGACTACCGCGGGTGGATTTGTTCTCCCCTTAGCTTGATATGCAATTAGGGTTTTTGTTTGTACACATCTGAATGTTCTGGAAGGCCATCAAATTTTTTATCATAATACAGATTCCTGCTTTTTTAGTCTGGGCATTTGCAAAGAATATATGGGTGAATTGTGCCTGATGCAATCTATGATTATCGGCTGCCAGTAAATGCGTCTCTTGCAGACACACAATGTCTGCCTTCGATTTCCTCACCTCCCTCCACAACATAGAGCGTTTGGCAGGTGAATTTAACCCTTTCACATTCAACTAGAGAAATTGTAAACTCATATTTACACCTAAAGAAGGAAATTGCTATGAGCCGCATGTAAAAATCCAATTTTTTCTCTCTACTCCCTCCCCTCCCCGCACCACCCCACATGAGCCATTCACTGAAAAAGGCACATATATCCTTAGAACAAACAGCAGTTACGTTAATAGAGGAAATATACCTCAGGTTAAATTGAAGAAAAAAAACCCATAAAACACAGTAAAACAAAACAAAAAAAAAAAAACAGAGGGAAGAAGTCCGCAGAAAAAAACAGAGAAAACTTCAGTCAAAAAAGTAAATTCTTCAGACAAAAGTCTGACCACGGGGTCCCGTGAGATTTTCAATTTTCGCCATCACTCAGCAAGATTTCTCACAGTCCAGAAGATCACCAACTAGACGGCTTCCGTCGAACGAGAGGAAAAAAAAACAGTCAGCGATCCTCCAACAGCTCCCTCTCAGCCAGGATAGCGTCCTCACCTCTGTTTCAGGTTGATACCCATTCCTTCGCAATTTTCTTGCCTTTAGTAGGTTGTCTAGGAGCATGGGCAATCTTCCAGGATGTCAATTTCTCTTCCACTTGTTTGGGGGTAAAACATGCTACCACGCCACTGTCACTGTGTATGAGTAGTTTTACTGGGTTGAATCCCCATCTATACCGTACGCCGACCTCTCTCAATGCCCTGTACACGTGGGTAAATTCTCTTCTCTTTGCCAGGGTAGCTACAGAAAGGTCTGGGAAGACCTGCAGATTTTGAAATTCCTCAGGCAGCCTGGGAGTTTTCCTTAGTTGGTATAGGAATATCTCCTTCGTAGTGAAGAAATAAATACATGCCGAGATATCTCTAGACAGGGTAGGTTCTACGTGTCTGGGCTTCGGTATTCTATGAATCCTGTCCACCATTAATTCATTAGGGGCAACCTCAGGTAATACAGCCACCAAGAAGCGTCGCATGAACTCAGATAGATCTTTATCTGGCACTTCTTCAGGTATTCCCCTCAGCCTCACATTGTTATGTCCAGGGGTTGGATTCAAATTTTTAACAACAGGTTCTGTGTAGGAAAACCACACTCATTTTTAAACCACACCCATTTTTAAAACCACACCCATTTTAAGCCACACCCATTTACACTTACCTTTTCCTCAAACATATAGAAACCCCTAGGAGCACACACGTACCCACAACCGTGCATAACCCCCTAGGAGCACACACGTACCCCACAACCGTGCATAACCCCCTAGGAGCACAGACAGACCCCACAAGTCTGCATAACCCCCTAGGAGCACACACAGACCCCACAAGTGTGCATTAACCCCCTAGGAGCACACACAGACCCCACAAGCGTGCATAACCTCCTCACACCCCACTACACAGCCCCAATATCAGCCCCCAACCCGGGTATGAATAAATCCTCCTCTGTGTCACTGAGGACTCTGACCTCTGATTTCCCTCCTGCAGCTACAGACGCCGGCAACAGACTGCAGAGCCCTCTTCCTGGCTTTGGCAGAACACGCCCCCGGAAACGACGTCACACCTGGATGGAGCCCATACAGTCTAGCATTTACCGAGGAAGAAGGAGCTGCGCAGCAGTCAAGGTGACGGCCGTGCACAGCTCCCAGCCCTCTACAGTGTGACGTGGGCGGCTGTGTCTGCTGCCAGCCGCATCACAGTAAAGCAGGCCCTGTGCAGGTGCTGGGGCAGTGGGGCCTGTACCGGATCGCAGCCCTGAATCTCCCCGGTTCGGGAAACCGGCTGCTTTTTTAACAAGCGGTTCCATCGAACCAGGGAGAACCGGCTGAATACCACCCCTGGTTACGTCTGGATCTATCTTCTAAGTCATAAACTTTATCAGTGACCCGAGACATCTCTTCCCTGAATGCCTCATTTTCATCTACCAAGGCATTGATCGTTTGGCATATTCTTCCATCTTGTTTTCAATGTGGGAAGTGGGAACCCCAATGGAAGTAATCTCCCCTTTCATCTCCTGCAGCATTGCCTGCATATCCTCCTTCATAGAGGAACGAATTGCATCGAAAAAATCTTGCATATCTGCCTTTGTCATTGGAGCTGTGGGCTCATTATCCCTGCTGCTATGTCTCACAGTCTCTGCTTCCCTTCCCCCTGAGCTTCTGGAAGAGTGTGAAGAGGCTGCAGGGGAAGCCGGCGCCATCTTACTCACTGTTCTTGTTGTAGGTAAGAGGCTTTGGGACGATGCTGTTTGCGGCTTTGTGCTGGTTTTAATCCTGGCTGGCTGGAGCTAAGTAATTAAGCTGCTGCCACCTTGTCTTGCAGGCCACACACCCCCAATACGCCTTTGAAAAGACGTACAGTTGGGCCTCCTGAAAACAATGTTCCCATTATTAGGAAGTGGGTCTCCCATAGTGTTTGCCTATGCAGTGAATGCAAGGGTTGCCAATATTTGGAGGCACTCCAATGCCCCTTGGAAGAGACGTGCAGGAGGGCTTCATAAAAAAAAATGTTCCCATTACAAAGGAGCGGATTGTTGTGAATGTGCTAGAGATGGTTTCTGAGCAGAGGCTTCCTCTGGTGGTTACAGACAGTACTGAACTTTCCAGCGAGGAATGGCAATCTGGGATCACTGACTGGTCTGATATAAGGGAGGTTCCCTCCCATGATGGTCGCCGGTGATCAATTGTTCTTGTCTCAATTGTGGTTCCTGGTTCATTTGGAAGTTTGCTGGAGTCTTGCCTGCATCTGCTGCTTTCAGATAAAATATTTTTGGCTTTTCTTTTGTACTTGCTTTTTGCATTGCTTTCTGCACTTTTGTAGAGGTCACCAAGGTCCCCTCATGGGACCTGAGCTCATAGCAGTTTATCTGCAGCCACTGTTATTTGCTCATTTGCTTTTTCCTGTTTTTTCAGCGGCTGCGGCTTGGTTTTTGTTCACACTGAGATCTGATTTAGCGAGTGGCGAGATCGTGTGATCTCAGTATTTTTGTAATCAGAATTATTGGATTTTTGTAGGGTTTTCTGGGTTGCAGAAAGTAATCTCTCCTGTCCTATCCTATTTAGTCAGCTTGTGGCCCCAGCGTTTGCTCAATCTATTTTCTGCCTATGTTTGTATTTTCATCTTGTCTAACCGCCATTATATGTTTGGGGGCTTCCTATTTTCTTTGGGGATCTGCTCCGGGGCAGATAGCTTTCATCTTTCTGCCTTTAGGTGTAGTTATCTCTCAGGCTGTGACGAGGCGTCTAGGATCAATGTAGGAACGCTCCACGGCTACCTCTAGTTGTGTCGTTAGTTTAGGAATCTGCAACCCATCAGTTACCAACATCTCAGGTGTTCGGCTGCCCTGCTGTTGTTCCTGCCCTCCTCAGCTACCGAAACATAACAGTATCACCGGCCCATAACTGAAAATTATATGGTACTCACAGAAGGGAAAAATAGTGTGGAAAGAAAAAAGTTGTCAGAGATTTTTTTTTTTTTTTTTTTGTCTCTTGCATTTTTTCCCTCTTTTTCTCTGGGTGCTGAGGAGGATTTTTTTTTCTCTCAATGGAGTTTGCACAGTTGTCTGACCGTGTGGATCAGCTTGCCACTGAGGTTCGGAGTATTGCTACCTATCTTGCTAGGTTGCCGGTTGTGGAACCTAGGATTCCCATGCCAGATTTGTTTTTGAGGGATCGGGCTAAATTTCTGAATTTCAAAAATAACTGTAAGTTGTTTTTTGCCTTAAAGCCTAAGTCCTCAGGGAGCGCAGCACAGCAGGTTCAAATTGTCATCTCTCTCCTGCGTGGCGAACCTCAGGATTGGGCTTTTTCCCTGACACCTGGGGATCCTGTTTTAAATGATATTGATGTATTTTTTCAGGCTCTGGGGTTATTGTACGATGAACCTAATGTCACTGATCAGGCTGAAAAGACTTTGTTGGCATTAAATCAGGGTCTTGAAGACGCTGAGTTGTACTGTCAGAAATTCCGAAAGTGGGCAGTCCTGACCAAATGGAATGATGATGCTTTGGCAGCCCTTTTTCGGAAGGGGCTGTCAGAGAATGTAAAGGATGTTATGGTGGGATTCCCTGCTCCCTCTGGTCTCAATGATTCTATGTCTTTGGCTATTCAAATTGACAGACGTTTGCGGGAACGGAGAGGTATGCGTGAGATAGTGTTGTCTTGTGAGCCAGCTCCTGAGCCCATGCAGTGTGATGGAGTGACTTCTGGGGCTCAGCGTCCTGAGTTTCGTAAGCGCAATGGGTTATGTTTCTACTGTGGTGACGCTTCCCATGCTATTTCTGTCTGCCCTAAGCGGGGAAGACGTTTTGCACGCTCAGTTGTCTTGGGTAGTGTTCAGACTAAATTTCTGTTGACTGTTACCCTGATTTGCTCCCTGTCCACATTTTTTGCTCAGGCTTTTGTTGATTCTGGAGCAGCTATTAACCTGATGGATTTTGACTTTGCCAAACGTTGTGGGCTTCCCATGATACCCCTGCGGAAGTCTATTCCTTTGCTGGGCATTGATTCTACCCCTTTGGCGGAGAATAAACCCCAATTTTATACTCAGGTGATAATGAGGGTTGAACCTGATCATCAGGAGAGTTGCAAATTTCTAGTGTTGCATAATCTGCATGACATTATTGTACTGTGTTTCCCTTGGTTACAGACTCAATCCTCATTTGGATTGGAAATCTGTGTCTGTGACCAGTTGCGGTTGCCAATGTGTTAATACTAACACTGTTTTTCTACCTCTCCCCAGTCTCAGGATGTCCCTGACTTTTTGACTGATTTTTCTGATGTGTTTAGTGAAAGTAAGTCTGTATCCTTACCTCCTCACAGAAGCTACGATTGCGCTATTGAGTTAGTGCCTGGTGGGAAATTTCCTAAAGGTCGCCTTTTTAACTTATCTGTACCTGAACACGATGCTATGCGATCTTATATCAAGGAGTCATTGGAGAAGGGTCATATCAGACCATCCTCTTCACCCTTGGGCGGCGGTTTTTTCTTTGTGGCCAAAAAGGATGGTTCATTGAGGCCGTGTATTGATTATCGCCTCCTGAATAAGATCACTGTGAAATATCAATATCCGTTACCCTTGATTTCTGACCTGTTTTCCAGAGTGAAAAGTGCTAGTTGGTTTACCAAGCTTGACCTCAGGGGGGCGTATAACCTTATTCGCATTAAGCACGGGGATGAATGGAAGACAGCGTTTAATACCCCAGAGGGGAAGTTTGAGTACCTAGTGATGCTTTTTGGGCTCACTAATGCTCCTTCCGTCTTCCAATCCTATATGAATGATATTTTCAGGGATTTTGTGGATAAATTTCTGATTGTTTATTTGGATGATATCTTGATTTTTTCCAATGACTGGGACTCTCATGTGAAACATGTTCGGACTGTGTTCCAGATTTTGAGAGAGAATGCACTGTATGTGAAGGGATCAAAGTGTCTTTTTGGCGTACAGAAGGTCTCATTTCTGGGCTTCATTTTGTCTCCGTCTGTTATTGAAATGGACCCGGTCAAGGTTCAGGCCATCTGTGATTGGGTTCAACCTACTTCATTAAAGGCTCTTCAGAGAATTTTGGGTTTTGCCAATTTTTATCGTAAATTTATTGGTAGTTTCTCCGGTATTGTTAAACCATTGACTGATTTGACCAAAAAGGGTTCTGATGTGGTGAATTGGCCTCCTGAGGCAGTTTCTGCGTTTCAGGAACTTAAGCAGAGATTCACTTCTGCTCCTGTTCTACGGCAGCCTGATGTTTCTCTACCGTTTCAGGTGGAGGTTGATGCTTCCGAAATTGGGGCAGGTGCCGTTTTGTCCAAAGGGACCCAGAGACCTCTAAGAGTAACCCTTGTGCCTTTTTCTCTCGAAAGTTTTCTCCTACTGAACGTAATTATGACGTGGGTAATCGGGAGTTATTGGCCATGAAGTGGGCTTTTGAAGAGTGGAGACATTGGCTGGAAGGAGCCAAACATCAGGTGGTGGTCCTCACGGACCATTAGAACCTGATTTATCTCGAATCAGCCAAGCGACTTAATCCTAGACAAGCCAGGTGGGCCTTGTTTTTCACACGTTTTAATTTTGTGGTTTCTTTTCTTCCTGGCACCAAGAATGTTAAGGCGTATGCCCTCTCGAGGAATTTCTTTGTGGATTCTCCTGAGTTATCTGATCCTGCTGTTATTTTGAAAGAGGGTGTAGTACTTTCCGCCATCTCGCCCAATTTGAGACTGGCTCTGGAGGGGTGTCAGGAGGATAAACCTGAGCGCTGCCCTGTTGGTAAATTGTTTGTCCCAGACCAGTGGAAGAAGAATGTGATGTCTGAGATTCATTGTTCCGCGTTGGCTGGTCATCCCGGGATTTTTGGTACCAGAGACTTGGTGAGTCGGTCCTTTTTGTGGCCTACTTTGTCTCGTGACGTCAGGGACTTTGTGCAGTCCTGTGGGACTTGCTCTCGTTCCAAGCCTTGCTCTCGCTCTAGTGGTTTGTTGATGCCATTACCTGTGCCCAAGAGGCCATGGACCCATATCTCTATGGATTTTATTTCCGAGCTCCCTGTCTCTCAGAGAATGACCGTTATCTGGGTAATCTGTGATAGGTTTTCCAAGATGATACATCTTGTGCCATTACCTAAGTTGCCTTCCTCCTCCAAGTTGGTGCCTTTGTTCCTTCAGCACGTGGTTCGGTTGCACGGCATTCCGGGAACATTGTGTCTGACAGAGGAGTCCAGTTTGTTTCCAGATTTTGGAGGACATTTTGTTCTTAACTTGGTGTTCAATTATCTTTCTCCTCTGCATTTCATCCTCAGACCAATGGACAAACCGAGAGAACAAACCAGACCTTGGAGACTTATTTGAGATGTTTTGTGTCTGCTGATCAAGATGACTGGGTCTCTTTTTTGCCTTTGGCTGAGTTTGCTCTTATTAATAGGGCTAGCTCTGCCACCTTGATGTCTCCATTTTTCTGCAATTCTGGGTTTCACCCTCGATTTCCTTCGGGACAGGCAGAGGCTTCTGTCTGTCCGGGTGTTGACTCTGTTGTGGAGCGAATGCAGCAGATTTGGGACCAGGTAGTGGAGAGGTTGTCTCTCTCTCAGGAAAGGGCCCAGCGGTTTGCCAACCGGCATAGGACTGGTGGTCCTCGGTTTAAAGTGGGGGACTTGGTTTGGTTGTCCTCAAGAAATATCCCTATGAGGGTTGCATCTCCAAAGTTTAAGCCTAGATTCATTGGACCTTATAAGATCATGGAGATTCTTAATCCTGTTTCCTTCCGTTTACTTCTTCCAAGGACATTTAAGATCCATAACGTGTTCCACAAGTCCTTATTGAAGAGGTTTGTCGAGCCAGTGGTTCCTGTGGCTGCGCCTCCTGACCCTGTTTTGGTTGAGGGCAATCTGGAGTATGTGGTGGAGAAAATATTGGATTCTCGTTTTTCTAGACGGAAACTCCAGTATTTAGTTAAGTGGAGAGGTTATGGTCAGGAGGACAATTCTTGGGTGTTTGCTTCGGACATCCATGCTAGGAGACTGATCCATGCCTATCACCGAGCTCATCCTGATCGGCCTGGTTGCACAGGTGAGGGTTCGGTGACCCCTCCTCAAGGGGGGGTACTGTTGTGAATGTGCTAGAGATGGTTTCTGAGCAGTGGCTCTATCTGGTGGTTACAGACAGTACTGAACTTTCCAGCGAGGAATGGCAGTCTGGGATCACTGACTGGTCTGATATAAGGGAGGTTCCCTCCCATGATGGTCGCCGGTGATCAATTGTTCTTGTCTCAATTGTGGTTCCTGGTTCATTTGGAAGTTTGCTGGAGTCTTGCCTGCATCTGCTGCTTTCAGATAAGATATTTTTTGCTTTTCTTTTTATGCTTGCTTTTTGCATTGTTTTCTGCACTTTTGTGGAGGTCAGCCAGGTCCCCTCCTGGGGCCTGAGCTCCTCACAGTTTATCTGCAGCCACTGTTATTTGCTCAATTGCTTTTTCCTGTTTTTTTTCAGCGGCTGCGGATGGGTTTTTGTTCACACTGAGATCTGATTTAGCGGGTGGCGAGATTGTGTGATCTCAGTATTTTTGTAATCAGAATTGTTGGATTTTTGTAGAGTTTTCTGGGTTGCAGAAAGTAATCTTTCCTGTCCTATCCTATTTAGTCAGCTTGTGGCCCCAGCGTTTGCTCAATCTATTTTCTGCCTATGTTTGTATTTTCATCTTGTCTAACCGCCATTATATGTTTGGGGGCTTCCTATTTACTTTGGGGATCTGCTCCGGGGCAGATAGCTTTCATCTTTCTGCCTTTAGGTGTAGTTATCTCTCAGGCTGTGACGAGGCGTCTAGGATCAACGTAGGAACGCTCCACGGCTACTTCTAGTTGTGTCGTTAGTTTAGGAATCTGCAACCCATCAGTTACCAACATCTCAGGTGTTCGGCTGCCCTGCTGTTGTTCCTGTCCTCCTCAGCTACCGAAACATAACAGCGGATCTCCTATACTTGTAATGCCCATGCACTAAGTGTGTGGGCTGACAAACATTTAACCTGGGGTGTATACATAAACAAAATTACATGAACAATTATTTGTTTACGGGCATCATAAACCCCCTTTGAAAAAATTATGTGGGTGTTGCATCACGGATCACGGTCAACCTGATGATATGGTGGTGGAGGATGAGGAGAAGGAGGAGGACAACAGCAAATATCCAAAATCAGGAAGTATATATATATATATATATATATATATATATATATATATATATATATGTATACCCATGAATGGGTGTGAAGAGGTGAATGGGAATAGACCTCCCAAAAAAAGAAACTGGATTTGAGTTTCTGTTACGCTACTATCATTCGGTGGTGTTGAGAAGTCTGGCCTAATCCAGCCCTTTTTAGAAGAGTCAGCCTGTCAGCATTTTCAGTTGACAGACAGATGCACTTATCAGTTATAATTCCTCCAGCGACACTAAAAACCCGCTCTGACAAAACGCTAGCGGCAGGCCAGGACCTCTAAGGCGTGGAGAGCCAGTTCATGCCACGTGTCCAGCTTGAATACCCAATAATTATAAGGCACAGAGGAATCATGGAGGATGTTGGTATGGTCAGCAAGGTACTCCCTCAGCATCTTCAGAAACTTTTCACTCCTTGTGAGAATACCCCGCTCCACAGAGCCTATGCAATGGGAGGGTCTGAGAAAACTCTTCCAGAACTTTGACAGTGTTCCCCTGCCTCTGCTGGATTGGAGTTGTGTCTCTCTCGCCTGTACTCCTTGGTTTTCCAACGAACTATAACCTCTGCCGCCAGCGTTTTCAGATGGGAATTTTTTAATAATTCCGCAATAAGGGCCCTCTGGTACTGCCCCATTTTAGTAGACCTGTCTGCCTCAAGAATAAGAGATAGAAAGTTCTCCTTGTAGTGTGGGTCTAGACGTGTTACGAACCAGTAATGACTGTCACCCCAAATTTTGAGAACGCGAGGGTCTCATGTGTGCCAGAGGGCTAACATGCAAGACTTCCGTGTCCTCACCAAGAGGAAAACTGACCATGCTCTCCTCCTCCTCCCTGTTCTCAGGCCATCTACGCTGAACAGACAATATGACAGTTGTGTCTATAGCGCATTAAATTAGCTCCTGTTCTTCCTCCTCCTCTTTGTTGCCCAGTCCACGTTGGGATGAGGCTGGGATGTGTGTAATCACCCTGAATAGTTCCTTGTGCCATCTCATCTTGCTCCGCCTGCAATGCATCCTCTTTGATTGTGAGCAGAGAGCGTTTCAGAACACAGAGAAGGGGGATGGTGACGTTAATTATGGCTTCATCGCCGCTCACCATCTTGGTGGAGTCCTCAAAGTTTTGCAGGATGGTACATACAGTACAGACCAAAAGTTTGGACACACCTTCTCATTCAAAGATATTTCTGCATTTTAATGATTATGAAAATTGTAGAATCACACTGAAGGCATCAAAACTATGAATTAACACATGTGGAATTATACATTACACTTTACAAAAAAGTGTGAAACAACTGAAAATATGTCTTATATTCTAGGTTCTTCAAAGTAGCCACCTTTTGCTTTGATTACTGCTTTGCACGCAGAAAAGGTGAACGGATGGATTCTACATGCCTGGTTCCCACCGTGAAGCATGGAGGAGGAGCTGTGATGATGTGGGGGTGCTTTGTTGGTGACACTGTTGGGGATTAGGATGAGCTCGGTGATAGGCACGGATCAGTCTCCTAGCATGGATGTCCGAAGCAAACACCCAAGAATTGTCCTCCTGACCATAACCTCTCCACTTAACCAAATACTGGAGTTTCCGTCTAGAAAAACGAGAATCCAATATCTTCTCAACCACATACTCCAGATTGCCCTCAACCAAAACAGGGTCAGGAGGCGCAGCCATAGGAACCACTGGCTCGACAAACCTCTTCAATAAGGACTTGTGGAACACGTTATGGATCTTAAATGTCCCTGGAAGAAGCAGCAAACAGAAGGAAACAGGATTAAGAATCTCCATGATCTTATAAGGTCCAATGAACCTAGGCTTAAACTTAGGAGATGCAACTCTCATAGGGATATTTCTTGAGGACAACCAGACCAAGTCCCCCACTTCAAACCGAGGACCATCAGTCCTATGCCGGTTGGCAAACCGCTGGGCCCTCTCCTGAGAGAGGGACAACCTCTCCACTACCTGGTCCCAAATCTGCTGCATACACTCCACAACAGAGTCAACACCTGGACAGACAGAAGCCTCCGTCTGTCCCGAAGAAAATCGAGGGTGAAACCCAAAATTGCAGAAAAATGGAGACATCAAAGTGGCAGAGCTAGCCCTATTATTAAGAGCAAACTCAGCCAAAGGCAAAAAAAGAGACCCAGTCATCTTGATCAGCAGACACAAAGCATCTCAGATAAGTCTCCAATGTCTGGTTTGTTCTCTCAGTTTGTCCATTGGTCTGAGGATGAAAAGCCGAGGAGAAAGACAATTGAACACCAAGTTTAGAACAAAAAGTCCTCCAAACTCTGGAAACAAACTGAACTCCTCTGTCAGACACAATGTTCTCAGGAATGCCATGTAACCGAACCACGTGCTGAAGGAACAAAGGCACCAATTCGGAGGAGGAAGGCAACTTAGGTAATGGCACAAGATGTATCATTTTGGAAAACCTATCACAAATCACCCAGATAACGGTCATTCTCTGAGAAACAGGGAGGTCGGAAATGAAATCCATAGAGATATGGGTCCATGGTATCTTGGGCACAAGCAATGGCATCAACAAACCACTAGAGCGAGAGCAAGGCTTGGAGCGAGAGCAAGTCCCGCAGGACTGCACAAATTCCCTGACGTCACGAGACAAAGTAGGCCACCAAAAGGACCGACTAACCAAGTCTCTGGTACCAAAAATTCCGGGATGACCGGCCAACACGGAACAATGAATCTCAGACATCATACTCTTTTTCCACCGGTCTGGGACAAACAATTTCCCAATAGGGCAGCGCTCGGGTTTATCCTCCTGACACCCTTCCAGAGCCAGTCTCAAATTGGGCGAGATGGCAGAAAGAACTACACCCTCTTTCAAAATAACAGCAGGATCAGATAACTCAGGAGAGTCCACAAGGAAACTCCTCGAGAGGGCATCCGCCTTAATATTCTTAGTGCCAGGAAGAAAGGAAACCACAAAATTAAAACGTGTGAAAAACAAGGCCCACCTGGCCTGTCTAGGATTAAGTCGCTTGGCTGATTCCAGATAAACCAGATTCTTATGGTCCGTGAGGACCACCACCTGATGTTTGGCTCCCTCCAGCCAATGTCTCCACTCTTCAAAAGCCCACTTCATGGCCAATAACTCTCGATTACCCACGTCATAATTACGTTCAGGTGGAGAAAATTTTCGAGAGAAAAAGGCACAAGGGTTACTTTTAGAGGTCTCTGGATCTCTTTGGGACAAAACGGCACCTGCCCCAATTTCAGAGGCATCAACCTCCACCTGAAATGGCAGAGAAACATCAGTGAATCTCTGCTTAAGTTCCTGAAATGCAGAGACTGCCTCAGGAGGCCAATTCACCACATCAGAACCCTTTTTGGTCAAATCAGTCAATGGTTTAACAATAACAGAGAAATTACCAATAAATTTACGATAAAAAAATGGCAAACTCCAAGAATCTCTGAAGAGCCTTTAATGAAGTAGGTTGGACCCAATCACCGATGGCCTGAACCTTGACCGGGTCCATTTCAATAACAGACGGAGACAAAATGAATCCCAGAAATTAGATCCTCTGTACGCCAAAAAGACACTTTGATCCCTTCACATACAGAGCATTCTCTCTCAAAATCTGGAACACAGTCCGAACATGTTTCACATGAGAGTCCCAGTCATTGGAAAAAATCAAGATATCATCCAAATAAACAATCAGAAATTTGTCCACAAAATCCCTGAAAATGTCATTCATGAAGGACTGGAAGACGGAAGGAGCATTAGTGAGCCCAAAGGGCATCACTAGGTACTCAAAATGCCCCTCTGGGGTATTAACGCTGTCTTCCATTCATCCCCGTGCTTAATGCGAATAAGGTTATACGCCCCCTGAGGTCAAGCTTGGTAAACCAAGTAGCACTTTTCACCCTGGAAAACAGGTCAGAAATCAAGGGTAACGGATATTGATATTTCACAGTGATATTGTTCAAGAGACGATAATCAATACACGGCCTCAATGAACCATCCTTTTTGGCCACAAAGAAAAAACCGGCACCCAAGGGTGAAGACGATGGTCTGATATGACCCTTCTCCAATGACTCCTTGATATAAGACCGCATAGCGTCATGTTCAGGTACAGACAAGTTAAAAAGGCGACCTTTAGGGAATTTACTACCAGGCACTAATTCAATAGCGCAGTCATAGCTCCTATGGGGGGCAAGGATGCAGATTTACTTTCGCTAAACACATCAGAAAAATCTGTCAAAAAGTCAGGAACATCCTGAGCCTGGGGAGAGGCAGAAAAAACAGGAGTGTTGGCATTAACACATTGGCAGCCCCAACTGGTCACAGACACAGATTTCCAATCCAAAACAGGATTATGAGACTAACCAAGGGAAACCCAGAACAATAATGTCATGCAGATTATACAGCACCAAAAATTTGCAACTCTCCTGATGATCAGGTTCAACCCTCATTATCACCTGAGTAGAGAACTGGGGTTTATTCTCAGCCAAAGGGGTAGAATCAATCCCCAGTAAGGGAATAGACTTCCGTAGGGGTATCAAGGGAAACCCACAACGTTTAGCAAAATCAAAATCCATCAGGTTAATAGCTGCTCACGAATCAGGTTTTATCACCTGCTCAAGCATTAATTCCATCACCTTTGCAATACTAAGGAAATCCTGAAAACATGACCTGTTGGTGGGTCCTGAGGACTGGAGTTGAGAAACACTGAGTTAGAACGTTAGAAAATAATGTCAATGCAGTATTTGGGTTTGGTCACTAGAGGGGGGGGCATTCAGCACATCCAGTCCAATAGGTTAGAGAAAGATTGCCTCCAAGCGTGAGTCAGTTGGGGGTGGACTTGCTAGTGTGAGGACGTCCACGTTCCTGGGCCCTGAGCATATGGTAGGAGGAGGGGACCAGCAACCCCCGAAGAAGCCGGTGATTCACCGTGGGAAACGTGAGCCTAAAGAGAGTGGGTTTACGTAGCAGTAGTCCAATGGAAGAACCACTGTGGGAACACTCAGCAGAAGAGGTCGTGAATGAGCGTGGTAGCGAGCTGGCCACCAGAAGTATCCGGGCAGGATAACCAGAGAGGGGTGGACGACCTAGTAGATGTGTCTTTCTATACTGGATTGAAGTGTCTCCAGGGGAAGAGACTGGAGTGCCATTTTCACCGGGCTCCTCGTCCCGTCAATACTTATTAGTCCATTCTGGAGTAGCAGAGGAGAAGAAGCGGAGTTGTGAAGAATGTATTGCTAGTATCGTGTAAGACGTGCTTATTGGTGCCTTGGATGTGCTGTGTCCGGAAGAAAATAAAGCAGAACTGTTTGACGTGATTCTGGACTCTCTGTTCTTTAGGTTCTGTCACTGGAGAAGAACACCCCAGGAGAAAAGAGATAACAGGGGTAAAGAATGCAGCATCTCCCAGTAAGTTAACCCCTCGGCCAACCCTTTACATTAGTATCCTTATTTTTCTGACAATGCTAGTCTAGAAAACTGATATTTGTGCCACCTGAGTGTGGCTCAGCATGAAAGCAAGTAGAGGTGTCCCAGCAAAGGGGTCCTACACTGATCCCTCACCCACCTTCTTATTATGACATTCATTGGAAAGCTGTAAATGCTGTCCCAGACCCCTATTCCTCATGACTGGCTGATTGCTGCAGTTCCATGCTGCAATTTGTACTGTGGGTGAATTTAGGCCCTTTCCTGGTGTCTGTCGCTCATTTAATGTGTTTTGGCAGCATTTGGGGCCGTTTTTAAGTTGTTGTGCATGCGTTTTAATTTTGCCTCCCATTGACTATAATGGCATTCGGCTATGTTCGACAAATTAATCCGCGAATATTGCAAATTCGGCGAACGTAATCCGGATCGATTCTTGAAATATTCGCTCATCTCTGTTAGTAACGTCTACCTCTCTGCGTCTAAGAGGTATAGTTTATAGATATATCGAATACAAGGAAACTGCAAAACAAGCAGACCCCAATGCAAGTCCGTAACTGGGGGTTTTCTTCACAGGCGTAAGTCAAATTTTCAGTCCTACGGATCCTATTAGGGGGAAGTGGATCGCCTGCCAGGGCAGTGGGGATACTCGGTACCGGACCGCTTCTTAAAGGGGAAGTGTAATGTATGTAGTACAGTTCATATAGCGTCTTGTGCTTGGGTGCGATGAAAATACATGAGACACAGGTTTGATATAGAAAGTCTTGTATTACTTCATACAAGTTGGCAAAAATAGTCACACAGTTTGCAGACACAGAAGCAGGAGACACAGCAGGCCAGCGTAATCTAAGCTCAGCAATCACTCTCCACAACAGGTTCAGGATCTTCTTCTCTGTTACCGTAAGTCCATGCAAACGTGGGTCTTTCAAAGAGCAGGGTTCAGAGTCCACAAGTGCTTCAGAGTTCCTCAGTAGGAATAGCTGGAGTACAAGGTCCAAGGCTTTAGGAGTCAGGTCACAGGTTCACTGCAGGCTAGATTCTGAAGCACTGATTGCTCAGCTGTGGCTGCTTAAGAAGCAAAAGGAGAGAATCAGGGCGGGAACATGCAAGCTGGAAACTCCATTTTGACTGAGGGCAAGATAGCTGCAGCAAGACAGAAAGTAAAATGGCTGACGAACAAACTGAGTTTCAGGAACATGTACACAGAACCTTACAGGAAGTGTCATAGCGGCAGCGTGGACCCGGTCCGTGGCCCTAGGCATACAATAAAAAGGGGAGAACGTGAAAAAGGGATAAAGTTTGTAATAAAGTGTTCGTGACACCACCTGTGGTATTCGGTCAAGGGACAGACGCTGCTATGCAGATCCTCTGGGATGGTGACAGGGCAGCAGAGATGGTTTAGCTCACCACAGGTAGAGCTGTATCCCAGGGCAGATAAGGTATAGATGTTAAAGGTGAGGATGGTAGATGTGGTGCAGGGCAGGTTATGCAGGAATGATTCAGAAGACACAGCAGGGTGCAGTTTCTAAAGCTTTACTTACAATTTTTGTGTACACAAGTGCCCGCTTGGCGCAGTGTCCTCCAGATGAGGGGTCCAGCAAAGTCCCAGGTAGATTGGAATACCCCTTTCCAGGACTCATTTCTGCATGTACCTCTCCTGGCTGTCTCACTGTGCTAGCTTTCCGCCCTTCCTGCCCAACAGCTCACAGTCAGTGTCCCAAGCCAGCAGCCCAGGACCTTGTCGGGTGACAATCCCTATGCGTCCCCTAGCTCCCTTATGGCTGCATTCTCGGCGAAGGTAACTGTGGCTGTAGCTGAAGCACCTAGAGGTGCCCCTGCCTCCGGCTTGCTAGCTGAGTTTGGTAATTTCTCCACTAGTCTCGGGGCTAGTACCCCACTGCAACCTGGAGCCTCCAATACTGGATACGGGCCCCAAGGACCCCTTCTGCCTTCTGGGAACCGAGTTCTGTCTCTTACCTTTCAGCTTGCCTCACAGCTTGTCTGCTTACTTTCACTTTCTCCTGCTGTCTGACTCACTCTCTCTGCACTGTTCTTTCCTCTGTTAGCTCCTCCTACCTTCTCCACCCACTCTCCCAACAGCCTTTACTACCCAGCCTGGGTTGAGACAATCCTCCCTTAGTGTACGTCCAGGGTGTCTTGCTGCAGTAGTCTGTGTTGAGTACAGGTGTTAGGCTAAGTGCACACGTTTCAGGAATGTTTGCAGAATATTCCTGAGCAAAACCGGACTTTTTTCGCGGCAAAAACGCGCGTTTTTTTTGTGCGGATTTGATGCATTTTTACCGCGATTTTTCCCTGAACTTTCTAGGTCAATAATATAGCGGGAAAAACGCTAGAATTCCGCAAAATTAATGGACATGTTGCTAGATTTTCCGCGATGCGTTTTTTTCGCGGAAAAAAAACGCACCATGTGCACAAAAATTGCGGAATTCATTCTAAATGATAGGATGCTTAATTCATGCGTTTTTGACACATTTTTTCCCGCGAAAAAAGCGCAAATAATCCTGAACGTGTGCACTTAGCCTAAGAGTACTGGGTGGTGCTCCCTCCTTACCTGAGAGTGGGGTACCACACCTCTGGATGAGATGCAGTGCCTCTGAGGCAACTGAACCCTCAGGGGCACCACAGAACCATGGAATATATAACGAGTAAAGTAATACAGCCTGTTACAGTAATGTAATGTGAGCTCAACTTATATGTCGTTCTAAGATCTTATATGAACGGAGACAAACATTCTATATAGTGAGAGAGGAACATAAAACTATTTAGCTATATGTAATTATATACTTATAGTAATAAGTAATCATCTGAAAACTGTCTCATCAGGGAAGATCAGATTTATTTCGGGAGCTCATGTGATTGGCAGGTTCCTTTCCAGTCTAGACGCATCGTCATTAAGATCTTGATCCATTGAACGTCTATTGCCACGTGCTGGAACTCTCTGTGGCAATGGTGGAGCAGGCGGCCAGTCAGATATATGGATTCTGGGAATGTCCAGGGCATCACAGAATAGTCTCATGTCGCTTGGATCTTTCAAAGGAAACAATGCCATTTTCCTAAGTGGTTTCAGCACCCTTCCTTTACCAAGTGTCATTCAGGATAGATCTGTAAGGAATTGTATGTGTTTTCCATTTAAATGAGCACGTGCCATGATTGCCGAGTGTACGGTGCGCCTGTCCATCTCCAGCTCCCTATCAATAGGGTCACCAAGGATATTAGTGAATAATGTCTACAGTGTTGGCATAATCGTGTATTGATGATTTCATGTATACCCCTTATCTGGATATTATTGTGATTTTCTTGGTCATCAACAATATTAACCCTTTAAGGATCAGTTTTTTTTTTCCATTTTTGTGTTTCCATTTTTTGCTCCCCTTCTTCCCACGGCCATAACTTTTTTATTTTTCTGACAATATGGCCATGTTAGGATTTGTTTTTCTGCGGGATGAGTTGTACTTTTGAATGGCAGCATTGATTTTACCATATCATGTACTGGACAACGGGAAAAAAATTCCAAATGTGCAATTCCACAATTGTTTTTAAGGATTTTTTTTTACCATGTTCACTAAATGCTAAAACTGACCTGCCATTATGATTCTGCAGATCATTACGAGTTCATGGACACCAAACATGTCTAGGTTCTTTTTTTATTTAAGTGGTGAATAAAGATTACAAAACTTGTAAAAAAAAAAAAATGTTGCCATTTTCCGAGACCTGTAGCGTCTCCATTTTTCAGGACCTTGGGCCGGGTCAGGGCTTATTTTTTGCGTGCGGATCTGACGTTTTTACTGATATCATTTTGGTGAGTATACGATCTGTTATTGCAATGTTGCAGAGAAAAAAAAATGTAATTCTGGTGTTTCAATTTTTTTTTCCGCTACTACGTTTAACGATTTGATTAATTCTATTTGTTAATTAATAGATCGGGCGATCCTGATGGCGGTGATCACAAATTTGTGTAGATTTGATTTTTTTATTGTTTTATGTTGAATGGGGCGAAAGGGGGGAGATTTTAACTTTTATATTTTTTTAATACTCTTTAAACTTTTTTTTCCTTTTGACTTGCTTCAATAGTCCCCATGCAGACTGCGACTCATCATGTGTATGTGACAGAGCCATGAAGACATCAGGATGGAACAGCGAACTGCTCTTCCCTGCATTACTGCGTTGAGCCAGCAGGGAGAGCAGTGATGCAGTTAAGTCTAACACTGACTGGACGCAGCGCAGCCAATCAGGTTTAGTCTTGTTTGTGTCTTCTCCTCTGCTGTACAGCACAGCTGAAGTAAAGTGCCATGCTGTGATTTATAAAGAGCGCGCCCCTCTCCTCCCCCGCACCATCCCAGGCACAGTGTAAGGAGAAGAGGGAGACAGACGGCCCCCTGGTGGTGCAGCAGAAAAGTGAGTCTGATCTATGCACCTGACTACCTGATCATCACATATAAATGAGGGCCCTGCCAAACCTAACAGTGAGGGACTAAAAATTGAGAGGGGCTTTAGGCATGGGTGATAGAGGGGGGTTTAGTGACCAAGGGATGGATGACAGCCCCATTCCCTTATTTCTCCTATCACTCCTGACTGACTGAGCCCCTCTCCCTGTATCACCCCTGACTGACTGAGCCCCCTCTCCCTGTATCACCCCTGACTGACTGAGCCCCTCTCCCTGTATCACCCATGACTAACTGAGCTCCCTCTCCCTGTATCACCCATGACTAACTGAGCTCTCTCTCCCTGTATCACCCATGACTGACTGAGCCCCTCTCCCTGTATCACCCGACTGACTGAGCCCCTCTCCCTGTATCACCCCTGAGTGACTGAGCCCCCTCTCCCTGTATCACCCGACTGACTGAGCCCTTCTCCCTGTATCATCCCTGACTGACTGAGCCCCTCTCCCTGTATCATCCCTGACTGACTGAGCCCCCTCTCCCTGTATCACCCCTGACTGACTGAGCCCCCTCTCCCTGTATCACCCCTGACTGACTGAGCCCCTCTCCCTGTATCACCCCTGACTGACTGAGCCCCTCTCCCTGTATCACCCCTGACTGACTGAGCCCTCTCCCTGTATCACCCCTGACTGACTGAGCCCCTCTCCCTGTATCACCCCTGACTGACTGATCCCCTCTCCCTGTATCACCCCTGACTGACTGAGCCTCTCTCCCTGTATCACCCCTGACTGACTGAGCCCCCTCTCCCTGTATAACCGCAGACTGACTGAAGGTTTTTTCCCCCCATTACTTAGAAAATGAGACCCTTCATAAAAAGACATGGCCTTATAGGTAGCAGAGAGCTTTCCATGAAATTCACTAATAACACCATACATAAGTGATCTAGGGCCCCAGCACTATTAGTGGGGACATTCACATAATTTATTTGCTGCAGAAATTCTACTATGGAAATCCCACAGCAAATTAACAGTGGAAATATCCACACAGATATTGTGGCGATATTGCTGCATTTACTACTATGTAATGTCGCACCTTTACCACTGACCTGATCCTTTGTATTGCAAAGGATAAAATCGGTGGTGAATATCCGCAGCATGAATTGACAAATTGTTCATGTCAAATCTCCATCGATCAATTCATGCTGCGGATTTTCTCAGCATATGGATGAGATGTCATTAACCCCATCCACTGCGCTGGTGCTATAAAACATTGGTTTACTGGTTAATACGCATCAGGGGACCTTTATCATTGAGTCTGCACCAAAATGTGGGCGCCAACCCTTTCTATAACATTAGGAAGTGTAGTATATTATATTATTCCCTGATATTAGCGTGTTTTACCACACAACTGGTGGTTTTGTATTTATTTCTATGTAGCTACATAGCGGGCCCCAAGAATGATTTTGTCTGGTGACCCAAGGTGCTCCAGTCCGACGCTGATCCGACTACTTGTGCTATATAGATGAATGTTGCAGCCCCGCTCTATGTAACAGATATGCTCACTTGCTATGAGCGATGACCGCTGGGCGGCGCTCATAGCTATCTGTCTATGACAACCACAGGGGACTCCAGCTGACCCCGGGTTGTCATGTCAACCTATCGCCGACCCGCGGTCATGTGACATGGCGCTGATGGGAGGAGGTAATGACGCGCTTCCTGCACGAGCATATTAAATGCCGCTGTCAGAGTTTGACAGCGCCATTTAACATGTTAACAGCCACGGGTAGATTGCGATTCCACCCACGGATGTTAGGGGCACACGTCAGTTGATCAGATCAGCTGTCATGTGCCGGAGAAGATGCGGGCCCACCGCCGGAGTCCGCACCAAACACGGGAGGCGTCCAATGATGTACTCTGCCCGTCATTGGACGTTAAGGGGTTAAACAGACCGTTTATTTGCTGGCTGTGAAGATCCAGTGCTTGTTTATGAGCATAAATATCCCAAAGTTGATTTCCATGTAAAACATTTCCCACATTTCCAACATTAAGAATATGAAAAAGGCTTCTCCCCTGTGTGAATTCTCTGATGTCTTTTAAGATTTGTTTTCTCAGCAAAACATTTCCCACATTCTGAACATGAAAAAGGCTTCTCCCCTGTGTGGATTCTCTGATGTTTTTTAAGACTTGTTTTCTGAACAAAACATTTCCCACATTCTGGACATGAAAAAGCCTTCTCCCCTGTGTGGGTTCTCTGGTGGCCATCAAGATGGGCTTTCCTGTTAAAACGTTTCCCACATTCTGAGCAGCAAAAAGGCTTCTCCCCTGTGTGGGTTCTCTGATGTTTTTTAAGATTTGATTTTACAGCAAAACATTTCCCACATTCTGAACATGAAAAAGGCTTCTCCCCTGTGTGGGTTCTTAGGTGTTTAACAAAATCAGATTTCTGGTTAAAACATTTCCCACATTCTGAACATGAAAAAGGCTTCTCCCCTGTGTGGTTTCTTAGGTGCATAACAACATCTGATTTCCGATAAAAACATTTCCCACATTCTGAACATGAAAAAGGCTTCTCCCCTGTGTGAATTCTCTGATGTTTTTTAAGATTTGTTTTCTGAACAAAACATTTCCCACATTCTGAACATGAAAAAGCCTTCTCCCCTGTGTGGGTTCTCTCATGTTTTTTAAGATTTGTTTTCTGAACAAATCGTTTCCCACATTCTGAACATGAAAAAGGCTTCTCCCCTGTGTGGGTTCTCTGATGTTTTTTAAGATTTGTTTTCTGAACAAAACATTTCCCACATTCTGAGCAGCAAAAAGGCTTCTCCCCTGTGTGGGTTCTCTGGTGTCTAACAAAACATAATTTCCGTTGAAAACATTTCCCACATTCTGAACATGAAAAAGACTTCTCCCCTGTGTGGCTTCTCTGGTGTCTATCAAGAAGCGCTTTCTGGTTAAAACATTTCCCACACTTGGAACAAGAAAAGCTATTCTTTGCTGTGTGAATTTTTTGACGTTTAAGAAAAGACTTTTCAAGGGGAAAACTTTTTCCATATTCTGAAACTGAAAATGGCTTATTTGCTTTGTGAGAAGTTTGTTTTTGAATGCTTATTTTGTGACTTTGATTTTCCTTAGTAGTCGGTAATGAATCAGAAGACAGGACCTGTTTCAAAGAATCAGATGATAGATCCTTGCTGTGAAGGGATGATGGTATATCTGGAGTAATGGCATTCACTTCAGTTGCATCCTGTGGGATCTTTAGAATATCTGATTTAAAAATTGAAGATGTCAGCTGTCCCTCTGATCTGCTGGTACAGTCATCTGCTAAGAATAAAAACAGTTATTAGTTTTGAATGAAATATCCTTACATTTTATATTTTTGAACATTTCTACTTAAACTGTCTGTAAAAATGTCAAGTTATGTAAAAATATTGAATAATTCACCAAGACAATGACAGTTCTCAGTCTATGGGTATGTACCCACCGGAGTCACACTTGCGAGTGTGATGCAAGAAACTCTAGTGAGTCTCTCGCATCAATACCCGGCACTGCCGCCGGCACTCGGGACCGGAGTGTGTGGCTGCATGTATTTCTATGCAGCCACACACTCCGGTCCATATGCCGGCGGCAGTGCCCGGGTGTTCATGCGAGAGACTCGCACGAGTTTCTCGCATCACACTCGCAAGTGTGATCCCGGCCTAATATAAAGCCTCATAGCATGAACGGTTTGTTCTGCCACCCAAATATGGAATAAAAAGCTACCAATGTTATGTAGGCAAAAATAATTCCAATAAAAACTTCTATTGATCTCACAAAGAACAAGTGACCCACTCAGGTTCATCATCTGTCAATGGAAAAACAGAGGTGTCCAAATTATTAGTAGCTCAAAGGCTCTTGAAAAGCAACATAGCTTCCATAATCTAGTCCAGAAATATCTGCTCTTCCAAAGTCAAATCTCCCCCTCGCTTCTGAGCCTTGCAGTGTGCACAAACCACATTTAGCATCCATGTTTTTGGCATTACTGTAGTGAGAAGAACCCACTTAATTTACGGTGTGTGTCTCCTGGAGCACAATCTGGGCACTATGTGTTGGGTAATAAAATTACAAAAGTGCAATTTTCACTCTCCAATATCCACTGCGTGATAATATCCGGGAAGTGGCAATGGAGTCAAAATATTCCTTACTTCTAAAGATTAATTTATTCGGGGGTTATAATTTCCAAAATGGTGTCACTTTATGGGGATTTCTACTGCTCTAGTTTTCTGCCCTTTTGTCACATTAGGTCTTCTGCACATAGTGTGTCCCATCTCCTCTGGGACCTGCTCCTGTGACGTCTGCTTCTGTCACCAGGAGCCGCCTCATTCATTCTGCAGGCAGCGCTGGTAGTGGAGGAGACGTGGAAACCAGAAGATTCAAGAGAATTTTGAAAATAATTTATAAGGTCCACTTGTTTCCTATTCTCCTTTGTGAAGAATTCCAGTTATCACCACATGAAGTGACACACATCAGATTTGAAAAATGGGGCCTGATTAGGAACACAAAACTGCTGCAGGAAGTGGTTAAATCAGAGTATTTTGGTCACTAACTGCTGTAGTCAAAAACTGAGTATAGACAACAAAACATCTACTGAAATGATCAAACTCAACAATCTTCTTCAATAAAAATGGGTAACTAGTGGTGAAACCTCTCTGGGGTAATTACAGTATGTGGCTCGATCTAAACTATCGTGAAGGCCAATATTTTCTGTCAGAGGAATTTCAAGAGGAAATATTGGACATTTAACCCCTTAGTTACAGAGCCAATTTGCAGCTTAATGACCGGGCCAATTTTTACAGTTGTGACCACTGTCACTTTATGAGGTTATAACTCTGAAACGCTTTAACGAATCCAGCGGATTCTGAGAATGTTTTTTCGTGACATATTGTACTTCACGTTAGTGGTAAAAATTTTTTTATATGACTTGTTTTTATTTATGAAAAAAATGGAAATATGGCGAAAATTTTGAAAATTTAGCAATTTTCAAACTTTAAATTTTTATGCCCTTAAATCAAAGAGATAAATGTCACAAATTTCTTAATAAATAACATTTCCCACGTCCACTTTACATCAGCACAATTTTGGGAACATTTTTTTTGTTACGAAGTTATAAGGGTTAAAATTTGACCAGCGATTTCTCATTTTTACAACACCATTTTTTTTTAGGAACCACATCACATTTGAAGTCACTTTGAGGGGTCTATATAATAGAAAATACCCAAAAGTGACACCATTCTAAAAACTGCACCCCTGAAGGTGCTCAAAACAACATTCAAGAAATTTATTAACCCTTTACGTGCTTCACAGGAACTGAAGCAATGTGGAAGGAAAAAATTAACATTTAACTTTTTTTGCAAAAACTTTACTTCGGAACAATTTTTTTTTATTTTCACAAGTGTTAAAAGAAAAAATGAACCACAAAATTTGTTGTGCAATTTCTCCTGAATACGCCGATACCCCATATGTGGGGGTAAATCACTTTTTGGGCACAAGGGAAGGAGCGCAGTTTGACTTTTTCAACGCAGAATTGGCTGGACGTCATGTCGCGTTTGTAGAGGCCCTGATGTGACTAAACAGTGGAAACCCCCCACAAGTGACCCCATTTTGGAAACTAGACCCCCTAATGAACTTAACTAGATGTGTGGTGAGCACTTTGAACCCCAAAGTAACATAGTAACATAGTTATTAAGGTTGAAGGAAGACTTTAAGTCCATCTAGTTCAACCCATATCCTATCCTAACCTGCCCTAACATGTTGATCCAGAGGAAGGCAAAAAAAAACCAAGTGGCAAACAGTAAGCTTCACATTGGGGAAAAAAATTCCTTCCCGACTCCACATACGGCAATCAGACTAGCTCCTGGATCAACGCAGTATCTAGGAAACTAGTGAATATAGCCTGTAATATTATACTTTTCAAGAAAGGCATCCAGTCCCTTCTTAAATTTTAGTAAGGATTCACTCATTACAACAATAGACGGCAGAGAGTTCCATAGTCTCACTGCTCTTACAGTAAAGAATCTGCGTCTGTGATTCCGACTAAACCTTCTTTCCTCCAGACGTAGAGGATGCCCCCCTGTCCCCGTCACAGGTCTAAGAGTAAAAAGATCATTAGAAAGGTCTTTGTACTGTCCCCTCATATATTTATACATTGTAATAAGATCACCCCTAAGCCTTCGTTTTTCCAAACTAAATAACCCTAAGTGTAATAATCTGTTTAAAACTCCCGGGCATGAAAATAAAAAGTCATATTTTTTCCACAAACCTGATCGTTTAGTCCCCAATTTTTTATTTTCCCAAGGGTAACAGGAGAAATTGGACCCCAAAAGTTGTCCAATTTGTCCTGAGTACGCTGATACCCCATATGTGGGGGGGACCACTGTTTGGGCGCACGGCAGGGCTTGGAAGGGAAGGAGCGCCGTTTGACTTTTTCAAACCAAAATTGTCTGGAATTGAAATTGGACGCCATGTCGCGTTTGGAGAGCCCCTGATACGCCTAAACAGTGGAAACCTCCCACAAA
>JARQOD010000003.1:5520711-5574545 GCA_033576555.1 Oophaga sylvatica | reverse complement strand
TCTGAAATGAAAAAGGCTTCCCCCCTGTGTGGTTCTCTGATGTTTTTTAAGACTTGTTTTCTGAACAAAACATTTCCCACATTCTGGACATAAAAAAAGCTTCTCCTGTGTGGGTTCTCTGGTGGCCATCAAGATGGGCTTTCCTGTTAAAACGTTTCCCACTTTTGGGAGCACAAAAAGGCTTCTCCCCTGTGTGGGTTCTCTGATTTTTTTTAAGATTTGATTTTACAGCAAAACATTTCCCACATTCTGAACATGAAAAAGGCTTCCCCCCCTGTGTGGGTTCTTGGGGGTTTTAAAACAAAATCAGATTTCTGGTTAAAACATTTCCACATTCTGAACATGAAAAAGGCTTCTCCCCTGTGTGGTTTCTTAGGTGCATAACAACATCTGATTTCCGATAAAAACATTTCCCACATTCTGAACATGAAAAAGGCTTCTCCCTGTGTGAATTCTCTGATGTTTTTTTAAGATTTGTTTTCTGAACAAAACATTTCCCACATTCTGAACATGAAAAAGCCTTCTCCCCTGTGTGGGTTCTCTCATGTTTTTTAAGATTGTTTTCTGAACAAATCGTTTCCCACATTCTGAACATGAAAAAGGCTTCTCCCTGTGTGGGTTCTCTGATGTTTTTTAAGATTTGTTTTCTGAACAAAACATTTCCCACATTCTGAGCAGCAAAAAGGCTTCTCCCCTGTGTGGGTTCTCTGGTGTCTAACAAAACATAATTTCCGTTGAAAACATTTCCCACATTCTGAACATGAAAAGACTTCTCCCCTGTGTGGCTTCTCTGGTGTCTATCAAGAAGCGCTTTCTGGTTAAAACATTCCCACACTTGGAACAAGAAAAGCTATTCTTTGCTGTGTGAATTTTTGACGTTTAAGAAAAGACTTTTCAAGGGGAAAACTTTTTCCATATTCTGAAACTGAAAATGGCTTATTTGCTTTGTGAGAAGTTTGTTTTTGAATGCTTATTTTGTGACTTTGATTTTCCTTAGTAGTCGGTAATGAATCAGAAGACAGGACCTGTTTCAAAGAATCAGATGATAGATCCTTGCTGTGAAGGGATGATGGTATATCTGGAGTAATGGCATTCACTTCAGTTGCATCCTGTGGGATCTTTAGAATATCTGATTTAAAAATTGAAGATGTCAGCTGTTCCCTCTGATCTGCTGGTACAGTCATCTGCTAAGAATAAAAACAGTTATTAGTTTTGAATGAAATATCCTTACATTTTATATTTTTGAACATTTCTACTTAAACTGTCTGTAAAAATGTCAAGTTATGTAAAAATATTGAATAATTCACCAAGACAATGACAGTTCTCAGTCTATGGGTATGTACCCACCGGAGTCACACTTGCGAGTGTGATGCAAGAAACTCTAGTGAGTCTCTCGCATCAATACCCGGCACTGCCGCCGGCACTCGGGACCGGAGTGTGTGGCTGCATGTATTTCTATGCAGCCACACACTCCGGTCCATATGCCGGCGGCAGTGCCCGGGTGTTCATGCGAGAGACTCGCACGAGTTTCTCGCATCACACTCGCAAGTGTGATCCCGGCCTAATATAAAGCCTCATAGCATGAACGGTTTGTTCTGCCACCCAAATATGGAATAAAAAGCTACCAATGTTATGTAGGCAAAAATAATTCCAATAAAAACTTCTATTGATCTCACAAAGAACAAGTGACCCACTCAGGTTCATCATCTGTCAATGGAAAAACAGAGGTGTCCAAATTATTAGTAGCTCAAAGGCTCTTGAAAAGCAACATAGCTTCCATAATCTAGTCCAGAAATATCTGCTCTTCCAAAGTCAAATCTCCCCCTCGCTTCTGAGCCTTGCAGTGTGCACAAACCACATTTAGCATCCATGTTTTTGGCATTACTGTAGTGAGAAGAACCCACTTAATTTACGGTGTGTGTCTCCTGGAGCACAATCTGGGCACTATGTGTTGGGTAATAAAATTACAAAAGTGCAATTTTCACTCTCCAATATCCACTGCGTGATAATATCCGGGAAGTGGCAATGGAGTCAAAATATTCCTTACTTCTAAAGATTAATTTATTCGGGGGTTATAATTTCCAAAATGGTGTCACTTTATGGGGATTTCTACTGCTCTAGTTTTCTGCCCTTTTGTCACATTAGGTCTTCTGCACATAGTGTGTCCCATCTCCTCTGGGACCTGCTCCTGTGACGTCTGCTTCTGTCACCAGGAGCCGCCTCATTCATTCTGCAGGCAGCGCTGGTAGTGGAGGAGACGTGGAAACCAGAAGATTCAAGAGAATTTTGAAAATAATTTATAAGGTCCACTTGTTTCCTATTCTCCTTTGTGAAGAATTCCAGTTATCACCACATGAAGTGACACACATCAGATTTGAAAAATGGGGCCTGATTAGGAACACAAAACTGCTGCAGGAAGTGGTTAAATCAGAGTATTTTGGTCACTAACTGCTGTAGTCAAAAACTGAGTATAGACAACAAAACATCTACTGAAATGATCAAACTCAACAATCTTCTTCAATAAAAATGGGTAACTAGTGGTGAAACCTCTCTGGGGTAATTACAGTATGTGGCTCGATCTAAACTATCGTGAAGGCCAATATTTTCTGTCAGAGGAATTTCAAGAGGAAATATTGGACATTTAACCCCTTAGTTACAGAGCCAATTTGCAGCTTAATGACCGGGCCAATTTTTACAGTTGTGACCACTGTCACTTTATGAGGTTATAACTCTGAAACGCTTTAACGAATCCAGCGGATTCTGAGAATGTTTTTTCGTGACATATTGTACTTCACGTTAGTGGTAAAAATTTTTTTATATGACTTGTTTTTATTTATGAAAAAAATGGAAATATGGCGAAAATTTTGAAAATTTAGCAATTTTCAAACTTTAAATTTTTATGCCCTTAAATCAAAGAGATAAATGTCACAAATTTCTTAATAAATAACATTTCCCACGTCCACTTTACATCAGCACAATTTTGGGAACATTTTTTTTGTTACGAAGTTATAAGGGTTAAAATTTGACCAGCGATTTCTCATTTTTACAACACCATTTTTTTTTAGGAACCACATCACATTTGAAGTCACTTTGAGGGGTCTATATAATAGAAAATACCCAAAAGTGACACCATTCTAAAAACTGCACCCCTGAAGGTGCTCAAAACAACATTCAAGAAATTTATTAACCCTTTACGTGCTTCACAGGAACTGAAGCAATGTGGAAGGAAAAAATTAACATTTAACTTTTTTTGCAAAAACTTTACTTCGGAACAATTTTTTTTTATTTTCACAAGTGTTAAAAGAAAAAATGAACCACAAAATTTGTTGTGCAATTTCTCCTGAATACGCCGATACCCCATATGTGGGGGTAAATCACTTTTTGGGCACAAGGGAAGGAGCGCAGTTTGACTTTTTCAACGCAGAATTGGCTGGACGTCATGTCGCGTTTGTAGAGGCCCTGATGTGACTAAACAGTGGAAACCCCCCACAAGTGACCCCATTTTGGAAACTAGACCCCCTAATGAACTTAACTAGATGTGTGGTGAGCACTTTGAACCCCAAAGTAACATAGTAACATAGTTATTAAGGTTGAAGGAAGACTTTAAGTCCATCTAGTTCAACCCATATCCTATCCTAACCTGCCCTAACATGTTGATCCAGAGGAAGGCAAAAAAAAACCAAGTGGCAAACAGTAAGCTTCACATTGGGGAAAAAAATTCCTTCCCGACTCCACATACGGCAATCAGACTAGCTCCCTGGATCAACGCAGTATCTAGGAAACTAGTGAATATAGCCTGTAATATTATACTTTTCAAGAAAGGCATCCAGTCCCTTCTTAAATTTTAGTAAGGATTCACTCATTACAACAATAGACGGCAGAGAGTTCCATAGTCTCACTGCTCTTACAGTAAAGAATCTGCGTCTGTGATTCCGACTAAACCTTCTTTCCTCCAGACGTAGAGGATGCCCCCCTGTCCCCGTCACAGGTCTAAGAGTAAAAAGATCATTAGAAAGGTCTTTGTACTGTCCCCTCATATATTTATACATTGTAATAAGATCACCCCTAAGCCTTCGTTTTTCCAAACTAAATAACCCTAAGTGTAATAATCTGTTTAAAACTCCCGGGCATGAAAATAAAAAGTCATATTTTTTCCACAAACCTGATCGTTTAGTCCCCAATTTTTTATTTTCCCAAGGGTAACAGGAGAAATTGGACCCCAAAAGTTGTCCAATTTGTCCTGAGTACGCTGATACCCCATATGTGGGGGGGACCACTGTTTGGGCGCACGGCAGGGCTTGGAAGGGAAGGAGCGCCGTTTGACTTTTTCAAACCAAAATTGTCTGGAATTGAAATTGGACGCCATGTCGCGTTTGGAGAGCCCCTGATACGCCTAAACAGTGGAAACCTCCCACAAATGACACCATTTTGGAAACTAGACCCCTTAAGGAACTTATCTAGATGCGTGGTGAGCACTTTGAACCCCCAAGTGCTTCAGAGAAGTTTATAACGTAGAGCAGTGAAAATAAAAAAATCATTTTTTTCCTCAAAAATGATTCTTTAGCCCACTATTTTTTTATTTTCCCAAGGGTAACAGGAGAAATTGGACCCCAAAATTTGTTGTGCAATTTTTCTTGAGTACGCTGATACCCCATATGTGGGGTGAAACCACTGTTTGGGCGCATGGGAGAGCTTGGAAGGGAAGGAGCGCCATTTTGTAATGCAGACTTTGATGGAATGTTCTGCGGGCGTCATGTTGTGTTTGCAGAGCCCTTGATGTGCCTAAACAGTAGAAACCCCCTGCAAGTAACACCATTTTGGAAACTAGACCCCCAAGGAGCTTATCTAGATGTGTGGTGAGCACTTTGAACCCCCAAGTGCTTCACAGAAATTTATAAACGCAGAGCCGTGAAAATAAAAAATCATTTTTTTCCTCAAAAATGAATTTTTAAACAGCTATTTTTTATTTTCCCAAGGGTAACAGGAGAAAGTAGAACCCCATAATTGGTGTGCAATTTGTCCTGAGTACGCTGATACCCCATATGTTGGGGTATACCACTGTTCGGGCGCACGGCAGGGCTCGTAAGGGAGGGAGCGCCATTTGACTTTTTGAACGCCACGTCGTGTTTGGAGACCCCCTGATGTGCCTAAATAGAGGAAACCCCTCAATTCTAGCTCCAACCCTAACCCCAACATAACCCTAACCCCAACCCTAACCCTAATCTAAATCCCAACCCTAATTGTAACCCTAAGGCCGGCGTCACACTTGCGAGTGTGATGCTAGTTAGTCGCACGACTTTCTCGCATCAACACCCGGCACGGCCGCCCGCTCTCGGACCCGAGTGTGCGGCTGCATGTATTTCTATGCAGCCGCACATTCGGGTCCGAGAGCGGGCGGCCGTGCCGGGTGTTGATGCGAGAAAGTCGTGCGACTAACTCACATCACACTCGCAAGTGTGACGCCGGCCTAACCCTAATTGTAACCCTAATTCCAACCCTAACCCTAATTATAACCCTAAGGCTAGGTTAATTATGCGTTTTACCAGCCCGTTCAACACATAGCGTTTAAGGACTCGTAACAGTATAGCATAACGCGATTGCGTTATGCTATACCCGCTAGCGCAGAGGAATCAGCAGATGATTCATCTGCTCTAGCTGTGACGGAGCCCAGACGCTGCAGGCCACGTCCGAGGCTCCGTCACTGAATGACGGCACGTCGCTAACGCATGCCGCTTTACGGCATGCGTCGTGATGCGCCCTCAAATGGGGGTGAATGGCAGCATTAACGGACTGCGTTACACCGCGGTGAAACGCAGTCCATCTAACGGACTGCCATAACTCAGTATGAACCCAGCCTAACCCTAATGCTAACCCTAACCCTAATTATAACCCTAACCCTAGTGGAAAAATGAAAATAAATATAATTTTATATTTTATTATATGTCCCTAACTAAGGGCGTGATAAAGGGGGGGGGGGGGTTATGTACTTTTTTTTTTTTATTTTGATCACTGTGATAGTTTATCACAGTGATCAAAATGTACTTTTAGGAGAATGAATGAAAAATATTTTTAATCTGCCGCTAGGCAGATTCGGCAGGCGCACTACGCATGCGCCCGCCATTTTTTTTTTTTACAGGAAGAATAAGCCGGGAGCCTGGGACCTGCCAGAGGACACCGGGAAGTACAGGGAGAGGCGGGGGGGGAAAAAAAAAAAAAAAAAAAAAAAAAAAATTGGGGACCTGGGGACCCTAATTTTCACCCCTCTGATGCGCGACCACATCAGAGGGGAGAGAAATCATTTAATCTTTTTTTTTTTTTTTTGCGGTCGCCGTTTTACTGTTATAACGGCGATCGCAACACCGGGGTCGTTAAATACCGACCCGGTTCATGTTCTCTGGGGTCTCGGCTACCCCCGGCAGCCGAGACCCCAGAGAAAATTGCCCAAACCCCCCCAGCACATCGCGGTGGGCGCACTAAGCACGCGCCCGCCATTTTCTCCCCTTTGCAGCATGACGGCGGCCCCGGGGGACACCGGAGGGCCCTGGGGCCAGAAGAGGATCATGGGGGCCACAAGGGGGGAAATCGAGAACCCTATTTCTCTCTCCTCTGATGTCCGATCACATCAGAGGAGAGAGAAATTATATGGCACATCATTTTTTTTTGTTGCGATCGCCGTTATAGGGTTGATAACGGCGATCGCAACATCGGGGGTCGGCAAAAAACCAACCCGATTCATGTTCTCTGGGGTCTCGACTACCCCCGGCAGCCGAGACCCTGGAGAAAATCCGACTGCGGGGGATTCTATTCACTTTTTCCACAGCGCCGTTAATTTTGGTTTAAGTACCCTTAATGACTGCCGTTAAAAGGCGTATCGGCAGTCGTTAAGAGGTTAAAGAGTACATTTTATAAAAGTGCAGAGCTGAGATGTCTTAAATTTAGATCTCGGGCATTTGGCAGAAGAAATGTAGACCTTTTATAAAGGCTACCAGGGAGTTGTAGACTCACAGAAGTGAGGCAGGCCAATCCCACCACAATCAAACTATTATAGACATTTTTTTTTTATTCTATGTTGCATATTTGACAACAACATATGTTTGAGAGGAGAACTTCAACACTAAACTGGAGTTGCACTCATTTATGGTGGACAATTGGAGATACTAGGAGTCCTGACCTGAAGAGTTAAGAAAGTATTAGCGCCCCCATTTCAGGAGAGATTGTGCAGTAATCTGAATTCCTTAGGATCGAAAACATAATTAATTTATGACGTGGAGTGAATCCATGATATCAGGGCTCGAGCCATGCCAACACATCTCCTGCAGGCGTGAATAAATGTATATTACAGCTTAGAGATATATCATGGCACAGGAGTAATGGTTTTTATGTACTTTATCATGATCCTATTTGAAGTTAGTCAGTTTAAAAAGGAAATGAAAAGTCAATTTAAAGGGAAGCTGTTATTATTTCACAGAAATTCACACTTGACCTCACTGCACATTTATATTGTCGATCATAAAAACGAAGTGTGTCCAGAAAGACTGGACCTGGTCTTGTAGGGACCATATGAGACATTCAGCAGCACAGAAGGGAGAGAAGGTAGATTCATCCCATAAGATATCAGGGGTCTAGGAAGCCAACAGCATCATTACCCTCCGCTTTCTCTTACAGGCCCATCATAACATTTTTCTTCAAGTGATTTTCTAACTTGTCAGCACATTTTTTTTACGCTGTCATTTGGCTTTGTAGTTTACAGATCTGGTCAGGTAAAGGTCAGCGTCTCCTAATCCCAGAGGGAAGGTGGATCCTCCAGGTTGTAAGGTCTATAGAAAAAGGCTTTCAATCCCCAAAGTCATTTGTGCAGTTTTGGGTGAAGGAGAATGTTGTGGTCTAGAGGCAAAATGGTGATCATACTATTGTGATACGTCCGGACTACAAGACCGATAAAGCAGCCACAGCCGGTGACTGAGAAGAATCTGTGACTTCTCTGTATTTACTGGTTACTACTCACCTGGGTAGTCATATGTAGGAATCTCCTCTTTACACCACTCATCACCCCTCACATATGTCTCCGCAGTATTAATATGGGTCAGATCTTCACCCTGAAACAAATAGTGTATCAGTCACAGACAGATGGAGAAGTCACATCTATGATCAGCTCTAATCCTGCCATCTCCACCGTTCTCATTACACAAGTATAAAACATATAATACTGGGGGATAAAACAAGACTGAGCACAAGACCTTCACAGCCATCTACACATCATAGGGGAGATCTCCTGACACCTTCTCCATCTACCTGATGATCCGGAGGAACATTGGGATCTTCTTGTTTACAGTCCTGTGGAAGAAGAGGACGGGGACATCTCTCTGGTGTTGTCCTCTTACTGGATAGAACTGGAGGAAACACATACAGGGACTAAATTCATTCTTTACATACAGATAATTATAGGCCGTGTGTATTTAGTCCTGTCTATTACCTGGTGATGTGAGGGGCTGGGGAACCTCCATCATGACGTCCTTGTACAGATCTTTGTGTCCTTCTAAATACTCCCACTCCTCCATGGAGAAATAGACAGCAACTTCCTGACATCTTATAGGAACCTGACACATACAATGATACCGTCATCCCCCCGATCCCTTCATAGCATTACTGTATAATGTCCCAGAATTCCCAGTAGTATCACCTCTCCAGTCAGCAGCTCAATCATCTTGTAGGTGAGTTCTAGGATCTTCTGGTCATTGATGTCCTCCTGTATCAGGGGGTGAAGTGGAGCCCCCGTGATTGGGCTCAGAGGTCTTCCCCGTCCCTCAGACACAGGGTCCTGGCAGCACTCACTAGAGGTCTTCTTCACTACTGTGTAATCCTGGTTATGGAGAGACACATTGATAAATCTCACTACAGACATTTCCAGAGTCCTCACCTCTCCAGTTCTGTCCATCCGTTATTCCCATGGATAACAATGATGTAATGTGACATCATCAGAATCTCTCACCTCTCCAGTAAGCTGGAAGATGATCTCTAGGGTGAGGTGTAATATACTCTCCGCCATCTTGTCTCTGTCCATATCCATATTTGATTGGTAAATCAGGAAAATTCTGTTATATAGAAGATCTTCACTGAGAGGATCCAATATTGCAGAGGCCTGAATGAGAAGAAGATGAGCCGATGTAACATCATAAAACTCCTGTGTAACAATACAATTTCTGGAGATAATAAGAGAAACATATGAGGAGATAGAACGTGTTGATGTTGTATTTTCTAGTCCTGTATGGACTGGAACATAAGCTGAATTGCTGACTAAGACATCTCCTCCATGCCCCCAATCACTGGCTTTGTTACTCACTGCTTCGGCAGCTGATTAGCTGTAGGAATTACACGTTTGTTAGGACTGACCAGAAAATACAGAGACTGGCGGGGACCCAAGCTCCAATGGTATTTTATTATTTTTACAACATTCTGCTTTTATCCCCGACATCTAAAAATAAAACCTATATATTTAGGCCACAGACAACAAGCAGTTTTTTCCTCGGAGTCGGCAGCTGAATACGTTCCTCATAGATTCATCTTCCATAACGCTAATTCTCGTCTCATTTACCGACACTGGAATCGGCATTAGTAATACTGCAGGAGATATTCATCACACGTGACAGGAGAAATAACTACTTCATGATGAGGACGACATCTTCATCTTCTACTACGGCTCTAGAAACATATTTGTCCAGAGTCGTCACTGACTCCATCCCCACCGGCGTCTATATGAATGTTTCCCGTCTTCCCTGCACTGTAATCTTCTAGCACGTTAGATCTCACGTCTGATTCACACACAGAAGTTTGAGGCTTTTATAAAATCTTTTTTGTAAGAACATCAAGACAGGAGATATTTGATGCCAATGTCTCCATGAAGGCTTCCATATATTACATGAAAAACACCAAAAAAAAAAACAGGTGTGAAAATATTCCAAAAATAATTACAGTGAAGTGTTGAGGCACCAAATAGAAAGTTTTTACCCAGTGCATGGACACATTGACCCAATGTCACAACTTCCACTATAATAAATCTTCAGGGTGGTGCATAGACGTAAGACTATTTATAATCAAGACAATGGAATGGAGAAAGTCAGCACTCACCCCTTTTAGAAGATATTTCAGTCCTTTTTCATTTTCATTTGATTCAGGACAATGACAAGAAGTGCAACAGTGCTAGCAGCGTGACGGCAGGTGCAGTGATTTCCCAAAAAAAGACATGACGGACAATGAATGTTTCAAACTTAATTTGCGCTTCTACTGGTGCATGTTCCACTGGTCTATGAACATGGACCAGTAGAAGGACGGCAGTATCTTCTAAGGGGTGAATACTGACTTTCTCCATTCCGTTATCTTGATTACAAAAATAATGTGGAGGATGGTGGTACTGTGAGAACATTATACTGTTTGGGTGATAGTGGTACTGTGGGAACATGGGCCAAAAAGGGGGCCCCGCACTATGAGAGTACATGTTTCTTTGAAAAGGAAGTTGAAAAGAAACAAAACCATTGTGATTCTTATAAGGAGGCAACACAAAAACACCCTAAATATAATATTTTTATAACAACCCTACAATTTGTAAATCTCCAGGGTAAATTGCTATCTAATAGTGATGAGCGAGCGCTAAAATGCTCGGGTGCTCATTGCTCGGGTTGAGCAAATTGGAATGCTTGTGTACTTGATCCGAGCAACCAGCCCAACGCAAGTCTATAAAATAGCATTTTTGACGTGATCCCCCCGAGGGACCTTTTAGGGTCTAAAAACGTCTGAAATCAATGGGAACAGTGCTCAAATGACATGGGAATATCATGGGGAAGACTCTTGTGTTTTGGTAGCTGAGGAGAGCAGGCAAAAACGGCAATACACCAGAGAGGTTGGAATCTACTGGATTGCAGTACCCTGACTAACCACCACAACTAAAGGCAGCCGTGGAACGTTCCTACCTTGGTCCTAGACGCCTCGTGACAGCCTGAGAGGATAACTACACCTAAAGATAGAAAGAGGAAAGCTATCTGCCCCGGAGCAGATCCCCAAAGAACATAGGAAGCCCCCAAACATGTAATGGCGGTTAGACAAGAGGAAATACAGACACAGACAGAAAATAGTATGAGCAAACGCTGGGGCCCAATCTGACTTAGACAGAAAAGGATAGGAAGGATACTTACTGCAATCCAAAAAACCCTAAAAAATGCCAACGCTACTAATTGCAAAAACACCTGAGATCACACGACCTCTACCACCTAAATTAGTTTTCTGGTGTAACAACACAAAGAAACTATTTGTAGTCAAAAAGTCAGTATAAAATGTAACATTTATTAAAGGATATTAAAATCCAGGAATAGGGCAGGAATGGGGATGTATATTCACAATACACACATGGTAAGCAGGGCCATGTGGTCAAACAAGAACCCACACATGGGTTAATAGGTATAACAACATCTCTGGTACAATGGATGGCAAAACATGAGCGAGTTGGAAAACATCATATGCATGTGCAGGTAAACCATAATGGAAGATATATCCAGAACATCGCTAAGAGTACACAACAAATAATGACAAGAATGGAAATGATTACCCAGAGGTGAGGAATCTGTGACCACAGGGCTCCCCGACGCGCGTTTCGGAGTTTGGACAAACTCCTTCCTCAGGGGGCGCCCAATTGATCACCGGTAACCATGATGGGGGAAACCTCCCTTATATCCAGCCAGTCCGTGATCCCTGATTGCCAATCCTCATTGAATGGTTCAGTACTGTCTGCAACCACCAGAGGGAGCTTCTGAAGGAGGGACTCTGAAAGTCACAAAGCCAATTTTTATAGGGCCATCAGGCGGCATTAATATTCTTAAAAGGGCTATTATTAAACAGTGGGTCTCCTATACTGCTGTTGCCTATGCTCTCAATTTCTCAACTTGGTCTTCGTAACCCCAGTAAATTTTCACCACCACGTACTTATCACGCAACTGAGACGTTTATCTCTTTGGTCTATCGTGACATCAAAATGCTTTCACACCAGGCACAACTTGATTTTTTTCCACCACATTCTAATTTGTCACTATTAGAGAAACAAGCTCTTAATACCCTTAGCAAAAATAGGAACGTCATAATCAAACCGGCGGATAAGGGTGGTGCTATTGTGGTGATGAATCGGATTGATTACAACAATGAAATTCAGAGACAATTATCTGACCACAATACTTACCACATTATTCCTAGTGATCCCGTATTTACCATTAGCAATAAAATCAAGTCTCTTCTGAAAATATACTATGATCGTCAAACCATTGATCAACAAACTGTTGATTTTCTCATTAATCTTCATCCCATTACGCCCGTTTTTTACACTTTACCCAAAATTCATAAATCTCTCCAAAATCCACCCGGAAGACCCATTGTAGCCTCTATTGATTCTGTATTATCGCCATTATCCATTTTTCTAGAAAAAGTAATTATACCACTTGTTAAACGTACTAAGTCTTTCCTCCTAGATACGGGACATTTTTTGAAAATTATCCAGCAATTAAAAACAGTACCACCTGCCAGTATTCTCGCTACCCTAGACGTTAATAGTCTTTATACATCAATAATTCATGACAAAGGATTGAAGCAGTTAGAACATTATTAGAGTCCTCTGATCTATCCACCGACTCCATCCAACTGTGTCTAGATCCTCTACACCTTGTGCTACACGAGAATTATTTTTTATACGAGGATACATATTATGTCCAGAAGCGTGGTACCGCTATGGGCGCGAACGTGGCGCCGGCTTATGCCAATGCATATATGAATTCCTTTGAAACAAATTATGTATACTCTAATGAAATGTTTCTCCGCTTTGCACTAGGGTACCACCGTTATATTGATGACATATTTTTTGTGTGGACAGGTTCGGTTAACTCCTTGTTGGAGTTTCACTCCTACCTAAATTCAATCTTTCCGGAGTTACAATTTTCTTTAGAACACAGTACAGAGTCAATTCCCTTTCTCGATACTAGGGAATCGCAGGACCACCATGGTTGTTTATCAACAGACCTCTACTGCAAACCTACGGATAGGAACAACCTCCTATTATACACTAGTTGTCATCCAAAATCTACTAGAAATAGTTTGCCACGGTCCCAATTCAATAGAGTATCACGCATAGTATCTGACAAACCAACACTGGAAACTAGACTTGACACCATGTCCCAAAAATTCAAAGACAGGTGTTATCCGACAAGGCTGCTACATGATGAAAAAATTCGGGCCCTTACACCCCCTTCTCCTCAACCTTCTACGCTCCCTAAAGAGAGGATACCGTTTGTACACTCTTTCCATCCCTTGATGCCCAAGGCCTATTCTATTATCAAAAAACACTGGCCACTTTTGAATAAAGCTTATCCTAATATTCTATCATTTCAAGCTCCTGTTCTTATGTATACTAAACGACCTCCGAATATCAGAAATAAACTTGTTAGGGCCCATATTGGTAGTGCATCACCGGAGGACCGTCAAATGATTCTAGCCCCTCGCCGACATGGCACTTTTCCATGTCTCAATTGTGCGGCCTGTTCAAAGATTATTCGTTCTGATCACATTACCCATCCAAGAACAGGAAAATCATTTCCCATTAATGATTTCTTCACCTGCAATTCGAATTTTGTAATTTATCTCATCAAGTGTCCATGCGGTCTTTTATATGTTGGGGAGACGACGCAGCATATTAAGGACCGCATTGCCAGTCACAAGTCTACAATCAGATGTCAAAAAAATTGGCTTCCGTTGCCAGATCATTTCACAAGATTGAGACATTCAGTGGCACAACTGAAATTTCAGATAATAGAAGGTGTACCACGTCCGAGAAGAGGTGGTGACCGAATTAAAACACTTAAACAGAGGGAAACCTTCTGGATACACAAACTAGACACGATGGCGCCTAAAGGGCTTAACAGAGAAATCGATTGGCTTGTATGAATAGAACAAAATCTAATAATAATTTATAAATATAGTAATTACTAACGTCTCTTATTATCTTACAGACCCGTTAATACTCTACTGCCATAGGTGAGTTTACTCAACCCTCTGGGGTCTGCCCCTACTCCCTGTGTCCCATTTTTTTCCCCTCAATTTTTTTTCCTCCTCCATCATTTTTTCCTCCTCCATTATTATTTTATTATTTTTTTCATCCCCCTCCATTATTATTTTCCTCCCCGTTTTCTTGATCAGTCCAAACCCTATTTACCTAAATTTATTCCAATATCTTTTAACAAAATATTTTATGCGCCCTTTAATTCCTTATTTGGATTTCTTACTCTTATTTGGATGTTATCATAAGCCGATTTAGCAATTTGTACAATAGTGCTCATTATTTACCATTATCGTCAGTTTTCTATGACTGCAGTAGTCACTACCCTGGTTAACTACATTTTAGTCCTCTAACAAGGCTATTGCGCATGACCAGCGTCATCGCCCTAGTGACGTAACGTCACTTCCGGTTTCGGTACCCCACGTCCGGCCTGGCGCTCGTAAAGGAGCGCCAGACTAGCACTGATTACACAACATCAACACAGCAAGGCGCGGGAGCGCCGCTGTACCCTATACCCCGGACTAGCGATCAACCAGGTACAGTGCCATTCTGCAATTATTCCATGCCACTAATATGCAGCGATCCTGCTGCAATGTGACTGCTCATCACTGCCCATACTTATAGGACCAAATATTTTATAGGTACAACTTAGCCTCGCGGCTCACTGATAAACTGGATAACAGGTATTTTTTCAAAATCCCTCTGGGCACTTACTATGGGACTTTTACAGAGCAGCTACTGACAGTTTATTATTCTTAGATCACAGTTATACTGGGCAAACTTCCCTATTAAGGCTGCAGGACTAAGGTATTTTCTTTCTTTATCATTTTATGCCTAGATCTCTTGTCCTTTCAATAATAATGTCACTATTCTTCACAGCTATCCTATCTATCATGGAATAGTCACCTTTATACTTACCTATCTTCATTCATGTTTTGGACTGAGGTAATAACTGTTATTATTCGTTATTTTGTTTATGTGGGAACACTCCTTACGGTACCAGCTACCTGGATCATTTTTGTATATATTTATATAGATTTCTTCTTATATTATTTTTTTCAGTGTAGGTATTCACTTAATCAATGGAGTTGTCCTTTTATTGTTTATATACTATATATAACTATTTCGTGGAGATGCTCCCTCTTTTGTTTATAAGTTTTTATATGACACTTATATGTTTCTTTTTTTATCAACAGCGAATACATGAATAAGGCTCTGGTTGAGCCGAAACGTTGTATTTATATCGCTTCAGACCTTGTATTCCTGCTTTTGCTCCTATAATTTTGATGTTGTTAATAAATTCTCACCTTGCAAATTTATCTCTGAGTGTGCGGTGAAATTCATTACTATGATATTGGACTAATGTGTCCATTGTACCAGCACCTCAATTAGTATACGACCTGTGTGCACGCCAACCATCCCTGCCTATGCAGTAAGTGGCTGGGCTGCTAAAAATTAGGACGCACCCCAATACCCCTTTGACGAGACGTACAGGAGGGCATCCTGATAAAATGATCCCATTATAAGAAAGTGGGTCTCCCATGGTGTTTGCCTATGCATTGAATGCAAGTCCTGCCCTGCCCCAATGTTACACACACCCCAATAACCCTTTTGTCATGTGTGCATCGCCACGAAGATCGTCGCGGTTGCACATTCTGACTTCTCACAGCTGAGTTGCTGTTTCTTTGTGTTTGGCAGTTAGGGAGTTAATTCTGTCTGTGCTCAGTTCTGGGACTGGGTGCAGTTTCTCCCGGCTGCAATTAATTATTTGTTGATTGGTTTCCTTTAAATCTCTGGTTGTCTGTGTTGGGAGTTGCCAGTGAAATTCTTCATGCAGACCACAGATAGGATTGTATCTGTATAGACTTAAGTTAAAGAGCTCCTTAGTTGTTTTAAGCTCACCTTGCTTAGAGTTTAATATCCCAGATCATTTATGTTCCTTCTGTGTTTGAGTGTGTATGCAAGTCTGTGTTTTCTCCAGTCTGTCTTATATGTCTAATCTGTGTATTTAGCAGAGATCAGCCCATATCCCTTTGGTGGTAATCAGAATCCTTCTTAGGACTGATTACAGGGTTCAGGGACTGATAGGAGACAGGGTTAGGCTGGAGACTTGGACCTCTGAACCATTATCAGTACCTCCAAGGTGAGGGATTAGTTAGGACCCCAGTTTAGGGTCAGGTTAGACCCCCGGTCCTCCTCTTTCCTGTGACAGTGTATCAAGTCCTCAAGATTAACCCTGAGTTCAACGGATATCGTGTCAGGTAAATCTATTCTATATTTACATGCTGATGTTGCTAATCTATATGTTGTATAGAGTGTTGTTCTTTTAAGAATAGTTTACTGACATCGTACACATATCATAAGACCGCGTGACATTTTCACTGGCCTCTAAAAAATTATTCCCAGTTGCCATGGATCCAGTAGCCCAGCTGGCTCTGCAGTTGCAGGGATTATCCATGGAGCTGACGGACATTAAGTCCAAAGTTTTGTCTCCCTCGGAGCAAACCAGATTTGAACCTAAAGTAGCTCTCCCGGACAGGTTCACTGGTGGGCGAGACAAATTTTTTACCTTCAGGGAAGCATGTAAATTGTATTTTCGGCTTCGGCCTCGAAGAGCAGAGAGTGGGAATTGTTATCTCGCTCCTACAAGGGGACCCTCAATCCTGGGCCTTCTCCCTTCCTCCGGGATCCCCGGCTCTACAGTCAGTAGATCGATTTTTTACTGCCCTGGGTTTGGTATATGATGACCCAGATCGGGTCTCTCTTGCTGAGACAAAATTACGTAAGATACAGCAGGGAGATCGTCCGGCGGAGGAATTTGCTTCTGAGTTCCGTAGATGGGCCACAGATACTCAGTGGAATGACCCAGCTCTTAGGAGCCAGTTTTGTCATGGGCTTTCTGACAAATTAAAGGACGTTTTGGCTCAGTATGATTCTCCTCCATCACTGGAGGCTGCTATGGCCCTAGCTATCCGTACTGATAGACGGCTCCGGGAGAGGTGCGAGGTAACTCCGCCCCCTGTTGTTACTCCACCTACTACTAAAGTCCCTTATGTTGAGGTTCCCCTTGTCTGTTCGGAGGAGCCTATGCAGTTGGGAGGGACATCATTTCGTAGGAGGGGATTGGCGGTACGCCGCAGGACTAGAAGGTGTTTCTTCTGCGGGAAAGAGGGAGATTTTGTTGGGGGATGTCCATCCCGTGCCTTGTTGAGCAAAAAGTCGCCGGAAAACTGTTAATCCCAGGTTGTGTGGTGGACGACAACCTGGGAGTATGTATTTCGTCCGCTAGTTCTTCTCAGTTCCTTGTACCAGTGGAGGTGGTGGTTGGTACGAGAGTGGAGAGATTTTCTGTTCTTCTTGATAGTGGGTCCGGGGCTAATCTGGTTGACGCTCAGTTTGCTCAGGCTCAAGGTATGCATCTGAGTGTATTGGTCAAACCGATCCCTATATTCTCCATTGACGCCAGGCCTCTCGGCCAAGGTAGCTTTGTTCATGAGGTTCATAACATTGACCTTCGGGTAGGGGCAATACATAGGGAACTATTATCTTGTTATGTGTTGGAGGGTCTACCTACTCCTATTGTGTTGGGACTTCCTTGGTTGGTTAAACATAACCCTGTGATTAATTGGCAGTCCAGAGATATAAGCCAATGGGGGGAGTTTTGCAAAAGTAACTGCATGAACACAGTCATCAGTGCGGTCGTGCCTAGTACTTTGCCTCCTTTTTTGGAGGACTTTGGGGATGTGTTCTCTGAGGAGGGGTGTCAGGAGTTGCCTCCTCATCGCGTGTATGACTGCTCTATTAATTTACTTCCTGATGCTAAGTTACCTAAAGCTAGGTTATATAACCTTTCTGGTCCTGAGAGGCAGGCTATGAAAGATTATATTTCGGAAAGTCTGGCCAAAGGGCATATTAGACCTTCATCTTCCCCAGTGGCCGCGGGGTTCTTCTTTGTGAAGAAAAAAGATGGAGGCCTACGCCCTTGCTTGGATTTCCGCGAACTTAATCGGATTACTGTTCGAGATCCGTATCCACTCCCTCTGATTCCTGATCTCTTCAATCAAATTGTTGGCGCCAAATGGTTCTCTAAATTGGATCTCAGGGGGGCGTATAATCTGATTAGGATAAAAGAGGGGGATGAGTGGAAAACGGCGTTTAACACGCCGGAGGGACATTATGAGAACCTTGTCATGCCTTTTGGTCTGACTACTGCACCAGCAGTATTCCAACATTTTGTTAATGACATTTTTCGTCATCTGGTGGGGCTGTTTGTGGTCGTATATTTGGATGACATTTTAATTTACTCACCAAATCTTGTGTCTCACCAGGAGCATGTGAGACAGGTGTTGCAGATCTTGCGAGACAATAAACTATACGCCAAACTGGAAAAGTGTGTATTCGCCGTACAGGAACTTCAGTTTTTGGGTTTCTTGGTGTCAGCCTCCGGTTTCCGTATGGACCCTGAAAAGGTGAGAGCAGTGCTTGAATGGGATCGGCCAGAGGATCTTAAGGCTCTGCAGCGTTTTCTGGGGTTTGCTAACTACTACCGGAAATTTATTTGTAATTTCTCATCTGTTGTCAAACCTCTCACTGACATGACAAAAAAGGGACGGATTTTTCTAAATGGTCGGACAAAGCTTGCCAAGCTTTTTCCTCTTTGAAAAAATGTTTTGCTTCGGCACCCGTTCTCATCCAACCAGATGCATCACAGCCGTTCGTTGTGGAGGTGGACGCGTCTGACGTAGGGGTGGGTGCAATATTGTCCCAGGGTCCGTCCCCTGGTAAATGGCATCCGTGCGCTTTTTTTTCTAAAAAATTGTCGTCCGCCGAAAGGAATTATGATATCGGCAATAGGGAACTTTTGGCCATTAAGTTGGCTTTTGAAGAATGGCGTCACTTTTTGGAGGGGGCAGTCCACCTGGTCACCGTCATTACTGATCACAAGAACCTGCTGTATTTGGAATCTGCTAAGCGTCTGAATTCCAGACAAGCTCGATGGTCGTTGTTTTTTACCAGGTTTAATTTTGTTGTCACTTATCGCCCTGGATCTAAGAATGTTAAGGCGGATGCCTTGTCTCGCAGTTTCCCAGGGGCTGGGAAAATGGATGACCCGATTCCTATCCTTCAGGAGGGGGTGGTAGTGTCGGCTGTATGTTCTGAGCTTGAGGAGGAGGTGTTAGAGGCTCAGGGGGACGCCCCTGCAGGACCTCCAGGGAGACTGTTTGTCCCAAATCAGTTGAGACAAAAGGTTATTGAGGCACATCATAATTCTGCTTTAGCAGGACATCCAGGGAGTAAGGCTACTTTAGATCTCCTTTCTCGCCGGTTTTGGTGGCCTAACGTTAATAAAGATGTTTTAACTTTTGTCGAGTCCTGTGGGGTTTGTGCTCGCTCTAAGACCCCTCATACCCGTCCGTCTGGGACCCTCTTACCCTTGAAACTTCCGGAGCGTCCATGGACTCATTTGTCTATGGACTTCATCACGGACCTTCCTCAGTCGTCAGGGAAGACTGTCATACTGGTGGTTGTTGACAGGTTCAGTAAGATGGCACATTTCATTGCTCTTCCTGCCCTCCCTAATGCTAAAACTCTGGCGCAGGTGTTCATTGGGGAGATTGTGAGACTTCATGGGTTGCCTTCTGATGTGGTGTCAGATAGGGGGTCTCAGTTTGTGTCCAAGTTTTGGAGGGCATTTTGTTTACGTCGGGGGATGCAATTGTCATTTTCCTCGGCTTTTCATCCGCAGACCAATGGTCAGACAGAGCGTCTGAATCAAAGCCTAGAGACTTATCTTCGGTGTTTTGTCTCAGAGAACCAGGAGGACTGGTCTTCTTTCTTGCCTCTGGCAGAGTTCGCTCTTAACAACAGGCGGAGCGAGTCCACTGGTAAGTCCCCGTTTTTTGGGGCATATGGTTTTCATCCCCAGTTTTGTACATTCAATGGGGGGGCCCTTCTGGGGTTCCTGAGGAGGAGCGTTTCTCGTCGTCACTTGCTTCAGTGTGGAGAGGTGTATTGAATAATCTGAGTGCTATGGGGAACCGTTATAAACGTATGGCTGATAGGAGGAGAGTTTCTGGTCCAGATCTTAATGTGAACGATCTGGTATGGTTGTCTACCAGGAATATAAAACTTAAAGTTCCCTCCTGGAAGCTGGGCCCCAGATTCATCGGGCCGTACAGGATCAGTTCCATAATTAATCCTGTGGCATTTCGTCTGGACCTCCCTCCTACGTTTAAAATTCATAATGTGTTCCACAAGTTATTACTTAAGAGGTACGTGGCACCAGTCATACCATCACCTCTACCTCCTCCTCCAGTGGTGGTCAATGGTAACTTGGAGTTTCAAGTGTCAAAGATCATTGACTCACGTCTGAATCGCCGGTCCCTTCAGTACTTGGTGCATTGGAAGGGGTATGGTCCAGAGGAGAGGACGTGGGTTCCTGCGTCTGACATTAACGCAGATCGTTTGGTGTGGACCTTCCACAGAACTCACCCGGGCAAACCTGGCCCTGAGGGTCCGGAGGCCCCTCGTAGAAGGGGGGTACTGTCATGTGTGCATCGCCACGAAGATCGTCGCGGTTGCACATTCTGACTTCTCACAGCTGAGTTGCTGTTTCTTTGTGTTTGGCAGTTAGGGAGTTAATTCTGTCTGTGCTCAGTTCTGGGACTGGGTGCAGTTTCTCCCGGCTGCAATTAATTATTTGTTGATTGGTTTCCTTTAAATCTCTGGTTGTCTGTTTTGGGAGTTGCCAGTGAAATTCTTCATGCAGACCACAGATAGGATTGTATCTGTATAGACTTAAGTTAAAGAGCTCCTTAGTTGTTTTAAGCTCACCTTGCTTAGAGTTTAATATCCCAGATCATTTATGTTCCTTCTGTGTTTGAGTGTGTATGCAAGTCTGTGTTTTCTCCAGTCTGTCTTATATGTCTAATCTGTGTATTTAGCAGAGATCAGCCCATATCCCTTTGGTGGTAATCAGAATCCTTCTTAGGACTGATTACAGGGTTCAGGGACTGATAGGAGACAGGGTTATGGGTATGCCACACTAAACAATATCGCTAACGGGATCGCTAAAAAACGTCACTATTTAGCGATCCCGTTAGCGATGTTGTTCAGTGCGGCAGCTTCCAGCGACGAGCTTCCTGCTGTGATCTCGCTCGTCGCTGGAATCGTTCCGGACCCTATTTTCTCGTCGGCGCTCCCGCTGGGTAAGTATCTAATCGCTGTGTGGCACCTTTTCTTAGCGATTTAGCGGTACTTTTGTACCGCTAAAGTCGTTAAGAAGATCGCTAACGGCGATAGCGTCGTTAACTATATCGCTAAATGTGGCCGCATTTAGCGATATAGAAACAATCCCGCTAGCGATCTCATTAGTATGCAACGCTAACGAGATCGCTAGCGGGATAGCTTAGTGTGGCAGTACCTTTAGGCTGGAGACTTGGACCTCTGAACCATTATCAGTACCTCCAAGGTGAGGGATTAGTTAGGACCCCAGTTTAGGGTCAGGTTAGACCCCCGGTCCTCCTCTTTCCTGTGACAGTGTATCAAGTCCTCAAGATTAACCCTGAGTTCAACGGATATCGTGTCAGGTAAATCTATTCTATATTTACATGCTGATGTTGCTAATCTATATGTTGTATAGAGTGTTGTTCTTTTAAGAATAGTTTACTGACATCGTACACGTATCATAAGACCGCGTGACACCTTTGAAGCAAAGTAGTGGATGGCCACATTAAACCATATATCCCATTAAGCTTTATTTGGTACTGCCATACTGTTTGCCTATGCATTGAATGCAAGGCCTGCCCTGTTGCAAAGTTACACGCACCCCAATAAGACTTTAAACCAACGTACTGGATAGCCACTTGAAAGCATTCTTCCTAGTATTTTGGTGCTTCCATGTCGCTTGGCTACACAGTGATTTGTGGAGCCTGAAGAATCTGCATTGGAGAATGTCAGTGTTGAGGCTGAAGGACCAGCAGTGGAGAATTTCAGTGTTAAGGCTGAAGGACCAGCAGTGGAGAATTTCAGTGTTGAGGCTGAAGGACCAGCAGTGGAGAATTTCAGTGTTGAGGCTGAACGACTAGCAGTTGAGAATTTCAGTGTTGAGGCTGAACGACTAGCAGTTGAGAATTGCATTGTTGAGGCTAAATAACCTGCATTGGTGAATTGTAGTGGTGATCCTGAAGAACCTGCAGTGGACAATTGCAGTGTTGAGGCTAAAGACCCAGCAGTAGACAATTGCAGTATTGAGGCTAAAGACCCTGCAGTGGAGCATTGCCGTGTTGAGGCTGAAGAACCTGCATTGGTGAATTGCAGTGGTGAACCTGAAGAACCTGCAGTGGACAATTGCAGTGTTGAGGCTAAAGACCCAGCAGTGGACAATTAGTGTTGAGGCTAAAGACCCAGCAGTGGAACCAATCAACAAAGTACACATTATTAGGAAGTGGGTCTCCCATACTGTTAGCCTATGCCGTGAATGCAAGGCCTGCCCCAAATTTGGACGCACCCAAATACCACTTTGAAGACACGTGGAGGAAGTCCTCCTAAAAATCTGTTTCCATTACAAAGGAGCAGGTCTCCTATACTTGTAAAGCCCATACAGTAAAGCCCCAGTCTCACACAGCAATCTCGCTAGCGAGATCGCTGCTGAGTCACTAGTTTTGTGACGCAACAGTGATCTCCCCTGCGATATCACTGTGCGTGACATTCAGCGACGATCAGCCCCCCTGCTGGGTATCGCTGATCGTCGCTGAATGTCCTGGATAGTTTTTTTGATCGCTGGTCTCCCGCTGGCCAGCGGGTTTCCAGGCGCAGATCTGTGCCTGGAAACCCGCTGTGTACCTTGGATACCAGCGCCCTGATGCAGGGAGCTGGTAACCAAGGGACACAGCGGGTTTCCAGGCACCGCGCAGCACCTGGAAACCCGACGTGTACCTTGGTTACCAGCTCCCTGCATCAGGGCACTGGTATCCAACGTACACTGCGGGTAACTAAGTGATGTTACCCGTAGTGTCGCTGTGCTGATCGCTGCCTGTCTGGCAGCTCAGCAGCGATCATGTAGCGCCACACCAGCGATCCTGATCGTTGTCGGGATCGCTGGTGTATCACTATGTGAGACCAGGGCTTAAGTGTACGGGCTGACAAAGAATTACCCCTGTTGGGTATACATCAACATACTGTGTCAACATTTTGGTTACGGGCATCATAAACACCCTTGAAAACACTAACGTGGCTGTTGCATAACGGAACATGGTCACCCTGGTGATCTAGTGATGGTGTAGGAAGAGACGTGGAGGATGGCCTCAAAAAAAGGTCTTCCCAGTTTAAAGGAGCGAGTCTTCTATTCTTAGAATGCCCATACACTAAGTGCATGGGCTGACAAACATTTCCCCCTGGGGGCTACACATCAACCTACTATGTAAATATTTTTTGTTACGGACATCCTAAACACCCTTGTAAAACACTATAGTGGCTGTTGCATCACGGAACACTTTCACCCTCGTGTTCTAGTGGCGGTGTCTGAAGAGACATGGAGGATGGCCTATGAAAAATGTCTTCCCAGTTTAAAAGAGCAGGTCTCCTATGCTTGGTTTGCCCATACATATGGGCTGACAAACATTTTCCCCTGGGGGGTACACATCAACCTACTGTGTAAATATGTTTAATGAAAAGAGCATCAAAAACACCCTTTTACACAATAAGTTAGCTGTTGCATCACGGACCACGGTCACCATGTTGACCTAGTGGTGGTGGATGATGAGGATGAGAAGGGGGAGGATAACACCCCAAATAGACAAAGTCAGGAAGCGTATACCCATGTGTGGGTGTGAAGAGGTGCATGGTAATACACCTCCCAAAAAAGACACTGTATTGTAGGTTATGTTTCGCTGAAATCATTCAGTGGTGTAGAGATGTCTGCCCCAATCCAGCCCTTGTTCATTTTTATAAGACTCCGCCTGTCAGCATTTCCAGTTGACAGGCGGATGCGCTTATCAGTTATAATTCTCCAAGCTGCACTAAAAACCCGCTCTGACAAAACGCTAGTGGCGGGGCAGGCCAGGATGTCCAAGGCATAGAGAGCCAGTTCATGCCACGTGTCCAGCTTGGATACCCAATAATTAAAAGGCACAGAGGAATCACGGAGGACGTTGGTACGGTCAGCAAGGTACTCCCTCAGCATCTTACCAAACTTCCCACTCCTTGTGACAGTACCCCGCGACTCTGGGCCAGGGCAATGTGAGGGTCTCGGAAAACTGTCCCAGAACTTTGCCAGTGTTACCCTGACTCTGCTGGATTGGAGTTGTGTCTCTCTTGCCTCTACTACTTGGTTGTCCAACGAACTCTGACCTCTGCCGCCAACGTTTTCAGATGCAAATTTTTTTTAAGAATTCTGCAACAATGGCCCTCTGGTACTGCAACATTTTAGTACACCTATCTGCCTCTGGAAGAAGAGATTGAAAGTTCTCCTTGTAGCGTGGGTCTAGAAGTGTCACCAATCAGTAATGAGCATCAGCACTAATTTTGATAATGTGAGGGTCACTGAAAAGGCAGCGCAATATAAAGTCTGCCATGCATGCCAGACTGCTACTTCTGTGTCCTCACCAACAGGATGACTGACCATGCTGTCCTCCTCCTCCCTGTCCTCAGGCCATCCCCGCTGAATAGAAGGTATGACAGTTGTGCTTGTAGTACCATCTATAGCGCAGGAAAGTAGCTCCTGTTCTTCCTCCTCTTCCTCATTGTCAACCAATCCACGTTGGGATGACATGAGGCTACTGTCATGATCCTATGGTAGGGTTGGAACTGGTGCACCAGGGATTAATCATTGCGGCCTCTCTCTGGATCTGGGAAGGCTTTTTATACCCTCGGGTTGTTCTATTCCTTGTCATTTATACTCCTGCTGCCCTCGGCTGAGTTAAGTTGACCCCAATGTGCTCGTGCCTTTTGCCTGTTCTCGTGTGTGTTATCTTGGTTCTGATCCGGTCTGTTTCCCGTTGTGTATTTGCCTTCTGATGCGGTATTGTCTGCTTGCTCGTCTGGTTCTTTGACTTCCGCGTGGTTATTGACTATCCGTTCTGTCTGTCCCCTTGGTACCGTTATTGCCTGTCTCGGTTTCCTGACTCCTTTGACTTGTCCCTGACTACTCTCCTTCTTCTGGTGCTCTTACTCGGTGACCCCCGACTCGCGTTATCATTCTGCGGTCCGGTCGGACCCCAACGCGTCTCGCTAGCTCCTCTGGGCATCCTGCTGTTGGCTCCGCCCCGGTCCCACTCCCTGCAGTCACATGCCGCAGGTACTGTTTGCCGGCGGTCACATGCCGTCCCGTCTCTTCCCCTGAACGCTGCGAACCCCGTTTGTCTGCACTGCACAGGACGCGAACGTACCGGTGGGTACCTATTACACGGTCCTTGATATTATAACTGACCACAACTTTTTTTTCTTCTGTAGCATGGACCCAACGCATGCTCTGTCTGAGCAGGTTAAGCACCTGACTCAGATGCTGCAGAAGTTAAATTTGGTGCAGCGTGCCTTGGCCCAGTCCCACCAGTCTTCCTCCAGGGGGAAGTGATGTCATGCCTAGAAGCAAGGAAGGGATCCCCTTAACAGGTAATACACAGCATACAACACTTTTCCTAGTCCAGACCAGAAGGGGGAGCTTTAACACCTGATTTCAGGGGAACTTCCTTGGAACATTCTGGCTTGGGGAGGAGTTAGTCTGTAGACAGGGTAGAGAGAGGCACATGCTGATTGTAGTTTCTTTCTTGCTTCTGTCTTGCTCGAGACAAACTCTTCTCTATGCATCCTTGCACTTTGCGATACTGCTGCTGCTCTATATCCCAGTCTGCGTCTGGTGATGTCACCTCAAGTGTCAGGACTCCCATGTCCAAGTCAATGGGCAACTTGCCAGGTCTTGCTGTCATTAGGTAGGCCAGTGTGCAGTTGGTGGAATTCACCGGAAAGTGGTTGTAGAGATCCACCAGATCTGGCAACTTTTCTGGCCACAAGTTTCTCTCTTCCAGGGGCAAGGTCTTCAAGAGGTCCATTACCACTTGGTTCATTTTCTCACACATGCCATTTGTCTGTGGATGGTACGGCGTTGTCCTGATTTTCTTGCAGTCGTACATGTTACAGAACTCCTGGAACACTTCTGCTTCAAAGGTTGGGCCTTGGTCGGTAAGCACTCGTTCAGGGTAACCGTGAGGTCGACAAAAGTGTTGTTGAAATGCTTTTGCAGCTGTCTTTGCTGTTTGGTCCTTGACAGGCACGACTACCAGGAACCTTGAGTAATGGTCAACAATGGTGAGGGCGAAGACATAGCCTGGGGTCAGTTTCACGTGGTCGAAGGCTACCAATTCAAGCGGCTGTTTGGTGATTATTGGTTGTAACAGGGCTCGCTGGCTGTTACGATCCTTCCTTTGCAAGTTGCATGGCCCACATTCCTGGCACCAATCCTCAATGGCTTTCCTCATACCAACCCAGTAGAATCTCTCGGTAAGTAGGACCTCCAACTTCTTCCATCCGAAGTGCGCTGCTCCATCGTGGTATGCTTCCAGGAACATTGACACATCTCGCCTCGGGACTACCACCTGCCAGACCAGTTCGTGAGTTCAGGCGTTGACACTCCTCCGACACAGCTTTCCCTCGTAGATGAACAGCCTGCCATTTTCCTTCCACAACTGTTGGGTCTCTTGTGGAGCATCTGGACTGGGGCTCGAGTCAGCTTGCGTCAGTAGCTCCTTTACCAGGCGGACTGCTGGGTCGCTATCCTGCATCTTTGCCCATTCTTGGTGAGGCAATGGGTTTTAATGTGGCCTCTTTCGTGACGTAGCGCTTGTTTTTCACCCCTTCGGCACTTTGTGTCGCAATTGGCCGGTGAAAGGCAGGTAACTCAATTTCTTCGAGTGCTTCAGAATCTTCTTCCCCATCTGGTAAGTTGGGCATTCTGGACAGCGCATCAGCATTGGCGTTCTTATGTCCCGCTCGGTACTTGATGTTGTATTCGTAGTTGGACATCCGGGCCATCCATCGCTGCTTAAGCGCATCTAGCTTTGCAGTTTACAAGAGAGTCAGTGGAATGTTGTCTGTGAAGATGGTAAACTTTGCCACAGCTAGGTAGTGTTTGAACCGCTCAGTCACCACCCAGACGATGGCAAGGAACTCCAGCTTGAAGGAGCTGTAGTTGTCAGGGTTCCTTTCAGTGGGACGAAGATTCCTGCTGGCGTAGGAGATCACTCTTTCTTTCCCTTTCTGTACCTGCGACAGTACTGCTCCAAGTCCCATGTTGCTGGCATCAGTATAAAGGATGAATGGTTGGTCAGTCTGGATAGGCCAGAACTTCATCCCCCATAAGAGCCAACTTTAACAGAGTGAATGATCTTTCTAGTTCATCATTCCAATCAAATGTAGAACTCTTCTTCCTTGCCTTCTTGGGTTGGCCTACGAGAATGTTTTGCAGTGGTGCAGCTATTTCAGTGAAGCCCTTGATGAACCTTCGGTAGTTGCCTACCAACCCGAGGAACTGATGTATTTCATGGATGTTGCTGGGCTCTGCCAGTTCCGGATGACTTTGTCGGGGTCTGGTGTCACGCCTTCCGCGCTCACTACGTGGCCTAGGTACTGCACCTTGGGCTTCAGGAGGTAACATTTGGACAGTTTCACTTTCAGGTCGATGTTGGACAGGGCTTTGAACACCTCGGCTAGGTGCACCAAATGTTCTTCGTAGGTCTTGGAGAAGACAATGACGTCATCTAGGTACAACAGAACTGTCTCAAAGTTCTTGTGTCAGAGGCAGCACTCCATCAACCTCTCGAACGTTCCTGGCGTGTTACAAAGCCCGAATGGCATGTACTTGAATTCTGAGAGGCCCATTGGTGTCTTCTCCTTGTCCGCCTCTGCCACGGGAACCTGCCAATACCCACTAGTATAGAAATAGTTAGCGGTTCTCAGTGCAGCTAGCGATTCCTCTATCCTAGGTAACGGATAGGAGTCTTTGTGGGTAATGCTGTAATCCTCATTGTACCATCTTTCTTTCTAACGAGGACTAGCTCAGCTGCCCAGGGCCTACACATTTCTCTGATCACCCCAGCCTCCTTTATCTCTCGTAACATACTCTTGGCACATTGGTAGTGAGTTGGGGGTACAGGCTGGTACCTTTCTTTAATGGGCGGATTATTTCCAGTGGAGATATGATGTTGAACCCCTTTTACCTGCCTGATTGACTTATGGACCGCAATCATCGGCGTTGGGAGAACGCGTTCCATCCCAAGATACGACTGGGACCCGGTTTTCACTAAGTTAACCCCGTGTGCTGTCAGCAAGATGTACCATCCCTGCGCACAAGCACTTGTCCACGTGTCTGTGGTTAGGTGTACTTTCCCAGTAACTGCATTGTCAAGGAAGAAGAGAAGCAGACCGCCAGATGATTCTCAGATCACAGGTAGGAGTCCAAACATAGTTGTGAATATATCTGACTATTCTCTTTTCCCCCTTGAATATAAGGTTTTGAATATGGGCCTGTCATTCTGTCCCACTCCAAAATGGGACTCTTTACAATTAGAAAAAGATCTCCACCATTTCTACCGAAACATTAGACTTAAAGTATACTTCGCAGGGACCACTCCTCCTAATTTAAATTCAGCTGGTACAATACCTGACCGTAACGGGGGACCAAGCATCTCGATCGATACCCTTGGGTTACGAAATCCAAGTAGTTTCATGCCGCCCAAAACTAATCATGCAGTGGAGACTTTCGTCGCAGAGACATTAGACAAACTATTCATGACCAGCAATTAGGTCTCCTCCCTGTCCGCCACAATTTGAACCCCCTCGAGAAACAGGCCCTTGATTCACTTAAAAACAATAAGAATATTGTTATAAAACCAGCGGACAAGGGTGGAGCCATTGTGGTCATGAATAAGAGCCATTATGTATCTGAAATCAGGAGACAACTCTCTGACACTACTACATATAAGAAGGTCCACATGGACCCAATCAGCTCCATACGGAATAAAATCAACATGGTTCTAGATAACCATCTTGAACAGGGGACCATTGACACCAAGACCAGAACATTCTTGCTCAACCACCATCCAATCACCCCTATTCTGTACATTCTCCCTAAGATACATAAAAACCTCCATAATCCACCAGGACGCCCAATTGTAGCATCCACAGACTCGATTTTGAACCCCCTATCCATCTTCCTAGACAAACTCTTAACACCATATGCCCACCGGACCAAATCATTCATCTTGGAAACAGGTGACTTCCTGAATAAAATACATGTTATCAACAACATTACCTCTGACAGCATTCTATGCACAATGGACGTGAACAGCCTATACACGTCCATCGTCCATGAAAAGGGCATCAGAGCAGTGTCACTTACCCTACAGGAAGCCAATGTGGATAGAGGGACTAACCAGTTATGCTTGGATCTACTCAAAAATGGAGCCTCCAGCACCGACCTCCACCCGCAGAGCCGCACTCCACATAGAGAATAATGGATCCTCCAGCACCTACCTCCACCCGCAGAGCCGCACTCCACATAGAGAATAATGGAGCCTCCAGCACCGACCTCCACCCGCAGAGCCGCACTCCACATAGAGAATAATGGATCCTCCAGCACCGACCTCCACCCGCAGAGCCGCATTCCACATAGAGAATAATGGAGCCTCCAGCACCTACCTCCACCCGCAGAGTCGCACTCCACATAGAGAATAATGGAGCCTCCAGCACCGACCTCCACCCGCAGAGCCTCACTCCACATAGAGAATAATGGAGCCTCCAGCACCGACCTCCACCCGCAGAGCCGCACTCCACATAGAGAATAATGGAGCCTCCAGCACCTACCTCCACCCGCAGAGCCGCACTCCACATAGAGAATAATGGAGCCTCCAGCACCTACCTCCACCCGCAGAGCCGCACTCCACATAGAGAATAATGGGTCTCCAGCACCGACCTCCACCCGCAGAGCCTCACTCCACATAGAGAATAATGGAGCCTCCAGCACCGACCTCCACCCGCAGAGCCGCACTCCACATAGAGAATAATGGAGCCTCCAGCACCTACCTCCACCCGCAGAGCCGCACTCCACATAGAGAATAATGGAGCCTCCAGCACCTACCTCCACCCGCAGAGCCACACTCCACATAGAGAATAATGGAGCCTCCAGCACCTACCTCCACCCGCAGAGCCACACTCCACAGAGAATAATGGAGCCTCCAGCACCGACCTCCACCCGCAGAGCCACACTCCACATAGAGAATAATGGAGCCTCCAGCACCGACCTCCACCCGCAGAGCCGCACTCCACATAGAGAATAATGGAGCCTCCAGCACCGACCTCCACCCGCAGAGCCGCACTCCACATAGAGAATAATGGAGCCTCCAGCACCTACCTCCACCCGCAGAGCCGCACTCCACATAGAGAATAATGGAGCCTCCAGCACCGACCTCCACCCGCAGAGCCACACTCCACATAGAGAATAATGGAGCCTCCAGCACCGACCTCCACCCGCAGAGCCGCACTCCACATAGAGAATAATGGAGCCTCCAGCACCTACCTCCACCCGCAGAGCCGCACTCCACATAGAGAATAATGGAGCCTCCAGCACCTACCTCCACCCGCAGAGCCGCACTCCACATAGAGAATAATGGAGCCTCCAGCACCGACCTCCACCCGCAGAGCCGCACTCCACATAGAGAATAATGGAGCCTCCAGCACCTACCTCCACCCGCAGAGCCACACTCCACATAGAAAATAATGGAGCCTCCAGCACCGACCTCCACCCGCAGAGCCGCACTCCACATAGAGAATAATGGAGCCTCCAGCACCGACCTCCACCCGCAGAGCCACACTCCACATAGAGAACAATAGAGCCTCCAGCACCTACCTCCACCCGCAGAGCTGCACTCCACATAGAGAATAATGGGGAATCTCCAGCACCTACCTCCACCCGCAGAGCCATACTCTACATAGAGAATAATGGGGAACCTCCAGCACCTACCTCCACCCGCAGAGCCATACTCTACATAGAGAATAATGGGGAACCTCCAGCACCTACCTCCACCCGCAGAGCCACACTCCACATAGAAAATAATGGAGCCTCCAGCACCGACCTCCACCCGCAGAGCCGCACTCCACATAGAGAATAATGGAGCCTCCAGCACCGACCTCCACCCGCAGAGCCACACTCCACATAGAGAACAATAGAGCCTCCAGCACCTACCTCCACCCGCAGAGCTGCACTCCACATAGAGAATAATGGGGAATCTCCAGCACCTACCTCCACCCGCAGAGCCATACTCTACATAGAGAATAATGGGAACCTCCAGCACCTACCTCCACCCGCAGAGCCATACTCTACATAGAGAATAATGGGGAACCTCCAGCACCTACCTCCACCCGCAGAGCCATACTCTACATAGAGAATAATGGGGAATCTCCAGCACCGACCTCCACCGGCAGAGCCGTACTCCACATAGAGAATAATGGAGCCTCCAGCACAGACCTCCACCCGCAGAGCCGCACTCCACATAGAGAATAATGGAGCCTCAGCATCTACCTCCACCCGCAGAGCCGCACTCCACATAGAGAATAATGGAGCCTCCAGCACCGACCTCCACCCGCAGAGCCGCACTCCACGTAGAGAATAATGGAGCCTCCAGCACCGACCTCCACCCGCAGAGCCGCACTCCACATAGAGAATAATGGAGCCTCCAGCACCGACCTCCACCCTCAGAGCCGCACTCCACATAGAGAATAATGGAGCCTCCAGCACCGACCTCCACCCGCAGAGCCGCACTCCACATAGAGAATAATGGAGCCTCCAGCACTGACCTCCACCCGCAGAGCCGCACTCCACGTAGAGAATAATGGAGCCTCCAGCACCGACCTCCACCCGCAGAGCCGCACTCCACATAGAGAATAAGGGAGCCTCCAGCACCGACCTCCACCCTCAGAGCCACACTCCACATAGAGAATAATGGAGCCTCCAGCACCGACCTCCACCCGCACTCCACATAAAGAATAATGGAGCCTCCAGCACCGACCTCCACCCGCAGAGCCGCACTCCACATAGAGAATAATGGAGCCTCCAGCACTGACCTCCACCCGCAGAGCCACACTCCACATAGAGAATAATGGAGCCTCCGGCACCTACCTCCAGCCGCACTCCACATAGAGAATGATGGAGCCTCCGGCACCGACCTCCACCCGCAGAGCCGCGCTCCACATAGAGAATAATGGAGCCTCCAGCACCGACCTCCACCCGCAGAGCCGCACTCCACATAGAGAATAATGGAGCCTCCAGCACCTACCTCCACCCGCAGAGCCGCACTCCACATAGAGAATAATGGAGCCTCCAGCACCTACCTCCACCCGCAGAGCCGCACTCCACATAGAGAATAATGGAGCCTCCAGCACCTACCTCCACCCGCAGAGCCGCACTCCACATAGAGAATAATGGAGCCTCCAGCACCTACCTCCACCCGCAGAGCCGCACTCCACATAGAGAATAATGGAGCCTCCAGCACCGACCTCCACCCGCAGAGCCGCACTCCACATAGAGAATAATGGAGCCTCCAGCACCGACCTCCACCCGCAGAGCCGCACTCCACATAGAGAATAATAGAGCCTCCAGCACCTACCTCCACCCGCAGAGCTGCACTCCACATAGAGAATAATGGAGCCTCCAGCACCGACCTCCACCCGCAGAGCCACACTCCACACAGAGAATAATGGAGCCTCCAGCACCGACCTCCACCCGCAGAGCCACACTCCACATAGAGAATAATGGAGCCTCCAGCACCTACCTCCACCCGCACTCCACATAGAGAATAATGGAGCCTCCAGCACCGACCTCCACCCGCAGAGCCGCACTCCACATAGAGAATAATGGAGCCTCCAGCACCGACCTCCACCCGCAGAGCCGTACTCCACATAGAGAATAATGGAGCCTCCAGCACTGACCTCCACCCGCAGAGCCGCACTCCACATAGAGAATAATGGAGCCTCCAGCACCTACGTCCACCCGCAGAGCCGCACTCCACATAGAGAATAATGGAGCCTCCAGCACCGACCTCCACCCGCAGAGCCACACTCCACATAGAGAATAATGGAGCCTCCAGCACCGACCTCCACCTGCAGAGCCACACTCCACATAGAGAATAATGGGGCCTCCAGCACCGACCTCCACCCGCAGAGCCACACTCCACATAGAGAATAATGGAGCCTCCAGCACCTACCTCCACCCGCAGAGCCGCACTCCACATAGAGAATAATGGAGCCTCCAGCACCTACCTCCACCCGCAGAGTCGCACTCCACATAGAGAATAATGGAGCCTCCAGCACCGACCTCCACCCGCAGAGCCGCACTCCACATAGAGAATAATGGAGCCTCCAGCACCGACCTCCACCCGCAGAGCCGTACTCCACATAGAGAATAATGGAGCCTCCAGCACTGACCTCCACCCGCAGAGCCGCACTCCACATAGAGAATAATGGAGCCTCCAGCACCGACCTCCACCGGCAGAGCCGTACTCCACATAGAGAATAATGGAGCCTCCAGCACAGACCTCCACCCGCAGAGCCGCACTCCACATAGAGAATAATGGAGCCTCCAGCATCTACCTCCACCCGCAGAGCCGCACTCCACATAGAGAATAATGGAGCCTCCAGCACCGACCTCCACCCGCAGAGCCGCACTCCACGTAGAGAATAATGGAGCCTCCAGCACCGACCTCCACCCGCAGAGCCGCACTCCACATAGAGAATAATGGAGCCTCCAGCACCGACCTCCACCCTCAGAGCCGCACTCCACATAGAGAATAATGGAGCCTCCAGCACCGACCTCCACCCGCAGAGCCGCACTCCACATAGAGAATAATGGAGCCTCCAGCACTGACCTCCACCCGCAGAGCCGCACTCCACGTAGAGAATAATGGAGCCTCCAGCACCGACCTCCACCCGCAGAGCCGCACTCCACATAGAGAATAAGGGAGCCTCCAGCACCGACCTCCACCCTCAGAGCCACACTCCACATAGAGAATAATGGAGCCTCCAGCACCGACCTCCACCCGCACTCCACATAAAGAATAATGGAGCCTCCAGCACCGACCTCCACCCGCAGAGCCGCACTCCACATAGAGAATAATGGAGCCTCCAGCACTGACCTCCACCCGCAGAGCCACACTCCACATAGAGAATAATGGAGCCTCCGGCACCTACCTCCAGCCGCACTCCACATAGAGAATGATGGAGCCTCCGGCACCGACCTCCACCCGCAGAGCCGCGCTCCACATAGAGAATAATGGAGCCTCCAGCACCGACCTCCACCCGCAGAGCCGCACTCCACATAGAGAATAATGGAGCCTCCAGCACCTACCTCCACCCGCAGAGCCGCACTCCACATAGAGAATAATGGAGCCTCCAGCACCTACCTCCACCCGCAGAGCCGCACTCCACATAGAGAATAATGGAGCCTCCAGCACCTACCTCCACCCGCAGAGCCGCACTCCACATAGAGAATAATGGAGCCTCCAGCACCTACCTCCACCCGCAGAGCCGCACTCCACATAGAGAATAATGGAGCCTCCAGCACCGACCTCCACCCGCAGAGCCGCACTCCACATAGAGAATAATGGAGCCTCCAGCACCGACCTCCACCCGCAGAGCCGCACTCCACATAGAGAATAATAGAGCCTCCAGCACCTACCTCCACCCGCAGAGCTGCACTCCACATAGAGAATAATGGAGCCTCCAGCACCGACCTCCACCCGCAGAGCCACACTCCACACAGAGAATAATGGAGCCTCCAGCACCGACCTCCACCCGCAGAGCCACACTCCACATAGAGAATAATGGAGCCTCCAGCACCTACCTCCACCCGCACTCCACATAGAGAATAATGGAGCCTCCAGCACCGACCTCCACCCGCAGAGCCGCACTCCACATAGAGAATAATGGAGCCTCCAGCACCGACCTCCACCCCGCAGAGCCGTACTCCACATAGAGAATAATGGAGCCTCCAGCACTGACCTCCACCCGCAGAGCCGCACTCCACATAGAGAATAATGGAGCCTCCAGCACCTACGTCCACCCGCAGAGCCGCACTCCACATAGAGAATAATGGAGCCTCCAGCACCGACCTCCACCCGCAGAGCCACACTCCACATAGAGAATAATGGAGCCTCCAGCACCGACCTCCACCTGCAGAGCCACACTCCACATAGAGAATAATGGGGCCTCCAGCACCGACCTCCACCCGCAGAGCCACACTCCACATAGAGAATAATGGAGCCTCCAGCACCTACCTCCACCCGCAGAGCCGCACTCCACATAGAGAATAATGGAGCCTCCAGCACCTACCTCCACCCGCAGAGTCGCACTCCACATAGAGAATAATGGAGCCTCCAGCACCGACCTCCACCCGCAGAGCCGCACTCCACATAGAGAATAATGGAGCCTCCAGCACCGACCTCCACCCGCAGAGCCGTACTCCACATAGAGAATAATGGAGCCTCCAGCACTGACCTCCACCCGCAGAGCCGCACTCCACATAGAGAATAATGGAGCCTCCAGCACCTACGTCCACCCGCAGAGCCGCACTCCACATAGAGAATAATGGAGCCTCCAGCACCGACCTCCACCCGCAGAGCCACACTCCACATAGAGAATAATGGAGCCTCCAGCACCGACCTCCACCTGCAGAGCCACACTCCACATAGAGAATAATGGGGCCTCCAGCACCGACCTCCACCCGCAGAGCCGCACTCCACATAGAGAATAATGGAGCCTCCAGCACCGACCTTCACCCGCAGAGCCACACTCCACATAGAGATTAATGGAGCCTCCAGCACCTACCTCCAAATGCAGAGCCACACTCCACATAGAGAATAATGGAGCCTCCAGCACCGACCTCCACCCGCAGAGCCGCACTCCACATAGAGAATAATGGAGCCTCCAGCACCTACCTCCACCCGCAGAGCCACACTCCACATAGAGAATAATGGAGCCTCCAGCACCTACCTCCACATAGAGAATAATGGAGCCTCCAGCACCGATCTCCACCCGCAGAGCCACACTCCACATAGAGAATAATGGAGCCTCCAGCACCGACCTCCACCCGCAGAGCCACACTCCACATAGAGAATAATGGAGCCTCCAGCACCTACCTCCACCCGCAGAGCCGCACTCCACATAGAGAATAATGGAGCCTCCAGCACCTACCTCCACCCGCAGAGCCACACTCCACATAGAGAATAATGGAGCCTCCAGCACCTACCTCCACATAGAGAATAATGGAGCCTCCAGCACCGATCTCCACCCGCAGAGCCACACTCCACATAGAGAATAATGGAGCCTCCAGCACCGACCTCCACCCGCAGAGCCACACTCCACATAGAGAATAATGGAGCCTCCAGCACCGACCTTCACCCGCAGAGCCACACTCCACATAGAGAATAATGGAGCCTCCAGCACCTACCTCCACCCGCAGAGCCACACTCCACATAGAGATTAATGGAGCCTCCAGCACCTACCTCCAAATGCAGAGCCACACTCCACATAGAGAATAATGGAGCCTCCAGCACCGACCTCCACCCGCAGAGCCGCACTCCACATAGAGAATAATGGAGCCTCCAGCACCTACCTCCACCCGCAGAGCCACACTCCACATAGAGAATAATGGAGCCTCCAGCACCTACCTCCACATAGAGAATAATGGAGCCTCCAGCACCGACCTCCACCTGCAGAGCAGCACTCCACATATATGGCTGCTCTGTGTGCACAGGACCTGTGATGAGGTCACAGGAGGGGAGGAGTCAGGGGTCACATGATCAGGGGCATCAGTGTATGCAACTCTATTTTATTATAAAAATATAAACAATACATACATCATAATAAATAAAACATAGCTAAAATAAGTAACGGAAAGAAAAGAAACCAGCAGCAAATAAACTAAAAATTCCTTCGTCCTTTCAAACTATTGCAGCTCCTTTTCAAAGGACCCCCAGCAGGAACATTACCCTTAACCAAAATTAAAAACATAAAAGAAACATGCACACACACTGACACTCACGCACCCCAACAAAAAAGGAAAAAGGCCTCACCTGCCCATACATACAACACTCTACTATATACACAATAAGATGCACAAAAAAATTTTTTTTTCTTTTTTTCTTCTTTTTTTTCCCCACCACACCACAGGTCCATGAGTTCATTCCCTTTTCACCACAAGCTTGACGGGTCCATGAAAGTTTATGCCCTTAGAAATTTACAACCCTCGGGTCCATGACAAGTTCCATGCCCTCCCCCCCACACAAACACCCCCACCCAACCTAAACTATACCCCCAAACATATAACTATTTACACTTATATACAGAACATAACATTAACAGACCTACCACACAAGAACATTACATTACTTTAAACACAACACTATAAACATTTATAAACATTAACTCTATACACTGACCACAGAACTTGTAAGGCCCAAGTTCAGCGCCTGCAAGCCCAATATCCATTATTTCCTGAATTTACAAAACAAAAAGCTAAGTGTGCCACACACCAGCCCACCACCGGGAAACTGGAGTCCTAAGAGGCCCCATCCCTAACCACCAACACACGCACCCTGTCCCTCACCAACTAAATCTGACCCTAAAAGAAAAGAAACTGACCCTAACTATCCCTACCTGTCCCTACCTATCCCTACTCTACCTAGCCTATCAAAACTAACTATCTAGCTATCCCTAAACTGGCCCTCCCTGTCCCTATCTGTCCCTACTTTTCTCTCCCTCAACACCCACACCACCTTATCTTACCCTACCAACAATCTCACACAGACCAGCTCTCCCTAGAGCACGTTAAAGGAGAAACCCCTCCAAAGCCCGTTGGCCCTCCTCGCACCCAGCCTCTCGAACTCCAAAGAGCGCACCTTCCCCAGGTCACCCAAGATGTTTCTAACCACCCCATCCTGGGGAAGGACTTTCCGCTGCGTGGAAACTAAACTCCGTACATTCCAAGTGTGGAACCTAATCACTACACTAACTAGGAATAAAGTGCTCCGTTCTCGGCCACCCAGGGATCTGAATGCCCCATAAGCCCACTCTGGATAAGAGAGGGACCCCAGCCTAGGCCAGCCTATGGAAGCACCCACCCTGTTGTAGACCCCTGTATTAAAGGGACACTGAAGGAGGAAGTGCTCCATGCTTTCCAACATGTCGCCACACTCCTCACGGGGACAAACCCTATCATCGGAGCTCCTGCACTTCAGGTTGTCCCTTACATACAGCCTCCCATGGAAGCAGCGCCAGGTTAAGTCCCAAAACTTCAAGGGGATCCGCTTGGATTTTAATAATCCAAGCCCAACCTCCAGATCCCAGCCTGGGCTTTCCTTGAGCACCAGGGGCTTCAGCAAATGGGTCAACAGAACCCTGCTGTCAAGGAATTTTCTCGACATGGTCCTGATTTCCCACATTCCCAGACCCCACCGGCGGATCACCTTCAGAACCGGGGTAGCATAAGCCGGGAGATGTCCGTGTGGTGTGCGCAGGTCCTTCACCTGCCCTCCTGTCTCCCATTCCTGGAAGAAAGGCCAAAACCAACCCCTGCAGGAGAATACCCACGGAGGAGCCCTCTCTGAATAGAGGTTGGCAACATTGATCTTAAGAAAGGTGTTTATCAGAAACATCACCGGGTTGACCATACCCAACCCACCTATTCTCCTCGTGCGGTACGTGACCTCTCTCTTAATTAGGTTAAGCCTGTTCCCCCATAACAGCTGGAATAACAGGCTATAGACCCGTGTCCAGAGAGGTTCTGGCAAGATGCAGACACTGCCCAGGTATATTAACAAGGGAAACAGAAAGCCTTTGGTCAAGTTGACTCTTTCCCTCAGGGTTAAAGACCAACCCTTCCACTGGTCCACCTTTTCGGCAGCGATCTTAAGTCTGCCCTCCCAATTTTGCTGTGGGTAGTCCCCCGGGCCAAATTCGATGCCTAGGATTTTGTCGGAGGTCTGGGGCCCTGGAAGGGTGTCCAGGAGATCAAACCTATGATCTCCCCCTCCCAGCCAGAGACTTTCGCACTTTTCCCAGTTGATCATGGACCCGGACGCCTCCGAGTAGCGCTCGACCTCAGACATGACCCAATCCGCCTCCTCTCTCGAGGACACAAAGAGGGAGACGTCGTCAGCGTACACTACCACCCTCAGAGTGGCCCCCGACTCCGCCCGGTCCATCCCGACTCCCACCAACGGTCCACGATCTACACTCCTCAAGAAGGGATCGATCGCGAACACGTATAAAAGTGGGCTCAGAGGACAACCCTGGCGGACCCCGGAACTCACCTCAAAAGGGTGACCAACCCAACCGTTCACGAGTGGAAAAGTCTCAGCCCCCTGGTATAAGGTCTCTAACCAATTTACAAACCTGCTAGGCAGACCGTACCTCAAAAGGACAGACCAAAGGTACTCGTGATTCACCCGGTCAAAGGCCTTCGCTTGATCTAAGGACATCAAGTACCCCTTCTAGTGACCCGTCCTGCCCTGCTCCACTGCCTCTCGGACACCGAGCACAGCACTAAAAGTACTGCGGCCTGGAACAGAGCAGTGTTGAGCCCCCGAAAGGAGCCGGGGTGCAAACTTCACCAGCCGATTAAACAGCACCTTTGCCAGAACCTTCCGGTCCACATTGAGAAGCGTTATGGGACGCCAATTCTCAATACGGGACGAGTCCTTACCCTTTGATAGGATAATCAGGGCTGACCTCCTTATTGAGCTGGGAAGAGCGCCCGAGGTAAGGCACTAATTAAACACCTCAGTCAGGAGGGGGACCAAGGAGTCCCTAAAGGTCTTGTAAAACTCGAATGTTAAGCCATCCGGACCTGGCGATTTTTTGGGCCGAAGCCCAGCAATGGCCAGTCTCGCTTTCTCTTCCCTGATTGCCTCTACCAAAATATCAAGAGATGGGTCATCTCCTGGCTCAGGAAAGTCTCAGCCAGGAAAGCCGACATCCCGTCTCGATCCAGATCCCTCTTTCCCAAGAGGCATGATTTGGATCGGTTCAGGGAACCCGTATTGTCGATCAGTCCTGTCACCATCTTACAATTCACTGACATCTTACAGTTTCTGTAAGGGTCTGGCGAGCGGTACCTCCCGAAATTCCTCTCAAAAACCAAAGATGTGTGCCTATCATACTGACACCTCTTGAGCAAAGACTTCACCCTGGAGATCTCCTCACGGTCACCCCCAGTCGAGATGAGCTGCTCGAGTTTCCTCCTCAAGGCCTGATACAAGCGGTGCCTGTTCAGACTCCTGAGGCTCGAGAGCTGAAGGAAGAACCCCGCCACCCTCTCTTTGAAGATCTCCCACCACTCAGACTTACTGCTACAGAGATCCAAAAGCGGTACCTGGCTCTGAAGAAATTCCTCAAAGGACAGTCTCACTTCCGCTTCTTCCAAGAGGGATGAATTCAGCTTCCAAAGCCCTCTTCCCATCCGGGGTGTCTCTGTAACATTCAGAGATAAGAAAATTAAACAGTGATCGGAGAATTCCACCTCAACGGCGGACACTGCAGAAAAGATGGCATCCTACTTCAAAAAAAAAACTATCTATCCTAGACCTACAGCTACCTCTATGAAAGGTGAAACCCCCGTGACCTGGGGTGTGCCGTATGTGGACATCCACCAGGCGAGCTTCGCTAGCTATACTATTTAATGCTGTACTATCATACGCCATGTGGCCTCCAGGACCCCCGCTATCACGGGATCTCGTAATGGTGTTAAAATCCCCACCGAAGACCACCTGCCGGCTCGTAAAAATAAAGGGCTTGATCGTCATGAAGAGACATTTACGGTCCCACCTGGATTGTGGACCATAGATGTTTGAGCCGAAGCTCCTGTCCCCTCATGAAAACGTCTAAGACCAGGCACCTCCCTATTTCTATCTCATTAACCCGTCGGCATTCCACCTCTGCGGTCTTAAAAAGGACCGCCACCCCGCTATATGGCTCGGCCACAAGAGACCAGTATGAGGGCCCACACCTCCACTCCCTCCTGGCTTTATGGGTGGCCCCCATGTCTGTTAGTCTGGTCTCTTGCAAAAACAAAATTTCAGCCTCAAATCGGGTGAAAAAATCAAAGGCCGCAAATCTGGCCGCATCTGACTTAATACTGGCGACATTAATGGACGCCAGAGTCAATGGGGTGAGTTCCGCCATCATGGGTGATTGGGTTAGATGGCCTTCTTCTTCCCCACCCCGTCTTCCCCATCTTTCCCCTCCGAAGAGGCGTCTGATCCCTTCCGTTTTAGGTATGACGAGATATCCATCCCCATGGTCTCCTTGCCTCCAGGCTCCAGGTCTGTCCCCTCCCAGAGGAAACGGCGTCCCCTGGGGACGGACTCCGCCATCCCCTGAAGGCCCCCCAGATGCCGCCCCGGCCCCGACTGCCGTCTCAGCAGGGTCGTCGAGGACTTGGTACCGGTTGGAGAGGGCGATCAGAGGGGAGCAGGTGAGACTTTCCGTTGGCATACTTACGGTCGGGGGAGGAGGTTTGGAAGGCTTAACCACCTTCTTCTTCCCCCTTCTGGTACGCTTTTTATCACCCCTCTCTACTGTAGGCTGATCAATGACCTCCTCATCCACACTTTCATATTGGGAGGAGTTGTCGGAGTCAGTCAGGTTTTCCTCCCTCTCCATCCTCCTGATCTCCTCGCATACCTCTTCCACCACTGGGGCCTCAGAGACACCGGCCACCGGCCTAGAGGGGGGGCAGGCATCACCCCATTTGCATGAGGCTCTCCCCGCCCCTCACCCCGTGGCGCTTTTTCCGGTCTCCTCTGGTAAGAGGGACCTCTATTGGCCTTGTCCTTCCTCACTGGCCCCTTAGCCCCTCTCCCGCCACCACCACCTACCACAGCAGAGGTCGCGCCGCCAGGGGTTGGCCCCTCATGGTCTCCCCCCACCGGCCTGAAGCGGCATTGGTTAAAGGAGTGAGGGCAGCGGCTATTCGACCAGATACCGAAGTCATCCCAATTTTTTTGGGGACGTCCGTGACTTCCCCATAACGGGAAAGCCACGTTATGATGTCAATGCCAGAGAGTGACTCGTTACAAGTCACCACGGTCACTCTCTTAACAGCATTTTGGCGAGACACCACCTGTACGGCGAAGTCTCGCCATCCGGGCTCCCCCTTCACCAGCTCGTAATTCGACCAGAAGAGCTCTAGCCCCTCCGGCCGGACGAAACTGATGTCGAAGAATAGGGTGGCCGAGGGATGGATCAGGGCAAAGATGTCCGTCGCCCTGAAGCCCATCTTCAGGAGAGGCTCCACCACCCTACTCCTGGGAGGACAAGCTTCACCGCCCCTCCAATGAAGACGGACCACATTCCTCCTGGCCGGCCCTTGCCCGGCTGTCGGGAGGGACCAAATGGTTTCCCCCTCCCTTCTATCTTGGAAGGCGGCCAGGCCATGTCTCTCCAACCAGAAAGACAGGTCCACCTCTCTTCCCTCTACATTGACCGACCGCTCTCCTTTTTTAAGGGCCTCCAGAAAACGGCGGTGCAAAACGCCGTCCCCAGAGTCCGGAGGCAAGGAGACCCCCAAGAACACTCAGGAGCCCCAGCCGTGACCCCCACAAAAGTATGAGGTCTCACGGCTGGGGGCCAGATGGGACAGCCCCTCCACTTACACCAACACTCACTCCCTCCACATTCATTCCCACATCCACTCCCATATCCCTGTCACTCATGTCACTCACCTCACTCATACCGTTCACCTCAGCCAATTCTTCAAAATATCTGTGTTATTTTCTTTGCAGATTCGTTTTTTACCTGCTGGGGGCCCTGGCTGATCGGTGCTGTGCCCCGCATTGTTTTTGCCCAGGAGTGCTGCCGCCCCTTTAAGAGCCGCAGAACAGAGCCCATTCAGTAAGCTCTGCCTGGGCTCAGGAGCAGCCGCACTTCCTGGGCTCTCTGGCTCCATTTTTTTTTTTTTTTGTCATGCTAGGGGCATGGCCGGGCTCTGCCTCCGCACTCTGCCCCCACTGGAGACCTGCGCTGGCCTCTCTTGGGGCACTGGAGCCCCTGCACCACCAGATGGAGGTAACTTGGCTGGGGACCCCGGCACCCCTTTTCCAGCTTTCTCGGGCATGATTTTTGTGGGCGGGACAGAAAGCAGAGGGCCCACCGAGGCCACGCCTCCCCGCTGGTCACAGCCATGGCGGGTAGAGAGAATGCCCGAAAGGCCACGTCCCCCACCAGCCACGAGCACAGCGAGCAGAGCTGTGGCCGCCGCGGCCACGCCCCCCGCCAGCCGCAGTCATAGCAGGTGGAGCAGTAACCCGCAAGGCTATGCCCCCCGCCAGAAGCGACAGTAGCGGATGGGTCAGCGGCCGAGGAGGACACGCCTTCCTTGCAGGCCACCACCGCCCTCTTTTACCCACCACTCGCTTTTGGCAAGGTCGGCCACTCCCTTCGGCGTCCAGCGGCGGCGGGGCTGTCAGTGCGGACCCCTTATTGGATCTACGCGCAGAGGACCCCGACCCTGCCGCGGACACCGCCTGGGAAGCGGCCAACAACTTGCACTTTTTTACTTGCTGCCTTACGGCAGACTCCGCCCCTTTTCTAGGTCTCTGGACCCCCAAAAGTGATCCAGTCCTAGCGGATCCGCGTGTGGGGGGTCCAGAGACCCCAGCTCTCGCCGCCGGAGATACGGTCCCGGCTGTACAGACTCCAGGTGCAGGGCCAGCCCCCCCTGCCACAGAGGACTGGGCCCGAGCACCACCACCATCAACAATACCGGCACCGACACTCTCCATATCGCTGCCCGAGTCCGAGCTGCCACCACTAGGCATGGCACCCAGACCCGGGCAGACTCTCCTCTCCCCGCTCCCTTGCTGCGGACCCACCACAGGGCCCGAGCCGGGGTGGGTAGCGGGTTCCACACAACAGGACAGGGGGGCCCCAGGAAAGGAGGCATAGACGAATTTGTCTATGGTGGTTGTGGAGCCCAGCTGCGACTGGATTCATATCTCCCAGAAGGGTGCACTGAAGGAATACACCACTAGAGGTCATTATATACACTCACACACCTTCACTCATCCCTAAGTCCACCAGAGGGAGCTCCGATAGTGATATAAAAGGAGAGTGAACACAGAAAGAACAGGCCATTCAAGCCAGTAAGGCAGTCTCCTCAGAGAGTGCAGAAGAGAGTTAGTTCTGCGGAGAGCTCAGTTGGTAGCTGAAGAGAGAGGCTGCAGAGCCATTCAGTTCAACAGAGTGGAGGCTAGTAAAGGTGGAACAGAAACCACTCCAGCCTAGTCAGAGCTGAATCTAGTGAGTGCAGCTCAGTGAGAAAGCATGCCGATGCTTAGAGAGCGGCGAAGAGGCAGCCCACCAACTGCCAGTGTGTGATCGTGTGAGGGCCCGCATAGGCCGAAGGCAAGTGAAAAGTGAATGAGGCAGAGGAGCCTTCATAGCTCACCTCAGCAAGTATTGACCGGACACCGGGGTCCGAGCCTATAGGGATCTCCACGACCCATTAGGAGAACACCGGAGTTCCTGGAGGACTACAAGTCCCAGGAGTACCACAGAGCTGATACGTAGCAGGATCAGGAGGACGGAGTCTGGCAGGATCCGCCATAAAAGACCCTGTCCTTTCAGAGAGAAGGTCCAATCACAAGGTCAGCCAGGTGCAGGACGGAGACCAAGTTAGGCCCAGCTACACGCAGGCCAGGACTTTATTACAAAAAGGCAAGGAACAGGAGGCCACACACCTACTCAGTGGAGGAATCTGGATGTGCACCCTTCACCCTACAGTGCTCCGGGGAGTGCCTGCAACATCTTCAGTAAAGGTACCAAAGTGACTTATGTGTGTGTCCACCTTATTACCCCTAACTGCCGGGTCCTCGTCTGTCCTGCATCCCTACACATCTATCTGCCCTGAAGGACTCAGTCTTACCTGTGGAAGGCCTAACATCTTGCTGCACAATATTAACCCTTCAGTGGATCTGCACAGCAGCGCTGGTCACCCTGACCAGGTACCACAGGTGGCGTCATGAATCCCCATACCAATATTCAATTCACCTGTAAATATCCCACATTAAAAGGTGAGCACCAGAGCCACGGACTGAGCTGTGTTGCCTTGACATCCCCCATAGTAGTCTAAAGGCTCAGATCCGAGTTCCCACTGCTCTGGAGGGCGACTCATCTTAACTTGGCGTCACGAACAGGATTGCGTGCCCTGCAGCAACGCAGTAACTCGTGCCCGTTGCCACCGGGTACTGTGTGCCTCACTAAAAGACTGTCGCATATAGTGGTGAAGATTTCCCGCCATTTGCCCGCCATTGCCCGCCATTTACAGCGCCACGGCGCGAAAACTAGTGGGCGTACCTGCAAAAGCGAGCTGAGTCCTGGACACGCCCCGAGCGCTGACGCGGCGGCAGGTCCTGTGGAGAGCTTCAGTGAATGCTCTGTCAGAGCGCTGGCGACGTGTCCTTCTCACAACTGTGCCCTGCAGAGCTGCGGCCTACAGGAGAAGGTAGGCCACGCTTAGCTAGGGGGGCGCAGACATGTCGCAGCAGCAAGCCAACAGCGCGGCCCAGGCCGACAGCCCCAATGACTTACCCACCGGCACTGCCGCAAAGGCTGGAAATGCTGGCCCCTCACCTGGTCCTGTGGCCCCGATAGTACCGCTGACGCTGCCATACATGCCTGGAGCGAAGTGGCTCCCTCAGTACAGCGGTAAGCCAGACACCCTGTCAGGGTTCAAGCGAAAAATATGCAGTATAATGGACATGTACCCTATGTCAGAAAAGCAAGAGCTGCAGTGGTAGTGGGACAACTGACTGGTGCTGCAGAGAGAGAAGTAGAGACATGGTCAGCTGCAGATCAGGAGTCAGTGCTTGCAATTTTCTTAAAGCTACAGACTATCTTTGAGGACCGCACTGAAACAGACCTCCGAATGAGGTTCTATCAATGTTCTCAAAGGCCAGAGGACAGTATACGGGACTATGCCTGCTGACTACAGGGGGCCCTGCGAGCACTCAAACAGGTTAACCCTATGAATGTCGCCAAAGAGAATAAAATGTTAAAAGAACAATTTGTACGGGGACTGAGGTTCCAAGCTGAAAGCAGGACTGTGCATTGGTGGTCCTTGGATCATCCTGACGCTACCTTTGATGCCCTTAAGGATATGGCTATAAAAGGACTGCGGCCTCTGGAAACACCCGAGATGGCAACCCAGTGTCACCCGGGGGAGACCACTCAAATGTCCGCAGCCTCCACCTTTTCCCCGCTGGTTGCTGAAGCCAAAACGCAGGTGGCGCCCCTGGCTGAGCTGGACTGTCTGCGCTCAGAAGTGCGCCAGCTGACCAAAAACCTGGCCACTGTAATGAGTGCCCTGCAATTGCCGACGGAGGAAGAAGGAAAGATCCTGCTAGCTGACTGCCCAGAGGATGTCCCCTGGATGAACCGAGGAGAAGGAGGACATTACCCCACTGGAGGAGGACAACGCCACCCCCAGGAAGGACCCGCGACCAGCATCATCCTCGCCGGGAGATCGTCTGCTACCGCTGCCACAGAGAAGGTCACCCAGCACGTCGGTGTCCTTTAAACGAGCAAATCCTGGGTCCGAGGGCCAACACCCAGAATAGACTCATCAGGCCCCTCAGACTGGAACCGCAGGTTTGTGGGAGGAAGACCATACCTGTCCATCATACTGGATGGGATCGCAATCCCTGCCCTGCTGCACACTCGATCTCAGGTAACCATCATACCTGATGTTCTCTACAATAGATACTGGTCCATAGACGGGCTCCAACCCCCAAACCCTGACTTTGCCGTTTACGCCTCTAATGGCCTCCCTCTTGACTTATTGGGGCTAAAAACGTAGACATAAAAGTGGGGAGAGTGGCGCTTCAGGGACTTCTTGTAGTGAAGACTGTTAATGAGGAAAATGGGTTAAATGTGGTTTTAGGCACTAACATTATTAGTAACTGTTTGGAGGAGGTTGTGTTTTTACTCCAACAGCTCGCCGATGTTGCCAGACCAAGGCAAAAGGGAGTGATCCGGAAGGAGATCCGGACCCTGATGTGCGAGCAGCAAGTGAAACTGACCGGTGGTGAGATTGGTAATGTGGGTAACAGACCCGAACCCCATTGTGATACCCCCAATGAGTGAAATGCTTATTTGGTGTAGAGCAGCAATAGGTCTGAGAGGACAGAACTACCAAGCAGTAGTAGAGCCCCATTGCTCGGAGCACAGACCTACACTCTTGACTGCCAGAGGGGTAGTGGAGGTACATAATGGGAGGATGCCAGTGCGTCTTCTCAACTGGGGAGAGGATGAAGTCAAATTACCACGTTATGCCACTGTTGCTAAGTTACATGCTGTGGATAATAACTTCATTCACCCAACGGAGCCCTTAACCTCCCCACAACCAGTGGAGGATAACGGTCCGACCACCAAGGTGGAGGATTGGTGTCAACAGCTCCATGTCGGGACGGACACCACTCCAGCCCACCAGAAACAAGGAGTACATCGAGTAGTTCAGGAGTATGCACAGGTATTCAGCAAACACCCACTTGACTTTGGGAAAATTAAAGGGGTCCAACATCACATCCCCACAGGCAATCATCCTCCCATTAAAGAACGGTACAGGCCTATACCACCACACACTACCAGAAAGCCAAGGAGATGTTGCGTGACATGAAGGAGGCAGGGGTGATAAAGGATAGTTGCAGTCCCTGGGCAGCACCCCTAGTCCTAGTCAGGAAAAAGGATGAAGCATGAGAATGTGTGTAGATTACAGACAAGTAAATCGCATTACACATAAAGATGCATACCCTTTACCACGCATTGAGGAATCCTTAGCTGCTTTAAAGACTGCTAATTACTTTTCCACCCTTGACCTCACTAGTGGTACTGGCAAGTAGCTGTGGCTGAGGAGGATCGGGAGAAGACAACTTTCACCACCCCGATGGGACTCTGTGAGTTCGACAGAATGCAGTTTGGGCTCAGCAGTGCCCCTGGAATGTTCCAGAGAGTGATGGAGAGCTGCCTGGGACATCTCAATTTCAAAACTGTGTTACTGTACCTGACAACGTAATTGTGTGCTCCAAGACGTATGAAGATCACTTGAAGCACCTGGCGGAGGTATTCGAGTCACTGTCCAAGTATGGGATGAAACTGAAGCCTTCAAAGTGCCACCTGCTCAAACAAAAGGTACAGTACCTGGGACATATTGTCAGCTCAGAAGGAGTAGCGCCAGACCCCGAAAAGGTCACCGCCATCCAGAAATGGCCGGAACCGAAGAACCTCAAAGAGGTGCGACAGTTCCTGGACTGACAGGATACTACCGAGGTTTGTAAAGGACTACACCAAGAAAGCAGCGCCTCTGCAAGACCTCCTGGTGGGACAGTCCCTCAAGAGCAGGAATTCTCCATTACACTGGGGTAAAGAACAGGCTGAGGCATTCAAGGAAATGAAGGAGATCCTGACAGGTGACGAGATCCTAGCCTACCCTGACTACAGCCAACTGTTCCTGCTGTATATGGATGCCAGCAACGAAGGATTGGGAGCTGTCCTCAGTCAGAAGCAAAATGGCCTGGAGAAAGTCATCGCCTATGCAAGCAGGAAGCTCCGCCCGACCGAGAGGAACCCAGAGAACTATAGCAGCTTCAAGTTGGAGTTCCTGGCACTGGTCTGGGCCATCACGGAGAGGTTTAAGCATTACCTAGCCTCCATCAAGTTCACTGCCTACACTGATAATAATCCCTTGACGCATCTTGAAACAGCTAAGCTGGGAGCCATGGAACAACGCTGGATGGCTCGGCTGTCAAACTACCAATTCACAATCAAGTACCGACGGGCCACAAGAATGCCAACGCTGATGCCCTATCCAGGATGCCTCATGAATCGGACACAGAAGAAGTGGATGATCTGGAAGAGATTGAACTACCTGCCTTTCACAGGAATGGGATGATCCACGAGCAACAAGCCTGCAGGAGGCAGCGTGGTAAGACGTTAAATCCTTTACCTCACCACAGTTGGAAGGAGACTCAGGACAGCGATCCAGTTGTCAGCCGTATCAAGGAGCTGACAACTCAGGAAGGTTCCTCCTTGGAGAAGGATGTGTCTCCGCAAGCAAAGCAGCTGTGGAATGAGAGAAGCCGGCTGTTTATCTATCGAGTGAAGCTGTGCCGGAGGTACGTCAATCCAAAGACCCATGAGATGGTATGGCAGATAGTAGTCCCCAGGGCAGACATCCAGATGGTGTTGGAAGCCTACCACGATCAAGCGGGACACTTTGGCTGGAAGAAGCTGGAGACCCTGTTGAAGTGTCGTTTTTACTGGGTGGGAATACGCAGCTCCATTGAGAGGTGGTGCCAGAACTGTGGACCCTGTGGCCTCAGAAGAAAAGACTACAGCAGTCAGAAGGCACCCCTGCAACCCATCAAGACGACTCGTCCCTTGGAGATCGTGGCCCTGGACCATGTCAAGTTGTCACCCAGCCGGTCAGGATACTCCTATGCCCTGACCATGGTGGATCACTACTCCAGGTTCCTGGTGGTCGCCCCTGTCAAAGATCTGATGGCAGAGACAGCAGCAAAGACGTTCCAAGCGTATTTCTGCAGACCACATGGATATCCTGAACAGGTGTTAACTGACCAAGGCCCAGCCTTCGAGGCCGAATTGTTCAAAGAGTTCTGCCATCTGTACGGGTGTAAGAAGATAAGAACCACACCGTACCACCCCCAAACCAATGGTCTCTGTGAAAAGATGAATCACATCGTCATTGACCTGCTGAAGACTGTACCACTTGAAGAAAGGAATCGGTGGCCAGACCTACTACCTGATCTGGTAGATCTGTACAATCACATACCTGTGAGTTCCACCAATTGCACCCCAGCCTATCTCATACGGCAAGACCAGGAAAGCTGCCCATGGATCTGGAGCTGGTGTTGTAGAACCAGAAGCAGATGTGACTACTGAAGACTGGGACACAAACAGACAGGAACAGTACAGAAAAGTACAGGCCTGTGTTGAAGATAGTCTCAATCGAGTGAGGGACAAACAAGAAGATCACTACAACAAAAGTGTGCCAGCTGAACCTTTCGCACCTGGTGAAGTCGTACTGAAAAGAAAGAGGAGGATGCACAAACTCAACGATCAATGGGAAAGAGAGCCCTACGTTGTACAGAATTCAAGGTTTGACAACAAGAAAATGTGTATAATTAGCAAAGATGGAGGAAGAACGACTACAACTGTATCAAGAGATCACCTAAAGTTGTGTCCGGATCCGTTAAAGCTTCAAGAGGAAGAACCTGTTGTCAATAAAAAGAGCGTGATGAAGCAGTCATACATACAGACTTAGGAGATTTCCCCGCGGATTGGCCCCGCATTGGAGAAGCCGTAATCATTCCCGTACTCCAATTCTATCAGCCACTAGGAGAACCTCTACATCCATTGAGCCGGTTGTTGCAGTAGAGTCAATTCCAGAGGAACCTGCTCCAGCAGAACCCCAAGAAGTGGAATCCCAAGAAGCAGATTCTCAAAAGCTGAATCTCAGGAAGAAGGATCCCCTGTCGAGACAGAATCGGTTCACAGAGCCGAAGTATACTTGCCAGATCCCTAGAGAGGTTAAGGCAGTACTAGAACCTACCTGCACGCAGGACAAACAGGTCAACTGACACCTCACCTACCACTACACCACGTAGGTCAGTACGCATTACAAGGGGACAATTACCTGTTAGGTACAGAGAGTAAGACCTAACAAATGTAAATAATTGTCTAGAGTCATTGTACATAAATGTATATATTGTTGCTTATATTATGCCTTAATATATCGTTATTTATTTATCTGTTTTCCTTTTTGATATTGAAACAAGTGGAATGGACATTATTTTTACTTGTTCCCTCTACCCTTTGAGCAGCCTTTTTTTCCAAAAGAGACTGGGACATTTACGGTTGCTCATTTCCTTATTGTTTTACTTATGTATATAGTTATTCATTCACCTTTTATGCAACAGTTTAAGATCCTCACCTCCCGTAAGGGAAGAGTTAAGTTATACAATGTTTTATTGATTTTCTGTTTTGTATTTCAGCCCCGTAGTGCTGAGTTCTACTAGGGGGGAATGTGGAGCCCAGCTGCGACTGGATTCATATCTCCCAGAAGGGTGCACTGAAGGAATACACCACTAGAGGTCATTATATACACTCACACACCTTCACTCATCCCTAAGTCCACCAGAGGGAGCTCCGATAGTGATATAAAAGGAGAGTGAACACAGAAAGAACAGGCCATTCAAGCCAGTAAGGCAGTCTCCTCAGAGAGTGCAGAAGAGAGTTAGTTTCTGAGGAGAGCTCAGTTGGTAGCTGAAGAGAGAGGCTGCAGAGCCATTCAGTTCAACAGAGTGGAGGCTAGTAAAGGTGGAACAGAAACCACTCCAGCCTAGTCAGAGCTGAATCTAGTGAGTGCAACTCAGTGAGAAAGCGTGCCGACGCTTAGAGAGCGGCGAAGAGGCAGCCCACCAACTGCCAGTGTGTGATCGTGTGAGGGCCCGCATAGGCCGAAGGCAAGTGGAAAGTGAATGAGGCAGAGGAGCCTTCATAGCTCACCTCAGCAAGTATTGACCGGACACCGGGGTCCGAGCCTATAGGGATCTCTACGACCCATTAGGAGAACACCGGAGTTCCTGGAGGACTACAAGTCCCAGGAGTACCACAGAGCTGATACGTAGCAGGATCAGGAGGACGGAGTCTGGCAGGATCCGCCATAAAAGACCCTGTCCTTTCAGAGAGAAGGTCCAATCACAAGGTCAGCCAGGTGCAGGACGGAGACCAAGTTAGGCCCAGCTACACGCAGGCCAGGACTTTATTACAAAAAGGCAAGGAACAGGAGGCCACACACCTACTCAGTGGAGGAATCTGGATGTGCACCCTTCACCCTACAGTGCTCCGGGAGTGCCTGCAACATCTTCAGTAAAGGTACAAAGTGACTTATGTGTGTGTCTACCTTATTACCCTAACTGCCGGGTCCTCGTCTGTCCTGCATCCCTACACATCTATCTGCCCTGAAGGACTCAGCCTTACCTGTGGAAGGCCTAACATCTTGCTGCACAATATTAACCCTTCAGTGGATCTGCACAGCAGCGCTGCTCACCCTGACCAGTACCACAGGTGGCGTCACGAATCCGCATACCAATATTCAATTCACCTGTAAATATCCCACATAAAAGGTGAGCACCAGAGCCACGGACTGAGCTGTGTTGCCGTGACATCCCCCATAGTAGTCTATAGGCTCAGATCCGAGTTGCCACTGCTCTGGACGGCGACTCATGGTGACCTTGGCTTTTTTTCCTTTCTTTCCCCTTCCCGTTGCCCCATCCATAGATCTCATCCCCAAACAACAGCTCGCCAAACCGTGCTGGGGACTCGATCTACTGCACTTGTTGCAGATGAGGCAGCCCCCCTCACTGCTGCTACCACTCCCCTCCATCCTCCCCCTCACTCCCACTTTCCATCGAATAACTGGAGTCCGGTGGGAGGGCCACTGTCACGCTGTTCTGTCGGTATTTTGGTTGTTGGCGTGACAATGCATGTCTGTGATTTAACCCTTTGCTCCTTTCCCCCTAATTGAGCTGGGTGTCACAGTGTCACTGCGTACAGGAGGTCAGGGTCCTATGCTGACCCTAAGCTGGGGACCTGACTAATCCCTCTACCTGGAGGTACTGTTAATGGTACAGAGGTCCAGGCCGCCAGTGTAGCCCTACCTCCTGAGAATACCAGAACCTCAGTAATCTAGTCCTGAGAAGGACCCCGATCACAACATAGGGGACAGGGTAGTAGATGCTTAAACACAGTACTAGACGAACGAGACAGTACAAGGAAAACCAAAAAACCACCCTTGCATACAAAAACTCACACCACAATAACAGAGGAACACTAACGGGTAAGGGAGATAAATGATAAAGCGAGGAGGGAAAAAACCACTCCGAGTACACTTCGCTCCACACTCTTCAATACCACGATCTGCTCTGATGGTCTGTATGAAATGCTTTCACCGACAACTACCCTATCAGACCGCAGTATTTTGAAGGAGTCCCAATACTGCAGAGATTAACTGCAGCTGGTGAGGCTGGGCCTCGTCTAGCAGAGAGAGAGAATTAACTCCCTCACTGCTGAGAAACACCAAGCACCAAAAACTCAGCTGCGAGAAGTCAGGCTGTGCAATCACGACGATCTTCGTGGCGACACACCCGTGACAGTACCCCCCCCTTCTACGAGGGCCACCAGACCCTCAGGGCCAGGTTTATTCCGGTGAGTCGTGTGGAAGGCCCGAATTAATCGGTCTGCGTTAATATCCGACGCAGGAACCCACATCCTCTCCTCAGACCATACCCCTTCCAATGAACCAGGTACTGAAGGGACCGGCGATTAAAACGTGAATTGCCGACTTTCGATACCTGAAACTCCAAGTTACCATTGACCACCACTGGAGAGGAGGTAAAGGTGACGGTATCACCGGGGCCACACACCTCTTAAGCAAAGATCTGTGGAACACGTAATTTTAAACGTAGGTGGAAGGTCAAGACGGAATGCCACCGATTAATTATAGAACTGATCCTGTATGGCCCGATGAACCTGGGACCCAGTTTCCAGGAGGGAACCTTAAGTTTTATATTCTTGGTAACAACCATACCCGATCGTTCACAACTTAGGTCCGACCAACACTCTCCTCCTATCA
>JARQOD010000003.1:5189819-5520611 GCA_033576555.1 Oophaga sylvatica | reverse complement strand
GCAGCTACTTGCCCTCGTCAAAAGGGTTTTTCCGCTTGCATGTTCCCCCCCTTTTTCTCCGTTTTGTTCTTAAACAGCCCCCAGCTGAGCAATCAGTGCTTCAGAATCTAGCCTGCAGTGAACCTGTGTTCTGACTCCTGAACCCTTGGCCCTTTGTACTCCAGCCATCCTACTGAGGAACTCTGAAGCACTTGTGGACTCTGAACTCTGCTCTTGAGAGCCTCACGTTTGCATGGACTTGCGGTAACAGAGAAGAAGATCTGAATCTGTTGTGGAGAGTTATTGCTGAGCTTAGATTACTCTGGCCTGCTGTGTCTCCTGCTTCTGTGTTTGCAACCTGTGTGTTTATTTTTGCCAATTTGTATGAAGCAGTACAAGACTTTCTTTATCAACCTGTGTCTCAAGTATTTTCATCGCACCCAAGCACAAGACGCTATATGAACTGTACCACATACATTACAGTAATATAGAAAGGATCTGGCTTTATTCTGCAGTGCCAACAAGGAAATGGAGCAGAAATACGATGTTCTCTGGATTGCTTTTTAAGCAAATAATCAGGATTAAGATCCAAAAAACATTGTTCCTGACCCCTGATACCTGGCACTATGTCTAGAAATATCTTTAAGAGCAGCTGCAGACAGAACTGGAATGGACCCTCTTGCTATATGAACTGCAGTCTGCCACATACACTGCCTGCCTGCCTAGAACTGATATCTATGCAGCTTTATTAGTCCTCAGGAGGACTGTTAGGTGAGATGGATATGTGTTTAATATATGGTATACCCACACTAAGTAAGAACCAAGCAAATCTCTCCCGAGCTCAGTAGCAACTTCTCCTTACACCGCCTGACTGTGAGGAGCATGGCAGTGCCAGGTCTGATATAGACCTGAAGATGCTGTGTGTCCAGCCAATCACTGTAATGCCACAACCAACATGGCTGCAGCATTACAGTGTGTGGCACACAATCTCTGCATGTTCATTGGCTCTCTAAAGAGTGCTAAACATGCAGGGCGCTCCATCCAAGCAACCCTGGAAATACTCTGCGAGCTCTGAGCATCTCGAGCAGTGAGATGCTCGGGCGAGTACCGAGTAGTGGCGGACATGCTCGCTCATCACTAATTCTTACATTTTTATGACAGTAGTAATCTACGAAACTGAGATTTGTGCAGTCTGAGTGTGGCTGAGCATCAATTTCAAATGTTTTTGTATCACTTATATAGCGCCAATAATTCAACATTCGCTTTACAGATATTTACAGACATTACTGCCACCATTGGGACTCACAATCAAAATTTACTATCTGTGGTCAAAATTGTTGGTACCCTTCGTTTAATGACAGAAAAACTCACAACGGTGACAGAAATAACTTGAATCTGACAAAAGTAATAATAAATCAAAAATCTATGAAAAGGAACAAATGAAAGTCAGATATTGCTTTTCAACCATTCTTCCAGAGAATTTTTAAAGAAATAACATGCACATTTAAAAAAAACCTTTACAACTAAGCCAGATTTTTTTTTAGCAACATCCAGATTAATGGAAAGGGGGTCTAAGAAAAATCATATTGATTCAGCGTTAAAAAAAAGTTCTTGTGAAAAATACTAATTTAAATAACAGAGATGATGGTATTAATAACAGCCAGAAATTAATAACAAAAAAAAATCAAACAATATGGATAAAAAAAACCATCTTCAGTACCCCATACAGCTGTCAATTTCAGGAAATAAAAAATATTATAAATAGATATGTCCCTATATTATTTCAAGATCAAGACTTAAACAAAATCCTGGTAAATGGATTAGCATGTGTACCGAGAAAAGGGAGATCGATAGGTGCTACTCTTTCCCCAAGTCTATACATGCCACAAAAAAGTGATAAAAAAATCTGGCTGAGATGTAAAGGTTTTTTTTAAAATGTGCATGTTCCAAATGTACGATGTGCCAGTATACATTGCAAACTCAAAAAATTGATGCAACCAATGATATAAAAAGATTTATTAATTGCAATACTAATTATGTTGTGTATTGCATATTTTGCAAAGAATGTAAAATAAAATACATTGGCTGCACAATACGTAAATTAAAGAAAAGGATGGCAGAACATGTTACCAATATCAAAAATAAAAATGCATCCTATTCGGGAGCTTGCAAGCACTTTGTAGAGAGACATAAAGGGGAATTAAAGAATTTTTCATTCTATGGGTTAGAAAAAGTGGATATTCCTATTAGAGGAGGGGACTGGAGGAAAAAACTCCTCCTAAGGCTACTTTCACACTAGCGTTTTTTTGCGCAGCGCATCTTGCGCTATCGGACGCATGCGCAATGTTCCCCTATCTTTAACATGGCGGGCGCAGGGTCTAGCGCTTGCACGTGTTCATGTGCGTTTGTCGTGCGCTGCGCATTTTCCCGGTGTGCGCCCATACGCGCCAGACGCTACATGTTGCATTTTTTTTCCGCCCAACCGCTTTAAAAAAACGCGTGCGCACGTGTGCGCAAGCTATGCGCTAAAAATAACATTGCAGTCTATGGGGGCGCTGGCGTGCGCATGGCTTTGCGCTCATCAGCGCTTTTGCACGCACGCGATTTTTCTGTAAATAATGGAGCCAGAGATGATGGAGTCAGAGATGATGGAGACAGAGATGATGGAGACAGAGATGATGGAGACAGAGATGATGGAGCCAGAGATGATGGAGGCAGAGATGATGGAGACAGAGATGATGGAGGCAGAGATGATGGAGACAGAGATGATGGAGACAGAGATGATGGAGACAGAGATGATGGAGACAGCTGATGGAGGCAGAGATGATAGAGACAGATGATGGAGGCAGAGATGATAGAGACAGCTGATGGAGGCAGAGATGATGGAGACAGATGATGGAGGCAGAGATGATGGAGACAGATGATGGAGGCAGAGATGATAATGTGACAAATAGAAAACGCATGCGCCAAAAAAACGCAAACGCATGCAAAAACGCATGAAATCACAAACGCTGCGTTTTTTTGTCGAAATGCGCATGCTGATGCGACTAAATATTGCAGCGTTTACAAGCATTTGCATGCGTTTTTTTAATGCGCTTCATGTGCGCTCGAAACGCAGCGCAAAAAAACGCAAGTGTGAAAGTAGCCTAAGAGAGTTATTTTGGATTATTAACCTGGATACAAAACACCCCAATGGCATGAACTATAGGAATGATACTCTTTATTTATATTAAATCTCAGAGAATTGAATGTCTATGGTGTTTTTTTTTTCTTTTCTCTTTCTCTGGCTTTCTTGTGATTTAGCCTTGTGATTATGCTGATTATTCTCAAATGTGATTGATTGCTAACATATGTGTTTACTGATCAATGGTTGGTCACTATTTGTTTTTATACCATGTATCATAAGGAATCTGTATCTCAGTGAATAAGGGCTTTTGCCAGAAACGCGTTGAGATGTATCCCCAATCTGTATGATCTTTTAATCTTTTTTCAATAAATTTGAGGATTTTATTATTCTTGGGACTCACCATAACTAATTTTCTTATATGGGTAACAATCATGTTGTAGATAGTGCTGTAAGAAGGCGCACATGGGTCGGTCTCTTTCATGAGGTCCAACTCCACAGTGTGTTGGTGGCAGGATAACACTCAAGCTTTCTTCCTCTATCCACTTGTGGCAACCATGGACAACAGAGAGGGAATCATTATCCTCATCTACTAACTGGTGCGAGTCTATCACCTCTTCCTTCTCATCCCTTTCATAGTCTTTCTCCATTTGTTCCTCCAATGGCAACAGCCTGTGAGAGGACAGACCTGAACTTAGATATATTGTTAACCCTAAAGGCATTCTCCTCTGCTTCCTCGTCTTCCCCCGGGATCACCACCACCTCCTCACCCAGACTATTTAAATTGTGGTCCAGCATTTAGATGACAGTAATAGTGATGTTGATGACTGCATCGTCACCGCTAGCCATCTTAGCAGCCATTTTGAAAACATGCAGAACGGTGCAGAGGTCCTTAATCTGTGGCCACTACGCAAGTGTGAATTGCACCACGTCCGTACTGCTTGTGCCAGGCTATGCAAAATGTCATACTGCACCAGGTGTCAGCGCTACTGCCACAGTCGCTGCAACATGTGCACAGTTGAATTCCACAGTATCGTCATTTGCATATCAATCGGTTAACCGGTAGTCCAAAAGATCTCTATTCCAACTTATGTAGAATGGTGAAAGTGAACACACAAGAGTGTTTTCTACAGAAGCGCATCCATACTGGGACAATGGTGTAGGAATTGCTGTACCATCAGTTTGAGGATGCGAGCCATGCAAGGCATGTGTGTAAGGTTGGCCCGGTCTAGGGCTGCCACCAGGTTTGCACCGTTATCGCACATGACCTTACCTGCTCCAGGTTGAGTGTAGGCAGCCATTGCTCAACCTCGGCATGGATAGCTGTCCATAACTATTGATCTGTATGACTGCGATCTCCAAGGCATATTAATTTAAACACTGCCTGATTGTGGTGAGCCGTGGCTGCGCAGTACAGAGGTGGGGGATTCCCTCTGCAGTGTTGTAATGTTTCATTAAGGCCTCATACTCACTGGCGCCGAAAACGGATGATAATCAGAGGAAAAAAAAATCGGATCCAAATCTGACCAATGTTATTCAATAGGTGAGTTCTCATTTGCGATTTTTTTCTCATCAGAAATTGGTGTGAGAAAAAAATCGCAGCATGCTGCGATTTGATGCGATTTTGGCATGATAATCGCCAATGCAAGTCAATGGGTGCGAGAAATCATCGCACAGCACTCGCACCATGCAAGTGCCGTCCGATTTATACGCACCAGTCTCCTTTGAAAAGCCGGCAACTCATCCCCGGCTACTGTAAAATCACACTGACAGCTCACAAAACACTAGATACATACACATAGAATACATATATATATATATATATATATATACACATGTCATTGTGACACATACATATATATATATTTATAGTTCATACACTTCTACATACTGTAATAGCCGCTAATTCAATTGCCGGGTTTTGTGAAATCACAGAAGCCGACATGAAATGATACAATGTTTTTACACAGTTAACCATGTCATTTCATGTATTTTGATATATGGTTTTAACTTACAATTACATAAGTGTATGTGTGCAAAATTTCAGACATGTAGGGGTTAATTAAAGGTGTAAATTCGTTGAAACAAAATGCGTGGGCTCCCGCTGTATTTTCTCCACCAGACAGACAAAGCAAGCGAGTGGGGGCAGATAATAATAGCCTAGGGAGGGTACATTTTTTTTGTGCCCCCCAGGCTACTAACATCTGCCCCAGACACCCCAGAAAGGGCAAATCTCTAATTAGATTAGCCCTTTCTGGCACTTTGCCCGTCTATTCCCATTGCCCTGTAGCGGTGGCGAATGGGTTAATAAGGGGTTAAAGCCACCTTGCAATTGAAAGCTGGCTTTAAGCCAGGTTAATAATTGAGAGCTGTCAATTAGACAACTATCAATTATTAATCCTATTGTATGAAAGAAAAATCAAACACACACACTTTAATAAAAAATAATTTTAATTAAATAAAGACACAGTTTTGGACCATATTTTATTTAACTCTTAATCCCTGCGAAGCCATTGATCTCCTATAATAAAGAAAAAATAATAAAACAACATTATCCTTACCTATCTGGCGATCTGTCACGTCCCACGCTGTAATCCTTCACAAAGGGTTAATTAGCTTTCAGCCAAGCAGCACAGCTAATGCTTGCCGCTCAGCTGAAAGCTCCTGAATGAATAACTTCCTCTCCTGGCAACAGGAGAGGATGTGATTAATGAATGAAGCTTAATTGATTGCGTCCCACTTTCACTTTAGGTCAGGTCAGGGTGACCTGACCTGAAGTGAAAGTGGAAATAAATTAATTAAGCTTCATTCATTAATCACTTCCTCTCCTTTGGCTGGGAGAGGAAGTTATTCATTCGGGGGGTAAGAGCTCAGCAGGCAGCATTAGCTCCCTGCTAGCTGTAACCTGTTAACCCTTTCTGATGGATTACAGCGTGGGACCTGACTGTGCATCAGGATAGGTAAGAATAATTTTGCTTTTTTATTTTATTTTTATTACAGGAAATGGTTTTAGCAGGAAAATAAAATATGGTCAAAAACTGTTTGATTATTTCATTAAAATGATTTTTTATTAAAGTGTGTGTGTTTGATTTTTCTTTCATACAATAGGATTAATAATTGATAGTTGTCTAATTGACAGCTCTCAATTATTAACCTGGCTTAAAGTGACCTTTCAATTGCAAGGTGGCTTTAACCCCTTATTAACCCATTCGCCACCGCTACAGGGCAATGGGAATAAACGGGCAAAGTGCCAGAAAGGGCGAATCTAATTATAGATTTGCCCTTTCTGGGGTGTCTGGGGGCAGATTTTAGTAGCCAGGGGGGGCACAAAAAAAATGTATCCTCCCTAGGCTATTATCTGCCCCCACTCGCTGGCTTTGTCTGTCTGGTGGAGAAAATACAGCGGGAGCCCACGCATTTTGTTTCAACGAATTTACACCTTTAATTAACCCCTACATGTCTGAAATTTTGCACACATACACTTATGTAATTGTAAGTTAAAACCATATATCAAAATACATGAAATTACATGGTTAACTGTGTAAAAACAATGCATCATTTCATGTTGGCTTCTGTGATTTCACAAAAGCCGGCAATTGAATTAGCGGCTATTACAGTTTGTAGAAGTGTATGAACTATAAATATATGTATATATATGTCACAATGGCATATATATATATATGTATTCTATGTGTGTATATGTATTGTTTCTATTCTTTATTAAAGCTGTCAGTGTGATTTTACATTATAGCCGGGGATGAATTAGTGGCTATTATACTATGTAGAAGTGTATGACCTATATATATATATATATTATATATGTGTATATATATATATATATATATATATATATACACACATATATATATTATATATATATATATATATATATATAAAATTATTTGCTTTTTGTGTACATTTTTTTTTTACAATGTGATTTTTACATGACTTTTTACATAGAGATAACTGCTCTATGTAAAACTTCATGTTAAAATCGCATTGCATACAGATGGAAAACTGATGGAAAACGCATGGTGCGATTTAAAATCGCATGCCTTTTTACTACAAATGTACCGTTTTTTCCCTGCAGAAAACGGACCGATTTTTTTCCAGCCAGTGAGTATGAGCCCTAAGGCAGAGGTTTAGGACACAGGTGGAGGCCCTAAAGGAGGTGGAGGAGGCAGAAGTACTGGAGGAATTATTAGATACAGAGGTATGTTCTGCAAGCCCTGGGATTCCAAGACTTGATGTCTAGTGACACCTTGCTGTCTAGTGCTTTCAGGGTATGTTTCCACGGGCCGTATTACATCCGCAGTGTTGGCATAATCGTGTATTGATGCTTTCAGGTATACCCCTTATCTGGATATTATTGTGATTTTCTTGGTCATCAACCATATTAACCCTTTAAGGAACAGGGGTATTTCCATTTTTGTGTTCCATTTTTTTGCGGGATGAGTTGTACTTTTGAATGGCAGCATTGATTTTACCATATCATGTACTGGACAACGGGAAAAAAAATTCCAAATGTGCAATTCCACAATTGTTTTGATTTTTTTTACCATGTTCACTAAATGCTAAAGCTGACCTGCCATTATGATTCTGCAGATCATTACGAGTTCATGGACACCAAACATGTCTAGGTTCTTTTTTTATTTAAGTGGTGAATAAAGATTTACAAAATTTGTGCCGATCTGACGTTTTTACTGATATCATTTTGGTGTGTATACAATCTTTTGATTCCCCGTTACTGCATTTTATTGCAATGTTGCAGAGACCAAAAAAAAAAACTAATTCTGGTGTTTCAACTTTTTTTCCTCGCTACGCCATTTACCGATTGGATTAATTCTATTTATCTATTGTTAGATCGGGCGATTATGAACGCGGCGATCACAAATTTGTGTATATTTGATTTTTTATTGTTTTATTTTGAATGGGGCGAAAGGGGAGTGATTTGAACTTGTCTTCATGTAACTGCTCTTCTCTGCATTACTGCGTTGAGCCAGCAGGGAGAGCAGTGATGCAGTTAAGTCTAACACTAATTGGACACAGCGCAGCCAATCAGGTTTAGTCTTGTTTGTGTCTTCTCCTCTGCTGTACGGCACAGCTCAAGTAAAGTGCCATGCTGTGATTTATAAAGAGCACGCCCCTCTCCTCCCTCGCACCATCCCAGGCACAGTGTAAGAAGAGGGTGTTAAAAGTGCTTATTTTAAATATATTTTTCAAGGACTTGTTACCAGATGCGATACTTTAAAGAAAATGTCACGTTTCTTATAAAAAAAAATATAGTGGTTTATTGGACTGTTCACCAAAAAAACATCATTGCAGGAAAACATAAAATGAGTGAAATAGTTACGAAGAGATTGTCCATTTGTCCATAGCAAAACTTGTACACATCTTTCCTTGGTATCCTGAATGGTAAAAATGACATGTTTCTCAGCAACGTCTCATGGAAGCAACACGTGGTTACATAGCAGCTGTCTGTTCATTCATCGTAGTGTCTTTGTCCCATGTGTCTGTAGAGAGAGTGAGCGCGAGAGAGCCCCCCTCCCTTCGTGTAGTCATATGTCTCTTAGATCACGTGGTCTCTATATATGGAGTTGCCACTTTACCATACAGAATTAGCATGTGTATGTCAGCTGAAAGTCAATGTACTCAGTACAGAATTGAGTGTAGAATAAATCCATAACCAATAATTAATTTTTAACAATTCCCCCTTTTGAGGGCGACAGACATTATTTCGAAACCTCAAAGTAGAGAAGTTCATCTTTAGGATAATAAGATCTTCTTTCTTCTTTTCTGGAAAAAATAATTTAATTTCCATAATAATAATAATATCAGATTATTGTTATACACACTCAATAACATAATTATGTGAATTCATGTTATGGTAAGCCGTGATCAATATTCATATAAAATATATATATTATACTTTCCTAATCCTAAATCAAAGCATCTCTGGTCCAGTCATCATCATCTGATGTCACCTGGTCTTCATCTTGACATCTTGTTCTTGATTCTTTTAAAACACAGTCTTTATACGATAATTCCTTTGAAATAACATGTAGATATTGTGGAGACCGTGTGTCATGTGTCCATCAAAGTCTATAAATTCAAATGTTGATAAGAAAACAAAGTCCATTGATGAAATGAAGCTTTAAAATCTGAGCAGTCACCTTTAAAGACCTGGACTTACATTGGCTCGCCTTGGATATTTCTGGAATCCTCCATACCATCCGCAATGGTCTTGGAACAGGTGTGACGTCTTTGGTCAGCAAAGCAAGGGTTAAAATGACTCTTCCTTGCTAAAGATAGCACCATAGCCAGTCCTTAGTCCTAATGCACAGGACTCATGTCAGGGTTGTAGCTTCCTGACAATTACCTTATTGCTCACCAGCTTTCATTGAAGCTTCATAGGTGATAGAAAACCACTGGAACGTGATAAAAGCGTGATAACTGTAACGGGTTCGGAGGGCGGAACCTCTGAGTTACTATACAAGGGGGCGGTCCTTGTAAGGGAGCGGGTGGCGACCAGGGTAGACAGGCAGGCAGTCACAGCAGGTAACCGGGGCAGTCTCTGGATGGACGGGCAGGAGGTCACGGCAAGTGACCGGGGCAGTCTCTGGATGAACGGGCAGGAGGTCACGGCAAGTGACCGGGGCAGTCTCTGGATGAACGGGCAAATACGACCTGTGATGGCTGAGCCTCCCGGTAGGCTAGCAGGCAGATAGCAGATGAGCGCTCCCAGGTGAGCGGGCGAGAGTCTCTGGAATAGCAGGTGGTCACCGAACGTGACGGCAGAGCCTCCAGGTAGGCTAGCAGGCAGGCAACAGATGAGCGCTCCCAGGTAAGCAGGCGAGAGTCTCTGGAATAGCAGGTGGTCACAGAACGTGACGGCAGAGCCTCCAGGCAGGCCAGCAGGCAGGCAACAGGTGAGCGCTCCCAGGTGAGCGGGCAGGCTGGTCCATAGACAGACTGGCAGGTGATGGTGGACAGACTGTCGGACGGTGGAGCCTCCAGGTAGGCTAGCGGGCTGGTAACAGGTGAGCGCTCCCAGGTGAGCGGGCAGGAATCTGGCAGGTAACAGGCAACGGAACCTGAGGGCTGAAGCAGAGTAGTGAACAGTGCAACAACATTGCTCAGGCACCTCCATTTTGGAGGAGGTGCCTTATATATGGTGAAGTCCTCCGGCCATTGGCCGGGGACTACTTAGGAGGACGCGCACGGCCCCTATAAGAGGAAGGGAGCGCGCGCGCGCCCTAAGCACAGTGGCCGGAAAGGAGCGTACGCCACCAGCAGAGCGGGAGGAGGAAGACGGACCCGGAGCAGAGGGGTGAGGGGAACAGCGTCCCTGCCTAGCAGAGGGCAGGGACGCCGACGCTACAGTACCCCTCTTAGGCCCCCCCTTTTTTAGGCCAGAGAGAAATTTAGCTAATATGAGAGGGGCATGGATGTTCTCCCGAGGCTCCCACGTTCTCTTCTCAGGACCAAACCCCTTCCAATCCACCAGAAAATAGGTCTTTCTCCTTACCCTTTTGGTGGCCAGAATGTTCTCTACCTCAAATTCGTTTTCAGCAGAAACTGGAGCAGGAAGCGTACCTGTAGGCTTGACAAAAGAGTTAAGTACCACCGGTTTGAGGAGAGATACATGGAAGGAGTTAGGAATCCGCAAATTGGCCGGGAGTTTCAATTTATAGGCCACCGGGTTGATCTGACTGATGACCTCCAGAGGACCGATGAACCGAGGTCCTAGCTTATAGGAAGGAATCTTGAGCAGGACATACTTGGACGAGAGCCAGACCTTATCCCCAGGACGGAATTGAGGAGGATCCAGACGTTTTTTGTCAGCATGTTTCTTCATGCGCTGGGATGACAGAATGAGTGCGGACCGGGTACTCTCCCATATGGTGGAAAATTCGTTAACAAGAGATTCCGCAGCTGGATTGTCTACAGAGGTGGAGACGGGAACAGGGATCCGAGGATGCTGACCGAAGACTACAAAAAACGGAGATTTGGAGGAAGACTCGCTCTCGTGATTGTTGTAAGAAAATTCGGCCCATGGCAGGAGATCCACCCAGTCAGAATGGTGGGCATTAACGAAGTGCCGGAGGTAACTGGTCAGAATCTGATTGATCCGCTCCACTTGACCATTGGACTGTGGGTGGTAAGCGGAGGAGAAATCCAGGGAGACGTCTAGCAACTTACAAGTGGCTTTCCAGAAACGTGAGGTGAACTGTACCCCACGATCCGACACAATATGACGAGGCAGGCCATGAAGACGGAAGATGTGGCGGATAAAGTCTTTAGCCAGTTCGGGTGCTGACGGAAGACCTGGCAGGGAATAAAGTGAGCCATCTTGGAAAAACGGTCATCGACCACCCAAATGACCGTACAACCGGCAGAGACGGGGAGGTCAGTTATGAAGTCCATGGCTATATGCTGCCAGGGGGCAGCGGGTACCGGAAGCGGAAGGAGGCGGCAGGCAGGTAGGTGTCTCGGAACTTTGTTGCGGGCACAGGAGGCACAGGCAGAAACAAAGTCTTTTACGTCCTTGTGCAGGGTAGGCCACCAGTAATGCCGGGTAATAAGCTGGAGGGTCTTTTTCTGACTGGCGTGGCCAGCTAGTTTAGACGAATGACCCCAGTGTAGGATCCTCTCTCGATCGGGTACCGATACGAACGTCTTACCAGGAGGGAGACAATTTAGACTCACGGGAGCCACCTGCATCACTCTGGCGGGATCGATGATATGTTTAGGTTCCTCCTCGAGATCCGACACCAGGAAGGATCGAGACAAGGCGTCCGCCTTGATGTTCTTGTCTGCCGGGCAAAAATGTAGAAGAAAATCAAAGCGAGCAAAAAACAAGGACCACCGGGCTTGGCGAGGGTTAAGTCTCTGAGCATGCTGGAGGTAAGCCAAGTTTTTGTGATCAGTGTAAATGATTACCGGATGAAGAGCCCCCTCGAGTAGGTAACGCCACTCTTCTAATGCCAGCTTGATGGCCAATAGCTCTCGGTCTCCTATGGAATAATTGCGCTCGGAAGAGAAGAGTTTAGAGAAGAAGCCGCAAGTTACCATCCTCCCGGAAGAAGATTTTTGAGTAAGTACCGCTCTCCGGCTCCAGAGGAGGAAGCGTCAACCTCCAAGAGGAACTGCTTGTTGCCGTCCGGGCGATGCAGCACCGGAGCGGAAGAGAAGGCTTGTTTTAAGGAAAGAAAGGCCTCCTCTGCTTCGGGAGTCCACTGTTTGGGGTTAGCGTCCTTGCGGGTGAGCGCGGAGATTGGAGCAGTTCGGGAAGAGAAGTGCGGTATGAAGAGGCGGTAATAATTGGCGAAGCCCAGGAACCGCTGAATGGCCTTCAATCCCTCCGGTCGGGGCCATTTCTCGATGGCAGATAGTTTCTCCGGATCCATTCGTAGACCTGTCTGAGAAATGATGTAGCCCAAAAACAGAAGCGAAGTCTGCTCAAAGAGGCACTTCTCATATTTAGCGAAGAGGTGATTCTGCCTGAGCCTGAGCAGAACCTGACGAACGTCCCTCCGGTGAGACTGGAGATCCGGAGAGAAGACCAAGATGTCGTCCAGGTACACCACTACGCAGGAGTAGAGAAGGTCCCGGAAGATGTCATTGACCAACTCTTGAAAGACTGCCGGAGCGTTACAGAGACCAAAGGGCATCACCAAATACTCGTAGTGGCCGTCCCGGGTGTTGAATGCCGTCTTCCATTTATCTCCCCGACGGATACGGACTAGGTTATATGCCCCACGAAGATCCAGTTTGGTGAAGATTCTAGCCCCCCTCAGACGATCAAATTCTGGAATGAGCGGAAGGGGGTACTTATTCTTCACCATGATCAGGTTAAGACCTCTGTAGTCTATACAGGGACGGAGAGAGCCGTCTTTCTTTTTTACGAAGAAGCCTGCTCCCGCTGGGGAGGTAGATTTCCGGATGAATCCCTTGGCCAAATTCTCCTCGATATATTCGGACATCGACCTGGTCTCAGCAGCAGACAATGGGTAAATACGCCCACGGGGAGGCGTAGTACCGGGTAGCAGGTCGATAGGGCAATCATAAGGTCTGTGAGGGGGTAATGTCTCTGCCTCCTTTTTATTAAAGACATCAGCGAATGACCAATATGGAATCGGGAGCCCAGGTAGATTAGTTGGTGTAGGAGAAGGACGGACGGGATGAACAGGAACCAAACACGTTTTATGACAGTCTTGTCCCCAGCGAAGGATCTCTCCAGTCTGCCAGTCGAGCACGGGTGCATGCTTTTGGAGCCAAGGTAGACCTAGTAAGAACGCGTGAGAGAGTCCAGGCAGAACATGAAAAGAGATGCTCTCAGAATGCAGAATACCCACCTGCAGAGTTATGGATTCGGTGGTAAGTTGGATGGGACGTGGTAAGAGACCCCCATCCACAGCAGCGACAGATACTGGTACAACCAGAGGTTTGGTAGGAATGCGGTATTTTTCTACCAGAGCCTGTGAAACAAGATTCCCGGCTGCTCCAGAGTCAAGTTGGGCTAGTTCGAAATAACGGTTCTCCCCGAGAATTGAGACTGACAGCAGCAGAGATGGAGAGGATTTATCTTTGTCTAGGTCGACCTCTCTGAGCGAACCTAGACACAGGCGTTTCCCGACCTCTCCGGGCAGGTACGGATCCGGTGCTCCTTACTGCCACAGTAGAAGCAACTCCCCTCGGCACGGCGTAAGTCCTGACGGGTTTTGACCATCTTGGTCTGGTCGACCTGCATAGGCTCAGGAGAGTGTAATTGGGGAGAAACGGAGGGAGTGACGGGTTTCTCAAACGTAGGAGCTAGACGTGGAAACCTCCTCTCACGGGTAACCTCCGCTCCTGGAACCGTAGGTCAATCCGGGTGGCAAGAGTTATTAGGTCATCGAGAGTGGTAGGAATGTCCCGACCGGCGAGTTCATCTTTAATACGACCGGACAGACCCTCCCAGAAAACAGATACCAGAGCGTCGTTATCCCAGGCCAGCTTCGAGGCAAGGGTACGGAACTGTAAGGCATATTGGCCCACGGTGAGACCTCCCTGACGGAGGCGTAGCAGAGATGATGCGGATGAGGTCTTCCGTCCGGGTTCGTCGAAGACCTTCCGGAAAGCCGCGAGAAAGGCAGACAAGTCGGACACCAGGGGATCTCCTCTCTCCCAAAGAGGATTTAGCCAGGCCAGGGCCTCCCCGGTGAGATGGGACATGATGAAGGCAATTTTGGCCCGGTCGGAGTTAAACTGGTGGGACAGGAGTTCAAAGTGCAGGGTGCACTGATCAATGAAGCCCCGAGCCTGAGCGGGGTCGCCTCCGAAGCGAGGAGGTGCAGAAAGCCGGGTCCGGGACAGGAAACCACGGAATGGGTGGAGAGCGGAGCTGCCGGATTGCGGGTCATGGCACCAGCGGTGGTTGCTGGTGTAGCGGCCAGAGTGTCCAGGCGAGAATTGACATTCCGCAGGTGACCCAGGATGGACTCCTGTTGGGACCTCTGACGGGACCGTTCATGACACAAGTCCGAGAGCGAGGGAGCTTGGGTGCCACCGGGTTCCATGCCCCGAGCAAACTGTAACGGGTCCGGAGGGCGGAACCTCTGAGCTACTATACAAGGGGGCGGTCCTTGTAAGGGAGCGGGTGGCGACCAGGGTAGACAGGCAGGCAGTCACAGCAGGTAACCGGGGCAGTCTCTGGATGGACGGGCAGGAGGTCATGGCAAGTGACCGGGGCAGTCTCTGGATGAACGGGCAGGAGGTCACGGCAAGTGACCGGGGCAGTCTCTGGATGAATGGGCAGGAGGTCACGGCAAGTGACCGGGGCAGTCTCTGGATGAACGGGCAAATACGACCTGTGATGGCTGAGCCTCCCAGTAGGCTAGCAGGCAGATAGCAGATGAGCGCTCCCAGGTGAGCGGGCGAGTCTCTGGAATAGCAGGTGGTCACCGAACGTGACGGCAGAGCCTCCAGGCAGGCCAGCAGGCAGGCAACAGGTGAGCGCTCCCAGGTGAGCGGGCAGGCTGGTCCATAGACAGACTGGCAGGTGATGGTGGACAGATTGTCGGACGGTGGAGCCTCCAGGTAGGCTAGCGGGCTGGTAACAGGTGAGCGCTCCCAGGTGAGCGGGCAGGAATCTGGCAGGTAACAGGCAACGGAACCTGAGGGCTGAAGCAGAGTAGTGAACAGTGCAACAACATTGCTCGGGCACCTCAATTTTGGAGGAGGTGCCTTATATATGGTGAAGTCCTCCGGCCATTGGCCGGGGACTACTTAGGAGGACGCGCGCGGCCCCTATAAGAGGAAGGGAGCGCGCGCGCGCCCTAAGCACAGTGGCCGGAAAGGAGCGTACGCCACCAGCAGAGCGGGAGGAGGAAGACGGACCCGGAGCAGAGGGGTGAGGGGAACAGCGTCCCTGCCTAGCAGAGGGCAGGGACGCCGACGTTACAATAACACAGTTCATATTAGCATCATAGGATCATCGTCCTCTGCCATTGTGGTTGTCAGGTTAGATACTGCAATCGTAGCTGTCAGTGGTGAATACTGCAGTTGTGGCTGTCAGTGGTGGATACTGCAGTCGTTGTCAGTGGTGAAATGAATTGTAATTGACACAGTCTATTATTACTCAGAAATCATATAGCCTTTTTACCTTCTGGAACTTTGGCTTTTTTTTCTTGCAACTTTTTAAATTTACTTGAATTTAGAAATATGAAAAGTCTTTATTAACGTAATTCCAATATCTTGCTTGAAGTCTTCATTCTGTCATGGTATAGGACATGGTTAATGTCCTGTCCACTCAGGGTTAACTTTTGCTGGCCTCCCTTTGGATCTGGGAGGGTATACCCAGTCCAGAGGGAGATTCTCTGTCAGCTATACTTTTGTTGTGACTGTGTATTTGACCCCCCTGGTTTGCGTGTATACTGCTCTGCTTGTTTGACTCCTGTGTATGACCCGGTCTGTTTGCTCACTCTGCTCTGTCTCACGTTTTGCTTATATTGTCTTCTCCGGTTCTGACCTCCTGGCTTGGCTATCGATACTCTGTTACCGTTTTGTCCCTATTGTACTATTGCCCGCTCTGGTTTACTGATTTATTGCTACGTCCTGACTATCCGTTCTGTCTAACCCTTTGGTACTGTCGTGCTATCTTGTGCTCTGATCTCGGCCTGTCCTGGTTTTCGTCCCTGTCTTTGCCCCTTGGTAACTTTATCTCGTAGTTACCCTGCTAGGAGTTTTCCTGCAGTTCCTAGATCTCTGGAGCTTAGGCCACGCCCCCAGCAATCATGTGCTGCAGGTCCTGTTAGTCTGCAGTACACATCATTCATTACTGCTGCCTCTGAGAGAAGTGTGGCCAGCTCCGCCCCTTGGCTGTCACATGCTACGGAAGGTCCTGTTACACAGAAACACACGTCTTCTCAGCTGCGGCTCTGCTTACAGGTATCTTGGGGCACAGTTGGTTCATTCAGGACACGTGCACTGGCTCAGTGAGCATGTGCAGTGCGGTGTCCTTGACATTATAGCTGACCATTACAGTCTTTCCCTGGTGGTGGGGTGTTAGTACATTATGGATCCGGTACAGGCTCTCACTGAGCAGGTTAATGAGCTCTCCCAGCTTATGCAGAAGCTGTCTATGGAGCAGCAAAATCTGGTTCAGTCACATCAGCAGGTACAGAGAGATGTGGCAGACTCTCTAATGGGGTCTGTTCCGTCGGGGTTCCAGGAGGGGGGCCCCACTGATGTATCTCTTGCGGACCCCGACCCCCCCTGTAAAATTACCCGACAATTTTTCTGGAGATAAAAAATTGTTTAGGGTTTTTAAGGAGGGATGCAAGTTGTTCTTTGAATTGCGTCCCCGGACCTCTGGAAATGAAAGGCAGAGGGTGGGGATCATAATGTCCTTATTAAGGGGGCTCCGCAAGCATGGGCTTTCTCTCTCTCTTCCTCTGCTCCTGAACGTATGTCTGTGAACCTGTTCTTTGAGGCTCTGGGGCACATTTATGACGAGCCTGATAGAGTGCGTCTGGCTGAGGATATGGTGATGAGTGTGACACAGGGGAGGAACTCTGCTGAATGGTTCTGCTCAGAGTTCAGACGTTGGACCGCGGAAGTATCCTGGAATGATGCCGCCCTGAGGGGGTTGTTCCGCAGGGGCCTATCTGACCGTCTGCAGGACGCTCTGGCATTACATCCTCCTCCCGATACTCTGGAGGACGCCATGATGCAGGCGGTCCGTATGGACCGGAGACTCCGTGCTAGGGGAATGATGCAACAAGAGACTCCTTTGTACTCCAAATTGTGTTACACCGCACCCGCATCTGAGCCCATGGAGATGGAGGCTGTCTCAGGAAAGGAACGAGAGAGAAGACACTGTAAAGACAACCGTCTATGCTTTTACTGTGGAGCCTCTGGACATTGGAAAAGGGACTGTCCTTCCTGCCCTTCTTCTGTGAAATCATCAGGAAAACTACTGAGTCTGGGCAACAATCGTGGAAGTTGCCCAGACTCCCAGGTACATTTTTTTTCGCTTGCTAAAATGGTGCTCCAGGTTGAATTGGAACTTGCTGGCGGTTCTGTTATGACCACCGCCTTTGTTGACTGTGGTTCCTCCATTAATCTGATTGATGCCCAATTTGTGACTCTTAATAAGATAGGGACAGTCAGGTTGAAAGATCCTGTTAAAATTGTGGCTGTGGATTCATCCCCTCTTGCCCGGGATAGAATTTGTTTTATGTCTGAAGTTTTTTCTATGAAAGTGGGTTCCACGCACGTGGAAAAATTAAGTTGCTTTATTCTGAATAATCTGCCTGCAGGACTGGTATTGGGGATGCCCTGGCTGCAACGCCACAATCCTCTCATTGATTGGGCAAAAGGGGAGATCACCCGATGGGGATGTAATAATAATGGTCTTTGTTGTAACTCCGTTTCTCTTGTCAAACCGATAAAATCTGTATCTGTGTCGTCTGTCAGTCTGGAGGGTATTCCGGAGTACCTGAAAGACTTTGAAGACGTATTTTCCGAAAGTGAGGCTGAGGCGCTCCCACCACATAGACCCTATGATTGCGCCATTGATTTGTTACCTGGAGCCAAATTACCCAAGGCTCGTTTGTTTAATTTGTCCGGGCCTGAGCGCCAAGCCATGAAAGAGTACATCAAAGAAAGCCTTCGCAAAGGGCATATTCGGCCCTCGGTGTCACCCGTGGCAGCGGGGTTTTTCTTTGTAAAGAAAAAAGATGGTGGGTTGCGACCGGGTCTCGACTTTCGGGAACTGAACAAAATTACCGTTAAGAACACGTACCCTCTCCCGTTGATTCCCGATCTATGCAATCAACTCAAGGGGGCCAAATGGTTTTCTAAGCTCGATCTACGAGGAGCTTATAACCTTATAAGGATCCGGGAGGGGGACGAATGGAAAACAGCATTCCTGACAACTGAGGGGCTATTTGAAAACCTGGCTATGCCCTTCGGTCTCACTAATGCCCCTGCTGTTTTTCAGAACTTCATCATCAATGTTGTTTTTTCTGATTTAATTGGACGTTATGTAGTCATTTACCTGGATGACATTCTGATATACTCAGAAGACAGTCAGTCACACTTGCATCATTTACGTGCGGTTCTTATGAGACTCCGGGAGAACCATTTGTATGCTAAGCTGGAGAAGTGTTTATTTTTTATGCAAGAACTGTCTTTTCTGGGTGTAATTGTATCCGGGGAGGGATTCCGCATGGATCCAGGAAAGGTTCAGGCCATTACAGATTGGGTGCAGCCTCATGATCTGAAAGGGTTGCAACGATTTTTGGGCTTCGCTAACTATTATAGGAAGTTCATTAAAGGGTTTTCACAGGTAGTGAAACCTTTGACGGACCTCACTCTTAAGGGGGCAGAGGTAAAAAATTGGTCCGTGGCCGCAAAAAATTCCTTCCTTACATTGAAGAAATGCTTTACTTCAGCCCGTGTTGGTACAACCCGATTCGTCAAGACCTTTTATCGTGGAGGTCGACGCTTCAGAAGTGGGGGTGGGGCAGTGTTGTCCCAGGGCCCCTCTACCCTCACTAATCTTAAACCCTGTGCCTTTTTCTCTAAAAAGTTCTCTTCGGCAGAGAGAAACTATGATGTCGGCAACAGGGAATTGTTAGCGGTCAAACTGGCCTTTGAAGAATGGAGGCATTTTTTGGAGGGGGCCGCTCATCCCATTACGGTCATCACTGATCATAAGAACCTGGCCTATATCGAGTCCGCTAAGAGATTGACCCCCAGACAGGCTCGGTGGGCACTTTTTTTCTCGCTTTCATTTTACCATCACATTCTGACCAGGGTCTAAAAATGTAAAGGCAGATGCCTTATCCCGAAGTTTTGATTCTGTGTCCCCTCCAGAACCTCCTTCCTCCATTCTTCAACCGGGAGTGGTTGTAGCCGAAGTCTCCTCTGAGTTACAGAGAGATTCTGGAAGCACAAGCTCCCAGGAATAAACCCCCAGGTAAATTGTTCGTACCCGAACAGCTCCGTCTCACACTCCTGCAAGAATTTCATGATTCTGTGTTAAGTGCACACCCTGGTATTGCAGCTACCCGGGGGCAGTGGCTAGAGGTTTTTGGTGGCCCTCTATGGGTACTGATATAAAAAATTTTGTTAATACTTGTGAGGTGTGCGCTCGTTCTAAAAGCTCTCAGGTCCGGCCGGCCGGGGAATTGGTGCCTTTGCCAATTCCGGATAAACCATGGACACACCTGTCCATGGACTTTATCACTAATCTTCCCTCATCCAAGGGCAATTCAGTGGTATGGGTAGTGGTTGATAGATTTTCTAAGCAAGCCCACTTTGTGCCGTTACCCGTGTTGCCGTCTGCTGAAACCTTGGCCCGCTTGTTTATACAGCACATAGTTTGGTTGCATGGAGTGCCTGTGAATGTGGTGTCGGACAGGGGTGTGCAGTTTGTGGCCAGGTTTTGGAGAGCGTTCTGTAAGAAGTTGGGGGTCACATTATCATTCTCTGCCTATCACCCGGAATCCAACGGACAGACTGAACGCACCAATCAGTCGTTGGAGCAGATTCTGAGATGCCTGACCTCCTCCAGACAGGAAGATTGGTGTGAGGTTTTACCCATGGCAGAATTTGCGTTCAACTGTCGTATCAATCAGTCTACCAGAAAGTCTCCTTTTCAGGTCAATTATGGGTTTGTTCCGCAGTTTGGGGAATTTTCCCGTATGGATTCTGGTTGTCCTGGTGCCGAGGGGATGGTTCAACAGTTAAAAAACCTTTGGAGGGAGGTGCAGGGGAACATCTCCAAAGCCCAGAAGTACAAACATTTTGCGGACAGGAGGAGGGGGTTGGGTCCTGCGTTGACAGTGGGGGAAAAGGTCTGGTTGTCCACCCGTAATATCAAACTTAAGATACCCTCTATGAAGCTGGGCCCCAAATTTATTGGCCCATACGATTGTAGAGGTGATCAATCCAGTGGCGTACAGGCTTCAGTTGCCCACCTCCTTCAAAATATCTAACGTCTTCCATAGGTCCCTATTAAAACCTGTGGGGATGGTTAGAGAAGATCCCTCATCCGTGGTTCCACCAATATTGGTAGAGGGTCAACTGGAGTATGAGGTAGGGTGCATCATTGATTCACGGTGGGTGCGCCGGAGACTTCAGTACCTTATTCATTGGAAGGGATACTCCATTGAAGATCGGTCATGGGTTCCGGCCAGTTCGGTACATGCCGATCGACTGGTACAGGCTTTTCATGCCAGATATCCTGAGAGGCCTGGGGGTCCAGTGGCTCCCCATTAAGGGGGGTACTGTCATGGTATAGGACATGGTTAATGTCCTGTCCACTCAGGGTTAACTTTTGCTGGCCTCCCTTTGGATCTGGGAGGGTATTTATACCCAGTCCAGAGGGAGATTCTCTGTCAGCTATACTTTTGTTGTGACTGTGTATTTGACCCCCCTGGTTCGCGTGTATACTGCTCTGCTTGTTTGACTCCTGTGTATGACCCGGTCTGTTTGCTCACTCTGCTCTCGGTCTCACGTTTTGCTTATATTGTCTTCTCCGGTTCTGACCTCCTGGCTTGGCTATCGATACTCTGTTACCGTTTTGTCCCTATTGTACTGTCTATTGCCCGCTCTGGTTTACTGATCTATTGCTACGTCCTGACTATCCGTTCTGTCTAACCCTTTGGTACTGTCGTGCTATCTTGTGCTCTGATCTCGGCCTGTCCTGGTTTTCGTCCGTCTTTGCCCCTTGGTAACTTTAGCTCGTAGTTACCCTGCTAGGAGTTTTCCTGCAGTTCCTAGATCTCTGGAGCTTATGCCACACCCCCAGCAGTCATGTGCTGCAGGTCCTGTTAGTCTGCAGTACACATCATTCATTACTGCTGCCTCTGAGAGACGTGTGGCCAGCTCTGCCCCTTGGCTGTCACATGCTGCGGAAGGTCCTGTTACACAGAAACACACGTCTTCTCTGCTGCGGCTCTGCTTACAGGTATCTTGGGCACAGTTGGTTCATTCAGGACACGTGCACTGGCTCAGTGAGCATGTGCAGTGCGGTGTCCTTGACACATTCCCTATTCTATACCAAATCTGATAATTTTCCTAACATATAATATCACAGCATACCATAGCAATCAGTAATATCCATAGAATTATTATCAGAATAGTAATATGGAATTCATGTTTGTGTAGTAAAACAATAATAAATGATAATGCATTATTAACCATATTCTTCATGAGACAGAACATTTATATGTCATAGGTGTAATTACCTTTCAACCCATAGGTGTCAGTGTATTTTTTTTATGTAACAAGTGTTTCCATTTTATTACTAAAACTTTATTAATGGAATATATTTATTAGACCAATAATAGGTAAGAATGTATAGCCATGAACCAAAATGTGAATATGAGTGAATGAAAAAATTATTGTATTTACTCAGAATTAGAACATTTTCTTTTAATGAACCGATATCTTCACTATATTTAATGAAGCAATATTCTCATACTAGACATTACTTTATTAAATATTGATGTTTCTTTTCTTGATTGAGATAAAAAATAAAATTAAGAATCAAAAATAGAGATAAAGGAAGAATAAAAATTAAAAAATTAAAAATAAGAATAAAAACAAAAATAAGAATAAAAATGAAAATAAGGCCTTTATATGTTTATGACAAATGCTGAGTAGTTATGTTCTCAGTAACACATACCCTTAATATTTCCATTATATGGATGATTTCATATTTGTCATAACCTTGTGTTACCAAAATATTCATAATTATGCAACTTTGCATGTAATCCCCTTCTTAGTGTAAAGAAATGACTCTTTATAATACTTAATGTTATTATCTCTAGTAGTTATACCATTGTACCTTTTTATATTCTTTAAAATGTGTGAAGAAGAGGTATTGATGAAATGTGATGATGTATTCAGGATCAAAACACATTTCCCTCTTATTACCAGAAAAAAATATTATTTTATGAAATAATTCATTTAACCAAAATGAAAAAAATAATTGTTTTATAAATTATTTATGTAACTTCTATTTTAGCTTTATACCATATATTTGTCTGAAGATGTGTACCATCTATGTAACCATTAAAAATAACATTGAATATCATAAAATTATCCTTTGGGAAAAGGAAAAAAATCTAAATGTAGATTTTCTTGGTAAACCATTTTGATGTGTGATTACACTTATCTACTATTAAATTAAAAAAATAATTACTAAAGGAATATATGTTGAGTAGATAATATTTCATTATGTATCTTAATATTCTAATAATTGAACTGATTTGTATTATTTCTCTTTAAAACAAGTTGTTTTTTTTTTCTCGCATACCATGAATTGTGAAACCTCTCCTTTCATACATCACACATACATTACTTAGGTTATATTCACTCTTAGCAGCTGCTCATACACGCATCTGTCATCTGTCACTCAGACTGTGATACATATAAGTTTACACCACAGATTCCACATACAATAGGTAGGAATACATGTATATTAACCCAAAATAATTGTATCCTAATTATTAATGCGCATTATAAACTACTAAATTTAATATTTTAATATTTCTTTGAATATTCCCCAAATACACATAACAAACTTTGTAAACCATTCTATAGATAGAAGAATGTATACTTCATACAACGGTTTGCAATTGTATCTGAAACCTGCAACTTAAGAGGCCTAAAAAAAAAATTCTTTGACTTGCAAAGGCTGAGCTCACTGAGGCTACAAACGCTTTAAGTTACAACAACCACTGAAATAGGGGTATATGGTAATTGCCTTATTATTAGAACAGTTTAAATGTCACATGTGTGACTGTCATGCAGTAAGAACATATTGCCATGCAAATAAATAACTTCAAAATGTTATAGGAAAGATGTGTATCTTCGTACCGTGTTAGCCAGTAGATAGAAATATATTTAGACTTGAGAGTCCTCGGTGGTTGATACCTTTTAATGGCTAACTGAAAAGATGGTAACAAATTGCAAGCTTTCAAGACTACTCCGGTCTCTTCATCAGGCAAAGACTAAAACAAAAACTGAAGAATCACATATTTATATACACAAAAGGACACAGGAATAGTGCAATAGGTAAGACAAGTGACGTGAAGCAGAACTGTCATTATGGCAGAGGAATGAACATAAATATTGGAACAGTTCATAGATAAGGAGTGAAAGTTTTATTACCCTCTGATTGGAGTCTGCTATTGTGTTTTGATGCCCCTAGAAGGTCTGAGAAGCAGATTCCTTAATTGATGTACACAGACATGAATCCGTGTGATACATTCATTCCAGCACTAAGAGTGTCAAAGGTCATCATAAGTTTGTATTCCCAAACCTTTCTATCTTTCTCAGATTTGAAGTTAGATTTTAATACCAGTAATTCCATATCCATCATGCTATGACCGGGCATACAAAAGTGTTTTGCCACAGGTAAATCCATTCTTTTTTCTCTTATTGTGTGGCGATGAGAATTCATCCTTGTTCTCAGTTTTTGCCCGGTCTCCCCCACATACAGACCCCCAGTTGGACATTTAGTACATATAATTAGGTACACCACATTAGATGTGATGCAGCTGAAAGTACCTGGGATCTTGTAGTCCTGATGGGAGTTGGGGATCTTTATCTTGTCCGTGGTCATTATAGATGCACAGGTTTTACACTTCTTCGTGTTGCAAGGAAAGGTTCCTGCAGCTGTTGGGGAGGACAGGGAGCTTCTGACAATGATGCTTTTTAGATTTGGGGGCTGCCTAAAACATAGTAGTGGGGGGTCTGGAAATATGGATTGTAATCGGGCATCTTTTTGTAGTAAGGGTTGTAGTTTCCGTGCAGCTCCCCTTAGCATCTCCAGATTTGGATAGTAGGTGACCACTAGAGGCACCCGGTTATTTTCTTCTTTAGTTTTGTAATGTAGCAGGTGAATCCTTGATATTCTGGTGGCTCTTGTAATTTGGTTTTCAATTGTTCTTGGATGGTAGCCCTGGTTCAAAAAAGGTCGCCTCAGAAAGACTTTTTTGAACCAGGGCTACCATCCAAGAACAATTGAAAACCAAATTACAAGAGCCACCAGAATATCAAGGAATCACCTGCTACATTACAAAACTAAAGAAGAAAATAACCGGGTGCCTCTAGTGGTCACCTACAATCCAAATCTGGAGATGCTAAGGGGAGCTGCACAGAAACTACAACCCTTACTACAAAAAAGATGCCCGATTACAATCCATATTTGCAGACCCCCCACTACTATGTTTTAGGCAGCCCCCAAATCTAAGAAGCATCATTGTCAGAAGCTCCCTGTCCTCCCCAACAGCTGCAGGAACCTTTCCTTGCAACACGAAGAAGTGTAAAACCTGTGCATCTATAATGACCACGGACAAGATAAAGATCCCCAACTCCCATCAGGACTACAAGATCCCAGGTACTTTCAGCTGCATCACATCTAATGTGGTGTACCTAATTATATGTACTAAATGTCCAACTGGGGTCTGTATGTGGGGGAGACCGGGCAAAAACTGAGAACAAGGATGAATTCTCATCGCCACACAATAAGAGAAAAAAGAATGGATTTACCTGTGGCAAAACACTTTTGTATGCCCGGTCATAGCATGATGGATATGGAATTACTGGTATTAAAATCTAACTTCAAATCTGAGAAAGATAGAAAGGTTTGGGAATACAAACTTATGATGACCTTTGACACTCTCAGTGCTGGAATGAATATATCACACAGATTCATGTCATTCTATATCAATTAAGGAATCTGCGTCTCTGACCTTCTAGGGGCATCAAAACACAACACCAGACCCCAATCAGAGGGCAATAAAACTTTCTCTCCTTATCTATGAACTGTTCCAATATTTATGTTCATCCCTCTGCCATAATGACCGTTCTGCTTCACGTCACTTGTCTTACCTATTGCACTATTCCTGTGTCCTTTTGTGTATATAAATATGTGATTCTTCAGTTTTTGTTTTAGTCTTTGCCTGATGAAGAGACCTGAGTAGTCTCGAAAGCTTGCAATTTGTTACCATCTTTTCAGTTAGCCATTAAAAGGTATCAACCACCGAGGACTCTCAAGTCTAAATATTTTTCAAAATGTTAGCAACACACAAAACCTAAATTTAGATTCAGTTACTTATATATTATTTCCTTTTTAAGTGTTAAATATATAAAATCATGCAGTTATTACAAATTCCTGTGTAAATAAAGGAATAAATCCATGTAAGAGAGGTTTTCCCGATTAAGTCCTACTTTGAAGTGAAAATTCTAAGGATAAATAAGAGATAAGGTTAAATATCATAACAAAACAATTGCAATGTCTTATACATATATATGTATTGGCTTTAATGTAGTTCTAAATATTACTGTAGTTTATTTTAATTATATCACTATAGATATACAGTTATACAATCTCTACTTATACAAGTATACTATATACTGTATGAATATATATATATCTACAAAAGCTGTAGAACTACAGAATTATATTTATAAAATAATTACAAATAACTGAATAATATATTGTATAATACTTTTACACAACATATAATTTCATTTTCATTCAATTCCTAAACCAAATCTTATTTCCTTGTCAAAAATGTCTTGAAAAGCTCTTGTATCATTCCTTTTTTTAATGATTGTTTGAGCAGCTCCGATAATGAGCTGTAAACTGAAGACTCAGTTATGTCATTCTGAGAAGTCACCTGTTCCTGTCTGTCAATGTCCCCCATTTGTCTTTTTACAGAGAGGTCTGAACTTTGAATTTTTAACTCTTTCTGCAAAGCGGACTCTTGGATTTTTTTTATAGGGCTTATAACAAATATGTCATTTTCTTCGTATGTCATAGATTTGATTACAGAGATGACTCGGTTTAGGAGATTTTGACACTGGCTTTTGAAAAGATCTTACTCTGTCTGATTTATTTTCCTTTCACGATTCTCATGTTTTCTAGCAAAATCAAGGGATTGCGCACATTCAAATAAAGTATCTTTTTGTGACGCAATAACACGAGATACAGAATTTAGGAATTCAAATTTGTCTACAAAATACTTTATCATTGATTGTGTTTTGACATTGGTAATTAGAGTTTTGTACAACCTTTCAAATATGGACTTGAATGTAAAAGTACATTCTTTCCGACCAATCCTTAATTTTTGAAGAATATCAATATCTGGCCAATTTTCATTTAATGCACAGAAAATCAGAATTTTCAATCTGTCTTTATCATCTAGATCTCCATGTAAGTTGTTATCACAAGATAACTTTAATGTTAAACGTCTGGAAAAGGTTGCAGGAAGCCACAATTTAAATAATTGATTTTTCTCGTCATTACTTAAATCAAGCTTATCAACAGAACTTTCGAATATTTCAGAATTTCTGCATACATGGATTTTGTTATCATATGCAGGAAAGATTTAACATAATTTTAACAAATTTTTCCTAATTTTAATTTGGAGTTGGGTCTCTGAATTGTCTTCTATTTTTGATGGCCTTTGTACATCCGTCCCTCGTACGTCATCTGCATCAGTTCTGAAGTCTCCTCCCATGTTCCCTTCTACATCAGGTCTGAAGTCTCCTCCCACATTTCCACCATCTTTTTTTACATCATCAGAGACAAGGTCACCTTGAGTAGCCATTACAGACATATGTCCCACATCTTGCTCAATTTCCTCATTACAGTCAATCTCGGGAACATCACTAGTATCATCTGACACTATTTCTACACAGTCATTTTTAGATTTCTCTGATACAAACTTATGAAATATGTCAACCAACTGTAAAGGACACCATCTTAGATTCTAGCTTTAGATTTTCCATTTCACATTCTGCATATAAGCTGAGCCATAAAACTTCTAAATTAGACTGATCTACAGACATAAATTTCAGTCTACTTTGCTTAGAAAAAGTAATAACATCCATGTTTCTTACCTTGAAATATCTCAGCTTGTAGCTTTCTTGGACAACGCTGGCCTCTTGTCATCAGCACGTCTGATTCCTGTAGTACGTCTGGCAACTCTTCGTCCTCATTCATCTGTAGATTCTGTCTGATCCTTGTGCCGTGAAATAGTGGAATTCTTGAGACTTGGACAACAGGTATCTTCGGCAAACTTCACCTCCCCCGTGTACAAGGGAAAAAATCCACTCAAAATAGCATAGAAACAGAACTGTCTGGCTCGCCAAAATGTTAAAAATGCTTATTTTAAATATATTTTTCAAGGACTTGTTACCAGATGCGATACTTTAAAGAAAATGTCACGTTTCTTATAAAAACAATATAGTGGTTTATTGGACTGTTCACCAAAAAAACATCATTGCAGGAAAACATAAAATGAGTGAAATAGTTACGAAGAGATTGTCCATAGCAAAACTTGTACACATCTTTCCTTGGTATCCTGAATGGTAAAAATTACATGTTTCTCAGCAACGCTTCATGGAAGCAACACGTGGTTACATAGCAGCTGTCTGTTCATTCATCGTAGTGTCCTTGTCCCATGTGTCTGTAGAGAGAGTGAGCGCTAGAGAGAGCCCCCCTCCCTTCGTGTAGTCATTATATATGTCCCTTAGATCACGTGGTCTCTATATATGGAGTTGCCACTTTACCATACAGAAATAGCATGTGTATGTCAGCTGAAAGTCAATGTACTCAGTACAGAATTGAGTGTATAATAAATCCATAACCAATAATTAATATTTAACAGAGGGATACAGACGGCCCCCTGGTGGTGCAGCACAAAAGTGAGTCTGATCTATGCACCTGACTACCTGATCATCACATAGAAATGAGGGCCCCTGCCAAACCTAACAGTGAGGGACTAAAAATAGAGAGGGGCTTTAGTCATGGGTGATAGAGTGGGGCTTAGTCACCTAGAGATGAATGAAGGCTCCATTCCCTTATTTCTCCTATCACTCCTGACTGACTGAGCCCCTCTCCCTGTATCACCCATGCCTGACTGACCCCTCTCCCTGTATCACCCCCAATGGACTAAAGGTTTTTTTCCCCATCACTAAGAAAATGAGGCCCTTCATAAAAAGACATGGCCTTATAGGTAGCAGAGAGATTTCCATTAAATTCACTAATAACACCATACATACAGTGGTGGCCAAAAGTATTGGCACCCCTGCAATTCTGACAGATAATACTCAGTTTCTTCCTGAAAATGATTGCAAACAAATTCTTTGGTATTATCTTCATTTAATTTGTCTTCAATGAAAAAACACAAAAAGAATTGACCTAAAGCCAAATTGTATATAATTCCACACCAAACCTAAAAAAGGGGTTGGACAAAAGTACTGGCACCGTTTGAAAAATCACGTGATGCTTCTCTAATTCGTGTAATCACCAGCACCTGTAACTTACCTGTGGCACCTAACAGGTGTTGGCAATAACTAAATCACACTTGCAGCCAGTTAACATGGATTAAAGTTGACTCAACCTCTGTCCTTTTGTGTACCACATTGAGCATGGAGAAAAGAAAGAAGACTAATGAACTGTCTGAGGACTTGAGAAACCAAATTGTGAGGAAGCATGAGCAATCTCAAGGCTACAAGTCCATCTCCAAAGACCTGAATGTTACTGTGTCTTCCGTGCGCAGTGTCATCAAGAAGTTTAAAGCCCATGGCACTGTGGCTAACCTCCCTAGATGTGGAAGGAAAAGAAAAATTGACGATAGATTTCAACGCAAGATTGTGCGGATGGTGGATAAAGAACCTCGACTAACATCCAAACAAGTTCAAGCTGCCCTGCAGTCCGAGGGTACAACAGTGTCAACCCATACTATCCGTCGGCGTCTGAATGAAGAGGGACTGTATGGTAGGATACCGAGGAAGACCCCACTTCTTACCCCGAGACATAAAAAAGCCAGGCTGGAGTTTGCCAAAACTTACCTGAGAAAGCCGAAAACGTTTTGGAAGAATGTTCTCTGGTCAGATGAGACAAAAGTCGAGCTTTTTGGGAAAAACCATCAACATAGAGTGTACAGGAAAAAAAAAAAAGAGCATTCAAAGAAAAGAACACGGTCCCTACAGTCAAACATGGCGGAGGTTCCCTGATGTTTTGGGTTGCTTTGCTGCCTCTGGCACTGGACTGCTTGACCGTGTGCATGGCATTATGAAGTCTGAAGACTACCAACAAATTTTGCAGCATAATGTAGGGCCCAGTGTGAGAAAGGGTCTCCCTCAGAGGTCATGGGTCTTCCAGCAGGACAATGACCCAAAATACACTTCCAAAAGCACTATAAAATGGTTTGAGAGAAAGCACTGGAGACTTCTAAGGTGGCCAGCAATGAGTCCAGACCTGAATCCCATAGAACACCTGTGGAGAGATCTCAAAATGCCAGTTTGGAGAAGGCACCCTTCAAATATCAGGGACCTGGAGCAGTTTGCCAAAGAAGAATGGTCTACAATTCCAGCAGAGCATTGTAAGAAACTCATTGATGGTTACCGGAAGCGGTTGTTCGCAGTTACTTTGGCTAAAGGTTGTACAACCAAGTATTAGGCTGAGGGTGCCAATACTTTTGTCCGGCCCATTTTTGGAGTTTTGTGTGAAATGATCAAGGATTTGATTTTTGCTTCATTCTCTTTTGTGTTTTTTCCTTGCAAGCAAATTAAATGAAGATAAAAATAGCAAATTTGTGATTGCAATCATTTTCAGAAAGAAACTGACTATTACCTGACAGAATTGCAGAGGTGCCAATACTTTTGGCCAGCAATGTAAGTGATCTAGGGCCCCCAGCACTATTAGTGGGGACATTCACATAATGAATTTGCTGCAGAAATTTTACTATGGAAATCCCACAGCAAATTAACAGCGGAAATATCCACACAGATATTGTGCCGATATTGCTGCATTTACAACTATGTAAAGTCGCACCTTTACCACTAACCTGACCATTTGTATTGCAAAGGATAAAATCGGTGAATATCCGCAGCATGAATTGATCAGATCAGCTGTCATGGGTCGGAAAGGGTGCGGGCTCATCGCCAGAGCCCGCACCAAACAAGGGGAGGCGTCCAATGACAGACTCTGCCCATCATTGGACGTTAAAGGGTTAATCAGACTGTTTGTTTGCTGGCTGCGAAGATCCAGTGTTTGTTTATGAGCATAAATAGCCCAAAACTTGTGGGACATCATCCTCTAATCTCTGTATGAGTATGAGTGTTTTTATTTTAACGAGGTCAAACATGAAGAAAGACAAAGGGTTATTCTAGTAGTGGATAATCCCTTTTAAGAAGATACAATTTTCGATTAAAACATTTCTAACATTAAGAATATGAAAAAGCCTTCTCCCCTGTGTGAATTCTCTGATGTTTTTTAAGATCTGTTTTCTGAACAAAACATTTCCCACATTCTGAACATGAAAAAGGCTTCTCCCCTGTGTGGATTCTCTGGTGGCCATCAAGATGCGCTTTCCGGTTAAAACATTTCCCACATTCTGAGCAGCAAAAAGGCTTCTCCCCTGTGTGGGTTCTCTTATGTCTATCAAGAAGACATTTCCGGTTAAAACATTTTCCACATTCTGAACATGAAAAAGACTTCTCCCCTGTGTGGATTATCTGGTGGCCATCAAGATGCGCTTTCCTGTTAAAACATTTCCCACATTCTGAGCAGCAAAAAGGCTTCTCCCCTGTGTGGGTTCTCTGATGTCTATCAAGAAGACATTTCCGGTTAAAACATTTTCCACATTCTGAACATGAAAATGGCTTCTCCCCTGTGTGAGTTATTTGATGTTTGACAAGACTTGAATTATTTATAAACCATTTCCCACATTCTGAACATGAAAATGGCTTTTCCCCTGTGTGAATTATCTGATGTTTGACAAGACTTGACTTATTTGTAAAACATTCCCCACATTCTGAACATGAAAAAGGTTTCTCCCCTGTGTGGATTCTCTGGTGGCTTTCAAGATGCACTTTCTGGCTAAAACATTTCCCACATTCTGAGCAGCAAAAAGGCTTCTTCCCTGTGTGGGTTCTCTGGTGTATAATAACATCTGATTTCCGTTTAAAACATTTCCCACATTCAGAACATGAAAAAGGCTTCTCCCCTGTGTGGGTTCTTAGGTGTATAACAACATCTGATTTCCGTTGAAAACATTTCCCACATTCAGAACATGAAAAACGCTTCTCCCCGGTGTGGGTTCTCTGGTGGTTATCAAGATTCGATTTCCTGTTAAAACATTTCCCACATTTTGAACATGAAAAAGGCTTCTCCCCTGTGTGTGTTCTTTGATGTATAACAAAATCTGATTTCTGGTTAAAACATTTTCCACATTCTGAACATGAAAAAGGCTTCTCCCTTGTGTGGGTTCTCCGGTGTCTATCAAGAAGCGCTTTCTGGTTAAAACATTTCCCACACTTGGAACAAGAAAAGCTAATCTTCGCTGTGTGAGTTTTTTGATGTTTAAGAAAAGACTTTTTGAGGGGAAAACTATTTCCATATTCTAAAACTGAAAATGGCTTATTTGCTTTGTGAGAAGCTTGTTTTTGAATGCTTATTTTGTGACTTTGATTTTCCTTAGTAGTCGGTAATGAATCAGAAGTCAGGACCTGTTTCAAAGGATCAGATGACAAATCTTCGTTGTGAAGGGATGATGGTATATCTGGAGTAATGGCAATCGCTTCAATTGTATCTTGTGGGATCTTTAGATTATCCGATTTAAAAATTGAAGATGTCAGCTGTCCCTCTGATCTGCTGGTACAGTCATCTGCTAAGAATAAAAACAGTTATTAGTTTTGAATAAAATATCCTTAAATTTTATATTTTTAACATTTCTACTTAAATTGTCTGTAAAAATATCAAGTTATGCAAAAATATTGAATTATTCAATACGACAATGACAGTTCTCAGTCTAATAGAAGGCCTCATAGCATGAACTGTTTGTTCATTCTGCCTCCCAAATATGGAATAAAGAGCTACCAATGTTATGTAGATGAAAATAATACCAATAAAAACTCCTATCTATCTCACAAAAAAACAATTGACCCACTCAGGTCCATCATCTATCAAAGGAACAACAGAGGTGTCCAAATTATTAGTAGCTCAAAGGCTCTTGAAAAGCAACATGGCTTCCATAAACCAGTCCAGCAATATCTGCTCTTCCAAAGTCAAATCTCCCCCTCACTTCTGAGCCTTGCAGTGTGCCCAAACCACATTTAGCATCCATGTGTTTGGCATTACTATAGTGAGAAGAACCCACTTAATTTACGGTGTGCGTCTCCTGGAGCACAATCGGGGCACTATGTGGTAATAAAATGGCAAAAGTGCAATTTTCACTTTCCAACATCCACTGCGTGCTAATATCCGGAAAGTGGGAATGGAGTCAAAATATTCCTTACTTCTAAAAATTAATTCATTCGGGGTTATAATTTCCTAAATGGTGTCACTTTATGGGGATTTCTACTGCTCTAGTTTTCTGCCCTTTTGTCACATTAGGTCTTCTGCACATAGTGTGTCCCATCTCCTCTGGGATCTGCTCCTGTGACGTCTGCTTCCGTCACCAGGAGCCGCCTTATTCATTCTGCAGGCTGGCAGTGGAGGAGACATGGGAACCAGAAGATTCAAGAGAATTTTGAAAATAATTTATAAGGTCCACTTGTTTCCTATTATCCTTTGTGAAGAATTCCAAAGTTATCACCACATAAAGTGACACACATCAGATTTGAAAAATGGGGCCGGATTAGGAACACAAAACTGGCTGCAGGAAGTTGTTAAATCAAGAGTATTTTGGAAACTAACTACTGTAGTCAAACACTGAGTATAGACAACAAAACATCTACTGAAATGATCAAACTCAACAATCTTCTTCAATAAAATGGGTAACTAGTGGTGAAACCTCTATGGGGTAATTAGAGTATGTGGCTCAATCTCAACTATCGCGAAGGCCAATATTTTCTGTCAGAGGAATTTCAAGAGGAAATATTGGACATTTAAAGAGAACTTTTTATAATAGTGCAGAGCTGAGATGTCTTAAATTTAGATAGCGGGCATTTGGCAGAAGAAATGTAGACCTTTTATAAAGGCTACCAGGGAGTTGTAGACTCACATAAGTGAGGCAGGCCAATCCCACCACAATCAAACTATGATACAGAATGAACCTGTAAAAAAGACTTTTTATTTTATGCTGCATCTTTAACAACAACTTATGTTTGAGGGGAGAACTCCAACACTAAACCGGAGTTGCACTCATTTATGGTTGACAATTGGAGCTACTATGAGTCCTGACCAGAAGAGTAAAGAAGTATTAGTGCCCCCATTTCAGGAGAGATTGTGCAGTAATCTGAATTCCTTAGGATCGAAAACAATGTAATTTATGACGTGGCGTGAATCCATGATATCAGGGCTCGAGCCATGCCAACACATCTCCTGCAGGCGTGAATAAATGTATATTACAGCTTAGAGATGTCATGGCACAGGTTTTTATGTACTTTATCGTGATCCTATTTGAAGTTAGTCAGATTAAAAAGGAAATGAAAAGTCAGGATTAAGGTAAACTCTGTTATTATACAGAAATTCACACTTGGCCCTCACTGCACATTTATATTGTCGATCATAAAAGCAAAGTTTGCCCAGAAAGACTGGACCTGGTCTTGTAGAGACCATATAAGACATTCAGAAGCACAGAAAGGAGAGAAGGTAGATTCATCCAATAAAATCTCAGGGATCTAGGAAGCCAACAGCATCATTATCCTCCGCTTTCTCTTACAGGCCCATCATAACATTTTTCTTCAAGTGATTTTCTAACTTGTCAGCACATTCTACGTACGCTGTCATTTGGCTATGTACTTTACTGATCTGGTCAGGTAAGGGTCAGCATCTCCTAATCCCAGGGGGTAGGTGGATCCTCCAGGTTGTAAGGTCTATAGAAAAGGGCTTTCAATGCCCAAAGTAATTTGTGCAGTTTTGGGTGAAGGAGAATGTTGTGGTCTAGAGGCAAAATGGTGATCACACGATTGGGATACGGCCGGACTACAAGACCGATAAAGCAGCCACAGCCGGTGACTTAGAACAATCTGTGACTTCTCTGCATTTAGTGGTTACTATGTAAGGGGATTGAATAATGTCTATTATAAAATGGTACTGCTACACTTAAATGTGTATTACTATTGTTCTGCACTGGTATTGCTACACTTGAATGTGTATTACCATGTTGTAAATTGTATATATTTATTCTTGTAGATATGTGTATTATAATATGTTCTTTATCACTGTAAAGTATATCTATGTTTAGACTTAGGGTAAGAATAGCGGTTAGTTACGGCCACTAGATGGGGGCATTATAGAATATTATATGGGTAATTAGAGCATAGGATAAGAAATAGTTAAACATAGGAGGGGCAGCTGTGTGGTAAGTCAGGAACATTTCCGTAGAGTAGTTACTTAGGGCTCAGTGCCCGAGACGTCCAGACGGGACACCGCAGCAGCCACGTAACGTTTACAAGAAGAATTACAGCCATTCAGAGTCCCTTAGGGACAGAAGGACAGTGTGCAGCAACAGAGTTTCAGCAGCTTGGAGTGGGAACAAGGAAACGGTCCAGAAAGTACAGGGTGCAGATTATTCAAGATGTGGCAGATCATTACATGGGCAGACGCACTCAGATCTGGGGTGAAATGGAAGAGGGAGTCCCCAGAAGAAGAGAGACTGGACAAGGGGAACACTGCGATACCGCCTAAGATGCTATTACCCCGTAATGTGCTGGAGGACGTAGAAGGAAGTGCAAGGAAAGTGCAGGATATGAACTGTGTGGTACCTGATGCTGTCCCTGTATCTGACAAGAATGTGCTGCAAAGTGTGCCTAGTAAAGTTCTTCATTTTGCATTGGAACCAGACTGTCTCATTTATTATGGAACCAGCTACCAAAGGTCCTCAGCGCTACAGAGGAGTCCCTGATGGCGCAGTAAAAGCAGACAGTTACGCTGCTGAGGAGACACTGGTTTCATGTAAGAGGAGGCCAGGGCCCTGATATAACTGAGGGCTCGGCCCCGAGAACATCCCTGGTCGAATCTTACACTTGGCGTAGTCGGCAGGATGCGACTACCTCGTAAGGCGGAGGAACCGCGAAAAAAGATGATTTATATGTAAATGTTGTGGCCATGGAAGATTATGTATTGGAAACAGTAAGAGAAGTTAACATGATTGAAGGTGCAGAGAGAAAGAGAAGTGTCGCTCCGCAAGTGTCAGACAAGATGGGTCTGACTGACTGAAGTTGAAAATCCAGGAGGATCGGGTGCCCTGTAAAAACTGGATTACTTACCGGTAATGCTCTTTTATAGAGTCCACAACAGCACCCACTGAGAGAGGGGATCCGCCCCTAGGAACAGGAAACCTACGGAGATAAAAGGGGCTGTGACCCTCGCTCCCGCAGCTGGATTACAGAGAATGAGAGGAACCGCCCATCATAGTTTCAGTAAAAATGTTTCCTAGGCTATCAGTGCATTTATATCTGTACAAAATCTACAAGTTCAGTCAAACTAATGTATCCTAAGTCTATGAACCTTCGACCACTACTAGTGAACTACGTGAAACCACAATTAGGGAGGGAAGTGAGTGGGTGCTGTCGTGGACTCTATAAAAAAGCATTACCGGTTAGTAATCAGTATTTTTCTCTTCGCCACGATAGCACCCACTGAGAGATTTCCAAAGACAATCACCTGGGAGGGACCACCATGTCAAGAATTGATCTTCAAAGACTAAGTCAGCGGAGGAAGATAAGTCTAGTCTGTAGTGACTGTAGAAAGTGGAAGGTGAAGACCAGGTTGTGGCCTTACATAGGCGGTCGATTGGGACATCCGCTCTTTTGGCCCAGGAGGATGCTACGGCTCGCGCGGAATGTGCCTTCACACCCTGTGGCGGGTTCTCCCCTTTCATTAAGTATGCCAGACTAATCGCATCTCTGATCCATCGAGATAGCGTGCCCTTCGTGATTCCAGACCCCTTCCTGTGGCCCTGAAAGGACACAAAGAGAGCCTTGCTCTGCCTCCAAGGTCTAGTCCTATCTAAATAGGTCAAGATAGCTCTTTTCACGTGTAGGGTGTGAAATCTCTCCACTTCCAGATTTGTAGGGCTATTATAAAAGGAGGGAAGATAAATCTCTTGAGACCTATGGAATTTAGTAGACACTTTAGGCAGGTAAGAAGGGTCTGTCTTCAGAACTATTCTATCTTGAAATACTGACAGAAAGGAGGGATCTACCAACAAGGCCTGGATGTCACTAACTCTTCTTGCTGACACTAAGGCCACTAATAAGGCCGTTTCTAAGGAAACATATTTTATCGGGGCTGAGTGCAGTGGTTCGAATGGGGCCCCTGTCAATGCATCTAGAAGTAAGTTGAGATCCCAAGGTGGTATCTGAGGAATATGCACTGGGTCCACCTTCTGACACGCTGAAATAAAGCGAGCTACCCATCTGTCCTCCGCAACATTGGAACTATATAAAGCTCCCAGAGCCGATATTTGAACTTTCAAGGTGTTTACTGATAGTCCTAACTCACACCACCTCTGCAGGAATTCTAAGATAGCAGGGATGGGTACCTCTTTAGAAAGGGCCGCTTTAACATATATTCTGGTGGTGGCCTCTTTCCAACTGCGCAGCAGGTTATCGATTAAATTTTCCGAGAATCCCCTTAGTTTCAGTAACTGCCTCTCAAATTCCAAGCTGTCAGTCGTAAGCCCTTCACTTGAGGATGATAGAAGGGCCCTTGAGAGGAGCAGGTCCCGATCCCCAGGGAGGATCCACTGGACAGAGATTGACATGGCTCTGAGCCAAGAAAACCAAGGCCTCTTGGGTCAAAACAGGGCTATCAGAATCACGTTCGCTCCTTCCTCACTTATCTTTCTGATGACTACTGGCAAAATTATCATCGGGGGAATGCATATGCCCGATGAAAGGCCCATGGGGATTGGAGGAAGTCCAGTATATCCGGATTGTCTGCTGTGCATAGTGAAGCGAACCTTTCGACTTGTCTGTTGCTTCTTGTAACAAAAAGGTCTATTTCTGGCATGCCCCACATGTCTGTTATCATCCAGAATATGCGACGGCTGAGCACCCATTCCCCTTGATGCCTGGTATGGTGGCTGAGGAAGTCTGCCAGTGAGTTCTTTACTCCAATGACATGCAGAACCGATAAGGACAGGAGATGTTTTTCGGCCATTCTTAGGATCCTGTCCGCAGTAGACATGAGAGCTCCTGATCTTGTTCCTCCTTGATGATTTAAATATGCTACCGATGTGATGTTGTCTGATAGCACCCTTGTATGAGTCCCTCGTAGCTGTGGAAGAAATTTACGTATGGCGTGATAAATAGCTTTTAACTCCCTCAAATTTGATGAGTCACCTGCTTTACTCATGGACCACTGTCCCTGAACAATGTATTTCCCTAAATGCGCTCCCCACCCGACAGGACTGGCATCTGTAAAAATCATTCTGGAGGGTTTTACTACCCACGGAATCTCCCCAAGAGGTGGTCTGGTTTTAGCCACCATGTCAGAGATTCAACTACCTCAGCTGATAAGGATATTACTGCCTCCAGCTGTCCCTGTAGTCTTTCCTCCTCCTGTAGGATGGCCCTCTGTAACTGTCTAGTATGGAACTGGGCCCATTGTACAGCAGAAATACATGATGTAAGGGAGCCAAGAAGAGACATAGCCTCCCTCAGGGACATTTTTAGGGTTGTTGACTGCTGAACATACTTTACCTATTGTTGATCTTTTTACTTCCGGAAGAAGGCATCTCTGACTTAGAGTCCAGATGAAGGCCCAGGAACGTTTGGCAGGTTATTGGGAGCAAACTGGATTTTTTCCAATTGATCAGCCAGCCCAAAGCCTGTAAGGATGAAATTACATCAACTAGATGCTGCTCACATCGTAAGGCAGAGTTTCCTACCACCAGAAGGTCATCCAGGTATGGGACTATAAGAGTGTCCTTTAACCTTAAGTGCGACATCACCTCTAGTATTAATTTGGTGAAGACCCGGGAGCCATGGACAACCCGTAGGTCATTGCTGCGAATTGAAGATGACAGACTTGACCTTCCAATACGACCGCCACCCGGAGGTATTGTTGATGCAAAACATGTATCGGTAGATGGTAATATGCATCTTTGAGATCCAGGACTGCCATAAAGCACCTGGGAAATAAAGGTTTTATGGCTGCTCAGATGGACTCCATATTGAAGGTTCGGAATTTTAGAAAGGTATTTATCTTCTTCAAATTTATTATGGTCCTATAAGAGCCATCTGGCTTAGAGACTAGAAATAAGGGGGAGTAGAATCCCTTCCCTCTTTGGTCTGCCGGAACCTCTACTAGAAGCCGTTTGGATAACAGACTTCTAATTTCTGACTCCAAAGCCTCTTGTTGAGATTGAGACTTTAGAGAAGTCAATAGGAAGGTGTCCGGAGGGACCCGGGCAAATTCTAATCTTAAGCCAGATGTGACAAGGCTAATGGCCCAGGAGTTAGACATTATCTCCCTCCATTGTTGGGAGAATAATAATCTGCCTCCCACCGGCAGGTCCGAGTTAACGTGGCTTATCTCCAATCTTGAAAGGAAATCTGCCGAACAGGGCTCCTTTTGGTTTAATTTCCTTGTTGGCCCAGCGGTCCTGGTTTCTATAGGCCTTCCTTCTGCCGAATGACGGTTTTCGGAAGGCTCTTCTATAGGATGGAATATATATATTAGGGAACCCCTTCATTCTTTCACCTGCCTTGGTGAGAATTTCAACCAGTACGCTAAACAGGTACTCACCCTGGCATGGTATGGCGCAGAGCTTAGATTTCGTCTGCGCGTCACCTCTCCAGCCTTTTAACCATAGGGCCCGACGGGCTGCATTGGTTAACCCTGCCGATTTGGCCGCTAAGCGTAGGGAATCGGCTGAGGTGTCTGCCAGGAAGGTTGCTGCGCTTCTGATTAGAGGGATGGAGGAACATAATTTATCTCTGGATAGACCGCCTTTTCTTCCAAGTCATTTAACCATACTAACATGGATCTCGAGGTACAAGTGGCCGATATAGATGGCATAAAGGCTCCTGTACATGATTCCCAGGACCTTTTTAGAAGTGTATCCGCCTTACGGTCTAGGGGGTCAGATAGCATTCCACTGGTAAAGAGGAACGCCGCGAGGTGGAGGCTTCGGCTGCATTTACCTTAGGAGCTTTCGCTCAAGAAGCTAGATCTTAATCATCAAAGGGATATCTCCTTTTAGATGTTGAGGGAAGGTCTCTCTGCCCCTGCTTCTCCCATTCTTTTCTTTTATTGCTGGTATTACTGGGAATGCACGTCTCTTCTTCTGAGAGAGACCTGCAAACATAATATCCTGAGGGGTTTTAGGGTCTTTGGTATCCGTGAACCCCATAGTTTTCCGAACCGATCTGACAAGGTTATTAATGCTATCAGTTGGAAAACAAGTATGCTGCTCCTCCTCTGAAGAAAATAACTCTCGGGAGGAATCTGAGCCCAGTTCACCAATGTCCGAAGATAATCCGGTCCCAGCGGAGTCATATTCCTTGTTGGGCCACTGTTCTCCGATACTACCAGAACCCCCTAGGGCCTGTAGCTCTTCCCTGATCAGAAGTCTAAAATCCTCGGTTGTTACTGAGGACTCCTCCTGCAGGGTATGCCCGATGCAAATCTGACACAACCTTTTGGGGTAGCTGTCTGGAAGGGGCTGGGAACACAGGGAGCATTCTTTTAGCCTGAGGGTATACAGAAAGACGGGCTGTCAGCTTAATAGATGTGATTGGTAACACTCACCCAGTAAAGCTTGTCAACATGGTACTTGTTGCGGAGGCGAAGGCACAGGTTGAGACGTAGAGTGACCCGATTTTTTGTCTCTTCCACTCTTGTTCGTTAAACCGCTCTGCTGCTGTGCGCTGACACCACCACTTCATCCAGTGGGTGCACAGCGAGATTGTTTGGGGACGACATTGCTGCACACCGGTAGGGCTCTAGCCGGTGTTTTTATGCAGCTTTTCCAGCTTAATGCCGGAAATGTTAATTGCCAGAAAAAAATTTTTTTTTCCTCTGTCTTCTCTCGGAAGTGTAACCCTCACTTCCGCGCCTAACCCTGCTCCGTGCGCCTGCGCAGCCTAGCCAGTCTGTACATGCACGCAGTCTCTTCGCCCCCTTGGTACTCCCGGAAGTTGAGCCAAAACTTCAGGGGGAGAGCGCTCTTTTGGGAGTCAGCGCATGCGCGCGCACGCACGCCGGCCTGTATTCCCCCGGCGGCGCGCCCCTGGAGACACTCAACTTACCGCCGATGTCAGCTGCTGCAATGCCTGCACCCATTCTCCTCCTCAGTCCCGGACAAGTACCGGCCCATCCTGCCGTACTGCTCTCTCCTCGTGAGCCAGGGTGGCCCTCCCTGGATCCTGGCCTCACGGTGTCCTCCAGCTGAGGGGGGAGCTGAACTCAGGAATCCCCCGACGCTGTTTCCGGCACTGGAGCCCCTGCCGTTCACGCAGAAGCCACACAGGCGGCATCACAGTCCAGGTATCCGCTTGCGATCTTCTCTCCACAGGTTCTCTTAGGAACAGGAAACCAACTGCGGGAGCGAGGGTGACCGCCCCTTTTATCTCTCCGTAGGTTTCCTGTTTCTATGGACGGATCCCTTCTTTCAGTGGGTGCTGTCGTGGCGAAGAGAAATTGGCAAGTAGTGTAAATGGAACTGTTGTGCCTTTAGAGAAAGATGTGCAGGTGATTGTTGTGCTTAGAAGATTGAAAGAAGAAGACATTTCTGAAATACCGGACGTGACTAACAAAATGGACTTGCATAAATCACAAAAAGTATATGACATAGTGTTGACTATGGCGGGAAATGGCGTTGGAGAAGAAGAAGATGACATGGACCTCACCCTTCGTGGGCGTTACAGTGTAGCCTGGTGCCAAATTCTACCTGTCAATATCCCCCGGTCCAACCCTGGTGGGTGCGGATGAAGAAAAGTAGACGACGCCCTCCCTTACAGAGTCACAGCAAATGGGTGGACCTGTCGGAGGCAGACTCACTTGGAAATGGGTGGGGTCTCAAAGGAAAAAACGGGTGCACCCGGGCAGCACCATCATGTGATCTGGGACCGACCGCGATGGAACACTCTTGCACCCATAACTGCCAGAGCGTAGGCCATGTAGAATGGAGGTGGCGGCAGGAGGCCGAGAGAACCCGGCCCGGCAGACCATGGGAGGATGTCGAAGAGGTCTCCCCTTACCAACTCGTGGAGAGGCCTCTGGCGCAGGAGTGGCGGTCGTTGGAGTCAATGCAGCGTCCGGAGCCAGAGCAGCGCATGGGACCATAGGAGCTGAAACAGCGGGCAGAGTCCAAGATAGGGACCGGGAGAAGGAACCTCAACATCCGGAAGTTGAGTTGTTAGTTCAACGGGAGTCGGAAAGGGCGGCCGCCCTGGAGGAACCACTGCCAGCTGCTGAGGATGGGCCGGAACTATATCTCCCAGCCGCGGAGTACACAGTTGCATTCGCGGAGGGATCGAGAGTTCCTGGGCTTGATACTGCTCCTAGACGGGTGAGTGCACCTCAGCCCCTGATCCCGGAGGTAGGGTCCTTTCATCGGGTCAAAGTCTCGGAAGCGGTCGTCCGACCCCGCGTTCAGGATGGGGGTCCACCGCTCCTGTTCCCCCAGAGGCTCAAACTGGCTCTCATACCGCCATGGCCATGGGCATCTCTCAGTTGCACCGATCTGCGGGGCATCCATTTCCCAGACCTGGACAAGCGGCCTTGGATAGGAGTTATCAAACAAAAAAAAAACAACAAGCAGCAGGAGATATGGGCCGAGCTACGCCAACGTGGAGAAGGCTCTCTGGCCAGTCGTCGCACCCGTGGGCGGCTGGTCTACACTGATTTTGAACTCGGATATGGATTTATCCGTAAAGACGTTACGGACGCAAAAGTTTACGTTAATGTTGCGTCCATAAAGTTTGGAAAGTTGTTGCGGCAGGGTGACCGCGTCACTTTCTTCAAGGAGGACTGCTCGCGGGGCTATTTTGCTATCGCAGTCACCCTGGAGGAGATGGATGCTCTGGGACGTAGTACGGGCCCGGAGAAGGCTCAGTCTTCAACTGACTCGTAGATCACTGTTCTAGGACCCCTGCGGCTGCGGGATCATCTATAGCACGGAATTGGGCATGAGACTCGGTTCCATTTAAGTTCGTAGTTGTGCTCGTTGCACTTTACAGATAAAGTGGGACTGTTGAGCGTCCCTATGGGCGATGGAGCCCTGGAGCACTCCCACACAGCGGGTGTAATGTGGCCTGGACTGCACTTTATTGTTTACCATTTTTCTTTTTGCTATTTTTGCTGCGCTCTCTGCTGGAAAGCGTAAAACTGCTGGTGACAGTGAACTGAGGTCCCTGTATGGAGAGGAGGCCGGTCTCAGCGGAGAGGGACCATACTCTCTTCAAGGTAAGGGGGAGCACATCCCAAGGACTACGTACCCTGTCAAATGGGTCACCTTGTAGTAAAGTTGAAAGAACTCTTCCTGGAGGGCTGTTAACCAAGATCCAGGTTGTACTGCACGAACTGTGTGCGGCGTTTTATGGACTCGGTTTGTTTAGAGCACATTTTAGTAGTCTATGACTAACTTATTTTTACCTCCCTGTGAAGAGTATACTCTGTATGTAAATAAAGTTGTTGCAGTAATTGATTGGGGACGACCAATTCTAGGGAAGGGGAATGTAAGGGGATTGAATAAATGTCTATTATTATAAAATGGCACTGCTACACTGCATTACTATTGTTCTGCACTGGTATTGCTACACTTAAATGTGTATTACCATGTTGTAAACTGTATATTTTTATTCTTGTAGACAAGTGTATTATAACATGTTCTAAATCACTGTAAAGTATATCTATATTTAGACTTAGAGCAAGCATAGTGGTTAGTTACGGCCACTAGATGGGGCATTATAGAATATTATATGAGTAATTAGAGCATAGGATAAGAAATAGTTAAACATAGGAGGGGCTGCTGTAACGTTTCTGTAGAGTAGTTAGTCAGGGCTCAGTGCCCGAGACGTCCAGACTAGTGATGAGCCACCCCCGTAGTGTTCGAGTTCGGTTCGCCGAACAGCCGTGTGTTCGACGAACTGTTCGTCGAGCACCGTTAAAACCAATGGCAGGCAAACCAAAACACATAGAAACACAAAGAAAACACATAGAAAATACTTTAAAGGTGTCCAAAAGCTGACAAATTGCTCACAAGACACAACTAACACATGGAAAAGTGACAACTACATATAGTCATGCAAAAAGAAAAGAGGTGGAGGAGTAAAAGGAGGGGGAGACAGATATAGGCATGTCATGCCCTTCTAAAACAAAAAAAAGTGCCAAGCCGACACGGCCAGACCGTTCCTGCCTGTGCGACCTGCGTGTCGCCGGGTTTGTGCCAGACCTGCGGTGGACCCTGACGGCCAGCCCCCCTCTCACAATACTGGTGCCTGTCCACTGGTGGGTCGAGCGAGCCCCCCTGCGGTGGAGGCAGGTCTAATCTTTTTTTATTTAAATTGTCTCTCTAATTTGAATGAGTACGCTTTAAATCCTTTTACAAGGATCTATTGGAGGGCACGTTTCATGCCAGCAGCCGCGGTAATGCCAGCTCCAGTAGAGTCCAGTAAAGCTGCTGCAGTTAAAAATCTTTTATAAGGATCGAGCTTGGCGGTCCACCGCAAGGCGTCCTACCGCCACTCACAGCCCTTGTGCCTTGGGTGCCTCCCCGATGCTCTTCACTGAGTGTCCCGGGGGCCTGAAGCATTTCCTTTGAAAAAAATTAAGTGTCCAAACAGGTGGTGTAGCTTGCTTAACAGCTGGGTTAATCCGCTGACTAGCAGACACTGCTACTAGGCCCAAAATTATTGTAGATTTTTCGGAAAAACTGAACTCTTCGAAATCTAGTTGCCCCCAGCAACACAACCCTCAAGTCCTTATCTTCATCTGCAACCCGGATAAATTCTAATCCGGGTTGTTTTGCATGTAGGACCTCTAAGTGTTTATGTTGCGTCTCTATTATGAATGGGGTGCAAGAATTTCAATCTCGTACCACAGGCACCAGTTTTAAAATAAACTGTCATGTCAATTGCCAATCGTGCTACATTATTTATTTAATGGAGTGTGGTTGTGGGTTGCAGTACATCGCTCGGACGATACAGACGATTCATGCAAGGCTCAACAAGCACCGTCAAAATATCCGAAATGGGTTCATGCTACACAGTCTCTCAAAACATTTCTCCCTAGTGCCCCAAAAGAATTTGAATTTGTAAAAAAACTCACTGTTATTGACCAGATACCACATGATATGCCTGATCGATATAATAATCTAATAAGAAGGGAGAGTTTCTGGATTTTTAAACTTGGTACACAGGGCCTCACTATTGAAAAAGTCACGTAATATATGCATTTTGAGATTTATTTATTTTCATTTATTTTTCCTTGTGTACATTGTTTTTATGTCGTTTTTAGGTTGGTTTTATTCAATTAATCTGTTTTTTTTTTTTTTTGCAGTCATATTTGCATTTTTAATCATGTGGGTGTTCTGATTAATTGCCTTTTAATTTTCATTTGCTGCTCCACCTTTATATAGCTTTCCTACTCCATTTTATGTATAATTGCCACCTGAGGAAGACGGAGCTATTCCTATGAAACGCGTTGTGGATATCAATAAATTAAGACTTTTTAATATCAGCTGAATTGTGTCCCTCGCGCTCCTTATGACCGGATTGCTTTATCATCACTTATGTTTGATCCTCTCTTGAGGTACCGCCGGAGCTGCAGCGGACAGCCTTAATCTCATCTGCCTTTAATCGCCAGCCTGGCGCTCCTTTGAAACAGTCTATCTGAATTTGGTTGCAAAATAATTCTCTGGGCTAGATGCAGTTAAAAATTTGTAATTATATCTACAGCCGGTGGCTACTCCGCTGACTAGCAGACACTGCTACTAGGCCAAAAATTATTGTCTGGGTTAGATGCAGTTAAAAATTTGTAATTATATCTACAGTCGGTGGCTACTCCGCTGACTAGCAGACACTGCTATTAGGCCCAAAATTATTGTCTGGGTTAGATGCAGTTAAAAATTTGTAATTATATCTACAGCCGGTGGCTACTCCGCTGACTAGCAGACACTGCTACTAGGCCCAAAATTATTGTCTAGGTTAGATGCAGTTAAAAATTTGTAATTATATCTACAGCCGGTGGCTACTCCGCTGACTAGCAGACACTGCTACTAGGCCCAAAATTATTGTCTGGGTTAGATGCAGTTAAAAATTTGTAATTATATCTACAGCCGGTGGCTACTCTGCTGACTAGCAGACTCTGCTACTAGGCCCAAAATTATTGTCTGGGTTAGATGCAGTTAAAAATTTGTAATTAGATCTACAGCCGGTGGCTACTCCTCTGACTAGCAGACAGTCAAGCTTTGGAGCAGACCTCTGATTCCCAGGCTATAGTATGAATAAACAGCTCTAGTCTTCACACTCAACAATCTGTGTTACCCCAAGCCATAGTGTATGTAGTTTCTTACGGTTAAAAGGTGGGTGGGGAAAGACCAAACCCACCTGTAATTGACGATGCCAACGTCACGTAAAACACAGCAAGGGGACTCCAAAAAGAGTCTCCATTTTTTCCAAAAATTTGGGGCACAGACACTACTTAAGTTGCATCAATTGCCCCAGAGTTGCTTAAAACGATTGGTGAGGTGATTTGAACAAATCCTCAAGCTTTTACTCTCCTCAGGATGACACAGAGGTAGAAAAGTCCTTGCGGATCCATGATTTGTTCATCTTTATGAACGTGAGTCTGTCTACATTCTCAGCGGACAGCCGCATGCGCTTATCTGTCAGACTCAGCACACCACCAGCAGCGCTGAAGACACGTTCAGAGAGAACAAAAATTATTATTAATTTGAAAGCTGGTGGAGCTTAGTATAGATGGCCTAATACAATGAGTACCACACACTGCTACAGGCCCAAAATTATTCTACAGGCAAGATGCAGCTAAAAGTTATTATTAATTTGAAAGCTGGTGGAGCTTAGTATAGATGGCCTAATACAATGAGTACCACACACTGCTACAGGCCCACAATTATTCTACAGGCAAGATGCAGCTAAAAATTATTATTAATTTGAAAGCTGGTGGAGCTTAGTATAGATGGCCTAACACAATGAGTACCACACACTGCTACAGGCCCAAAATTATTCTACAGGCAAGATGCAGCTAAAAATTATTATTAATTTGAAAGCTGGTGGAGCTTAGTATAGATTGCCTATTAGAATGAGTAACACACACTGCTACAGGCCCAAAATTATTTTCCGGCCTAGATGCAGCTACAAATTATTATCAATTTTAAAGCTTAAAACGTTTGAGGTGATTTTACCAAATCCTCAAGCTTTTACTCTCCCCAGGATGACACAGGGGTAGAAAAGTCCTTGCGGATCCATGATTTGTTCATCTTTATGAATGTGAGTCTGTCTACATTCTCAGTGCGCTTATCTGTCAGCACACCACCAGCAGCGCTGAACATACGTTCAGAGAGAACGCTGGCTGCGGGGCATGACAAGATCTCCAAGGCGTGAGTGGCGAGCGCCAGCCATTTATCCAGATTGGAAGCCCAAAAAGAGCAAGGGTCCAGTGACACATTCATGGCTTCGATGTTCAGTTGGAGATACTCCTGTACCATCGTCTCTAGGCGTTGACTATGTGTCTGAATTCTTGTCTCCTGTGGCCTTGCAAAGGATGGGCTAAAAAACTGGTGAAAGGATTCAGCAAAATTGCTGTGAACACCAGCAGATACTGTGTTTCTGTTACGGTTTGAGTGCTGAACACTTGACAGTCCCACGGTTGGCAAGTTAGAACTGTGAGATTCACTACGTGCACCACTGGTGTTTTTGTGGAAAAGCACATGTAAGATTCTGCAACAGTCTCTGCTGATACTCCTGCATGCGTGAATCCCTTTCTATAGCAGGAATTATTTCGGCAAATTTACTTTTGTACCGGGGATCTAACAGTGTGGCTACCCAGTAGTCAGGATTATTTCGAATTCTGACAATTCGAGGCTCATGTTACAGGTAGTGCAGCAAGAAGGCACTCTTGTGTCTTGCGCATCCAGGAGCACCAAGTCCCTGTTGTGTTGGTGGCGAGGTACGAATCATGCTTCCTTCCTCTGCCCTCTCCCCCCAACCTCGCACAACAGAAATGTGATCAAGGTCTCCCTCATCTGATGAGTCTTCCATGCTCATCGCCAGTTCGTCCTCCACTTCTTCCTGAGCTCCTGCATCTTCCTCACTAGTTTGGCTGCTACCATGCGCCCTGGTTTATCCCTCTCCCCCACCCTCCCATGCCAGCCGCCTTGGTGCTGCCGACCGTCTGGACCTTGCAGATGTTAGCCCTTCCGCATACAACTCCTCCTCCTCTACTTCCACCACCTGACTCCGAATTCTGTTTAACATCTGCTCCAGCATGTAAATCACCGGAATAGTCATGCTGATAATGGCATCGTCAGCACTAAACATCTTCGTGGCCATTTCAAAACTGTGCAGAAGGGTGCATAGGTCCCTGATCTGAGACCACTCCTCCAGCATGATTTGCCCCACATCTGGATCTTGTTCGCCCAGGCTATTATTCAGAACGTATTGCACCAGGGCTTGTCTGTGCTGCCACAGTCGCTGCAACATGTGCAGAGTTGAATTCCACCGTGTTGGCACATCGCATTTTAGCCGGTGAAGTGGCAGGCCCAACAACTTCTGTAGAGATGTAAGTTGCTGAGCTGCGAGATGCGAACGGCAGAGTGAGCACAAAGCGACCGTGCCCACTGCAGAAGGCCATGTAGTCCTGGATAGTGGGCTAAAAATTGCTGGACAACCAGGTTCAACACGTGAGCCATACAAGGCACGTGTGTGACATTGCCCCTATGAAGGGCCGCACCCAGTTTTGCGGCATTGTCGCACACGGCCTTCCCTGGTTGAAGGTCCAGTGGAGACAACCATTCATGAAACTGGTTCTCCAGAGCGGACCACAACTCCTCAGCTGTGTGACTCACATTTCCCAGACATTTCAACGTAAAAAACGCCTGATTAAGTTGAGCCCTTCTGCCAGCATAGCAAGGAGGTGTGCTGCAGGATCCCTTCTGCGCAGTTAGAAAGCCCGTGGCATGACCAGACAGCAGGTGGAGGACCGAGAGGAGGTTGAGGAGGCAGAACAGTGGAGGAACTTCGAGAAAAAGAGGATTGACGCAAAACTCGTGGGGACGGCAAGGATTGGACAGCAGCCCCTTGTCCTGCTGTCACTATAGTTACCCAGTGCCCAGTCAGCGACATGTAACACCCCTGTCCATGCCTACTCGTCCAAGTGTCTGTGGTGAAATGCACCCTGTCACACACTGAGTTTCTCAAAGAAGCGGTGATGTCTGCGACATGCTGGTGGAGCGCAGGCACACCTTTCTTTGAGAAGTAGTGCCGACTGGGCATTTGGTACTGGGCCATTGCGACGAACATAAGGTCTCGAAAATCCTCTGTGTCCACAAGGCGGAAAGGCAGCATTTCTGTAGCCAAGAGCTTGCAGATGGTGAAATTCAACCTCTTAGCTTTCTCATGGCTAGGAGGAAATGGTCTTTTACTTGTCCACATCTGAGGGATCGAGGGCTGGCTGTTGTGCATAGACGGGGTTGAGTAGGGTATCCCCGGACAACTGACGGTCTGTGAGGAAGATTCAGGCGCAAAAGTTAGGTTGCCTTGATCCAAAGGTGGTGCTCTCGGTGTCGGAGAGCGCTCAACACCAGCTGGTGTTTCCACTTTCAAATGAACTGATGACCTGCCAATCTGACTGGCTGTTGCTGGTAAAGAGGTGCCAGGTCTGAGTCTCAAAACAGGTCTGACTGCTGTCCCCCCAGTGACAGCGGATGCACAAGATGGGGCAGACGGTGGTTGGGCCGGCCCGCTAGGCCGCATTGTAGCACAGTGAGCTTGCCACTGCAACTTATGCTTCATATCCAAGTGACGGTTCATGCATGAAGTACTCAAACTATGGATTTTTTGGCCTCTACTTAGCTTTTGGTCACAAATGTTACAGATAACACGAGTTGGGTCATCCTTATCAATGTTAAAAAATGCCCAGGCTATGCAAGGCTTAGAACCCATGCAACCTGAAGAGCCACCTTGACTTGTGGTCAGAGGCAGAGTTGTGGTTGAGGATGCAGTTGGTGACGTGCTTCCAGTACTACGTCTCTGTCCAAGAAGGCGCACCCTGACCTCGTCGTCACTCTAATCCTCCTCCACCTCCTCTGCTGAACTCATCGACTGTCTGACTGTGGGTTGACAGTAAGTGGGATCTACAACCTCGTCATCATCACACTGTGTGTTCTCACCCCCGTCGTCCTCAGAGCCAACCTCTTCCTGCCCTGACACAAAACTCAAGTTGTCGCTCACATCTGGTATTTGAGTCTCATCATCGTCTTCCTCATTGTCTCCACCAACAGGAGTTACAGTTTGGGAACGAGGGTCTACATTATGCTCAGAATCTTCTTCATCTGGTCCTGTATCCGACTCAAACATTCTGGGCATCAGTGCAGATCATTTCCTCGTCTGGATTCACAGAAGCTGTGGAGACGACCTCTGATTCCCAGGCTATAGTATGAGTAAACAGCTTTGCAGACTCAACCATCTCAGACGGGCAGTTGGAGACTTGGGAGCTGTGAGGAAGCAAGTGCGATTGGGGTGACACCTCTGAGAACTGGAGTTTTTGTGTTGTTGAAGTTGAGGTGGAGAGCCGACTTAAAGGAGCACTTGATATCTGTTCAAGCACCTTTTTTTTTGTGCCTCATCTGGAATTTGTAGCGATGGGCGTGCTCGTAAGAAAGGGATCGTACCACATTGGCCACTAAAAGAAGTAGACATCTTAGTTTGGCTGGAAGATGGTCTTCTGCAGATGTTACTGTTGCTTTAACACCTACCCCACGGACACAACATTTTTTTCCCTTCACAACACGCCTATTCCCCTTTCCACCAGCAGCAGGCCTTTTGCCACTTATTTTGGTGGTTACCTAATTGACAACTGTGGAGTTGTTTGCACAAAAAACGATGGCTGCAAAAAATTCTTAGTATTTGAACGCTGCTGGAGCTTTGTATAGATGGCCTAATACAATGAGTACCACAGACTGCTACTATGCCCAAAATTATATTACAGGCAAGATGCAGATAGAAATTCTTTTTTTTTTAAAACTCTGGTGGAGCTTTGTATAGATGTCCAAATACAATGAGTACCACAGACTGCAACTATGCCCAAAATTATATTACAGGCAAGATGCAGCAAAAAATTATGAGTATTTCAACGCTGGTGGAGCTTTGTATAGATGGCCTAATACAATGAGTACCACAGACTGCTACTATGCCCAAAATTATTGAACAGGCAAGATGCAGATAAAAATTTATTTTTTTTAAACTGTGATTTGAAAGCTGGTGTAACTGACAAAAAGTGATAGCAACTGCTGTAACCTAGCCCTGAAAAGGGCTGCAATTACAAATAGTCAATGTCCCAAGTTGACCTATCTGTCTATTTAAGAGTGAGCACAGACCTGCCTGCAAAAACTGCTAGGAACTGATGTAACGTAGCCCTCAAAAGGGCTGCAATTATGAACTAGTCCCTACTCCCTAAACCTTCCTCTCTATTTCTCAGCTATTTCGCTTGCAAGTCGCAGTTGCACAATGCACACACAATATAGCGCTAACAGCAGCAGTGCCGTCTAACACTGAGCTGCAGCAGTGAGAAAATGGTGGCGAGGGGGGAAATGGCTGGGTTTTATAGGGCAAGGACATGTGACATACACAGCCAATGACACATGCCCTTGCTTATGTGAAAAAAAGCACCTCGCTCCGTGTGAGTGCTGCTGATAGGCTGACAGGCTGCACCGCCCACTGGAAATGCGGGAAAGAGAAAAAAAAATGGAGATCCATGCCATGCCCTTCCCCCACTGGACACTCAAAATGTGTATTAACAGTGATTCTCAGCATAACTGCGAAAAAATCCAGTGACTATTTAGGTGCACGAACAGTTATCGAAAAGCCAAATTTTTTCCAAATCGTTCAGGTTCGTCGAACGGCTCGAACACCGCCCAAAACAGCTCGAATTTGAGATTGGCGAACAGTTCGCTTCGAACACCGCTCATCTCTAGTCCAGACGGAACATAAGCCCTGGACACCGCAGCAGCCAAGTAACCTTTACAAGAAGAATTGCAGCCATTCAGAGTCCATTAGGGACAGAAGTACAGTGTGCAGCACCACATTTTCAGCAGCTTGGAGTGGAAACAAGGAAACGGTCCAGAAAGTACAGGGCGCAGATTATTCAAGATGTGGCAGATCATTACATGGGTAGACACACTCAGGTCCGGGGCGAAATGGAAGAGGGAGTCCCCAGAAGTAGTGAGACTGGACAAGGAGAACGCTGAGATACTGCCTAAGTCACTATTACCGTGTAATGTACTGGAGGATGTAGAAGGAAGCCCAGGAAAAGTGCAGGATGTGAACTGTGTGGTACCTGATGCTGTCCCTGTATCTGACAAGAATGTGCTGCAAAGTGTGCCTAGTAAAGTTCTTTGTTTTGCAGTGGAACCAGACTGTGTCTCAGTTATTACGGAACCAGCTACCGAAGGTCCCCAGTGCCACGGAGGAGTCCCTGATGGCGCAGTAAAAGAAGACACAGTTACGCTGCTGAGGAGACACTGTTTTCATGTAAGAGGAGGCCAGGGCCCTGATGTAACTGAGGGCTCGGCCACAACTACACCCCTGGTCGAATCTTACAATTACTCACCTGGGTAGTCATATGTAGGAATCTCCTCTTTACACCGCTCATCACTGCTTACATATGTGTCTGTAGTATTAATATGGGTCATATCTTCACCCTGAAACAAATATTGTAGAAATCACAGACAGATGGATAAGTCACATCTATGATCAGCTCTAATCCTGCCATCTCCACTGTTCTCATTACACAAGTATAAAACATACAATACTGGTGGATAAAACAAGACTGAGCACAAGACCTTCACAGCCGTCTACACATCATAGGGGAGATCTCATGACACCTGCTCTCCATCTACCTGATGATCCTGAGGAACATTGGGATCTTCTTGCTTACAGACCTGTGGAAGAAGTGGACGGGGATTTCTCTCTGGCGTTGTCCTCTTACTGGATAGAACTGGAGGAAACACATACAGGGATTGAATTCATTCTTTACATACAGATAATTATAGTCCGTGCGTATTTAGTCCTGTTTATTACCTGGTGATGTGAGGGGCTGTGGAACCTCCATCATGACGTCCTTGTACAGATCTTTGTGTCCTTCTAAATACTCCCACTCCTCCATGGAGAAATAGACAGCGATTTCCTGACATCTTATAGGAACCTGACACATACAATGATACCGTCATCCCCAATCCCTTTATAGTGTTACTGTATAATGTCCCAGCATTCCCAGCACTGTCACCTCTCCAGTCAGCAGCTCAATCATCTTGTAGGCGAGTTCTAGGATCTTCTGGTCATTGATGTCCTCCTGTATCAGGGGGTGAGGTGGAGGCCCCGTAATTGGGCTCAGGGGTCTTACCCGTCCCTCAGACACAGGGTCCTGACAGCGCTCACTAGAGGTCTTCTTCACTACTATGTAATCCTGGTAATGGAGAGACACATTAATAAATCTCACTACAGACATTTCCAGAGTCCTCACATCTCCAGTTCTGTCCATCTGTTATTCCCATAGATAAGAATGATGTAATGTGACGTCATCAGAATCTCTCACCTCTCCAGTAAGCCGGAAGAGGATCTCTAGGGTGAGGTGTAACATCCTCTCCGCCATCTTGTCTCTGTCCATATATCTTTGATTGGTAAATCAGGAAAATTCTCTTATATAAAAGATCTTCACTGAGAGGATCCGATATTGTAGAGACCTGAATGAGAAGAAGATGAGCCGATGTAACATCATAAGAATCCTGTAATAATACAATTACTGGAGATAATAAGGGAAACATATGAGGAGATTTATTATTTTACAGTATTTAGTTTTCTTCTTTACATCTACTAATAAAACCTATATATTTAGGCCACAGACAACAAGCAGTTTCTTCCTCGGAGTCGGCAGCTGAATACGTTTCTCATAGACTCATCTTCCATAACGCTAATTCTCCTCTCATTTACAGACCCTGGAATCGGCATTAGTAATACTGCAGGAGATATTCATCACACGTGACAGGAGAAATAACTACTTCATGATGAGGACGACATCTTCATCTTCTACTACGGCTCTAGAGACATATTAGTCCAGAGTCGTCACTGACTCCATCACCACCGGCGTCTATATGAAGGTTTCCCGTCTTCCCCGCACTGTAACCTTCTATCACGTTAGATCTCAGCTCTGATTCACACACAGAAGTTTGAGGCTTTTATAAAAGCTTTTTGTAAGAACATCAAGACAGGAGATATTTGATGCCAAGGTCTCCATGTAGGCTTCCATATATTACATGAAAAACACCAAAAAAACAGGTGTGAAAATATTCCAAAAACAATTATAGTGAAGTGTTGAGGCACCAAATAGAAAGTTTTTACCCAGTGTATGGACACATTGACCCAATGTCACAACCTCCACTATAATAAATCTTCAGAGTGGTGCATAGACGTAAGACTGTTTATAATCAAGACAATGGAATGGAGAAAGTCAGCATTCACCCCTTTTAGAAGATATTTCAGTCCTTTTTAATTTTCATTTGATTCAGGACAATGACAAAAAGTGCAACAGTGCTAGCAGCGTGACGGCAGGTGCAGTGATTTACAAAGAAAAGACATGACTGACAACAAACGTTTCGGACTTAATTTGTGCTTCTACTGGTCCATATTCCACTGGTCTATGACCATGGACCAGTAGAAGGACGGAAGTATCTTCTAAAAGGGGCGAGTGCTGACTTTCTCCATTTTGCTTGTTCTGCCCATTTATGTGCACCTAAATAATATTCATAGTGTAATACCAGTTTCAACCCTTAGGGGTCATTAGTAACCCATTTATCCTGTTTCTGTACACATTAGTATTTTTCCTTTAAGAAATAATGTGTTCTGGTTAGAATGGCCCCTTTAGCTTTCCAGGGAGAATAAAGTATCAGAGATGTTTTCCTGGGCTTCTTGGAAATGATCCACCTGTGTTCTGGCTCTACTTCTTCACTACAATCATTCTTCCTACCCAGTGGTTCCCGGTGAGAGTCTAATGCATTTCTGTGTCTGTGTTAGGCCTGTTTCACACATCAGGTTTTTGCAATCAGGCGAGTTCCGGCATTTTTTCTGAAAACCGGATCCGTTTTTTCCCCATTGACTAACATTAGTGCGGGATCCGTTTTTTTCCCTGGATCCGGCGTCTGGTTTCAATCCAGCATCTGGAAAAAAGTCTACTGCAACGATTTTTGTCTCCGGCGCTTCCGTTTTTTTGTTACAATGAAAGTCTATGAGCGCCGCAATGCGCCGGATCCGGTTTTTGCCGGATCAGGTTTTTTTGTCTGCTTTTTGTTTTGTAGCCCAGCCCACAGCCAACCTACATAAAACAATGCCAGTGGGACCACCCTCAGCCATACCCATGCAGCCAGCGAAGAGAACAGGAGCCAGAACAGGAGCCAGCCGCCGAGGAGCCAACCGCAGGAGAGGAGGACAGGAGACCAGACCAGCACCACCACCAGCACGACCCCAAGAATTTTTGGCCATGATGCAGCCAGGACCAGATGTCAGACGGTAAATATCACAGACAAGCACTTTCAGCCAGGGCCATGCAATATCAATATATTCATGGCCCTTTTTTTCTCTTTATTCCACAGGACAAGCCGACCAACAGCAGCAGCTGAGTCAACAGGAGCAGCACCTACACCAGAACTCCAACAGATGCGGCTGCTGATGGAGAGCATGGGAGCAGAGGCCAGACGATATTGCATGGCCTTTTTTTCTCTTTATTCCACAGAACAAGCCGGCCGACAAGGCCGACAGCACCAGTACCACCACCACCAGCCCAAGAAGAGCTTGACAGTGAGCAGGAGACCACGGCAGCAGACGGTAAATATCACACACTACCCCTTCCAGCCAGGTCCATGCAATATCAATTGATATTGCATGGCCTTTCTTTCTCTTTATTCCACAGCAGAAGACGGCCCTCAACTCCAGCACAGCAGGACACGTCTGGGAGTGAGCAAGAGACCACTGCAGAAGACAGCTGACGGTAAATATCACACACTACCCCTTCCAGCCAGGTTCATGCAATATCAATTGATATTGCATGGCCTTTCTTTCTCTTTATTCCACAGCAGAAGACAGCCCTCAACGCCAGCAGCACACGTCTGGGAGTGACCAGGAGACCACAGCAAGAGACAGCTGACGGTAAATATCACACACTACCCCTTCCAGCCAGGTTCATGCAATATCAATTTATATTGCATGGACTTTCTTTCTCTTTATTCCACAGCAGAAGATGGCCCTCAACGTTAGCAGCACAGCAGGGCACGTCTGGGAGTGACCAGGAGACCACGGCAAGAGACAGCAGACGGTAAATATCACACACTACCCCTTCCAGCGAGGGCCATGCAATATCAATTGATATTGCATGGCCTTTTTTTCTCTTTATTCCACAGCAGAAGACGGCCCTCAAGTCAAACAGCACAGCAGGACACGTCTTCTTCTTCTGGGAGCCCTCCGACGCATCGTCAGCGTTTACAGTTTTTTTTTTTTTCACAATCGCATCTCTGTTATTTATATATTAATTACATTACTTTTTATTTATACCAGGACATTGCAGCTGAAGAGGAGCTTCCAGAAGAAGAACGAAGGGGTGGAGAGATACCCGGAGTGGGCTCGCAATTCGTAAGTTTCCTGCATGCATCGCTCAAACACAACATCACACTACACACAACACATAGAAAACTATTTAATACAGACATCACACTGCACCCAACACACATGCCTACATCCAAGCACATATATTTTTTTTTTATAGTCTTCCGGAACTGGTGCTCGGCAAAGATGTCCTTGCAGTGCCTCCCAGGGTCGTCGGCGTGAGCGACGCAGAGGTCACCATCATGTAAGTTTTTTTTTTTTTTTTACAATTTTTTTGTACAAACTTTTTTGTTTAATTTTTTTTTTACAATTTTTTTTTTCCTTGGTAATTTGGAGACTAATGTATATTTTTTCTCTTTTTCTTTAACAGGCTACACAGCGTGCTCCCGACACAAATGGTGAGGAGGGGGTTCTGAACATGGACCTCCTCATCGATCTGGTCAGAGAAAGGGAGCCACTGTGGAACATGGGGGACTGCCGCCATGCTGATGTCATAGTGACCCGTCGGCTCTGGGAGGAAATCTTTAATCAACTCGTGGACCACTGGGATCCTGAAAACATAACCCGTGGGGGCCGTGAGGACTGGAGCTTGGGAAACACTGATTTTGTATACTAACCAATTTTTGTTTTCTCGTTTCAGGGGAGAGAATTGTGAAGCGGTGGCGGTCTGTGAGGGATCGCTTCAAGAAGGAGTTCAACAAAGATGCGGGACCGAGTGGATCTGGAGGACGCAGGAGCAAGTACAAGTACGCTGAAGCCCTGTCGTTCCTCCGGGTAACAATGGTCACCAGAAGGTAAATATTACACACCCCATGTAAAAAAAATGCTTACATGTCTATTTTTTTTTTCAGCCAGGGCCATTCCACATCTGTATATTAATTGTAGTTTTTCTCTTTATTCCACAGAACGGTGGCCACACTTGGGTGCCAGCAGAGTTGGACCCTTCTGGACCCTTCACCAGCGCTGGAGCATCGTGGCCTAGTGCATTGCATGAGGCTACTGGTCAGGAGATAGATTTCCCCTTACCCCACCCTTCTGCCGCTGCCACCTCTAGTACACCTGTGGCTACTGGGCGGCTGCGGCAGAGGGGTCAGGAAAGGAGCTATGCGCCCGAATTCTTGCATCTTAATGCATCATTTCAGAACTGTCTTAACCCCTTAATGACCAAGCCATTTTGTAGGTTAAAGACCAGGCCAATTTTTACAATTCTGACCACTGTCTCTTTATGAGGTTATAACTCTGGAACGCTTCTACGGATCTTGGCGATTCTGAGATTGTTTTCTCGTGACATATTGTACTTCATGATAGTGGTAAAATTTCTTCAATATAACTTGTGTTTTTTTATGAAAAAAATGGAAATATGGCAAAGATTTTGAAAATTTTGCAATTTTCAAACTTTTAATTTTTATGCCATTAAATCAGAGAGATATGTCACAAAAATTAGTTAATAAATAACATTTCCCACATGTTGTAATTTATGTAGTACAGTTCATATAGCGTCTTGTGCTTGGGTGCGATGAAAACACAGGAGTCACAGGTTTGATATAGAAAAGTCCTGTATTACTTCATACAAGTTGGCAGAAATAGTCACACAGTTTGCAGACACAGAAACAGGAGACACAGCAGGCCAGAGTAATCCAAGCTCAGCAATCACTCTCCAATACAGATTCAGGATCTTCTTCTCTGTTACCGTAAGTCCATGCAAACGTGGGTCTTTCAAAGAGCAGGGTTCAGAGTCCACAAGTGCTTCAGAGTTCCTCAGTAGGAATAGCTGGAGTACAAGGTCCAAGGCTTACAGGAGTCAAGTCACAGGTTCACTGCAGGCTAGATTCTGAAGCACTGATTGCTCAGCTGTGGCTGCTTAAGAAGCAAAGGAGAGAATCAGGGCGGGAACATGCAAGCTGGAAACTCCATTTTGACTGAGGGCAAGATAGCTGCAGCAAGACAGAAAGTAAAATGGCTGACGAACAAACTGAGTTTCAGGAATATATACATAGAACCTTACATTACTCCCCCCTTAAGGACAACCTCCGGATGACCTCAGACCAGGCTTGTGTGGGTACCTCTGATGAAACTGACGGAGCAAGCGAGGAGCATTAACGTTATTGACCGGTTCCCATGAGTTGTCCTCCACTGGGTAGCCCTGCCATTTAATCAGATATTGTAACTGATTTCTATACAACCTGGAATCTAAAATCCTTTCCACCACAAATTCTTCCTGACCATCGACTAGCACTGGGTCAGGGCAAGGAGAGGAACGTCCAGGAAACGTATTGGGTGTCGCAGCCTTTAGTAGGGATACATGAAAGACAGGGTGGATTCTCATAGTTCTGGGCAGTTGAAGACGACAAGCAACGGCACTTATAATTTTACTGATTTTATAGGGTCCAATGTACTTATGTCCCAACTTAGACGATGGAATCCTTAACTTAAGATTTCTGGTTGACAGCCAGACCAAGTCTCCTACCTTGAAAGCTGGTGCAGGTTTACGAAATATATCTGCTGCTTTCTTGTACCTTTCTTGAGCCGATTCCAGATTTTCCTTTAGAAGATCCATATTCTTCTGTAAAGACGTGATTCTTTCAGCCACTGCTGGTAAAGGCGTTTCTATGGGAAATCGTGGTAGAATGTTAGGATGATAACCTAGATTAGAGTAAAAAGGAGACTGTTTAGTGGAGGCACTCTGAGAGTTGTTATACGAGAACTCAGCTAATGGAAGTAGATCCACCCAATCATCCTGTAGGTGGCAGATAAAGCAGCGGAGATACTGCTCCAGGGTTTGATTGGTTCGTTCGGTCTGTCCATTAGTCTGGGGATGAAAAGCAGAAGAAAGGTTTACTTTAATGTCCAATGCTGCACAGAAATTTTGCCAAAACCTAGAAGTGAATTGCACCCCTCGATCCGAAATAACCTCATCCGGTACTCCATGTAAGCGAAACACATCTTTAATCATCAAATCTGATGTCTGTTTTGCAGTGGGTAAGCCGACACAAGGGATAAAATGAGCTGCCTTTGTTAGACGGTCAACCACCACTAGAATGGTGTTCTTCCCCTGAGAGGTTGGTAACTCCACAATGAAGTCCATAGAAATGGATCCCCACGGGCGGGACGGGGTGGGAAGAGGCTGTAACAGACCAGTTGGTGAGGAGCGAGGTGTTTTGCATCTTGCACAGACCTCACATGAAGTGACATAATTCAAAACATCCTTCCTGCAAGTGGGCCACCAAAAGAAACGAGAACGAAATTCCTGTGTCTTTAGAATTCCTCTATGCCCAGCTATCTTGGAATCGTGAATGAGTTGCAATACTCTTAATCTGACTGTTTCAGGAATATACAGACGTTGTCCCTGAATCCACACACCATTCTTAAAGACAAGACTTACGTCCCTTGGGGGTTGTGCCAAAAAGGAATCCGCATGGTATGCTTCCTTGATGTCCTTAAGTAGGTCTTGATTATGAATTACTCCTAGGAATCTAGAGTCAGGAAGAATAGTCTTAGGAGGAGTAATTGGACGTGTCTCTGCTGAGTAAATCCTAGAGAGTGCATCAGCCTTTCCATTGCGCGATCCTGGTCTATAAGAGATGATAAAATTAAATTGGTTTAAGAAAAGATTCCAGCGAGCCTGGCGAGGAGTCAGGCACTTAGCCGACCTGATAAACTCAAGGTTACGATGGTCTGTCAGGACGACTATTTGCTGTGCAGCTCCCTGAAGAAGGTGTCTCCATTCTTTGAAGGCGGCAATAATGGCCAACAACTCTCTATTGCCCACATCGTAGTTCCTCTCAGCCGAAGACAACTGCTGGGAAAAGAAGGCACAGGGATGCAAGACATTCTTCTCACCTGTTCTCTGAGAGAGTATAGCTCCAACGGCACAGTCTGAAGCATCCACCTCTATTATGAAGGCAAGCTCGGGGTTGGGATGTACTAGGATAGGTGCAGTGGTAAATTTATCTTTTAGACGGGAAAATGCTTCCTGGGCTTGGGGAGTCCAGGAAAACCTAGACTCTTTCCGGGTAAGTTGAGTGATAGGTGACACTACCTCAGAGAAATTTCTAATGAAACGTCTATAGAAGTTGGCAAACCCGATGAAGCGCTGTACCTCCTTCACATTTCTAGGACTTGGCCAATCCTTGATGGCTTGGGTTTTGCTTCCATCCATACTAATTCCTTGTGTAGACAGTACATACCCCAGAAATTGAATTTCGGTCCTATGGAATTCACACTTTTCAAGTTTGATGTAAAGATGATTTTGTCTTAGACGTTCCAAGACCATTCTCACATGTCCATGATGTTCCTCTGTGGAGTTAGAAAAAATTAGAATATCATCCAAATAAATTACCACGAATGTATCTAGGAGATCCCTGAAGATGTCATTCACCAAGTGTTGGAAAGTGGCTGGGGCGGTACTCAGACCAAAAGGCATAACTAGATATTCAAAGTGTCCATAGCGTGACCTGAATGCAGTCTTCCATTCATCCCCAGGTCTAATACGGACTAAGTTATAGGCCCCACGAAGATCTAGTTTAGAAAAAATTTTGGCATGTCGCACTCTCTCCAATAACTCAGGGATTAAAGGCAATGGATAACGGTTTCTAATAGTAACCTTATTGAGTTCCCTATAGTCTACGCATGGTCTCAGAGATCCATCTTTCTTCTTTACAAAGAAGATGGGTGCACCTGCAGGAGATGAAGAGGGGCGTATGAAGCCCTTGGCTAGATTTTCATCTATGTAATCCTTTAAAGCCTTTAGCTCGGGCCCCGCCAGGGGGTAGATCTTACCAAAAGGTATCTCTGCTCCAGGCAATAATTCAATTGGACAATCATATGGACGGTGAGGAGGAAGCTGGTCAGCGTTCTTCTTGTCACATAAATCCACATAGTCCTGGTATACAGCTGGTAGTTCAGGGACTGACATGATTCCTTTAGGAACAGAGCAAGCTGAAACTTTTGGACTCATCTGTTTCTCTGGAAAGTGTAATTCCTTGGTCTCCCAGTTAATGGTAGGATTCTGAGCCTGTAGCCATGGTAGCCCTAGAATAATGGGAAAGTGGGGAGAAGAGATAAGCATAAAGGACAGTTTCTCTTGATGATCTTTACCCATAAGAACCCTCAAAGGCTCTGTTTCCTGATCCACTGGTCCAGAGGTCAGCAGGGAGCCATCCACAGTTTCCATCTGTACTGGAGTAGCCTTCTTCACTGAACGTATTCCCTGTTTCAGAGCAAAGGAGACATCCATAAAATTTCCACTTGCCCCTGAGTCGATCATAGCAGAGCTAGACACCCAAGCTGAGTCAACCCAGAGTTTGATGGAAAGAAAGCAATGAGAATTGTTTTTCTTACAACTCAGCTGGGACAACCGCTGAGGAAACTTGAAAAATGGCAGCGTTTACACAGTCAACGTCCTCAGAGGTAACGGAGTTTAAGTCCGAGAAATCAAGATCTGTTGCTGCAGATCTCTCTGGAGCCTGAGGCTCGGACCTGACAGATCCCCTCTCGCAACACTCACAATGAATGAGTGCTGCAGTAGTCTTACGAGAACGGCTGGGGCAGTTTATAATGAAGTGCCCTGACTTACCACAATAGAAACATAGATTCTCCTTAAAACGATGTTCCTTGCGTGCATCACTAACCCGTCGTTGTAAAGAGTCTACCTGCATGGGTTCAGGTTCAGGTTCCCGTGTAATCCTACTCAAAGGTTCCTTAGCTGGAGAGGAAGGTAGGAAAAGGTTAGTACGATTGCTTTCGAACCAACTCTCTTGCCTGCGTTCAGTCAGACGAGTATCAATACGGATGCAGTAGTTAATAAAGTCACCTAACGCAGTGGGAGGGTCGGCACGAGCAAGTTCATCCTTAATCAGTGGAGATAACCCCTTTCGAAAAATAGATTTTTGGCGGAACTGTCCCAGGTGGTATCAAGGGCCCATCTCCTGAAATCCAAGGCATATTCAGCTACCGAGTGCTTACCTTGGCGCAAAGCTAACATGGCTGCTTCAGCTGTTGCACCTCGATTGGGGTCATCAAACACCTGCCCCATGGCTGAAATAAAATCATCAAGGTGATTCAAACAATCATCCTCAGTCTCAATCAGAGGGTTTGCCCACATTAAAGCCTTGTTGGTAAGCAACATAATTATAGTAAGCACCTTAGATCGTTCAGTGGGAAATTGTGAAGCATGTGCAGAAAAAAAAAGATTGCATTGATTAATAAATCCCCTGAATTTCTCACGTTCACCGCCAAAACGAAAAGGGGGCAACTTGGGAATCTCAGCACTCGGGGCTACGGCAGGAGCCTGGACTCGCCCTCTAGAACCTCAATCCTGGCTCGCAAATCCTGGGTAGTCTGTCCAACCACTTGCAAATTGTGATTATTGAGGTCCTGTAGATTTGTAAAACGGGTCTTTATATTCTGCAAATCTGCAAGGATATTATCAGTCACTCCGCAAAGTTCCTTTATGCGGGCCTCCATTTTCCAGATCTTTTAAGACAGGAGTACTGGAAGAAGAGGAGAGAAAAAAAAAAAAAATAGTGTTCACCTGTGGCAACACTGCAGAGAGAAAAAAAAATTAAGGGAACCTCTCATCTGGAATGGTTGTGAGAAGTCACAACCACTATCATCACAGAAAGTTTCAACCAGACATCTGATATCCAGAGTTACAGCAGACAAAAAAGAGAAAAGAAAGGAAAAAAAAAAAAACAATAGTGTTTACCTGTGGTAACACTGCAAAAAGAAAAAACTTAAGGGAATTGCTCACCTGGAATGGTTGTGAGAAGTCACAACCACTGTCATCACAGAAAGTACAACCGGACGTCTGATATCCACAGTACAGCAGACACAGCCTTCCAGACCCAGCAGACACTAACGTTTTGGCTTCAGAATCTTGTAATGTATGTAGTACAGTTCATATAGCGTCTTGTGCTTGGGTGCGATGAAAACACAGGAGTCACAGGTTTGATATGGAAAAGTCCTGTATTACTTCATACAAGTTGGCAGAAATAGTCACACAGTTTGCAGACACAGAAACAGGAGACACAGCAGGCCAGAGTAATCCAAGCTCAGCAATCACTCTCCAATACAGATTCAGGATCTTCTTCTCTGTTACCGTAAGTCCATGCAAACGTGGGTCTTTCAAAGAGCAGGGTTCAGAGTCCACAAGTGCTTCAGAGTTCCTCAGTAGGAATAGCTGGAGTACAAGCTCCAAGGCTTACAGGAGTCAAGTCACAGGTTCACTGCAGGCTAGATTCTGAAGCACTGATTGCTCAGCTGTGGCTGCTTAAGAAGCAAAGGAGAGAATCAGGGCGGGAACATGCAAGCTGGAAACTCCATTTTGACTGAGGGCAAGATAGCTGCAGCAAGACAGAAAGTAAAATGGCTGACAAACAAACTGAGTTTCAGGAATATATACATAGAACCTTACACATGTCTACTTTACATCAGCACAATTTGGAACCAAAATTTTTTTTTGTTACGAAGTTATAAGTGTTAAAAGTTGACCAGCAATTTCTCATTTTTCCAACAAAATTTACAAAACCATTTTTTTAGGGACCACCTCACATTTGAAGTGAATTTGAGGGGTCAATATGACAGAAAATACCCAAAAGTGACACCATTCTAAAAACTGCACCCCTCAACGTGTTCAAAGCCACATTCAAGAAGTTTATTAACCCTTTAGGTACTTCACAAGAATTGAAGCAATGTGAAAGGAAAAAATGAACATTTAACTTTTTTTCCCAAAATTTTTCTTTCGACACAATTTTTTTAAATTTTGTCAAGGGTATCAGGAGAAAATGAACCACAATATTTGTTGTACAATTTCTCCAGAGTACACCGATATACCATGTGTGGGGGTAAACCACTATTTGGGCGCATGGCAGAGCTCGGAATGGAAGCAGCGCCATTTGACTTTTTTGGCTGGAATTGAGATTGGACGCCATGTCGCATTTGGAGAGTCCCTGTGTGCCTAAACAGTGGAAACCCCCCACAAGTGACCCCATTTTGGAAACTGAACCCCTCAAGGAACTCATCTAAATGTGTTGTGAGAGCTTTTAACCCCCCAGGGGATTCACAGAAGGTTATAACGTAGAGCCGTAAAATTAAAAAATCATTTTTTCCACAAAAATGATCTTTTCATCCCAATTATTATTTTCCAAAGGATAAAAGGACCCCAAAAGTTATTGGGCAATTAGTCCTGAGTACGCTGATACCCCATATGTGGGGGTAAACCACTATTTGGGCGCATGGCAGAGCTCGGAAGGGAAGCAGCGCCATTTGACTTTTTTGGCTGGAATTGAGATTGGACGCCATGTCGCATTTGGAGAGTCCCTGTGTGCCTAAACAGTGGAAACCCCCCACAAGTGACCCCATTTTGGAAACTAGACCCCCCAAGGAACTTATCTAAATGTGTTGTGAGAGCTTTTAACCCCCAAGCGCTTCACAGAAGGTTATAACGTAGAGCCGTAAATTAAAAAATCATATTTTTTCCACAAAAATGATCTTTTCATCCCAATTTTTAATTTCCAAAGGATAAAAGGACCCCAAAATTTATTGTGCAATTAGTCCTGAGTACGCTGATACCCCATAGGTGGGGGTAAACCACTATTTGGGCGCATGGCAGAGCTCGGAAGGGAAGCAGCGCCATTTGACTTTTTTGGCTGGAATTGAGATTGGATGCCATGTCGTATTTGGAGAGTCCCTGTGTGCCTAAACAGTGGAAACCCCCCACAAGTGACCCCATTTTGGAAACTAGACCCCCCAAGGAACTTATCTAGATGTGTGGTGAGAGCTTTGAACCCCAAGGGCTTCACAGAAGGTTATAACGTAGAGCAGTAAAATTAAAAAATCATATCTTTTCCACAAAAATGATCTTTCCACCCCCAATTGTTTTTTTCCAAAGGGTAACAGGACCCCAAAAGTTATTGTGCAATTTGTCCTGAGTACGCTGATACCCCATATGTGGGGGGGAAACCACTATTTTGACGCATGGCAGAGCTCGAAAGGGAAGTAGCGCCTTTTTCAAATACAGACTTTGATGGAATGGTCTGTGGGTGTCATGTCACGTTTGGATAGCCCCTGATGTGCCTAAACAGTAGAAACCCCCACAAGTGACTCCATTTTGGAAACTAGACCCCCCAAGGAACTTTTCTAGATGTGTGGTGAGCACTTTGAACCCCCAAGTGCTTCACAGAAGTTTATAACGTAGAGCCGTGAAAATAAAAAAATCATATTTTTTCCACCTAAATAATCTTTTTGCCCCAAATTTTTATTTTTATAATGGTAACAGGAGAAATAGGACCCAAAAAGCTATTGTGCAATTTGTCCTGAGTACGCTCATATCCCATATGTGGGGGGGGAACCACTATTTTGATGCATGGCAGAGCTCGAAAGGGAAGTAGCGCCTTTTTCAAATGCAGACTTTGATGGAATGGTCTGTGGGTGTCATGTCACGTTTGGATAGTCCCTGATGTGCCTAAACAGTAGAAACCCCCCACAAGTGACTCCATTTTGGAAACTAGACCCCCCAAGGAACTTTTCTAGATGTGTGGTGAGCACTTTGAACCCCCAAGTGCTTCACAGAAGTTTATAACGTAGAGCCGTGAAAATAAAAAAATCATTTTTTTCCACAAAAATAATCTTTTTGCCCCAAATTTTTATTTTTATAATGGTAACAGGAGAAATAGGACCCCAAAAGCTATTGTGCAATTTGTCCTGAGTACGCTGATATCCCATATGTGGGGGGGAACCACTATTTTGACGCATGGCAGATCTCGGAAGGGAAGGAGCACCGTTTTTAAATGCAGACTTTGATGGAATGGTCTGCGGGTGTCATGTCGCGCTTGGAGAGCCCCTGATGTGCCTAAACAGTAGAAACCCCCCACAAATGACCCCATTTTGCAAACTAGACCCCCAAGGAACTTATCTAGATGTGTGGTCAGCACTTTGAACCCCCAAGGGCTTCACAGAAGTTTATAACGTAGAGCCGTGAAAATAAAAAAAATCATATTTTTTTTCCACAAAAATGACCTTTTTGCCCCCAAATTTTTATTTTTATAAGGGTAACAGGAGAAATAGGACCCCAAAAGCTATTGTGCATTTTGTCCTGAGTACGCTGATACCCCATATGCGGGGGGGAACCACTGTGATCGCCTTACTGCGATCTTTGGGAGGCACAATGAACAAATCTACCAAAGGTGAAGAATTGGTTTTCTTTTTTACGCCGTTCCTCATGCGGTATTAGTGATTAGGCGACTTTATTCCTCGGATCGGTGCGTTTACGGCGATACCAGATTTACACCCTTTTTTCATGTTTAGCTTCTGTCACACACTAAAAGATGCTTTTTTTTTGGAATAATTTTTTGTAAGAATTTTTTGCATCGCCGTATTTTGAGAGCTATAATTTTTCCATATTTCGGCCGACAGAGTTATCTGTGGGCTTATTTTTTGCGGGACGAGCTGACGTATTTATTGGTACCATATTCAGGCACATACCGTTTTTTTGATCGCTTCCTATTCCGATTTTTGTGGAAGCAGAATGAACAAAAACCAGCAATTCAAGAATTGGTTTTTTTTTTGTTTTTTTTTCCCCCGTTCCGCGTGTGGTAAAATTGATAAAGCAGCTTTATTCTTCGGGTCACTACGATTACAGCGATACCTCATTTATATATTTTTTTTATGTTTGGCGTTTTTTACACAAAGAATTTTATAGAAAAAATAATTATTTTTGCATCAGTTTATTCCGCGAGCTATAACTTTTTTATTTTTTCGCTGATGATGCTATATAGCGGCTTGTTTTTTGCGGGACAAGATGACGTTTTCAGCGGTACCATGATTATTTATATCTGACTTTTTGATCGCGTGTTATTGCACTTTTTCCAAGCGGTATAATGATACCGCTTGGAAAAGTATAATTTACTACTTTTTTGTGGTTTTTTTTTACGGCTTTCACTGAAGGGGTTAACTAGGGTTATGCTTTTATAGATGGGATTTTTACGGACATGGCGATACCTAACATGTGTATTTTTTTTGTTTTTTATTTTTTTTATTACATAAAAATGTGTATTTTTTAGGGGATTTTTTTAAAATTATTTTTTAATATTTTTTTTACAATTTTTTTTAAAAAATGATTTTTTTCAACTTGTCCCTTTATGGGACTTTCACTTTTTTTTACTTTTGATTGCAGTTACAATGCATTGCAATGCTCTGGCATTGCAATGCATTGCAACTATAGTGGAAGCTGCTGTGACATGATCACAGCAGCTTCCCGTAGCTAAATGACCCGGAGGTTGTCATGATAACCCCCGGGTCATCAAGGCAGACATCGGCCCCTGCAAATACAGTGCAGGGTGCCGATCTGAGGCAGAGGGAGCTCCCGACCCTCTGCCTCCCCCCCTGAGCTCTGCGATCGCGCTGGATCGCAGCAGTCAGGGGGTTAACAGCCAGGGGCGGTGGGGGCTCCGCTCCTGGCTGTCAGTGCAGGAAGCCTGGCCACTGCAGCGCCGGCTCCTGCACTGATCTCGCTGGGGAAGCTGAAATTTCAGCTTCTCCTGCGCGATCGCTGCTGTGTTTGGTCAGTCAGATTGACTGACCAATCACAGCGCTGTGAGTGCGGGGACAGACGGCAAAGGTCCCCGCACCGCTTGCCTGTCAGCTGTCTGTGACAGCTGTCGGCACTGATCTACCACTGCGTGTTTACACGCAGTGGTAGATCAAAGGCATGACGTGCAGAGTCCGTCCTGGTGCCGGAACTGGCACCTTGCCATGACGGACTCTGCACGTCAGTGGACATTAAGGGGTTAAAGTCTTGTCAGAGCAAATGGCTGCAGGCTTTAATCAGCTCAGCTCCAGCATTCTGGAGATTAAGAAACTTCTGCAAACGATGCATTCAGAAGCAAGAAGTTCGCCAAACCACAGTTTTTTTCCGGTCTGTAGCCGAGTACATGGATACGCTATCTCCTAGCCAGCAGATGCATGTAATGCATACTAGCCACGGTGCTCTTGCGCAAGCTACTTCCCAACCTACACCCACCACAGTCGTTCCTCCCACACCTGCCCCCACTCCAGCCACCGTCCCTCCTCCCCCTCCCATTCAATACCAGCAACCTCCCCAGTACCAACAACCTCCCCACTTCCAACAACCTCCCACCTTCCAACAACCTGCCCCATACCAACAACCTGCCCCATACCAACATCCTTCCCCTTACCAGTTCCCAACCACATCTGCTCCTCTACTACCTGCCCAATCCTCCGCTCCACCACCCACCTGTTCTGCCTCCCACCTCTCCACCCGTTCGATTTCTTTTTCCACCCCTTCACCTATTTTACCTGATCCTTCCCCAACACCATCCCAGTCCGCTCTCCACACTCCCACTGTCGAAGGGTCCCACAGACCCTCCAGTAGTATCTCCACCCCACACTACACAAACCTGTAAAAACTGTATAATTTTTTTTTATTAATAAAAACATATTTCGCAATGAAAAAATAAAGATTTTTCACATTGAAAAAACATTGTTAAACATTTTCATTAAATAAATGTTAATTTGGTTGATTAAAATGGTTGTCTGTTATTTATTTCTAAGGTTAAATAAAGGTAACATTTATTGGTTATACAAAAGCAGGCACATAACTTTGGGTAAAAGGTAAAATAATTTTACCTTTTGGCCAAAGTTGTGTCCCTGGTTGTGTATTAGCCAAAATATTTCACCTTTTAAACAAAGTTCTGTACCTTGTTGGGGATTACCTAACAATGTAAGAACTTTGGTTAAAAGGTGAAATACTTTGGTAATACACAACCAGGGACACAACTTTGGCCAAAAGGTAACATACTGTACATAATACACAACAAGGTAGACAACTTTGGTTGGCAAAGGTATACTGTGGGTACACAAGGTACAAAGGTCACAGAGCAGTTTATTAAACTCTGTCATCCTGCCAGTCTACTCTTCCTTTAGGGGACATAAAGTATTGGGCAAATTTGTCCCTCATTCGGGAAACAGTCACAGAACTTCTATTGGTAACGTTCTGGTAATCATGCAAGGTGGTTTCTTCAGAGTGTTCCTCAATGGAAATCTGTTCCTTACTGATGACAAAATTGTGTAGAACCACACAAGCTTTGATTACCTCGTCCACAGTTTCAGTCTTGAGGTTGATCGCAGTCAATAGAACATGCCATTTGGCTGTCAGAATCCCAAAAGCGCACTCCACCATTCTTCTGGCTCTTGAGGCGGTAATTAAAAATTATTTTTGTGTGTATCAATCCTCTGTTGGAGTACGGCTTTAGCAGGTGTTCTGACAGCTGGAAGGCTTCATCCCCTACACAAACAAAAGGCATCGGTGGGCCAGAAGTTTGAGGCAGTGGTCTAGGGAGTGGGAACTGGAAGGTGTTTCCATACAGCTGACGGCCCATTGCTGACAGTTTGAAAGCTTGAGAGTCATTGGAGCGGCCATAGGCCCCAATATGTACAGCAATAAATTTGTATTCTGCGTCAGCGATGGCCATGAGGACAATGGAGAAATATTTCTTGTAATTAAAATATTCGGATCCAGATCCTGCTGGCTGGACAATCCGGATATGTTTACCGTCCACAGCGCCCAGGCAATTAGGAAACTGACATATTTGTTCAAACTTTTCTGCAATTTCAATCCAACTCTCTGTTGTGGGCTCTGGTAGAAATTCCGCAACTAGAGAGTCCCACAATGCACGGCATGTGTGCTTCACAATTCCAGAGATGGTGGAAATCCCAAGTCTGTATTGAAAATGGAGTGAGGAAAGAGATTCTCCAGTTGCCAGGAATCTGTGAATAAACAAAAAAATGAGTTTCAAATCACAGCATTACATACCAGACCTCAGCTATAAAAATTGGAGATACTATAAAAAATATTTATTTTTATAGTATCTCCAATTGTTAAAGCTGAGTCAGATGGCCGTATACAAACTACTAGCAACAACATTCCAGGACAAGTGTGCTCTGAAGCAAGCAGATACAATAAATATGGCTTACCGAAGAGTCACCATCAGACGCTCTGCCGGTGAAATGGAGAATCGGCAATAGGTGTCCGATCTTCTTATGAGGTCTCCAACACGCTCCACCAACAAATCAAAGTTCTCCATTTTCATGCGAAGATATGCAAAAAATTTCTGAGGGTTTCCTCGTAGCTCTATGTAGAGTGTAAAAAACACCCCACGCGTCATTCTCTGGGCTGTGATGGGGTGGATCCAGAAACGTCGTCGTCGCCGCTGTATCTTTCTCTCCTTCTCCAGAACAATCGCTTTCAGACGATTGGCCTAGACTGTGAAATCCACCAAATTCTTCAGAATGTTTCCTATCACAACGTCCATCTTCAGCAGCCACTTGCTCTTCTCTCCAACCGCCACTTGCTCCTGTACAAGATGGGCTGTAGGAACAGTGTATATATAGGTTTTCAGTAGCCAATCACGTTTGGAACCCCAAAAAGGGCGTTTTTAAAAACCGGATCCGGCGTAATCCGTCAAAAAACGGATAAAAAAACAGATACACCGGATGAGACGGATCCAGTATCCGGTTTTACATTTCAAAAACCGGATCCGGCGCGACGCTGCATCGCGCCTGATGCCGAAAACCTGATGTGTGAAAGAGGCCTTAGAATCAGCTATGCAGCCACAGTGTAGTCTCCGTATCTCCTAGTTTAGGTAATGCCTTTTGCACTGCTTAGATAGATTGTATTTCTGTATAGAGCAGAAAAGTGTTGCAGCATGTACTTTGCCTTAGCCAGATATTATAACTGCATTTCTGTATTATGCTGTTTCTGTGCAGTTTCTGTAATGCCCCAGTTACTGACGTTAATTGCACTCAGTATCTTGCTGTTTTCTGTGATCTGCCAGTACTGATACACTGTTTATTCTTTGCAGTTTTTACCCATTATCGTTCACATTATCACCTGAATATAGACTTAAGAATCCATACAGTCTGTTTACTGGGGAAGTGGACGAGGGCTTAGCCATAAGCTGAAATCTACAAAGCCCCATACATGGAGGAAGGCAGAACATTAAAAAAGGGCCGCCGGTCGCAGGCAGTGATTGCACAGACTGTAATGGACCGCTACCACCCAGACTGCACATACGGGTATTACAGTAGCAAGGTACAAGAGTCAAGGCCCCAGTAAGAACAGATTAGCTGCCTTCAGTGAAACTGATAGCTGGTCGTAGGCTGTAGTTGATCAGACTGTACAGGACCCCTAACACCCTCACTGCTCCGCATACAGCCGCAGAATGAGACTGCAGCCTGCCAACTGCTACACCATTCCCGCCACGCTGAAGCCCGCCCACGCATAGACTCAGTTTCCCACTAAAATACTCAGCAGTATGCAGCTAAGCGCACAATGTCTCGAACCAACACATCCTCACTCAAAATGAGGTCACGAGCAAGCTCTAGCAAGTCGTCAATAACAGAGCTTGCTGCCGTCGCTCGTGCCGAAGCTAAAGCGAGGTCCTCCTTCGCAAACCAAGAGATGCATCTAAAGATTAGACAAACAGAACGAGAGGTGGAAACTGCACACCTGCAAGATGAAACCGCACATTTGAAGGCAGAACGAGAGGTGGAAACTGCACGCCTGCAGGCAGAGCAAGAGGCAAAGAGGGCATGCCTGCGAGTGTCTCTAGAAGGATTTGTGACAGGTAAAGGTACAGCAGCTGCAATAGCTAAGGCAGAGTACTTGGAAGCTATGAAGTATCCTGATTATGAGAGACGCAGCAACGTTCTCAGAACAGATCAGCAAGATCCAGCACTGTGGGTCGCAGAGTACGTCCATCAACATTCTGGCATGAATGACAGCCCTGACGCACTACATCGACCAGCCTATGCCGATTACCAGAGATCCAACCTCGAACTTCGCTACTACAAACAAGGAGACATCCAGCACAGAGATGTCGACCACAGCTACTGTTCCACCAAGCAGAAGGTACAGCTCCCATCCCGCCTTAAAAAGACACTTTCTTCACCAGAAAGGTACTGTACAGACTATCCGAAGCCAGGAGCATCTCAAAGGTATTGTGATACACCACACACTAGACATGACTGTAGCACACCGGCTCGTACCAGCACTGATCAAGCCACCATGGACTTTGCAAAGTTCTTTGCCCGCCGAGAACTGGTTACAAAAGGACTTGTGAAGTTCACTGATAAACCCGAGAACTATAGGTCATGGCGAGCCTCGTTCCAAAACGCCATTCATGGTCTGGACCTTTCTAGTACTGAGGAGTTAGATCTCCTAGCAAAGTGGCTCGGAAGCGAGTCGGTCGAGCATGCCAAAAGACTAAGAGACAATAATATAAAGCATCCACAGACAGGTCTACGTAAAGTGTGGGAAAGACTTGATGAATGCTTTGGGACCGTAGAAGTCATAAAGAATGCTTTATACAAAAGAATTGATGATTTCCCTAAGATAGGGCCTAAAGGTTATCAAAAGCTTAGAGAACTGAGTGATTTATTGATAGAGTTACAGGTTGCCCAGGAGACTTGCCCGGATTGGCATTCTTAGATACCTCTAGGGGTGTCAATCCGATAATACAAAAACTTCCTTACAACCTACAAGAAAGGTGGGCTACATATGGTTCACTGTATAAGCAAAATCATAACGTACCATTCCCTCCTTTCACTGTATTCGTAGATTTTGTCACCCAACAAGCTAAGATCAGAAATGACCCAAGTTTTGACTTCTCTCTGTCATATTCCACTGCCCCCGGTGTCAAACCCAGTAGGATACCCGTGGCAGTCTACAAAACTAATATTGTTTCCACAGGCCCTCCTCACAATGCAAGTAAGCCCACTCCAGAAGAGAACAAACCTCAGGACAGTAAGCAGTGTCCTCTACACAGGAAACCACATTGTCTATTAAAATGCAGAGCCTTCAGGGAGAATTCTTTGGAGGATCGCAAAGTTTTCCTCAAGGAAAACAACATCTGCTTCAAATGCTGTGCCACAACCTCTCACCTCGCCAGGAACTGTGAAGCTAGCGTGAAATGTGCAGAATGCAGCAGCACAGATCAAAATACAGCCTTGCACCCTGAACCACCAATAGTGTTGTCACAAGCAGAGGAGCACGATGGAAAGCAGAAAAACACTGACAAAGATACCCCTGTGGTCACTTCTCAATGTACGAAGATCTGCACGGGACTCACAGGAGGAAGATCCTGTTCAAAAATCTGCCTTGTGAGTCTACCCAGCAGGCCGCAGGGACAAAGCCCTCAAGATATATGCAATCCTGGATGACCAAAGTAACAGGTCTCTAGCCAAGTCTATCTTCTTTGGCAACTTCAGCATTGTACGCCCCGGTTCTCCCTATTCCTTGAAGACGTGTTAAGGTACTGTTGAGACGGTGTGGAGGAAAGCAACCGGATACAAGGTGGAGTCCATAGTATGGCCAGACCTGCCTATCGCTACCGACCATCCTGGAGTGCAACCAGATCTCCGAAAACAGGTCTGAGATACCTTCCCAGGAGGTGGCGACACATCACCCTCATCTGAAGCGTATAGCCCACTCGATACCGGAGTTGGATCCAGAAGCTCCAATAGCTTTACTCCTGGGAAGAGATATATTACGAGACCACAAGACTAGAGAATATATCAACAGCTTCCAGAATGCTCCATACGCACAGAGGCTCGACCTTGGATGGGTCATTATAGGAGATGTCTGCAAAGGAGGAACACACAAGTCAGCCTCAGTCAACAGTATGCTTACCAGCACGCTAGAAATGGACGTCTGTCTCTCTTCCAGCCATGTCACAATAGTCTGCTGGTAAAGGAATTACCGAGCAGCGCTCCCCTACCTTGCCCTTTCTCAGTTCCTACCCACAAAGACCACACCTGTGAAGGTGAACAAGACCACATAGGATGTATTCTTCCACAGGACAAAGCAAGACAACAAGGTAGCAATGTCTATAGAAGACAGGATGTTCTTAGACATCATGGATAGACAAATAGTCAAGGACTAGTAGAACAGTTGGGTCGCACCTCTACCATTTTGACCTCAGAGAAGACGCCTACCCAACAACAGGGAACTGGTCTACAGCCGATTCATCTCCCTCAGACACAAGCTTCAGAAGTCACCCGAGATGAAGGAATATTTCTTTACCTTCATGGGGAAGATATTCCAGAACAACCACGCAGAGATTGCACCTGCACTTCAGCACTCAGAGAAGTGTTGGTACTTGCCCATCTTCGGAGTGTACCATCCTAAGAAGCAAGTTCAAATAAGAGTGGTATTCGACTCAAGCGCCAAATGCGAAGACATCTCATTAAATGATGTCCTATTGTCGGGCCCAGACCTCAACAACAGACTTCAAGAAGTACTACTCTGTTTCCACAGAGAAACGGTGGCATTTATGGCTGACATACAGCAGATGTTCCACTGTTTTCTCATCAAAGAGGAACAAAGAAACTACTTGAGGTTCTTCTGGTACCGCGACAACATCACAGAGTATCGGATGAGGGTACACATCTTCGGGAACAGCCCTTCCCCAGCAGTCGCTATTTACGGCTTCCGAAATTCTGCCAAAGAGGGCGAAGAAGAGTATGAGTCACGTGTCAGATCCTTTGTAGGAAAGGACTTCTACGTAGACAACTGTTTGAAGTCCATGCCGACAAATTAGGCTGCAATCAATCTACTAAAAAGGCTCAAGAAATGCTCACTCAGTCTAACCTAAGATTACACAAGATTTCCTCCAACAGCCGAAAGTTAATGGAAGCCTTTCCCTCTCAAGACTATTCAAGTGATCTAAAAGACTTGGATCTAAGCATCAACTCCCTTCCCATGCAGCGGAGCCTTGGATTGCTTCGGGATCTGAAGACGGATGCCTTCACCTTTCCGATTAGCAAAGACGAGAAAGCCTTCACGCGCAGAGGAGATGCTTCTTTTGTGAATAGTCTATACGACCCCCTGGGGTTCATAGGTCCAGTAACTATCCAAGGCAAAATGATGCTAAGAGACTCCACCCAAGAGACGTCCGATTGGGATGATCCACTTCCAACAGAAAAGGCTGACCTGTGGGCAGAGTGGAGGCAATCTCTCGAAGCCTTGACTGACCTTTGTGTGAAACGACTGTATGCTCCTGTGCCATCCACAGAAGTCAAAACACAAAGACTTTGTATCTTCTGTGATGTGTCAGTCAAAGTGATCACAGCAGTAGTGTACCTCAAAACCATAGAATAAACTAATAGAGCTACATCGGGTTCATGATGAGTCGGACTAAACTAGCACCACTCCGCAAGAACATGATCTTAAGGACACTACATGGTTCACAGGCCCTACCTCCTTGTACCGCTCGATGCCCCACATCAGCAGGCCTGACATGTTCGAACTAGTGGATCCAGATACCGATGAAGAGCTCTGTCCTCGAGTGTCTGCTCTACATACATTGATTTCAAGTCATCACCTGGAATCTCATCGGTTCGGCAGGTTCTCAACCTGCAAGTCACTTGTTTGAGCCATCGCTTGTCTACTCCATGTAGCCCAGTACTACAAGTCAGCATTACCTGCAAGCCAGAGACCTTGTAATGGTTGGCATCACTGCAAGCATGCGTTTACAGCTCTCAACCTGGAAAGAGCCATGGTTACAATACTTTGTGTTGTACAAAGGGAAACCTACAAGAGAGAAATAGACAACCTCAACAAGGGCCAACCCATTCCTAGAGACAGCGTGCTGAAGAAGCTCAATCCAATTGTCGACCAAGACGGGCTGCTGAGAGTAGGTAGCTGTCTTCAAGAAGCCAAGGTAGAAGTTTCAGAGAAACACCAGGTAATAATTCCTGGACGTCATCACGTCACAACCCTGCTCATTCAGCATGATCATCACTTAGTGAGACACCAAGGCCATTTGTTTACTGAAGGGAATCTACGGGCGGCTGGACTATGGATAATTGGAGCAAAGAGAAGCATGAGCAATCTCATCTTAAAATGCGTTACGTGTCGCAAACTTTGCCAATCTTCCACCTGACAGACTTAGTACTGCCCCCCCCTTCACCAACGTTGGACTAGACGTATTTGGTCCTTGTTCCGTGGCTACATGATGCACTAGGAAGATCCATACTGAAGCAAAGTGTTTGGCAGTTCTATTCACCTGTCTGTCCATTAGAGCCGTTCATATTGAAGTAATCGAATCTATGGGCAATTCAAGTTTTATAAATGCACTTCGACGCTTCATCGCAATCAGAGGCCCTGTGAAGCATATTCGTTCTGACCGAGGTACGAATTTCGGAGCGGCAAGAGAACTTCAAATCCCTTCCAATCTAGACATCGCTAATGTTGAAAGGTACCTAGGTGAGCAAGGATGCACCTGGACTTTCAATCTACCACACTCTTCACACATGGGAGGTGCCTGGGAAAGAATGATAACTATGACATGCAAAATACTAGAATCCATCTTCTTTCAAGCAAACACCAGAGTTACACACGAGAGTTTAACTATGTTCTTGGCCGAGGTCTCAGCTATCATGAACGCCAAGCCGCTGACAGCACTTTCCAGCGATTCTGGAGACCCGACAGTCCTTACTCATACAATGTTACTCACGCAGAAAACCTGTGCCCCGAGAGCTCCACTCTGAGAATTCAATGACAAAGGCCTCTACAGATAACAATGGAGGCAAGTACAAAGCGTGTCCAACGTCTTTTGGGACAGATGGAGAAAGCAGTATCTCTCCACCTTGCAAAACAGGACAAAGTGGCATAAAGACCACCCAAACATCCAACCTGGTGATGTATTCATGAAAGACAGTCAGTCGCCACTCGGCCTATTCACCAAGTCCTTCCCCAGCAAGGATGGGAAAATGCGCAAAGTAGAGGTCAGAATATGCAAGATTGGGGAGAACAAACTGTTCCTCAGACCAGTTACTTAACTTGTGCTATTTTCCTCAAAAGAACCAAAAGGTGGCATCCATTGATGCCAAGCAGGGAGTATTCTGCCCATTTATGTGCAGCTAGATAATATTCAGTGTAATATCAGTTTCAACCCTTAGGGGTCATTAGTAAGCCATTTATCCTGTTTCTGCACACATTAGTATTTCTCCTTTAAGAAATATTGTGTTCTGGTTAGAACCTCCCCCTTAGCTTCCAGGGGAGAAGAAAGTATCAGAGATGTTTTCCCAGGCTTCTCTGAAGTGATCCACCTGTGTTCTGGCTCTACTTCTTCGCTACAATCATTATTCCTACCCAGTGGTTCCCGGTGAGAGTCTAATGCATTTATGTGTCTGTGTTAGAATCAGCTATGCAGCCACCATGTAGTCTCCGTATCTCTTAGTTTAGTTAATGCCTTTTGCACTGCTTACAGATAGATTGTATTTCTGTATAGAGCAGAACAGTGTTGCAGCATGTACTTTGCCCTATATTATAACTACATTTCTGTATTATGCTGTTTCTGTGCAGTTTCTGTAATGCCCCAGTTACTGACGTTAATTGCACTCAGTATCTTGCTGTTGTTTTCTGTGATCTGCCAGTACTGATACACTGTTTATTCTTTGCAGTTTTTACCCATTATCATTCACATTATCACCTCAATAAATATAGACTTTAGAATCCATACAGTCTGTTTACTAGGGAAGTGGATGAGGGTTTAGCCATATGCTGAAATCCACACAACCCCAAACGTTGAGGAAGGCAGAACACCGTTATCTTGATTACAAAAATAATATTGAGGATGGTGGTACTGTGAGAACATCATACTGTGTGTGGGGGGCAAAAAAAGGGGCTCTGTACTATGAGAGTAATACATGTTTCCTTGAAAAGGAAATTAAAAAGAAACAAAACCATTGTGATTCTTATAAGGAGGCAACACAAAAACACACTAAATATAACTTTTATAACAACCCCACAATTTGTAAACCTTCAGGGTAAATTGCTATCTAATAGTGATGAGCGAGCACTAAAATGCTCGGGTGCTCGTGTCGAGCAAATTGGAATTCTTGGGTACTCGACCCGAGCAAAAAGTCCAATGTAAGTATATGGGAAAACCGAGCATTTTTTACGCGATCCCCCGGAGGTCCTTTTAGGGTCTAAAAACATGAAATCGATGAGAACAGTGCACAAATGACACGGGAAGACCCCTGGAAGCATTTCTGACTCCTAGGTCACTGCTGTGACCAATGTTGTCAGAGTATGACACCACTTTTACAGGCACACACTAAAACATACAAAAACGAAACAAAAATGGATTTTCCAGGGAAATATGTTAAGGAACATCCTTTCCAGGGTAATAATTTGTATGCAAGGCAAAAGAAATAACCCCCCCCCCCCAAAAAAAAAAAAAAAAAAGTACCTCCACCACTTGGGCTATGTTCACACGTAGCTTTTTTGATGAGTTTTTCAACTTTAGCATTGCTTTCAACCAATACAAATGCAGTCACTGGGAAACGTAATTTTAACATTTAACAACCTTAGCTGGCCATGTGGTGTGTGACATTAGAAACATAATGTTTCATTTATGAAGGAGGGACTCAAAGTCACAAAGCCAATTTTTAGAGGGTCATCAGGCAGCATTAATATTCTTAAAGGGACATTAGTTAACAGAGAGTCTCCTATACGGTTATTGCCTAAGCAGTGAGTGGCTGGGTTGACAAAAATTAGGACGCACTCCAATACCCCTTTGACGAGACGTACAGGAGGGCCTCCTGATAAAATGTTCCCATTATAAGAAAGTGGGTCTCCCATAGTGTTTGCCTATGGATTGAACGCAAGGCCTGCCCTGCACCAAAGTAACACGCACCCCAATAACCCTTTCAACCAACGTACTGGATGGCCACCTGAGAGCATTGTCCTATTAATTTGGTAATCCCATGTTGTTTGGCTATGCAGTGAATTGTGGAGCCTGAAGAACCTGCATTGGAGAATGTCAGTGCTGAGGATGAAGACCTGGAAAACCTGCAGTGGACAATTTCAGTGTTGAGGCTAAGGGTGAGGGCACACGTTGCGAATTCACTTACAGATTTTTCCGCGCGGATTTTGCGGCCGGCGTTTTACCTGCGGATTTTCTGCGTTTTTGGTGCGGATTACCCCTGCGGATTTCTATAATGGAGCAGGTGTAAAACCGCTGCAGATTCCGCACAAAGAATTGACATTCAAATCTGCAGCAAATCTGCGAGGAAAAATCCGCAGCATGTGCACAGCGTTTTTTTTTTTTAAATAGGTTATAATGGTACTGTACAACGCAGCAGAAACTGCTACAGATCCTCAGGGCCAAATAAACTGCGGATCCGCAGCAGAATCCGCAACGTGTGCACAGACCCTAAAAAACACCTGGCATTGGAGCATTTCATAGCTTAGGATGAAGAACCTGCAGTGGAGCCTCTAGCATCAACCTCCACCGCCAGAGCCGCACTCCACATAGAGAATAATGGAGCCTCCAGCACCGACCTCCACCCGCAGAGCCGCACTCCACATAGAGAATAATGGAGCCTCCAGCACCGACCTCCACCCGCAGAGCCGCACTCCACATATAGAATAATGGAGCCTCCAGCACCGACCTCCACCCGCAGAGCCGCACTCCACATATAGAATAATGGAGCCTCCAGCACCTACCTCCACCCGCAGAGCCGCACTCCACATAGAGAATAATGGAGCCTCCAGCACCTACCTCCACCCGCAGAGCCGCACTCCACATAGAGAATAATGGAGCCTCCAGCACCGACCTCCACCCGCAGAGCCACACTCCACATAGAGAATAATGGAGCCTCCAGCACCTACCTCCACCAGTAGAGCCGCACTCCATATAGAGAATAATGGAGCCTCCAGCACCGACCTCCACCCGCAGAGCCGCACTCCACATAGAGAATAATGGAGCCTCCAGCACCTACCTCCACCCGCAGAGCCGCACTCCACATAGAGAATAATGGAGTCTCCAGCACCTACCTCCACCCGCAGAGCCGCACTCCACATAGAGAATAATGGAGCCTCCAGCACCGACCTCCACCCGCAGAGCCACACTCCACATAGAGAATAATGGAGCCTCCAGCACCTACCTCCACCAGTAGAGCCGCACTCCATATAGAGAATAATGGAGCCTCCAGCACCGACCTCCACCCGCAGAACCACACTCCACATAGAGAATAATGGAGCCTCCAGCACCGACCTCCACCCGCAGAGCCGCACTCCACATAGAGAATAATGGAGCCTCCAGCACCGACCTCCACCCGCAGAGTCACACTCCACATAGAGAATAATGGAGCCTCCAGCACCGACCTCCACCCGCAGAGCTGCACTCCACATAGAGAATAATGGAGCGTCCAGCACCGACCTCCACCCGCAGAGCCGCACTCCACAGAGAATAATGGAGCCTCCAGCACCTACCTCCACCCGCAGAACCGCACTCCACATAGAGAATAATAGAGCCTCCAGCACCTACCTCCACCCACAGAGCCGCACTCCACATAGAGAATAATGGAGCCTCCAGCACCGACCTCCACCCGCAGAACCGCACTCCACATAGAGAATAATGGAACCTCCAGTACTGACCTCCACCTGCAGAGCCGCACTCCACAAGAGAATAATGGAGCCTCCAGCACTGACCTTCACCCGCAGAGCCGCACTCCACATAGAGAATAATGGAGCCTCCAGCACCTACCTCCACCCGCAGAGCCGCACTCCACATATGGAATAATGGAGCCTCCAGCACCGACCTCCACCCGCAGAGCCACACTCCACATAGAGAATAATGGAGCCTCCAGCACCGACCTCCACCCGCAGAGCCACACTCCACATAGAGAATAATGGAGCCTCCAGCACCGACCTCCACCCGCAGAGCCGCACTCCACATAGAGAATAATGGAGCCTCCAGCACCGACCTCCACCCGCAGAGCCGCACTCCACATAGAGAATAATGGAGCCTCCAGCACCGACCTCCACCCGCAGAGCCACACTCCACATAGAGAATAATGGAGCCTCCAGCACCTACCTCCACCCGCAGAGCCGCACTCCACATAGAGAATAATGGAGCCTCCAGCACTGACCTCCACCCGCAGAGCCGCACTCCACATAGAGAATAATGGAGCCTCCAGCACCTACCTCCACCCGCAGAGCCGCACTCCACATAGAGAATAATGGAGCCTCCAGCACTGATCTCCACCCGCAGAGCCACACTCCACATAGAGAATAATGGAGTCTCCAGCACCGACCTCCACCCGCAGAGCCGCACTCCACATAGAGAATAATGGAGCCTCCAGCACCTACCTCCACCCGCAGAGCCACACTCCACATAGAGAATAATGGAGCCTCCAGCACTGACCTCCACCCGCAGAGCCGCACTCCACATAGAGAATAATGGAGCCTCCAGCACCTACCTCCACCCGCAGAGCCACACTCCACATAGAGAATAATGGAGCCTCCAGCACCTACCTCCACCCGCAGAGCCGCACTCCACATATATGGCTGCTCTGTGTGCACAGGACCTGTGATGAGGTCACAGGAGGGGAGGAGTCAGGGGTCACATGATCAGGGGCCTCAGTGTATGAACTCTTTTATTATAAATTATAAACAATACATACATCATAATAAATAATAAACTGTACAGAAATAAAACATAGCTAAAATAAGTAACAGAAACAAAAGAAACCAGCATCAAATAAACCAAAAAAACAAAAAGTCCAGAGTCCTTAGACCTTTCAAAGCTATTGCAGCTTCCACAGGAACATTACCCTTAAACCAAATTAATTCTAAAACATAAAGAAACATGCACACACACTGACACTCACGCAACCAAAAGAAAGGAAAAAGGCCTCAACTGGCCATACATACAACTTGACTACTATATACACAAAAAAAATTTTTTTCTTTCCTTTTTATTTTTTTTTTCCATATTTTTTTTTTTTCCCCCCACCACACCACAGGTCCATGAGTTCATGCCCTTTTCACCACACCACAGGTCCATGAAAGTTTATGCTCTTAGAAATTTACAACCCTCGGGTCCATGACAAGTTCCATGCCCTCCGCCCCACACAAAAACCCCCACCCAACCTAAACTATACCCCCCAAACATATAACTATTTACACTTATATAGAATACATAACATTAACAGATCTACCACACAAGAACACTACATTACATTACATTAAACACAACATTATAAACATTTATAGACATTAACACTATACACTGACCACATAACTTGTAAGGCCCAAGTTCAGCGCCTGCAAGCCCAATATCCATTATTTCCTGAATTTACAAAACAAAAAGCTAAGTGTGCCACACACCAGCCCACCACCGGGAAACTGGAGTCCTAAGAGGCCCCATCCCTAACCACCAACACACGCACCCTGTACCTCACCAACTAAATCTGTCCCTAAAAGAAAAGAAACTGACCCTAACTATCCCTACCTGTCCCTACCTATCCCTACTCTACCTAGCTTATCATAACTAACTATCTAGCTATCCCTAAACTGGCCCTCCCTGTCCCTATCTGTCCCTACTTTTCTCTCCCTCAGCACCCACACCACCTTATCTTACCCTACCAACAATCTCACACAGACCAGCTCTCCCTAGGGCACGTTAAAGGAGAAACCCCTCCAAAGCCAAGAGGCCCTCCTCGCACTCAGCCTCTCGAACTCCAAAGAGCGCACCTTCCCCAGGTCACCCAAGATGTTTCTAACCACCTCATCCTGGAGGAGGACTTTCCGCAGCATGGAAACTAAACTCCGTGCATTCCAAGTGTGGAACCTAATGACTACACTAACTAGGAATAAAGTGCTCCGTTCTCGGCCACCCAGGGATCTGAATGCCCCATAAGCCCACTCCGAATAAGAAAGTGACGCCAGCCTAGGCCAGCCTATGGAAGCACCCACTCTGTTGCAGACCCCTGTATTAAAGGGATACTGAAGGAGGAAGTGCTCCATGCTTTCCAACATGTCGCCACACTCCTCACGGGCACAACCCCAATCATTGGAGCTCCTGCACTTCAGGTTGTCCCTTACATACAGCCTCCCATGGAAGCAGCGCCAGGCCAAGTCCCAAAACTTCAAGGGGATCCACTTGGAATTTAATAACCCAAGCCCAACCTCCAGATCCCGGCCTGGGTAATCCTTGAGCACCACGGGCTTCTGGAAATGGGTCAACAGAACCCTGCTGCCAAAAGAATTTCCTCGACATGGTCATGATTTCCCACATTCCCAGACCCCACCGGCGGATCACCTTCAGAACCGGGGTAGCATAAGCCGGGAGATGTCCCTGTGGTGTGCGCAGGTCCTTTACCTGCCCTCCTGTCCCCCATTCCTGGAAGAAAGGCCGAAACCAACCCCTGCAGGAGAATACCCACGGAGGAGCCCTCTCTGAATAGAGGTTGGCAACATTGATCTTAAGAAAGGTGTTTATCAGAAACACCACCGGGTTGACCATACCCAACCCACCTAGTCTCCTCGTGCGGTACGTGACCTCTCTCTTAATTAGGTTAAGCCTGTTCCCCCATAACAGCTGGAAGAACAGGCTATAGACCCGTGTCCAGAGAGGTTCTGGCAGGATACAGACACTGCCCAGGTATATTAACAAGGGAAGCAGAAAGCCTTTCGCCAAGTTAACCCTTTCACTGGTCCACCTTTTGGGAGGCGATCTTAAGTCTGCCCTCCCAATTTTGCTGGGGGTAGTCCCCGGGCCAAATTCGATGCCTAAGATTTTGGCGGAGTTCTGGGGCCCTGGAAGGATGTCCGGGAGATCAAAACTAGGATCTCCCCCTCCCAGCCAGAGACTTTCGCACTTTTCCCGGTTGATCATGGACCCAGACGCCTCCGAGTAGCGCTCGACCTCAGACATGACCCAATCCGCCTCCTCTCTCGAGGACACAAAGAGGGAGACGTCGTCAGCGTACGCTACCACCCTCAGAGTGGCCCCCGGCTCCGCCCGGTCCATTCAGACTCCCACCAATGGTCCACGATCTACCCTCCTCAAGAAGGGATCGATCGCGAACACATATAAAAGTGGGCTCAGAGGACAACCCTGGCGGAGCCAGGAACTCACCTCAAAAGGGTGACCAACCCAACCGTTCACGAGTGGAAAAGTCTCAGCCCCCTGGTATAAGGTCTCTAACCAATTTACAAACCTCCCGGGCAGACCATACCTCAAAAGGACAGACCAGAGGTACTTGTGATTCACCCGGTCAAAGGACTTCGCTTGATCCAAGGACAGCAAGTACCCCTTCCAGTGACCCGCCCTGCCCTGCTCCACTGCCTCTCGGACACCGAGCACAGCACTAAAAGTACTGCTGCCTGGAACAGAGCAGTGCTGAGCCCCCGAAAGGAGCTGGGGTGCAAACTTCACCAGCCGATTAAACAGTACCTTTGCCAGAAGCTTCCGGTCCACATTGAGAAGCGCTATGGGACACCAATTCCCAATACGGGACGAGTCCTTACCCTTTGATAGGATAATCAGGGCTGACCTCCTCATTGAGCTGGGAAGAGCGTCCGAGGAAAGGCACTCATTAAACACCTCAGTCAAGAGGGGGATCAAGGAGTCCCAAAGGTCTTGTAAAACTGGGCCGAAGCCCATCAATGGCCAGTCTCACTTCTTCTTCCCTGAGGCATGAGTAAAAGGATCTGACCACCTCCAGGATCCCTGATTTGGATCGGTTCAGGGAACCCGTATTGTCAATCAGTCCTGTCACCATCTTACAATTCACTGACATCTTACAGTTTCTGTAAGGGTCGGATGAGCGGTACCTCCCGAAATCCCTCTCAAAAACTAAAGATGTGTGCCTATCATACTGACACCTCTTGAGCAAAGACTTCACCCTGGAGATCTCCTCACGGTCACCCCCAGTCGAGACGAACTGCTCGAGTATCCTCCTCAAGGCCTGATACAAGTGGTGCCTGTTCAGACTCCTGAGGCTCGAGGGCTGACGGAAGAACCCCGCCACCCTCTCTTTGAACATCTCCCACCACTCAGACTTACTGCTACAGAGATCCAAAAGCGGTACCTGGCTCTGAAGAAATTCCTCATAGGACTGTCTCACTTCCGCTTCTTCCAAGAGGGATGAATTCAGCTTCCACAGCCCTCTTCCCATCCGTCGGCATTCCACCTCCGCGGTCTTAAAAAGGACCGCCACCCCGCTATACGGCTCGGCCGCAAGAGACCACTATGAGGGGCCACACCTCCACTCCCTCCTGGCTTTATGGATGGCCCCCATGTCTGTTAGTCTGGTCTCTTGCAAAAACAAAATTTCAGCCTCAAATCGGGTGAAAAAAAATCAAAGGCCGCAAATCTGGCCGCATCTAACTTAATACTGGCGACATTAATGGACGCCAGAGTCAACGGGGTGAGTTCCGCCATCATGGGTGATTGGGTTAGATGGCCTTCTTCTTCCCCACCCCGTCTTCCCCATCTTTCCCCTCCGAAGAGGCGTCTGATCCCTTCCGTTTTAGGTATGACGAGATATCCATCCCCATGGTCTCCTTGCATCCAGGCTCCAGGCCTGTCCCCCCCAGCGGAAACGGCGTCCCCTGGGGGACGGACTCCGCCATCCCCTGAAGGCCCCCCAGATGCTGCCCTCGGCCCCTCGCCCCGACCTCCGTCTCAGCAGGGTCGTCGAGGGCTTCGTACCGGTTGGAGAGGGCGATCAGAGGGGAGCCGGGTGAGCCCTTCCGTTGGCATACTTACGGTCGGGGGAGGAGGTTTGGAAGGCTTAACCACCTTCTTCTTCCTCCTTCTGGTACGCTTTTTATCACCCCTCTCTACTGTAGGCTGATCCGTGACCTCCTCATCCACACTTTCATATTGGGAGGAGTTGTCGGAGTCAGTCAGGTTTTCCTCCCTCTCCATCCTCCTGATCTCCTCGCAAACCTTTTCCTCCCCCGGGGCCTCAGAGACACCGGCCACTGGCCTAGGGGGGGGGGGGGCAGGCATCATCCCAGTTGCCTGAGGCTCTCCCCGCCCCTCACCCCCGTGGCGCTTTTCCGGTCTCCTCGGGTAAAAAGTGAAAAAGTATGGGGTCTCACGGCTGGGGGGCCAGATTGGCCAGCCCCTCCCTCACCGCCCGTGCTCCCTCTTACACCAACACTCACTCCCTCTGCATTCACTCCCACATCCCTGTCACTCACCTCACTCATAACATTCACCTCAGCCAATTCTTCAAAAATATCTAATGTTATTTTCTTTGCAGAATCTTTCTTTACCTGCTGGGGGCCCTGGCTGATCAGTGATCTACCCCGCATTGTTTTTGCCCAGGAGTGCTGCCACCCCTTTAAGAGCTGCAGAGCCCACTCAGTAAGCTCTGCCTGGGCTCAGGAGCAGCAGCACTTCCTGGGCTCTCTGTCTCCATTTTCTTTTTGTTGTCATATTTTGGGCAGGGCCGGGTTCTGCCCCCGCACCCTGCCCCCCACTGGAGACCTGCGTTTGCCTCTCTTGGGGCACCGGAGCCCCCGCACAACCAGATGGAGGTAAGTGGGCTGGGGACCCCGGCAACCCCTTGCCAGCTCTCTCGGGCATTATTTTTTTGGGTGGGACTGAAGGCAGCGGTCCTGCCGAGGCCACGCCCCCCCGCTGGTGACGGCCATGGCGGGTAGAGCGAAGGCCCGAAAGGCCACGCCCCCGCCAGCCACGAGCACAGCGAGCGGAGCTGTGGCCGCCGAGGCCACACCCCCCCACCAGCCGCAGTTATAGCGGGTAGAGCAGTAGCCTGCAAGGCTATGCCCCCCCACCAGACGCGACAGTAGCGGGTGGGACAGCGGCCGAGGAGGACACGCCCCCCCTCGGAGACCACCACTGCCTTCTTGTTCCCACCACTCGCTTTCGGCAAGGTCGGCCACTCCCCCTCGGCCTCCAGCGGCAGCGGGGACCCCCCGGCGCGGACCCCTTATTGGATCTACGAGCAGAGGACCCCGACCCTGCCGCGGACACCGCCAGGGGAGCGAACAACTTGCATTTTTTTTACTTGCTGCCTTACGGCAGACTCCGCCCCCTTTCTAGGTCTCTGGACCCCCAAAAGTGATCCTGTCTTAGCGGATCCGCGTGTGGGGGGCCCAGAGACCCCAGCTCTCGCCGCCGGAGATGCGGCACTGGCTCTATAGACTCCAGGTGCCAGGCCAGCCCCCCCTGCCAGGGAGGACTGGGCCCGAGCACCACCAACATCAACAATACCGGCACCGACACTCTCCATATCGCTGCCCGAGTCCGAGCTGCCACCACTAGGCATGGCACCCAGACCCGGGCAGACTCTCCTCTCCCTGCTCCCTTGCTGCGGACCCACCACAGGGCCCGAGCCGGAGTGGGTAGCGGGTTCCACACAACGGGACAGGGGGGTCCCAGGAAGGGGGGCATAGATGAATTTGTCTATGGTGGTGACCTTGGCTTTTTTCTTCCTTTTCTTCCCCTTCCCGGTTCCCAAACCGTGCTGGGGACTCGATCTGCCGCACTTGTTGCAGGATGAGGCAGCCCCCCTCACTGCTGCTACCACTCCCTCCATCCTCCCCCTCGCTCCCACTTTCCTCCGAATTACTGGAGTCTGGTGGGAGGGCCACTTGCTCGGGGGCTATCCCGCTGCATGATACCTGGGCGTTTACACTCACCAGGTCTTCAGGTGGGACTGGCGCAGATGCCTCACAGCTGCCATCTTCCTCCTTCTCCTCCTCCACCTGGCTGGGGCCTCCTGACCCCCCAGGAGACCCTCCGGTCAGGGCCCTGAACCGGTCGTCGTTTTTGAGTTTCTCCTCAAAGGGGCCGCTTCCCGCCAGGATCTCTGCCCTCCGTTGTTCCAGAGCTTTAATGGACCCCTTCAGCCTCTCCACAGTGTTGGAGACCTCTGCTTTCCTTGAGGCAGGGAGCTTGTTCTTTGCGATCACGCATGCTCTCTTCCCGGAGTCTCCTCAGCTGTTTGGCGGCCTCCTTGTATTCGCAGAGGTGCGCGTGGATGCGGGAGCCATAGGTGGTGACAGGCTCCCCCGCTGCCTTGGAGCCCCAGATGTTGGGGGGCTCCATCGCCGCACCTCCGCTGGCCTCCTCTCCTCCTCCTCCAGGAGGAGGAACCGCCACGGTCCCGGCCTCAGGGGTCTTGGACCCTGGGGTCTTACGGCCCCCCGAGGGCTTTTTCCTCGCCATCCTCCCTGGGACTGGCTAGATGGTATGGCCTCCTGTTGGTATATGAGGCCTCCCACCACCAGCCGCCTTGCCGGGGGGTGGGAGCCAGGGGCACAGCTCCACCTCTTCCTGTATGCAGGACTCTGCTGTGCTGGTTGTCATGGTGCTGGATGAGGGGAAGTTTATGTGTGGGGTCAGGAGGGGTTTAAGGTGTGGATATAGCAGAGCCGTTTGTGTACGAGGAGTACGGAGCGGAGGCACGTGTGTATGAGGTGTACGGAGCGGAGCCGTGTCTGTATGAGGTGTACGGAGCAGAGCAGTGTGTGTACGAGGTGTACGGAGAAGAGCCATGTGTGTACGAGGTGTACGGAGAGGAGCCGTGTGTCTACGAAGCAGAGCCGTGCGTGTACAAGGTGTACGGAGAGGAGCCGTGCGTGTACGAGGTGTACGGAGAGGAGCCGTGTGTGTACGGTGTTACGGAGAGGAGCCGTGCGTGTACGAGGTGTACGGAGAGGAGCCATGTGTGTACGAGGTGTACCGGAGAGGAGCCGTGTGTGTACGAGGTGTGCGGAGCCGTGTGTACGAGGTGTACGGAGCAGAGCCGTGTGTGTACGAGGTGTGCGGAGCCGTGTGTACGAGGTGTACGGAGCAGAGCCGTGTGTGTACGAGGTGTACGGAGAGGAGCTATGTGTGTACGAAGTGTACTGAGCGGAACCGCGTTGGTATGGGGTATATGGAGCGGAGCCGCGTGTGTACGGAGCAGAGTCGAGTTTGAGCATTGGAAAACGGCATTTTTACCATCTGAGGATTATTCTGAAATCTCGTCCGGATGTGACGGTCAGTTTTTTGAAATTTGTATTCATTTACTTTCTGACTCTTAGTCGCAGGCGTTATTAATTATAGCAGGGCTTCTAGCCCTCCACAGAGCTGTAGATTTAAGTCTAGAGAGAGGATTCATATGTTCCCATACAGATAAACACTTTTCTAAGCGAGGATTGACATTAGTTAGGACCTGGAAACCGAGAGCCACCTTAGGCCGGCATCACACTGGCGAGTTTGATGCGAGTTAGTCGCACGACTTTCTCGCATCAACACCCGAATTTCTATGCAGCCGCGCACTCGGGTCCGAGAGCGGGCGGCCGTGCCGGGTGTTGATGCGAGAAAGTAGTGCGACTAACTCGCATCAAACTCGCCAGCGTGACGCCGGCCTTAACGTGGCTTCCAGGTACACATAAATAAGCCATTTTACGCACTAAGCTTTTTCAATTTTTCATATTTCTAAGGCAGTGATGCAATTCATTTTTTATATCTCATGTTTGCAAGCTATGGCGCTACAGAGTGCTTCCTTTTTTGTTTGAGTGTGTTTTAGTTGGTGACTCTAGGTTAAGCACCTGTTCACACTTGGTCTATGTTTGGATGTGATGGTCAGTTTTTTTAAATTTGCAACAGGATAATGACCCAAAAACACACAGCTAAAAACACCCAAGAATGGCTAAGAGGAAAACATTGGATGATTCTCAAGTCGCCTTCTATGAGCCCTGACCTAAATCCTATTGAGCATCTTTGGAAAGAGCTGAAACATGCCGTCTGGAAAAGGCAACCTTCAAACACGAGACAACTGGAGCAGTTTGCTCTTGAGGACTGGGCCAAAATACCTATCGAGAGGTGCAGAAGTCTCAGTGACAGTTACAGGAATCTTTCGATTGCAGTGATTGCCTCAAAAGGTTGTGCAACACAATATTAAGTTAAGGGTACCATCATTTCTGTCCAGACCTATTTCATGAGTTTTATTTTTTTTTTAATACTATGGCAGCATGGCTGAAAAGCAATGTCTGACTTTCATTTGTTCATTTTCATAGATTTTTATTTATTATTACCTTTGCCAGATTCAAGTTATTTCTGTCACCATTGTGGTTTTTTCTGTCATTAAACGAGAGGTACCAACAATTTTGACTACATGAGTACCTCTTCCTCATTGTGCCATTAACCCCTCTCTGACATCTGACGTACTATCCCGTCCGTAAAACCCGTGACAATCTGACCACGGACGGGATAGTACGTCATAGCGATCAGCTGCGCTCCCAGGGGGAGCGCAGCTGATCGCCGCCGGGTGTCAGCTGATTATCACAGCTGACACCCGGGACTGTGTGCCAGGAGCGGTCACGGACCGCTCCCGGCACATTAACCCCTTGCACACCGCGATCAAACATGATCGCGATGTACTGGGGGCACAGGGGAGCATCGCGCAGGGAGAGGGCTCCCTGCGCGCCCCCTGAGACCCTCAGAACAGCGCAATGTGATCGCGCTGTTCTGAGGGCTTCCTCCCTCCCAGGATCCGGATCCAAGATGGCGCCGGGGTCCTGGAGGGAGGCGGCTTCATCAGTGCAGCGCTGCCTGTGAGATCGCTGGTCTCACAGAGTGCTGTGCACACTGTGAGACCAGCGATCTGACATTTTACAGTGATGTCCCACCCTGGGACAATGTAAAAAAGTAAAAAAAATAAAAATAAACGTGTAAAAAAAAAAAATTCCAAAATAAAAAAAAAAAAAAATATTCCCCAATAAATTCATTTCTTCCTGTAAATAAAAAAAATAAAACAATAAAAATACACATATTTGGTATTGCCGCGTCCGTAACGACCCCCCCTATAAAACTGTCCCACTAGTTAACCCCTTTTGTGAACCCCTTAAAAAAATAAATAAAAACAAAGCAAAAAAATCAATGCTTTATCATCATACCGCTGAACAAAAAGTGGAATAACACGCGATCAAAAAGATCCATATAAATAAACATGGTACCGCTGAAAACGTCATCTTGTCCCGCAAAAAACGAGCCGTCACACAGCATCATCAGCGAAAAAATAAAAAAGTTATAGCTCGCAGAATAAAGCGATGAAAAAATAATTATTTTTTATATAAAATTGTTTTTATTCTATAAAAGCGCCAAAAAAAATGATATAAATGAGGTATCGCCATAATCGTACTGACCCAAAGAATAAAACTGCTTTATCAATTTTACCACACGCGGAACGGTATAAACACCTCCCCCAAAAGAAATTCATAAATTGCTGATTTTTGTTCATTCTAACCTCTCAAAAATCGAAATAAAAAGCGATCAAAAAATGTCACGTGGTCATAAATGGTACCAATAAAAACGTCAACTCGTACCGCAAAAAATAAGACCTCACATGACTCTGTGGGGAAAAATATGTAAAAATTATAGCTCTCAAAATGTGAAAATGCAAAAACTATTTTTTGCAATAAAAAGCGTCTTTTAGCGTGACAGCTGCCAATCATAAAAACCCGCTATAAATAGTAAATCAAACCCCATTTATCACCCCCTTAGTTAGGGAAAAATAATAAAATTACAAAAATGTATTTATTTCCATTTTCCCATTAGGGTTATGGTTAAGGTTAGGGTTGCGGCTAAAGTTAGGGTTAGTGTTGGCGCTAACGTTAGGATTAGGGTTAGGGTTGGGATTAGGGATAGGGGTGTGTTAGAGTTAGGTTTGTGGTTAGGGTTGGGACTAGGGTTAGGGGTGTGTTGGGGTTAGGGTTGGAGTTAGAATTGGGGGGTTTCCGCTGTTTAGGCACATCAGGGGCTCTCCAAATGTGACATGGCGTCTGATCTCAATTCCAACCAATTCTGCGTTGAAAAAGTCAAACGGTGCTTCTGACCTCTGCCATGCGCCCAAACAGTAGTTTACTCCCACATGGGGTATCAGCGAACTCTGGACCCTAAGAGTTATTGTGCAATTTGTCCTATTTCTTCCGTTACCCTTGGGAAAATAAAAAACTGGGGGCAAAAATATCATTTAAAAAAAAAAATGATTTTTTTGTTTTTACGGCTGTACGTTATAAACTTCTGTGAAGCACTTGGGGCTTCATAGCGCTCACCACACATCTAGATAAGTTCCTTGTGGGGTCTATTTTCCAAAATGGGGTCACTTGTGGGGGGTTTCCACTGTTTAGGCGCATCAGGGGCTCTCCAAATGCGACATGACGCCCCCAGACCATTCCATCAAAGTCTACAATCCAAAACGTCACTACTTCCCTTCCGAGCACCAACGTGTACCCATACAGTAGTTTTCTCCCACATATTGGGTATCAGCGTACTCAGGATAAATTGGACAACAACTTTTGGGGTCCAATTTCTCCTGTTACCCTTGTGAAAATAAAATATTGGGGACGAAAAAATCATTTTTGAAAAAAAAAAAAAAATGAATTTTATTTTACGGCTGTACGTTATAAACTTCTGTGAAGCACTTGGGGTTCAAAGTGCTCACCACACATCTAGATAAGTTCCTTGAGGGGTCTAGTTTCCAAAATGGTGTCATTTGTGGGGGGTTTCCACTGTTTAGGCAGATCAGGAGCTCTCCAAACACGACATGGCATCCAGCCAATTCTGCGTTGAAAAAGTCAAACGGCACTCCTTCCCTTCCAAACTCTGCCATGCACCCAAACAGTGGTTTACCCCACATATGGGGTATCAGCGTACTCTGGACAAATTGCACAATAACTTTTGGAGTCTTGTTACCCTTGGGAAAATAAAAATTGGGGTGAAAAGATCATTTATGATTTTTTAATTTTACGGCTCTACGTTATAAACTTGTGTGAAGCACTTGGGGGTTCAAATTGCTCACCAAAGATCTAGATAAGTTACTTAGGTGGTCTAGTTTCCAAAATGGGGTCACTTGTGGGGTGTTTCCACTGTTTAGGCACATCAGGGGCTCTCCAAATGCAACATGGCATCCAATCTCAATTCCAGCCAATTTTGGTTGGAAAAAGTCAAATGGTGCTCCTTCCATTCCGAGCTCTGCCGTGCGCCCAAACAGTGGTTCCCCCCAACATATTGGGTATCAGCGTACTCAGGACAAATTGGACAACAACTTTTGTGGTCCAATTTCTCCTGTTACCCTTGGGAAAATAAAAAATTAGTGACTAAAAGATAATTTTTGTGGGAAAAAAATAGGATTTTTTATTTTCATGCCCGGGCATTATAAACTTGTGTGAAGCACTTGGGGGTTCAAAGTGCTCACCAAAGCTATAGATAAGTTCCTTATGGGGTCTAGTTTACAAAATGTGGTCACTTGTGGGGGGTTTCTACTGTTTAGGCTCATCTGGGGCACTGCAAACGGAACATGACCCCCATCAACGTCTGCATTCCAAAACGTTACTACTTCCTTTCCAAGCCCTGCCGTGCGCCCAAACAGTTTCCCCCCCCACATATTGGGTATCAGCGTACTCAGGACAAATTGGCCAACAACTTTTGGGGTCCAATTTCCTTGGGAAAAATCAAAAATTTGGGACTAAAAAATTATTTTTGTGGAAAATTGTTTCTTTTTTTTTTTCACACCCAGACATTATAAACTTTTGTGAAACATTTGGGGATTCAAAGTGCTCACAACAGATCTAGATAAGTTCCTTAGGGGGTCTAGTTTCCAAAATGGTGTCACTTGTGGGGGGTTTCCACTATTTAGGCGCATCAGGGGCTCTCCAAACGCGACATGGCGTCCGATCTCAATTTCAGCCAATTTTAGTTTGAAAAAGTCAAACGGCGCTCCTTCCCTTATGAGCTCTGCTGTGCACCCAAACAGTGGTTTTCCCCCACATATAGGATATTGGCGTACTCAGGAGAAATTGCACAACAACTTTATCTGTCCATTTTCTTCTTTTACCCTTGTGAAAATAAAAAAAAAGTTTGTAAAAGATCATTTTTGTGGCTAAAAAGTTAAATATTCATTTTTTCCTTCCACGTTGCTTCAGCTCCTGTGAAGCACCTGAAGAGTTAATGAACTTTTTGAATGTGGTTTTGAGTACCTTGAGGGGTGCAGTTTTTAGAATAGTGTCACTTTTGGGTATTTTCTGCTATATAGACCCCTCAAAGTGACTTCAAATATGAGGTGGTCCCTAAAAAAAATGGCTTTGTAAATTTTGTTGTAAAAATGAGAAATCGCTGGTCAACTTTTAACCCTTATAATTTCCAAAGAAAAAAAAAATTTGATTCCAAAATTGTGCTGATGTAAAGTAGACATGTGGGAAATGTTATTTCTTAACTATTTTGTGTGACTTATTCCCTTAAAACAGAGAAATATAAATTCAAAGTTTGAAAATTGCTAAATTTTCAAAATTTTCGCCATATTTGCATTTTTTTCCAAAAATAAACGCAAGTTATATCGAAGAAATTTTACCAATAACGTGAAGTACATTATGTCACGAGAAAATCTCAGAATCGCGCAGATCCGTTGAAGCGTTCCAGAGTTATAACCTCATAAAGAGACAGTGGTCAGAATTGTAAAAATTGGCCCGGTCATTAACGTGCAAACCACCCTTGGGGGTGAAGGGGTTAAAGGGAATCTGTCACCCCATTTTAGCCCTATCAGATAAAGATATCACTGAATAGTGAGTCTCATAAGTAACCTATCGGTATGTATCATATATTCTGACACCCCCGTTTAGATGCCAAAATACCTTAGTAAAGTTCGTATTTCAGTATACAAATCCGTGCGGTCCGGTCCGGAGGGTGGCGTTTTCTTTCTTCTCTCACCCTCCCCCCACTCCTCGGCTTCTCTTGCATATGGCCGTCTGTGAATCCCACAGACGGCGTTCGGCTTCCCGCGATTGCGCTTTTCAAAATCCCCTCGCGCAGGCACAATGTACTTAGCCCAACAGTGGGCAAAGCATAAAATCATTACAGCGCATGTGCTACGCTTTCCTTGCCCCAGAAATGACTGCTTGCCTTGGACGACTTCCAGGGCACGGAAAGTGGAGGAAAAGAGTTGCGCATGCGCCGTAATGACTCTGGTCTCTCTACTTTTAAGAGTACCCCTGGGACAGGGATAATTAGGGTCCGAGCTCCAGGGACATTTTGAGGTCCCTCTTCCTTCCTGAAGACAGTTACAGCATGACATTTTTGCCCAAGCATTTTGTATTTTTGGTAAGGATCCTATTGTAGCCCTTGCCAAACAATTGCAGGGCCTGTCGCTTGAAATATACCCGAAATCTAGGGTCTCAACAGCAGACTGTTGGTCTGGCAGGCATTCAGACTCAACCTGAACCTAACGTCGCCCTCCCAGATAGGTTGTATTTTAGGCTTCATCCTCATTCTTCTGAGAGTGAGGAGCAACAGGCTGGCTTTATGTGACGCTAGTCACTTCTCATGGCCAAGCCAGGAGTCAGAGTGATCGAGGAGTCCAAGGTAAGAAGCCAGGAGGGTACATCAAACAGAAGGAATAGACAAAAGCTTAGTCAGGTACCATTCCCCAGACCTGAATCCGATTGAGCACATCTGGAACATGTCTTGCTCCATCCACCGACGTCACTTTGCACCACAGACTGTCCAGGAGTTGGCGGATGCTTTAGTCAAGGTCTGAGAGGAGATCCCTCAGGAGACCATCCGCCGCCTCATCAGGAGCATGCCCAGGCGTTGTAGGGAGGTCACACACTACTGAGCATCATTTTGACTTGTTTTAAGGACATTACATTCCACTTTAATTTTGTGAGTGACTACAAATCTATCGATTAATAAATTTGATTTCCATTGATTATTTTTGTATGATTTTGTTGTCAGCACATTCAACTTTGTACAGAACAAAGTATTTAATGAGAATATTTCATTCATTCAGATCTAGGATGTGTTATTTGAGTGTTCACTTTATTTTTTTTGAGCAGTATATATATATATATATATATATATATATATATATATATATATAGTAGGGATTCGCTCTGGTAGGCATGGGCCGGGCACGCAGTAACGAGGCAATACACAGGCTTTAAGTCCAAAAATCAATTATTTACTGTCTCTTTAACACCAGGTAACAAAACATCACAAAACATAAATGCATTCCAGCTTTCAATATCACTGTTCCCAGACTCATCCTTGGATGGGACAGGCTTCACTAAGCGGCTGCAGGCCAGCAGGGACCGCCAGGTGCCATTCCCGGGTGATCTGGACTCGCTTCCAGTGCTCACTGACACACTGTAACAGAAAGTCACACTTCCAGGTTAACTCCAGCCAAGCTCCCCAACAGAACCACGTGGTTCTCAGTGTGGGACCGTCACAGGCTCCGCACACACGTGTCCTGTCCAGGTGCTATTCAGGACCCCTGTCCAACACCCGGCCACCAAGTTCCAAGTCTCACCACGTGCTTCCAGGAATCCGATCCTACCCCAGGATCTTCCAACACCGACAGACCTTCCAGGAACCTTCCAGGCAGCCCTATGCAGGACACACTCTCCACAGACTCCAATTCAATCTCAGAGACTCCTTAGTCTATAACACATTCTCCTCACCATGTGCCCAACACTGCCTTTCATACCTGTAGCCACTCCCCAAGCCAAGGTATGAAGCACATGGTCCTGTCACCTGTTCATGACCTCATCACAGGTCCTTCACAACACCTACAATCACCAGATTGCAACAGTAAAGATGTATATCTTTGTACCTGTTCGCCAGTAGATAGATAGATTTGTTACCATCTTTTCAGTTAGCCATTAAAAGGTATCAACCACTGAGGACTCTCAACTCTAAATATTTTTCAGATTGCAACATTCATTCTCCCACCACCAGTGGGCGGTGTATGTGTGGTTAGCAAGTCCCACCCAGCTCACAAGCTAACCCTGTAGGTTCACCCTTACCAATAATCAGAACTCTTATGGGACTACAAGTCCCAGAACAACATTACTGACCTACAGCACAGAATAGCTCTGCGTCACATACTTTCCATTTAGCACCATACCAGGGACTGGTTTCCCATCCATCTCATGCCTCCATGCATAATTTGAGCAACTTATACAGCGCCCCATAGGTGCCACATTAGTCACTACACCACAATATATATATATTTACAAACAGGTGCACAGAAGTATTACAATATACAGATAACAGTAAATCTGTAGACATTTTATTACTTACATATGATGTCCCTCTGATGTCCTCCATCTTCAGCAGCTCCATCTTTTTGGTCTTCTGGCTGTCCATCCATCAGCACTTACTGGCCAGATCTCCAGCTGTAACAAGTCATGTCTCCTGCTTCTTCACTACCTCTGATAGCTGCAGAGAACAGCCTCCATGCAGTCAGTGAATCTGTCACTTCTTCCTTCTGAGAAGTTCTGGCAGGTGCCTGACCCATGTGAACATTGGCACATCAGTACAGGGGGTGTAGGTAGCTACAGGAGCAGAGGGGATTGATGTGATAGCTCATGTGAACATTGATTAGGCAGTTCAGTTGTCAGAACTGCTCAGGAGGCAAGAGAGGTGTCGGATGTACTGACTGCTCAAAGGCTGTTCCCAGAAGCGGTCAGCCGCAGTGAGGAGGCAGGAGACAGGGTTGGCTGAGATCAACCATACTTACCAGCCTTGTTCCTGCCTGCACGACGCAGAGAAGCCAAGGGCGGTCCAGAAATCCTGGAGGCCGCGTCCAGGAATCCCGGGGGCATGTGCAGGAATCCCAGGGGGCGTGTCCAGGAATTCCAGGGGGTGTGTCCAGAAATCCCAGGCTCCTGCATCATAGAGCAAGTGGCAGCATCAAGTAGGATGAGAGGAGAGGGCTTCTTCCAACATATTCTGCAGAGTGCGCCCCCTCTCTGACTGCAAAAGGCTCCGGTACGGGTCCCCTTCCTCTCCTGTTAGTGTAGATGCTGCCACTGGCTCTATGAGAGAAAAAGATAACTCAGCCCCCTCTCCTCCTGGGCCCCTGTGCAGATGCACAGGTGGTATATGTCCGCCCTGGGTATCGGCAGCTTCTGGTGTACATGCCGCCGGTGATCTTACTGGGGATTTCTTGAAGATATGGTTTAACACTAATGTCACTCTGGAAAGACTCTGCGTATGAATAAACATGCGTACTAAAGATGATTGGATTCACCTTGTTATTGTCCTGGTGATAAGGTGTGTTGTGCTCTAAGTGCATTTGTCTTAAAATCCCATCCTACAAGTTAGGTCCTCGCTTCATCGGTCCCTTTGAAGTCATCAAACAAATTAATGCGGTGTCCTACAAACTGAAGTTACCAGCTTCCTTACCGATACCCAATTCTTTCCTTGCGTACATCCGGAAGCCAATCATTCTAAGTCCCTTCTTCAAAAGAACACGATGTGTAAACATTTTTCTAGGATCCATTGTGGAGATGTGTCTAGTTTAAGATTTTCAGGGATTGAAAAAGTGTATAAACCCATACATGGGGGAGACCATAAATGGAAACTACTTAATAGAGAATCCTTTTGGATATTTATGTTAGAAACCAGATGAGTTAAAATTAACACCTTAACGACCACCGATAAGCCTTTTAACAGCGGTAGTTAAGGGTACTTAAACCACAGCACCGTTAATTCACGGCTCTGTGGAAAAAGTATATAGCGCCCCCCAGAGTCGGATTTTCTCCGGGGACTCGGCTACCGGGGGTAGCCGAGACTCCAGAGAACATGATTCGGGTTAGTTTTTACCGACCTCGCTTTTGCAATCACTGTTATTAACCATATAACGGCGACCGCAAAAAAAAAAAGAAGCCACGATTCTCCATTAAATTTCTCTCTCCTCTGATGTGATCGCACATCAGAGGAGAGAGAAATAGGGTCCTCGGGACCCCCAATCAGTCCCCCCCGGTACCTCCTGATATCCTCCCGTCCTCCCATGGGCTCCTACAGCTCCCGGTCTTATCCCTGGAAAGAAAACGGCGGGCACATGCGCAGAGCGCCCGCCAAATCTGCCGTCCGGCAGATTCATTCATTCTGTGCAGGAACATTTTAATCACTGTGATAAACGCTATCACAGTGATCAAAATAAAAAAAAATAGTAAATAAACACCCCCTTCATCACCCCCTTAGTTAGGGACATATAATAAAATATAGAAAATATATTTATTTTAATTATTCCATTAGGGTTAGGATTAGGGTGTTACACCCGGTCCCAGCGCTGCCTCTGCTCTCCGTTCTGCTCACTCACCTGTTCCTCGGGCTGTTCCTCGGGCTGTCCCTCTGCGGCGGTCTGTGCGTGGGCTGGGGTCTCCTGTCCCATCTGCTCTCCGGCGTCCTGAGTCCTTCTCCACTTCCTGGCACGCTGCTGGCAGGCTTCCAGACAGTCGGCTTAGGACGCGAGGCCGCGCCCACCGCCTCTCTTAAAGGGGCAGCGTGCATCTTTTGAAATAGCTAATTATCCAATGGCTGCGCACTCGGTACTATATCTGGTCACTCCACCATTAGGGGAGTGCCGGAGCAACGTGTTCTATCATTGCTACATCCGGTTCTGTTCCTGTTCTGTCTGCGCTGCGTCTGCAGTCTCTGTGCTTCGCTGATACTGTTTGTCTCCTCAGATCATTGCTAACCCGTATCTGGCTAATCTGGACAATCTCGGCTATTACTGGCGCAAGTGTCATCCCGTTCCGCCATCGCCATCCGTACCCGTGGACCGTGACAAGGTCACAGAAGCCAGCCTTCTACCATCCGTTCTGGACCAGGACCTTACCCTTCTCCGTCAAGAACTTTCCACGGACTCTGTAAATACTTGTTACCCTTTTGGTCCCTCTGGGACAGCTGCCACGTGTCCGGGGTCTAACTGGAGGTAGCACCTGTGTCCTCCGGGTATTCCATTCTGGTCCTGTTCGAGGGGCCTTACTACGGGTACCCGGGGCTCACTAGTTACGCCCCCTTCGGAGCCCCCCGGACCGCGGTCTCGAGGTTCCACATTAAAAAATAAATACGAATGTGAACTTCACCACCTCTGCCTCCGCTTCCATTCGTTACAGATTGCTCCGGCCTTGGAACCCGCTGGATCCCAGAGACCTCCGACCACGGATCTGTGCCAGGAGGTGGCCCGTTTGGGAGTTCAACAGGACAAGATCACGACTTATCTACGCAGCTTGTCTACCCGCATGGATTCCCTAGGGTCCTCGTCTGCACCTGACTCTTCTATCAATAATCAGGTACCAGTTCCCATGGCAAATCAAGGTCCCCGTCTGGCGGCTCCTACCCGTTTCCAGGGTGATCCTACTCTGTGTTGGGGTTTCCTCAATCAGTGCACTCTACACTTCGAAATCTTGGGGCATATGTTTGCTTCTGACCGAGCCAAGGTGGGCTTCATCATGTCACACCTGGGAGGAGAAGCCCTCGCCTGGCTAAACCCGCTATGGGAGAGAGGGGATCCGGTGGTTAACGATCTTCAATCTTTCCTAGAGGCTTTTCGCAGGACTTTCGATGAACCTGGTCGTACCACTTCGACTGCATCAGCTCTGCTCCGCCTGCGCCAAGGTACTCTCACGGTAGCTCAGTATGCTGTTAAATTCCGCACCCTCTCGTCTGAATTATCGTGGAACAATGAGGCCCTGGTTGCTAACTTCTGGGAAGGCCTATCCGGAAGAATCAAGGATGAGCTGGCGGGACGGGACAGACCTACTCTCTTGGAAGAGCTAATATCCTTGGCAACCCGAATTGACCTGCGTTTTCAGGAGCGCTCCATGGAGATCAAGCGGGACAAAAGGTCCTATCACCTGGACTCTAGTTTGTACAAAACAGGTACTTCACCCTCCGCCTCCGAGGCCATGGAGGTGGACCATGTAAGTTTGGCCACCCGCCGCCGGGAGGCACGTCGCAAGAAGGGAAGTTGTTACTACTGCGGTAGTTCTGAACATTTGATTCATTTCTGTCCTAAAAAGTCGGGAAACTCCAGTGCCTAGGTCCGGTAGGAGGGGCCAACCTAGGTAAAGAGCAGTCCTCTCCCTCTTTACACATCTCTGTCACCGTGTCCTATGGAGCAATAAAATTCTCCGAACACTGTCTACTGGATTCTGGAGCTGCAGGGAACTTCATCCAGCAGGCGGTTGTGGATCATTACCGCTTACCAGTCCAGCGTCTTCCTGATCCGTTACAGGTGTCCGCCGTGGATGGCAAACCGCTGACCGAGCCCGTCCAGTTTCAAACAGAGTTGGTGGAACTCCGGGTAGGTCTAATGCATACTGAACGAATGCGATTTTATGTATATCCTGGTTTATCCCATCCCATGCTTCTAGGTTTACCTTGGCTTCAGATGCATGAACCAGTCCTTAATTGGAAAACTGGAGAAGTTCTGCGTTGGGGAGATACCTGCATGAATCGTTGCTTAACCCGGATTCAACCTGTTTCGCCTCCAGTCCAGCCTGATACCCTGCCAGGGTTGCCTTCCGCCTATTGGTCCTTCTCTGACGTCTTTCGGAAAAAAGAGGCTGAGAGACTACCTCCACACAGGTCGTATGACTGTCAGATAGAGCTTCTTCCAGGAGCATCACCCCCTCGCGGGAGAGTTTATCCTCTTTCACAGGCAGAGACTCAGGCCATGTCGGACTACATTCTAGAGAATTTGGCTAGAGGATTTATCCGAAAGTCATAGTCACCGGCAGGAGCTGGATTCTTCTTTGTGAAGAAAAAGGACGGATCCTTGCGGCCCTGCATTGACTATCGGGGTCTAAATCAAATCACGGTAAAAAACAGGTATCCATTGCCTCTTATTTCAGAGCTGTTTGATCGTCTCCGAGGGGCCAAGATCTTCACCAAATTGGACCTCAGAGGGGCCTACAACCTGATCCGAATCAGAGAGGGAGACGAATGGAAAACAGCCTTCAACACCCGTGACGGCCACTATGAATACCTGGTAATGCCATTCGGCCTAAGCAATGCACCTGCGGTTTTTCAGGAATTTGTTAATGACATTTTCAGGGACTTGCTCTATACTTGTGTCGTGGTTTACCTGGACGATATTTTGATTTTTTTCTGCTGACTTGACGTCACACCGGAGGCAAGTACGCCTGGTCTTACAAAGACTGAGAGAGAACAGGCTCTATGCCAAATATGAGAAATGCCTCTTTGAGCAGTCCTCTTTGCCTTTCCTTGGGTACATTGTATCTTCCACAGGATTAAAGATGGATCCGGAGAAGTTGTCTGCAGTTCTCAACTGGCCTCGTCCGTCTGGGCTAAAAGCCATACAAAGGTTCCTCGGATTCGCCAATTACTACCGGCAATTCATTCCACACTTTTCCACCCGAGTGGCTCCAATCACAGCCTTAACCCGGAAAGGTGTAAACTCTAAGGAATGGTCCTCCGAGGCAGAAGAGGCCTTTGTTTCTCTCAAAAAGCCTTCGCTTCCGCACCCGTTCTCCATCGTCCTAATTCAAGTGAGCAATTTTTTCTTGAAGTTGACGCTTCTTCCATAGGTGCAGGAGCAGTTCTGACCCAGAAGTCGTCTACCGGGCGGATGATCTCGTGTGTTTTTTTTTTCCAAGGTTTTTTCTCCTGTAGAAAGGAACTACTCTGTCGGTGATCGCGAACTGTTGGCCATCAAATTGGCTCTGGAGGAATGGAGACATCTTCTTGAAGGAGCTCATCACCAGGTAATCATATTCACCGACCATAAAAACCTTGCCTATCTCCAATCTGCTTTAAGACTGAATCCCCGTCAGGCCCGTTGGGCATTATTTTTTGCCCGTTTCAATTTTGTACTTCATTTCCGTCCAGCTGACAAGAACATCAAGGCAGACGCACTCTCTAGGGCCTTCTTGCCTCCTGAACTGGAGGAGGAACCTCAGCACATCATTGAATCTTCTAGGTTAGTCTCTGTTGCCTCCATTGATCTGGCCCGGCTTCCTCCTGGGAAGACTTTCGTGTCTGCTTCTGACCGTACTCGTGTTCTGCGCTGGGTCATTCTTCTAAGTTGGCTGGCCATGCTGGTCAGAAAAAGACGCAGCAACTCATCTCCCGGTATTACTGGTGGCCTACCATGGTCAAGGATATCCAGGAGTTCGTCGCAGCATGTCCTTCATGTGCTCGTAACAAAACTGTTAAACATCTACCAGCCGGCAGGCTTCTGCCTCTTCCGATTCCGTCCGCTCCCTGGCAGCACATCGCGATGGATTTCATCACGGATCTTCCCATCTCTTCTGGCTGCTCAGTGGTATGGGTTGTGGTGGACCGCTTCTCTAAAATGGCTCACTTTGTTCCGCTATCTGGCCTCCCGTCTGCTCCAGAACTGGCCACTCACTTCATCCAGCACATCTTTCGTCTACATGGATTTCCTCTCCACATCGTGTCCGACAGGGGCGTCCAGTTCACCTCTAAGTTCTGGAGAGGACTCTGTAAAATGGTAAAAATTGAACTAGATTTTTCTTCTGTATATCATCCCCAGTCTAATGGGCAAGTGGAGAGGATCAATCAAATCCTGGCTGGATACCTGCGTCACTTCGTCAACGCTCATCATAATGACTGGGTAGAATTACTGCCCTGGGCGGAATTCTCCTACAACAATCAAGTAAGTGAATCTTCTGGAAAGTCTCCCTTTCAGATTGTGTTTGGACTGCAACCCGGAATTCCTCTTCCTGTCTTGGGATTGTCGGATGTTCCGGCAGTCGATACCTTGTCAAAGAATTTCTCGGACATTTGGAGAGAGACCAGGTCGGCTTTGGAGAAAGCTTCTCAACGTATGAAAACGCATGCAGACAAAAGACGTTTGGAGGCTCCCATCTTTCGTCCAGGAGACAAGGTATGGCTCTCCTCCAAGTACATCCGTCTGAAGTTACCATCGTACAAATTGGGTCCTCGTTTCATTGGTCCCTTTGAAGTTTTGAGACAGATCAACCCGGTCTCTTATAAACTGAAATTGCCTAATTCTCTAAGAGTACCTAACTCCTTTCATGTTTCCCTCCTCAAACCAGTAGTGTTGAGCTCCTTTTTTAAGGACCCGGGTACCACTCCAGATCCGGTCTCTGAGGATGAAGTTTTTGAGGTAAAACATATCTTGGCCTCTAAGCGAGTAAGAGGTAGGATCTATTACCTGGTGGACTGGAGGGGTTTTGGTCCTGAGGAGAGGTCTTGGGAGCCTAAAGAGAACATCCTGACCCCTCTTCTTCTTAAAAGATTTCACGCAGGTTTGAAAAAGAGGGGGAGTAAAGAGGGGGATACTGTTACACCCGGTCCCAGCGCTGCCTCTGCACTCCGTTCTGCTCACTCACCTGTTCCTCGGGCTGTCCCTCTGCGGCGGTCTGTGCGTGGGCTGGGGTCTCCTGTCCCATCTGCTCTCCAGCGTCCTGAGTCCTTCTCCACTTCCTGGCACGCTGCTGGCAGGCTTCCAGACAGTCGGCTTAGGACACGAGGCCGCGCCCACCGTCTCTCTTAAAGGGGCAGCGTGCATCTTTTGAAATAGCTAATTATCCAATGGCTGCGCACTCGGTACTATATCTGGTCACTCCACCATTAGGGGAGTGCCGGAGCAACGTGTTCTATCATTGCTACATCCGGTTCTGTTCCTGTTCTGTCTGCGCTGCGTCTGCAGTCTCTGTGCTTCGCTGATACTGTTTGTCTCCTCAGATCATTGCTAACCCGTATCTGGCTAATCTGGACAATCTCGGCTATTACTGGCGCAAGTGTCATCCCGTTCCGCCATCAGCCATCCGTACCCGTGGACCGTGACAAGGTCACAGAAGCCAGCCTTCTACCATCCGTTCTGGACCAGGACCTTACCCTTCTCCGTCAAGAACTTTCCACGGACTCTGTAAATACTTGTTACCCTTTTGGTCCCTCTGGGACAGCTGCCACGTGTCCGGGGTCTAACTGGAGGTAGCACCTGTGTCCTCCGGGTATTCCATTCTGGTCCTGTTCGAGGGGCCTTACTACGGGTACCCGGGGCTCACTAGTTACGCCCCCTTAGGAGCCCCCGGACCGCGGTCTCGAGGTTCCACATTAAAAAATAAATACGAATGTGAACTTCACCACCTCTGCCTCCGCTTCCATTCGTTACATAGGGTTAGGATTAGGGTTAGGGTTACAATTAGGGTTAGGGTTGGGATTAGGGGTTAGGAGCTAGAATTGAGGGTTTCCACTATTTAGGCACATCAGGGGGTCTCCAAACACGACATGGCGTTCAAAAAGTCAAATGGTGCTCCCTCCCTTCCGAGTCCTGCCGTGCGCCCAAACAGTGGTTTACCCCAACATATGGGGTATCGGCGTTCTCAGGACAAATTGCACACCAATTGGTTCTAATTTCTCCTGAGGAAAAAATGATTTTTTATTTTCATGGCTCTACGTTATAAACTTCTGTGAAGTACTTGGAGGTTCAAAGTGCTCACCACACATCTAGATAAGTTCCTTAGGGGTCTAGTTTCCAAAATGGGGTCACTTTTCAGGGTTTCCACTGTTTAGGCAAATCAGGGGCTCTCCAAACGCGACATGGCATCCAGCCAATTCTGTGTTGAAAAAGTCAAACGGCGCTCCTTCCCTTGCGACCTCTGCCGTGAGCCCAAAAAGTGGTTTACCCCCACATATGGGGTATCGGCGTATTCAGGAGAAATTGGACAACAAATTTTGTGGTTCATTTTCTCTTTTAACACTTGTGAAAAAAAAAATTGGTTCTGAAATAATTTTTTTTCAAAAAAAGTTAAATGTTAATTTTTTCATTCCACATTGCTTCAGTTCCTGTGAAGCAAGTAAAGGGTTAATAAACTTCTTGAATGTGGTTTTGAGCACCTTGAGGGGTGCAGTTTTTAGAATGGTGTCACTTTTGGGTATTTTCTATCATATAGACCCCTTAAAGTAACTTCAAATGTGATGTGGTCCCTAAAAAAAAAAAAAAATAAATAAATATGTTGTAAACATGAGAAATCGTTGGTCAATTTTTAACCCTTATAACTTTGTAACAAAAAAAAATTGTTCCCAAAATTGCGCTGATGTAAAAGTAGACATGTGGGAAATGTTATTTATTAAGAAATTTGTGTGACATATTTCTCTGATTTAAGGGCATAAAAATTTAAAGTTTGAAAATTGCTAAATTTTCAAAATTTTCACCATATTTCTGTTTTTTTCATAAATAAAAGCAAGTCATATAAAAAAAAATACCACTAACGTGAAGTACAATAGGTCACGAAAAAACAGTCTCAGAATCAGCGGGATTCGTTAAAGCGTTCCAGAGTTATAACCTCATAAAGTGACAGTGGTCAGAATTGTAAAAATTGGCCCGGTCATTAAGCTGCAAATTGGCTCTGTCACTAAGGGGTTAAGAAAAGATCTTATTCTTCAATATTAAAAATATTTTGATATGCAAATGGGATTGTCATTACTTGTTAAGCTTTGCATATGATTTTAATAATTGATTGGTATTTCTATTTTGTACAAGCACTTTTTTATTTTTGTTTGCCATTTGATGTTCCCTAAATTGATAATACCTATTACTTGACTTTGTTACTTAAATGCCGGAGTGTTCAGACAGCAAGTAGACCATGATTAAGCCTTTTGGTGAAACGTGTAGGTCTGAAACCTCCTTGTTGCACATCAAGTGAAACCTCCTTGTCATATTGCCATCAAGTTTGTTTGGAGCATATTTTATATGGCTAATTAAAAGCTACAAACCATCTACAAGCTTCCTCACTGAATTTTTCCCATTTTTGGTGTTTGTGCTGCAGCTACTCTGGCTTATTTCTTGCAAAGTGAAGTGGACTTTTTTGCCTCTTTGCACTGTCTTAGCATTCTCATCCGACACAGGAAGCTGCTTCCAGTCTGTAAGACGCAGTCACTTATTAGCAAGATCTTTTTCTTGCTAAAAGTGTGTGTCAAAGATCACACCCAGAGGGGTCATGCTGAACCCCACCGCTGCCACCAATTGTCAAGAAATAAACAGGAGAGATCACGCAGAATCTCACCACAACCACCAATTGTTAAAGATCACCACCTCGGAGGTTGCGCACTGTTATGTTTTTGTCATGAACAGCGCTCTGCTGCCCCCTATCTTTCGAACAATTACGCGATTGACGGACAATTAGCAGAGCAGGTCTCAGGTTGTTTCTACTAAAAAGACGGTTATTGGGACACTAACATTAAGCGTATGGTATATACACCCCTGATTTAAATTCATGGACTGTATATATAATAGAATTAGTCTTACCGGTAATTCAGTTTCTAGGAACCTTCCACGACAGCCGTACTGGAGGATGTCTCCCCGACCTAATAGGGGACAGGAAACACACAAGAAGTTAAATAACCCTCCCCTTCCTGCATCACCAGTGTTTTTTCTGTACATAGCAGAGTGTATAGTTACCACCAAAGTGCAGGAATCTTCCAATAAGAACATCAGATAGGGAGGGAAATTAGTGCTGTCGTGGAAGGTTCCTAGAAACCGAATTACCGGTAAGACTAATTCCATTTTCTCTAGTCATCTTCCACGACAGCCATACTGGAGTAGTACCAACAACTAATTTCTTAGGGAGGGACTACAGCCTGCAGAACTCGTCTGCCGAATGATAAATCTCTATTGAATTTTAGTCTATAATGTCTAGTGAATGTATGGACAGATGACCATGTGGTGGCTCTGCATATCTGCTTGGCGGATGCGCCCCCTCTCTCTGCCCACAATGTTGATATTGAACGAGTGGAATGGGCTTTCAGATGTGTAGAAGGTGAAATATTCTGTGATGCATACGCCAGGCCGATATCCTGCTTGATCCACCTAGCAATGGTATTTTTTGCCGCCTTTTTGCCTTTATTCCTTCCGGAAAATTGAATGAATAAATTTTGGTCAATCCTCCAACTTTCAGTTTGCTGGAGGTAGAAAAGAACCACCCTATGTACGTCAAGGGTGTGGAAAATCTCTTCCTTCGCATTGGAGGGATTTGGGCAGAAGGAAGGTAGTATAATGTTCTGTTCTCTATGAAAGTCTGAGACCACTTTTGGCATAAAGGAGGGATCTAGTCTCAAGATGATGCTATCCTCTGTGATAGTTAAATAGGGCTCCTGCATTGATAGGGCCTGTATTTCTCCAACACGCCTAGCGGCAGTAATTGCCACCAGAAACACCGTTTTCAGTGTTAAGTCCTTTAAAGTTATGGATGGTAGGGGTTCGAATGGAACCTTAGTTAAACCATTAAGCACCAGATTTAGATCCCAGGGGGGAACTTGACTGCAAAGTCTAGGACGCATTCTGGATGCGGAGATCATGAAGCGCTTGATCCATCTATGTCCAGCTAGATCTTGATCAAAAAATGAACTAAGGGCCTGTACCTTTAGTGTACTAGGAGTGAGACCTAGATTTAGGCCCTTCTGAAGAAAATCTAAGATCTGTGCGATGTTAGGATGGAAGGGATCCGGAGTATTTGGGAAACACCAGGATGAAAATTTCTTCCAAACCTTCCCGTAAATGGCGTTAGTTACCGGTTTCCTACTTCCCTGCAAAGTTCGTATCACTTCTTCAGAAAGGCCTTTAGCCCTTAGAATCCCGGCTTCAGTGGCCTAGCCGCAAGGTTCAACCTGTGCAGATCTGGGTGCAGCAGAGGACCCTGGTGAAGTAGGTCGTCTTTCTGAGGCAGAAATACTGGGTCATCTTGAGCCATGTTTACTAGAGTTCCGTACCAACTCCTCCCTGGCCACATGGGAGCAACCAGGATCGTGGTGGCCTGCTCTGATCGTATCCTCTGCAGTGTCCATGCTAGCATCGGGATTGGTGGGAAGGCGTATGCCAGCTTGAACTTCCAGGGATGGGAGAGGGTGTCTACGCCGCACGCTGTTGTGAATGTGTTAGAAATGAGTTCTGAGCAGAAGCTCCCTCTGGTGGTTGCAGACAGTGCTGAACCATTTAGTGAAGATTGGCAGTCAGGAGTTACAGACTGGTCCTATATGAGGGAGGTTCCCTCCCATCAGGGTTGCCGGTGATCAATTGTTCTTGTCTCAACTGTGATTCCTGGTTCACTTGGAAGCTTGCTGAATCTTGCCTCTTCTCCTGCTCTCAGATAAGACATTTTCTGTTTTTATTTTTTTGTGCTTGCTTTTTGCATTGTTCCCTGCACTTCTGTGGAGGTCAGCCAGGTCCCCTCCGGGGGCTTGTGCTCCTCTCAGTTTATCTGAGCCACTGTTATTTGTTCATTTGCCTTTTCCAGTTTTTTCAGTAGCTGCGGCTTAGTTTTGTTACACCAGAGAACTAATTTAGGTGGTAGAGGTCGTGTGATCTCAGGTGTTTTTGCAATTAGTAGAGTTGGTACTTTTTAGGGTTTTTTGGGATTGCAGTAAGTGTCCTTCCTATCCTTTTCTGTCCAGGTAGATTGGGCCCCAACGTTTGCTCATACTATTTTCTGTCTGTGTCTGTATTTCCTCTTGTCTAACCGCCATTACATGTTTGGGGGCTTCCTATGTTCTTTGGGGATCTGCTCCGGGCAGATAGCTTTTCCTCTTTCTATCTTTAGGTGTAGTTAACCTCTCAGGCTGTGACGAGGCGTCTAGGACCAACGTAGGTACGCTCCACGGCTGTCTATAGTTGTGGTGGTTAGTCAGGGTACTGCAATCCAGTAGATTCCAACCTCTCTGGTGTATTGCCGTTTTTGCTTGCTCTCCTCAGCTACAAAATCATAACAGTATCACCGGCCAAACTGAAAATTATATGGTACTCAACAGAAGGGAAAAATAGTAAAGGGAAAAAGAAAAAAGAAAGTTGTCACAAATTTTTTTTTTCTCTGTTTGTTGCATTTCCCTCTTTTTCTCTGTGTGCTGAGGAGGATTTTTTTTTTCTCTCAATGGAGTTTGCACAGTTGTCTGGCCGTGTGGATCAGCTTGCCACTGAAGTTCGGAGTATTGCTGCCTATCTTGCTAGGTTGCCGGTTGTGGAGCCTAGGATCCCCATGCCAGATTTATTTTTGGGGGATCGAGCTAAATTTCTGAATTTCAAAAATAACTGTAAGTTGTTTTTTGCCTTAAAACCTAAGTCCCCAGGGAACGCAGCACAGCAGGTTCAAATTGTCATCTCTCTCCTGCGCGGCGATCCTCAGGATTGGGCTTTTTCCCTGACACCTGGGGATCCTGTTTTGAGTAATGTTGATGCATTTTTTCTGGCTCTGGGGTTATTGTACGATGAACCTAATGTCACTGATCAAGCTGAAAAAGCCTTGTTGGCATTAAATCAGGGGCTTGAGGACGCTGAGTTGTACAGTCACAAATTCCGAAAGTGGGCAGTCCTGACCAAATGGAATGATGATGCTTTGGCAGCCCTTTTTTGCAAGGGTCTGTCAGAGAATGTAAAAGATGTTATGGTGGGTTTCCCTGCTCCCTCTGGTCTCAATGATTCTATGTCATTAGCGATTCAAATTGATAGACGTTTGCGTGAACGTAGAGGTATGCGTGGAATAGTGTTGCCTTGTGAACCAGATTCTGAGTCCATGCAGTGTGATAGAGTGGTTTCTGGGGCACAGCGTCATGAGTTTTGAAAATGCAATGGGTTATATTTCTACTGTGGTGATGCCTCTCATGCTCTTTCAGTCTGCCCTAAGTGGGGAAGACGTTTTGCATGCTCAGTTGTCTTGGGTAGTGTTCAAACTAAATTTCTGTTGACTGTTACCCTGATTTGCTGCCTGTCCACATTTTCTGCTCAGCCTTTTGTTGATTCGGGAGCAGCTATTAACTTGATGGATTTTGATTTTGCTAAACGTTGTGGGTTTCCCTTGATACCCCTACGGAAGTCTATTCCCCTACTGGGGATTGATTCTACCCCTTTGGCTGAGAATAAACCCCAGTTTTCTACTCAGGTGATAATGAGGGTTGAACCTGATCATCAGGAGAGTTGCAAATTTTTGGTGCTGTATAATCTGCATGACATTATTGTACTGGGTTTCCCTTGGTTACAGTCTCATAATCCTGTTTTGGATTGGAAATCGGTGTCTGTGACCAGTTGGGGCTGCCAATGTGTTAATGCCAACACTCCTGTTTTTTCTGCCTCTCCCCAGGCTCAGGATGTTCCTGACTTTTTGACTGATTTTTCTGATGTGTTTAGCGAAAGTAAATCTGCATCCTTGCCCCCCCCATAGGAGCTATGACTGCGCTATTGAATTAGTGCCTGGTAGTAAATTCCCTAAAGGTCGCCTTTTTAACTTGTCTGTACCTGAACATGACGCTATGCGGTCTTATATCAAGGAGTCATTGGAGAAGGGTCATATCAGACCATCCTCTTCACCCTTGGGTGCCGGTTTTTTCTTTGTGGCCAAAAAGGATGGTTCATTAAGGCCGTGTATTGATTATCGTCTCTTGAACAATATCACTGTGAAATATCAATATCCGTTACCCTTGATTTCTGACCTGTTTTCCAGGGTGAAAAGTGCTACTTGGTTTACCAAGCTTGACCTCAGGGGGGCGTATAACCTTATTCGCATTAAGCACGGGGATGAATGGAAGACGGAGTTTAATACCACAGAGGGGCATTTTGAGTACCTAGTGATGCCCTTTGGGCTCACTAATGCTCCTTCCGTCTTCCAGTCCTTCATGAATGACATTTTCAGGGATTTTGTGGATAAATTTCTGATTGTTTATTTGGATGATATCTTGATTTTTTCCAATGACTGGGACTCTCATGTGAAACATGTTCGGACTGTGTTCCAGATTTTGAGAGAGAATGCTCTGTATGTGAAGGGATCAAAGTGTATTTTTGGCGTACAGAGGATCTCATTTCTGGGATTCATTTTGTCCCCATCTGTTATTGAAATGGACCCGGTCAAGGTTCAGGCCATCTGTGATTGGGTCCAACCTACTGTACTTCATTAAAGGCTCTTCAGAGATTCTTGGGTTTTGCCAATTTTTATCGTAAATTTATTGGTAATTTCTCTGTTATTGTTAAACCATTGACTGATTTGACTAAAAAGGTTTCTGATGTGGTGAATTGGCCTCCTGAGGCAGTCTCTGCGTTTCAGGAACTTAAGTAGAGATTCACTTCTGCTCCTGTTCTACGGCAGCCTGATGTTTCTCTGCCATTTCAGGTGGAGGTTGATGCCTCTGAAATTGGGGCAGGTGCCGTTTTGTCCCAAAGAGATCCAGAGACCTCTAAAAGTAACCCTTGTGCCTTTTTCTCTCGAAAATTTTCTCCAACTGAACGTAATTATGACGTGGGTAATCGGGAGTTATTGGCCATGAAGTGGGCTTTTGAAGAGTGGAGACATTGGCTGGAGGGAGCCAAACATCAGGTGGTGGTCCTCACGGGCCATAAGAATCTGGTTTATCTGGAATCAGCCAAGCGACTTAAGGGTATGCCACACTAAACGAGATCACAAACGAGATCGCTAACGAGATCACTAAAACGTCATTATTTTGCGATCTCGTTAGTGACCTCGTTGTGTGTGGCATGTAGCAACAATGTGGCCCCTGCTGTGATGTCGCTGATCGTTCACTAGAGTTCTGGACCGTTTTTTGATCGTTGGCGTCCCGCTGTTGAGCCTGAATCGCTGTGTTTGGCACCTTTTGCGAACGACGAGCGACCTCGTTTGTGACGCATATATGACTGTTTTGCGTCACGGAGTAGATCGCAATATCTGTAAGTTCTCTTTTGCGTCACAGAGAGGATCGCAGAAGTTGCAAAGCAGGCTAGCAGGACGCAGAGAGCAGGAGTGATGCTGGAAATTCCTATGAATCAGAAGCGCTCAGTACATGCTAATGACATCCTAACGACCGCCAAAGTCGTTAAAGAGATCGCTGACTGCTGATGAGTCGTTTATGAGATCTCCTGTTTGGCAGCTACTAGCGACCTAAAAGAGATCACATCAACGATTGCGTCGTTATCGTGATCGCTAACGAGATCGCTAAGTGTGGCAGTACCTTTAATCCTAGACAGGCCAGGTGGGCCTTGTTTTTCACACGTTTTAATTTTGTGGTTTCCTTTCTTCCTGGCACTAAGAATGTTAAGGCGGATGCCCTCTCGAGGAGTTTCCTTGCGGACTCTCCTGAGTGATCTGATCCTGCTGTTATTTTGAAAGAGGGTGTAGTTCTTTCCGCCATCTCGCCCAATTTGAGACTGGCTCTGGAAGGGTGTCAGGAGGATAAACCTGAGCGCTGCCCTATTGGGAAATTGTTTGTCCCAGACCGGTGGTAAAAGAGTGTGATGTCTGAGATTCATTGTTCCGCGTTGGCCGGTCATCCCGGAATTTTTGGTACCAGAGACTTGGTTAGTCGGTCCTTTTGGTGGCCTACTTTGTCTCGTGACGTCAGGGAATTTGTGCAGTCCTGCGGGACTTGCTCTCGCTCCAAGCCTTGCTCTTGCTCTAGTGGTTTGTTGATGCCATTGCCTGTGCCCAAGAGACCATGGACCCATATCTCTATGGATTTCATTTCCGACCTCCCTGTTTCTCAGAGAATGACCGTTATTTGGGTGATTTGTGATAGGTTTTCCAAAATGATACATCTTGTGCCATTACCTAAGTTGCCTTCCTCCTCCGAATTGGTGCCTTTGTTCCTTCAGCACATGGTTCGGTTACACGGCATTCCTGAGAACATTGTGTGTGACAGAGGAGTCCAGTTTGTTTCCAGATTTTGGAGGACTTTTTGTTCTAAACTTGGAGTTCAATTGTCTTTCTCCTCGGCTTTTCATCCTCAGACCAATGAACAAACTGAGAGAACAAACCAGATATTGGAGACTTATCTGAGATGCTTTGTGTCTGCTGATCAAGATGACTGGGTCTCTTTTTTGCCTTTGGCTGAGTTTGCTCTTAATAATAGGGCTAGCTCTGCCACTTTGATGTCTCCATTTTTCTGCAATTTTGGGTTTCACCCTCTATTTTCTTCGGGACTGACGGAGGCTTCTGTCTGTCCAGGTGTTGACTCTGTTGTGGAGCGTATGCAGCAGATTTGGGACCAGGTAGTGGAGAGGTTGTCCCTCTCTCAGGAGAGGGCCCAGCGGTTTGCCAACCGGCATAGGACTGATGGTCCTCGGTTTGAAGTGGGGGACTTGGTCTGGTTGTCCTCAAGAAATATCCCTATGAGAGTTGCATCTCCTAAGTTTAAGCCTAGGTTCATTGGACCTTATAAGATCATGGAGATTCTTAATCCTGTTTCCTTTCGTTTACTTCTTCCAGGGACATTTAAGATCCATAACGTGTTCCACAAGTCCTTATTGAAGAGGTTTGTCGAGCCAGTGGTTCCTATGGCTGCGCCTCCTAACCCTGTTTTGGTTGAGGGCAATCTGGAGTATGTGGTTGAGAAAATATTGAATTCTCGTTTTTCTAGACGGAAACTCCAGTATTTGGTTAAGTGGAGAGGTTATGGTCAGGAGGACAATTCTTGGGTGTTTGCTTCGGACATCCATGCTAGGAAACTGATCCGTGCGTATCACAGAGCTCATCCTGACCGACCTGGTTGCCCAAGTGAGGATTCGGTGACCCCTCCTCAAGGGGGGGGTACTGTTGTGAATGTGTTAGAAATGAGTTCTGAGCAGAAGCTCCCTCTGGTGGTTGCAGACAGTGCTGAACCATTTAGTGAAGATTGGCAGTCAGGAGTTACAGACTGGTACTATATAAGGGAGGTTCCCTCCCATCAGGGTTGCCGGTGATCAATTGTTCTTGTCTCAACTGTGATTCCTGGTTCACTTGGAAGCTTGCTGAATCTTGCCTCTTCTCCTGCTCTCAGATAAGACATTTTCTGTTTTTATTTTTTTGTGCTTGCTTTTTGCATTGTTCCCTGCACTTCTGTGGAGGTCAGCCAGGTCCCCTCCGGGGGCTTGTGCTCCTCTCAGTTTATCTGAGCCACTGTTATTTGTTCATTTGCCTTTTCCAGTTTTTTCAGTGGCTGCGGCTTAGTTTTGTTACACCAGAGAACTAATTTAGGTGGTAGAGGTCGTGTGATCTCAGGTGTTTTTGCAATTAGTAGAGTTGGTACTTTTTAGGGTTTTTTGGGATTGCAGTAAGTGTCCTTCCTATCCTTTTCTGTCCAGGTAGATTGGGCCCCAACGTTTGCTCATACTATTTTCTGTCTGTGTCTGTATTTCCTCTTGTCTAACCGCCATTACATGTTTGGGGGCTTCCTATGTTCTTTGGGGATCTGCTCCGGGGCAGATAGCTTTTCCTCTTTCTATCTTTAGGTGTAGTTAACCTCTCAGGCTGTGACGAGGCATCTAGGACCAACGTAGGTACGCTCCACGGCTGCCTTTAGTTGTGGTGGTTAGTCAGGGTACTGCAATCCAGTAGATTCCAACCTCTCTGGTGTATTGCCGTTTTTGCTTGCTCTCCTCAGCTACCAAATCATAACAGCACGCTCAGTCATTGGGACTGAGGGAAAAGAATGTTTCCACCTTCGTGTTCTGACCGCTGGCAAACAGATCCACGTCGGGATTCCCCCACTTTGATATCAGGGACAAAAATACTGTTTGGTCCAGGCACCATTCTACTGGGTGAACGTCCTTCCTGCTGAGGAAGTCCGCCTGTACATTTTCTGACCCTTTTAGATGTATTGCTGTTATGGACAGTAAAGGTTTTTCTGCCCAGGAAAAAATTCTTGCAGCCACTACCTTTAGACTGACATATTTTGTGCCTCCTTGGTGTCGAAGGTAGGCCACTGTAGTCACGTTGTCAGAGTAGACCCGTACATGGTGATTTTGAATAAGGGCTGATGCTGCTTTTAGTGCTTCCTCTACTGCTTTTAGTTCCCTCAGATTTGAGGAGCTGGCCCTGATGTGCGGGGGCCACAATCTTTGAAAGTGAGACCCCTCCACTATAGCACCCCAGCCTCTTTGACTGGCGTGTGAGGTGAGTATTTTGAGGGTAAGCTGAACCCAGCTGACTCCACGCTGGAGGTTCTGATAGTTCAGCCACCATGAGAGGGAGGCCTTCACATGACCCGGAAGGGGGGGGGGTTCTATTGTTCTGCCTGTTGTGAAACCTTTTTGAACACAACAGCACGTGCGACTGAAGAGTCCGAGTATGGGCTTGAGCCCAGGAAACTGCTTGGATGCACGCCGTAAAAGATCCTAGGATAGACATAGCATCTCTTAGGGTTGGTGCTGTCTGGTCTCTGAATCTGGAAACTCTCTGAATAAGATTGTGTTGTCGCTCCCTGGGTAGGAAGTATGTTCTCTCCTCTGAATCCAAGAGAACTCCCAGGAACTTTTTCTTTGATGAAGGATGAAGATCCGACTTTTCCAAATTTGGGATCCAGCCCAGGGACTGTAGTATTTCTAGGGTCTTCCCCACATCTTGGTCTAGGCGAGGTATGGATGGAGCCACAATTAACAGGTCGTCTAGGTACGGGATTATGCAAATCCCCTGTGGTTGAATGAAGATCATTGCTTCTGCTATAATCCTTGTAAAGACGCGTGGCGCTGACGACACCCCGAACGGCAGAACACTGAACTGGTAATGGTTGACCCGGTGACCCTGGGACACGGCAAACCTGAGAAACTTCCTGTGGTCCGGATGAATCGGCACATGGTAGTAGGCGTCCCTCAGATCTATCGTGGCCATCACCCAGTTCTGTCCTATGAGAGGGATTGCCGACTTGACCGACTCCATCTTGAACCGCCTGTATTTGACTACCCAATTCAAGGGTTTCAAGTTTATAATAACCCTGTGCTTTCCTGAGGGTTTCACTATTACGAACAGGCGAGAGTAGTGTTCCCTGCCTACCTCTCGTTGTGGCACTGGGGAGACTACTCTTGCACGTAACAGTCCCTGTATATCTGATAGCAAGGATTGTTGGAGATGGGCCTGCAGAGAGGTGATCCTCAGGAATTGAGGGGGAGGACTCTCGAATTCCAGCCTCAGTCCATCGCGAATAGTGTTGAGAACCCATTGGCTCGTGGATATGGACTGACACTGAGTCAGGAAATTCGAGAGTAGGCCCCCGACCGGAGGATCGTCACTGTTTGTCTGTGGTATTTTGCTGGTGGGGGGCAATGATATTTCTGCCTTTACCACCTTTCGCATAGCTCCACCGGCCCGTCTTGCCCTTCCCCCTGAATTCTCTCTGAGAGGACTGCTCCCGGGAGGGGGGGGGGCGAAAAAAACGTTTCTTAGGTTTTTTCTGTTCCGGAAGGGACTTCTTTTTATCTGTCGCCTTCGCTAGTATATCTGTTGTGAATGGGTTTGAGATGAGTTCTGAGCAGAGGCTCCCTCTGGTGGTTACAAGCGGTACTAGTGAAGATTGTGAGGACTGGGAATCAGGTGTTACTGACTGGTCTTATATAAGGGAGTCATTGGTCGTGTGATCTCAGGTGATTTTGTAATTAGTAGAGTTGGTGTTTTTCAGGGTTTTCTGGGATTGCAGTAAGTACCCTTCCTGTCCTTTTCTATTTAGATAGTTTGGGCCCCAGCGTTTGCTCATTCTATTTTCTTTCTGTGTCAGTATTTCCTCTTGTCTAACCGCCATTACATGTTTGGGGGCTTTCTATTATCTTTGGGGTTCTGCTCCGGGGCAGATAGCTTTCCTATTTCTATCTTTAGGTGTAGTTAGTTTCTCAGGCTGTGACGAGGCGTCTAGGACCAACGTAGGAACGCTCCACGGCTGCCTCTAGTTGTGGTGGTTAGTCAGGGTACTGCAATCCCATAGATTCCAACTGCTCTGGTGTATTGCCTTTTTTACCTGCACTCCTCAGCTACCGAAACATAACAGTATCACCGGCCTAAAAATTGAAAATTGTATGGTACTCACAGAAGGGAAAAAATATTGTGATAGAAAAAAGGTTGTCAGAGTTGTCAGAGATATTTTTCTGTTTGTTGCATTTTTTTTTTTTCCCTCTGTATCTCTGGGTGCTGGGGAGGATCTTTTCTCCCAATGGAGTTTGCACAGTTGTCTGGCCGTGTGGATCAGCTTGCCACTGAGGTTCGGAGTATTGCTATCTATCTTGCTGGGTTGCCTGTTGTGGAACCTAGGATCCCATGCCAGATTTGTTTTTAGGGGATCGAGCTAAGTTTCAGAATTTCAAAAATAATTGTAAATTGTTTTTTGCCTTAAAATCTAAGTCCTCAGGAAACGCAGCGCAGCAGGTTCAAATTATCATCTCTCTCCTGCGCGGCGATCCTCAGGATTGGGCTTTTTCCCTGATACCCGGGGATCCTGTTTTGAGTGATGTTGATGCGTTTTTTCAGGCTTTGGGGTTATTGTACGATGAGCCTAATGTCACTGATCAAGCTGAAAAAGCCTTGTTGGCATTAAATCAGGGGCTTGATGACGCTGAGTTATACTGTCAGAGATTCCGTAGGTGGGCAGTCCTGACCAAATGGAATGACGACGCTTTGGCGGCCCTTTTCCGGAAGGGTCTGTCAGATAATGTAAAGGATGTTATGGTGGGATTCCCTGTCCCCTCTGGTCTCAATGATTCTATGTCATTAGCGATTCAAATTGACAGACGTTTGCATGAGCGGAGAAGTATGCGTGGAATGGTGTTGCCTTGTGAACCAGCTCCTGAAACCATGCAGTGTGATAGAGTGGTGTCTGGGGCACAGCGTCATGAGTTTCGAAAGCGCAATGGGTTATGTTTCTACTGTGGTGATGCCTCTCATGCTATTTCAGTCTGCCCTAAGCGGGGAAGACGTTTTGCACGCTCAGTTGTCTTGGGTAGTGTTCAGACTAAGTTTTTATTAACTGTCACTCTGATATGCTCTCTGTCCTCATTTTCTGCTCAGGCTTTCGTTGATTCTGGAGCAGCTATTAACCTGATGGATTATGATTTTGCTAAACGTTGTGGGTTCCCCTTGATACCCCTACAGAAGTCTATTCCCCTACTGGGGATCGATTCTACCCCTTTGGCTGAGAATAAACCCCAGTTTTCTACTCAGGTGATAATGAGGGTTGAACCTGATCACCAGGAGTGCTGCAAATTTTTGGTTCTATATAATCTGCATGACATTATCGTGCTGGGTTTCCCTTGGTTGCAGTCTCATAATCCTGTTTTGGATTGGAAGTCTGTGTCTGTGGCCAGTTGGGGCTGCCAATGTGTTAATACCAACACTCCTGTTTTTTCTGCCTCCCCCCAGGCTCAGGATGTTCCTGACTTTTTGTTTGATTTTTGTGATGTGTTTAGCGAAAGTAAATCTGCATCCTTGCCTCCCCATAGGAGCTATGACGCTATTGAATTAGTGCCGGGTAGTAAATTCCCTAAAGGTCGCCTTTTTAACTTGTCTGTACCTGAACATGACGCTATGCGGTCTTATATCAAGGAATCATTGGAGAAGGGTCATATCAGACCATCCTCTTCACCCTTAGGTGCCGGTTTTTTCTTTGTGGCCAAAAAAGATGGTTCATTAAGGCCGTGTATTGATTACCATCTCTTGAACAATATTACTGTGAAATATCAATACCCGTTACCCTTGATTTCTGACCTGTTTTCCAGGGTGAAAAACGCTACTTGGTTTACCAAGCTTGACCTCAGGGGGGCGTATAACCTTATTCGCATTAAGCACGGGGATGAATGGAAGACGGCATTCAATACCCCTGAAGGGCATTTTGAGTACCTAGTGATGCCCTTTGGGCTCACTAATGCTCCTTCCGTCTTCCAGTCCTTCATGAATGACATTTTCAGGGATTTTGTGGACAAATTTCTGATTGTTTATTTGGATGATATCTTGATTTTTTCTAATGACTGGGACTCTCATGTGAAACATGTTCGAACTGTGTTCCAGATTTTGAGAGAGAATGCTCTGTATGTGAAGGGATCAAAGTGTCTTTTTGGCATACAGAGGATCTCATTTCTGGGATTCATTTTGTCCCCATCTGTTATTGAAATGGACCCGGTCAAGGTTCAGGCCATCTGTGATTGGGTCCAACCTACTTCATTAAAGGCTCTTCAGAGATTTTTGGGGTTTGCCAATTTTTATCGTAAATTTATTGGTAATTTCTCGGTTATTGTTAAACCATTAACTGATTTGACCAGAAAGGGTTCTGATGTGGTGAATTGGCCTCCTGAGGCAGTCTCTGCATTTCAGGAACTTAAGCAGAGATTCACTTCTGCTCCTGTTCTTCGGCAGCCTGATGTTTCTCTGCCATTTCAGGTGGAGGTTGATGCCTCTGAAATTGGGGCAGGTGCCGTTTTGTCCCAAAAAGATCCAGAGACCTCTAAAAGTAACCCTTGTGCCTTTTTCTCTCGAAAATTTTCTCCTACTGAACGTAATTATGACGTGGGTAATCGGGAGTTATTGGCCATGAAGTGGGCTTTTGAAGAGTGGAGACATTGGCTGGAGGGAGCCAAACATCAGGTGGTGGTCCTTACGGACCATAAGAATCTGGTCTATCTGGAATCTGCCAAGCGTCTCAATCCTAGACAGGCCAGGTGGGCCTTGTTTTTCACACGTTTTAATTTTGTGGTTTCCTTTCTTCCTGGCACTAAGAATGTTAAGGCGGATGCCCTCTCGAGGAGTTTCCTTGCGGACTCTCCTGAGTTATCTGATCCTTCTGTTATTTTGAAAGAGGGTGTAGTTCTTTCCGCCATCTCGCCCAATTTGAGACTTGCTCTGGAGGGGTGTCAGGAGGATAGGCCCGAGCGCTGCCCTGTTGGAAAATTGTTTGTCCCGGACCAATGGAAAAAGAGTGTGATGTCTGAGATTCATTGTTCCGCATTGGCTGGGCATCCCGGAATTTTTGGTACCAGAGACTTGGTTAGTCGGTCCTTTTGGTGGCCTACCTTGTCTCGTGATGTCAGGGAATTTGTGCAGTCCTGCGGGACTTGCTCTCGCTCCAAGCCTTGCTCTCGCTCTAGTGGTTTATTGATGCCATTGCCTGTGCCCAAGAGACCATGGACCCATATCTCTATGGATTTCATTTCCGATCTTCCTGTTTCTCAGAGAATGACCACCATCTGGGTAATTTGTGATAGGTTTTCCAAAATGATACATCTTGTGCCATTACCTAAGTTGCCTTCCTCCTCTGAATTGGTGCCGTTGTTCCTTCAGCACGTGGTTCGTTTACACGGCATTCCTGAGAACATTGTGTCTGACAGAGGAGTCCAGTTTGTTTCCAAATTTTGGAGGACTTTTTGTTCTAAACTGGGTGTTCAATTGTCTTTCTCCTCGGCATTTCATCCTCAGACCAATGGTCAAACTGAGAGAACAAACCAGACATTGGAGACTTATCTTAGATGCTTTGTGTCTGCTGATCAGGATGACTGGGTCTCTTTTTTGCCTTTGGCTGAGTTTGCTCTTAATAATAGGGCTAGCTCTGCCACTTTGATGTCTCCGTTTTTCTGTAATTCTGGGTTTCACCCTCGATTTTCTTCAGGACAGACGGAGGCTTCTGTCTGTCCAGGTGTTGACTCTGTTGTGGAGCGTATGCAACAGATTTGGGACCAGGTAGTGGAGAGGTTGTCCCTCTCTCAGGAGAAGGCCCAGCGGTTTGCTAACCGGCATAGGACTGATGGTCCTCGGTTTAGAGTGGGGGACTTGGTCTGGTTGTCCTCAAAGAATATTCCTATGAGAGTAGCATCTCCTAAATTTAAGCCTAGGTTCATTGGACCTTATAAGATCATGGAGATTATGAATCCTGTTTCTTTTCGTTTGCTTCTTCCAGGGACATTTAAGATCCATAACGTGTTCCACAAGTCCTTGTTGAAGAGGTTTGTTGAGCCAGTGGTTCCTGCTGCTGTGCCTCCTGACCCTGTTTTGGTTGAGGGCAATCTGGAGTATGTGGTTGAGAAAATATTGGATTCTCGTTTTTCTAGACGGAAACTTGGTTAAATGGAGAGGTTACGGTCAGGAAGACAATTCTTGGGTGTTTGCTTCGGACATCCATGCTAGGAGACTTATCCGTGCGTATCATAGAACTCATCCTGACCGACCTGGTTGCTCAAATGAGGGTTCGGTGACCCCTCCTCAAGGGGGGGTACTGTTGTGAATAGGTTTGAGATGAGTTCTGAGCAGAGGCTCCCTCTGGTGGTTACAAGCGGTACTAGTGAAGATTGTGAGGACTGGGAATCAGGTGTTACTGACTGGTCTTATATAAGGGAGTCATTTTCCCATCAGGGTTGCCGGTGATCAATTGTTCTGGTCTGAATCCTTCATTCCAGTTTCCCTTGTAGCCTGCTGTGTCGTGTCTGCATCTCCTGCTACCAGATAAGAATTTTTCTTCTTTTGTGTTGTTGCTATATTTTTGCATTTTGTCCTGCACTTCTTTGGGGGCCTTCTGGGTCCCCTCCGGGGCTTCTGCCTTCTCAGTTTAGTTCAGCCACTGAGTTTTGTTCTTTTGCTTTTTCCAGTTTTTTCAGTGGCTGCTGTTTTGATTTTGTTACACCAGAGAGCTAATTTAGGTGGTAGAGGTCGTGTGATCTCAGGTGATTTTGTAATTAGTAGAGTTGGTGTTTTTCAGGGTTTTCTGGGATTGCAGTAAGTACCCTTCCTGTCCTTTTCTATTTAGATAGTTTGGGCCCCAGCGTTTGCTCATTCTATTTTCTTTCTGTGTCAGTATTTCCTCTTGTCTAACCGCCATTACATGTTTGGGGGCTTTCTATTATCTTTGGGGTTCTGCTCCGGGGCAGATAGCTTTCCTATTTCTATCTTTAGGTGTAGTTAGTTTCTCAGGCTGTGACGAGGCGTCTAGGACCAACGTAGGAACGCTCCACGGCTGCCTCTAGTTGTGGTGGTTAGTCAGGGTACTGCAATCCCATAGATTCCAACTGCTCTGGTGTATTGCCTTTTTTACCTGCACTCCTCAGCTACCGAAACATAACATATATCGTCCAGGGCTGGGCAGAATACATAATTACCCTGAAAGGGAATCGCACAGAGTTTTGATTTTGAAGTAAAGTCTCCTCCCCAAGATTTCAGCCACAGTGTTCTCCTCGCTGAGTTGGAGAGTACTGCAGATTTTGCTGCTACTCGTACGGATTCGGCAGATGCATCCGCTAGGAATCCCATTGCTTTATGTAGTAAAGGGAGAGAGTCTAGGATCTCTTCTCTGGAGGTCCCCTGAGTTAGATGGTCCTCCAATGTGCGTAGCCAGCGGAATAGTGATCTTGCTACGCATGTTGAGGCTACGTTGGCTTTAAGCATGGTTGTAGAGGTGTCCCAGGACTTTCTCAGCAAGCTTTCTATTTTCCGATCCATAGGATCTTTGAGTTGGGATGCATCTTCAAAGGGAAGTGCCGTCTTTTTCGTCACCTTGGACACCTGCACATCCACTTTGAGGATTTCCCATACTGAGCAATCCCCATCCAAGGGAAAGCGATTCCTTAATTCTGAGGGGACCAGATTTCTGATATTTTCATAAATGGGGAAACCTTTCTGGTCTTTAGGCTTCAGGCCCCCAAACAATCTCATCCTGAATAGAGTATTCCACTTCCTCCTCCTCCAATCCCATAGTGCCCTTTACCATACTAACTAATTCCCCCATATCCTCAGATGAGAAATACTATTTCTTATTATCGGGTTTGGGGGTGGAAGTGGAACCCTCATTTTCCCACATATCCTCAGAGTCAGAAGTATCAATTTCGCCCGAATCGGATTCAGATTCCACCGATGCAATTTTCCTCTTTTTAAGAGGTGGGCCCTGTGGCTTCGGGGTCTGGGAAATTGTCACCATAGACGATTGAACTTCTTGTCTAATGAGCGTTTTTATGCTGTCCAGTAGTGAGGGTTGCTCCGCACGCAACACGTCATCTGTGCAGGGTTGACAAAGTTTCTTCCTATATGCAGAGGGAAGTCTGGCACAACACATGCATTTGTGGCTGAGTCTATCCGTTTAAGGGCAGGGACTTTATCTCCCTGTAATACAGAGAGAAAAGGTATACTAAGTCACCCATCACAGCTATCTGGACAGTCACAATCGGGACCCACCCCGCTACTTACAGTAGGAGGGTTAAAGCTGTGCTCTGCAGACGCAGGCAGTACGCGTTTGTCGCCGTCCATGGTCAGTCTGTCACATGTACAGTCAATGGCCTTACCTAGACGCACCCAGACCAGGATTTAAGTAATCGAGGTACTCAGCGTTCAGTGCTCCTCCTCCCCCGTTCCACAGGTGGGGGCAATCTCGGATGATTGCAATCCCATGCAGCTGCTCCCCCTGCAGCCCTCAGCGGTAAGGCTGCTCCTGCGCCTGGCAATCATCTCCACTGATGGGTCTGTTTCATCGCCGCTTCCCTGTGATCGCAGGCCATGTGCGTTCCACCTGGAACGCAATATGATGCGAACCGGAAGTCTGGCGCCGGCCCCGATGTCACTTCCGGTGCGCGTGTACAAGCAGTCTCGGAGCAGCTGCACTGGGGAGGACGCACGTCACCTCACGTTACCGCCCCGCTTTACCCCCCAAGGAGGCGCAGGAGCGGCGGGAAGGGGGTCCCGAGTCTACGCAGTATGGAGACAGGAGCAGCTTTTACCGGAGGAGAGCGGAGCCCCCGACCTCAGCTGCCCGGCATGCAAGGATCATTTTCCCGTGCTCCCGGTCTTCGGCCACGGCAGCACAATACATGGACCTCTTCATACCCCCATAAGGGACAGGAAAAAAAACTTGTGGTGCAGGAAGGGGAGGGTTATTTAACCTCTTGTGTTTCCTGTCCCCTATTTGGGCGGGAAGACATCCTCCAGTATGGCTGTCGTGGAAGGTGACTAGAGAAACCCTGGTTAGTCACTGCTAACTCCATGCTAAACCAAGAACTACTTGCTGCCACCAACAGTTATTTATACAGGCTGACTGGATGCCTGATTCCTGGTAGCATATGGCTTTAGGGTGCGATTTACAGAACAAAAGGAACAGAACTATTACATTTTAGGTTTACTCCAAAACGATAGGCAGTGTTTATAAAAAATATACAAAAGATTTTACAAAGGGTACAAACAATACAGCATATGCAGTGCATAAAATAAACAAGATTAAAGTGCGAAACTTACTATGGTGATCACAGAGATGATTATGCTTAGCGAAGAAGAGCACTTTGATTGAGAACATTCAGTGAACAGGATTGTGCATACAATGATATATATATATATCTTTCTGTATGAACCCAGATCATAATTAGCCTTCACCTTTTATCAGCACCTAAGTTACACCCAGACACCCCTCCTTGATGACCTCACATGGGCTGGGTTGTGGGATATTCTCAGTCCTTCAGGATTTTATAACATTCCCAACATTAACGATAGCTTCCCTCCTGAAGACCGCAGAAGTTCAAGATCGCTGCTATGTTTTTTTATCGTGATTTTACCTTTCCATATAGATAGTAAACATGACATGGCTGGTGTCAGCGATTTGACCACTACTGATTTGGGGCTTATAGGCAGGTAATGCTTCATGGATTTTAAGGTTTTCTATAACAGTGTCTTATAGTCAAAAAACTATGGTAAGTTGTAAAGAGAGTTCCCCTTTTTACTTAAATTATACAACTGTCTGTTATATCTTTTTGTACAATTTGTCAATAACATATATTGTTTCACCCCGTCTAAGTTATTTTTGACGGTCAATAATATATGGTTTTCCAGTAATTAATTTTTCATGCTCTAGGTATGATAATGGATTTTCTCTGTGTGGCATTTTCCAGCGGTGTAGGCACTTGCATTCCCGGGGTTCATGTGAGGTTGTTACATATCATGTGAAATATGCCCCCAATCAGCACTGGCGTCACCATCCCCACCTTTGGACAAATCAAACATCACAAAGTCAGATCAGCCGCAGCCCTGGCTTCCAGTTGACATTCAATATATCCAAGGGGGGGGGAGGGCGGACAGTAAAGCTGGCACTGATTGGGAGCAGGTCTCATGTGATGCAACAAGCTCACGTGAGCCTCCGCAATGTGAGTCCCGACACCACTGAAATGGGGCCAGCGCAGAAGTGGAGAAGAGTGTTTTTATTTTAACGAGGCCAAACATGAGGAATGACAAGGGTTGTTGTTGGATAAATCATTTCCAATATAATGAACATGAAAAAAAAGCTTCTCCCCTGTGCGACTGCTCTGATGTTTATTAAGAGTTGATTTTCTAGCAAAAGAGTTACCACATTAAGAATGAAAAGGCTTCTCCCTTAAGAGACTTATCTGGTCACTATAAAAAAGATGATTTCGTCACAAAACAATTTCCACATTCTGAACAGAAAAAGGCTTCTCCCCTGTGTGGGATATTTGGTGAATAACAACATCTGAGTTCTGTACAAAACATTTCCCACATTCTGAACATGGAAAAGGCTTCCCCCACGTGTGACTACTCTGATGATGGAGAAGACTTGATTTCCTTGTAAAATATTTCCCACATTCTGAACATGAAAAAGGCTTCTCCCCAGTGTGACTTCTTTGATGTGTGATAAGACTTGATTTCCTTGTAAAATATTTTCCACATTCTGAACATGAAAATGGCTTCTCCCCTGTGTGAGTTCTCTGATGTGCGATAAGATCTGATGTATCTCTAAAACAATTACCACATTCTGAACATGAAAATGGCTTCTCCCCTGTGTGAATTCTCTGATGTTTGACAAGACTTGATTTCTCTGTAAAACATTTCCCACATTCTGAACATGAAAATGGCTTCTCTCCTGTGTGAGTTCTCTGATGACTAACCAGATTTGATTTCTTGTTAAAACATTTCCCACACTTGGAACAAGAATAGTTATTCTCTGTGTGAATTTTTTTATGTTTAAAAAAAGATTTTTCGAAAGGAAAACTATTTCCACATTCTAAACCTGAAAATGATTTTTTTGCTTTGTGACCAGTTAGATTTTGAATGCTTATTTTGTGACTTTGATTATCCTTAGTAGTCTGTAATGAATCAGAAGACAGGACCTGTTTGAAAGGATCAGATGAGAGATCATCGCTGTGAAGAGATGATGGTATTTTTGGAGTAATGGCATTCACGTCAATTGTATCCTGTGGAAGCTCAAGATCATCTGATTTAAAAATTGAAGATGTCAGCTGTCCCTCTGATCTCCTGGTACAGTCATCTGCCAAGAATAAAATCAATTATTAATTTTGAATAAAATATCCTTAACTTATATTTTTGAACATTTCTATTTAAACTATCTGCAAAAATAGCAAGTTATGCAAAAATATTGATTTACCAAGACAATTACAGTTCATAGGTAATAGAAAACCTCATAAGATGAACGAGTAGATCGTGGTGCTCAACTTTTGTTCACTCTGCTTCCCAAATATCGAATAAAAAGCCACCAAACTGTATTGTAGGCAAAAATTATACCAATAAAAAGTCTAGTCATCTGAAAAAAAAAAAATCCCCACTAAGGTCCATCATCTGTCATTGGAAAAACAGGTTTCCACATTGAGCCACTAATAAAGTCTTTTGAAAAGCAACATAGCTTCCATAAACCAATCCAGCAATATCAGCTCTGCCGGAAGGTGCCAGATACAAGCTTGTTCTCCTCTGGTTCAGTCCTCTGTGCTCAGCTCCCGGTTTCTGTATTAATTACCTGTTGTGATCCTGGCCCGGTTACAGACTACTCTTGCATCTTCTGATTTGATATTTTCTCTGCCTTCCTGGTTCTGAACCGGCAAAATTACTATTCTTCTTCACATCTCGCACAACAGAACAGCAGGTAACAACGTGGCCTGAGCCTAGAGGTCTCTGTGTAAGTCCAAATCCATGTACATCCTTTAACCTCTTTCCAACATCGGGTGTAATAGTATGTCGATGTTAGACACCCTCCCTTTGATGTGGGCTCCGGCGGTGAGCCCACATCTTTCCTGGCACATGTCAGCTGTTTTGAAACGCTGACAGCAGCATTTAACATGCTCTTGTGGCAATCATCGGCGGAAATCCCACCCACCGGTGACCCCATCACGTGATCGCGGTTCACTAATGAGTCGGTATGACAACCAGAAGTCTCCTGGAGACCTCTATGGTTGTCACTGCCGGATTGGTATGAGCGCCGCCCAGTGGTCGACACTCATAGCAAGGGAGTAATTCTGCTACATACAGGTGATCTGATCATTACCTGTATGTAGCAGAGCTAATCAAGTCATGGCAGCTTCTAGTCTCCTATGGAGACTATTGAAGCATGAGAAAAGTTTAAAAAAAAAGTTTAATATAAAAAAATATAAAATGTTCAAATCACCTACGTTTCGCCCGATTCAAAGTAAAACCATTTAAAAAAAAAAATCAAAACATGCACATATTTGTTATAGCCACGTTCAGAATCACTTGATCTTTCAATAAAAGGATTAACCTGATCATTAAACGGCGTAGCGAGAAAAAAGTCAAAACACCAGATTTATGTTTTTTTGGTCACTGCGACATAGCAATAAAATGCAGTAAAGGGCAATCAAAAGATTGTATCTGCACCAAAATGATATCATTAAAACGTCAACTCGGCACACACAAAAAAAAAAAAAAAAAAATCAACCCTCACCCAACCTGAGAAAACGAAAAATGGAGACGCTAGAGCTATCGGAAAATGGCGCAATTTTTTTTTTTTAAACAAAGTTTGCAATTTTTTTTCATCACTTAGATAAAAAAGAACCTAGACATGTTTTGTGTCTATGAACTTGAAATGACATGGAGAATCATAATGGCAGGTCAGTTTTAGCATTTATTGACCCTAGCAAAAAAGCAAAACAAAAAACAAATGAGGAATTGCACTTTTTTTTTGCAATTTCACCGCACTTGGATTTTTTTTTTCCCGTTTCCAAGTACACGACATGATAAAACCAATGGTGTTGTTCAAAAGTACAACTCGTCCAGCGAAAAACAAGCCCTCACATAGCCATTGTGACCAAAAAATAAGAAAGTTATAGCTCTGGGAAGAAAGAGAGCAAATAATGAAAATGTAAAACCAAAAATACCTATATTTATTTCCATTTTCCCATTAGGGTTACAGTTTGGCTAAAGTGAGTTGGGTTAAAATTAGGGTTAGGGTTGGGATCAGGGTTAGGGTTGTGGTTAGGGTTGGAGTTAGAATTGGGGTGTTTCCACTGTTTAGGTACATCAGTGGGTCTACAAGGTGACATTGAGCCACCATTGATTACGGCCAATTTTGCGCTCAAAAAGTTAAATGGTGCCCCCTCCCTTCTGAGCTCTGCCGTGCGCCCAAACAGAAGTTTACCCCCACATATGGGCATTAGCGTCTTCAGGACAAATTGCACAGCAACTTTGGTGGTCTAATTTTTCCGGTTACCCTTGGGAAAATAAAAAATTGGGGGCTAAAAAAATTATTTTTGTGGAAAAAAAAGTTGATTTTTTATTTTCACGGCTCTGCGTTATAAACTTCTGTGAAACACTTGGGAGTTCAAAATTCTCACAACTAACATCTAAATAAGTTACTTGGAGGTTCTTTTTTCCAAAATGGGGTCACTTGTGGGGGGTTTCTACTATTTAGGCATATCAGGGGCTCTGCAAACACAATATGACAGCCAGCAGACTATTCCATCAAAGTCTGCAGTCCAAAACGGCGCTCCTTCCCTTTCCGAGCTCTGTCATGCGCCCCCACATATGGGGTATCGGCATACTCAGGACAAATTACACAACAACTTTTGTGGTCCAATTTCTCCTGTTAAGGGTATGCCACACTAAGCGAGATCGCTAGCGATATCGCTAACGAGATCGCACCTGCGTCACCATTTATGACGCAGGAGCGATCTCGTTAGCGACTTTAGCTGTGTGTGACATGTAGCAGCGATGTGGCCCCTGCTTAGATGTCGTTGATCGCTCATGAACGTTCTGAGCCGTTTTTTGGTCGTTGGTGTCCCGCTGGTGAGCCTGAATCGCTGAGTGTGACACCCTTTATGAACGACTTCACCAGCGTCGCAGGTGGGACTAGTTTTTCCCAACGACCGCAGAGGTCCTTATACAGATCGCTGATGAGTTGTGTTTGGAATCACACAGCTAAGTCGCTAACGAGATCGCTACTGCGTCATAAATGGTGACGCAGGTGCGATCTCGTTAGCGATTTAGCTAGCGATCTCGCTTAGTGTGGCATACCCTTTACCCTTGTGAAAGTAAAAATTTGGGGGTGAAAAGATAATTTTTGTGAAAAAAATATGATTTTTTATTTTCATGGCTCTACGTTATATACTTCTGTGAAGCACTTGGGGGTTCAAAGTGCTCATCACACATCTAGATAAGCTCCTTGGGGGGGGGGTCTATTTTCCAAAATGGGGTCACTCGTGGGGGTTTCCACTGTTTAGGCACATCAGGGTCTTTGCAAAAGCAACATGACGCCCGCAGACCATTCCATCAAAGTCTGCATTTCAAAACGTCACTACTTCCCTTCTGAGCCCCGACGTGTGCCCAAACAGTTGTTCCCCCAACATATGTGGTTCCAGCATACTCAGGACAAACTGTACAACAACTTTTGGGGTCCAATTTCTCCTGTTACGCTTGTGAAAAAAAAAAATTGCGGGCTAAAAAATAGTTTATGAGGAAAAAAAATGATTTATTTTCACGGCTCTGCGTTATAAACTTCTGTGAAGCACTTGGGGGTTCAAAGTGATCACCACACATCTAGATAAGTTCCTTAAGGGGTCTAGTTTCCAAAATGGTGTCACTTGTGGGGGGTTTCCACTGTTTAGGCACATCAGGGGCTCTCCAAACGAGACATGGCGTCCAATCTCAATTCCAGCCATTTCTGCATTGAAAAAGTCAAACGGCACTCCTTCCCTTCCAAGCTCTGCCGTGCGCCCAATCAGTGGTTTACCCCCACATATCATATGGGGTACCGGCGTATTCAGGAGAAATTGCACAACAAATTTTGTGGTTTATTTTTTCCTTTTAGGCTAAGTGCACACGTTCAGGAATGTTTGCAGAATATTCCTGAGCAAAAAAGGACTTTTTTTGCGGTAAAAACGCGCGTGTTTGGTGCGTTTTTGCACGGATTTGACACGTTTTTACCGCGATTTTTCCCTGAACTTTCTAGGTCAATAATATAGCGGGAAAAAAGCAAGAATTCCGCAAAATTAATGGACATGTTGCTAGATTTTCCGCGATGCGTTTTTTTAGCGGAAAAAAACGCACCATGTGCAGAAAAATTGCGGAATTCATTCTAAATGATAGGATGCTTAATTCATGCGTTTGACGCGTTTTTTCCCCGCGAAAAAAACGCAAATAATCCTGAACGTGTGCACTTAGCCTTACACTTGTGAAAATAAAAAAAAAAATTGGTTCTGAAGTAAAATATTTGTAAAAAAAAATAAATGCTCATTTTTTCCATCCACACTGCTTCAGTTCCTGTGAAGCACGTAAAGAGTTAATAAACTTCTTGAATGTGGTTTTGAGCACCTTGAGGGTGCAGTTTTTAGAATGGTGTCACTTTTGGGTATTTTCTGTCATGTACACCCCTCAAAGTGACTTTAAATGTGATGTGGTCCCTAAAAAAAATGGTCTTGTAAATTTTGTTGTAAAAATGAGAAATCGATGGTCAACTTTTAACCCTTATAACTTCCTAACAAAAAAAATTTGGCTTCCAAAATTGTGCTGATGTAAAGTAGACATGTGGAAAATATTATTTGTTAAGTATTTTTTTGTGACATATCTCTCTGATTTAATGGCATAAAAATTAAAAGTTTGAAAATTGCAAAAATTTTAAAAATTTGCCCCATATTATCGTTTTTTTTCATAAATAAACACAAGTCATATCGAAGAAATTTTTACCACTAACATGAAGTACAATATGTCACGAAAAAAAAAAAAAAACAGTCGCAGAATCACCGGGATCTGTTAAAGCGTTTCAGAGTTATAACTTCAAAGTGACAGTGGTCAGAATTGTAAAAATTGGCCTGGTCATTAAGCTGCAAATTGGCTGTCACTAAGGGGTTAAATAATATTTTTTCAATAGCTAAATGTGAAAAAGCCTGCTGTATCCCACATTGTATTTATTGTTATGGTGATATGAACCTGTCTGCAGACCTAACGCGCATTTAAAAAAAATTATAATTTATTCTGTTGCTGAATGTGATGCAGCCCGCTGTATCCCACATTGTCATGATGTGGCGGGGATAAGAACCTGTCTGCAGACGTAACACGCATTAAAAAAAAAAAAAATTATAATGTTTTTCTGTTCATAAACAATACAGCCTGCTGTATCTAATCTTTTCATTTAGTGCCGTTGAAAATCTTCTGTGTACAGAGCTGTTGCACATTAAAATTATTATTTTATTTTTTTACAAACGTGATATATCAGGCGAGATCAGAGTTTGAAATTGTTTTGAGCCTATCTTCTAGATTATGTGCTTCTTTGGCATCCAATTTCTCACGGCATCTTTTATACATAGCTTGAGACACATATCTGTTACACCTATCTCCCAATGAGCATCAAATGCTCTCTGGTAATTGTTGGGTAGATGAGTAATAGTTCTAGTCTGGATCTTGTACTTCCCATAGCAACCCTGTTACTGGTTCTGTTGTATGTTCCCATTCACCCCCCCCCCCAAAAAATTCTGCTGTTACTAACGTTATACAGCATGGGACATGTCACTTGTCAATAGTCTTGAGCATCCACTCAATCTTATACAGGCCTTATCGACAGGCCCAAAAAAATTCTTCTGTTACTAAAGTCATACCGTAGAGGAGCGCTCAGTTTTAAATTTTTTGTCATACAGGCCTCATCCACACATAAAAATGTTGTTTTTCTGTGACTAACTCGATTCAGCACATATTTCACCTTCTCATTTAGTGCCAGTGAAATTCAGCTGTGCAGAGGTGGTGCAGAGTAAAAAATCAAATTTTTAGTTGCCAATACTGTGCGCATAGCACACTATGTGAGCAATATGACAGTGAAAAAGTGAGGTCATTTTGAAAGGGGGATTAGGCTCGGTGTTTGAGGTGTAAATGGGGTAGGTGGTGAAATTGATGCTACTTTATTGGTGTCTGGAACAAATTTTTGGAAATGTGTACACTCTTGTTTGGGTGTCCATTTGCTGGGTTAGCTATACTGGAAGATGGTGCCTATTATACTATTCCTACTCTCTTGAAATTTACACCACTTTGTTGTTGCCTTCAACTAATTTTTGCAATTGTGTGCACTTCTGCTTGGGTGTATATCTGCTGGGTAGGCTGTAGTGGAAGATTTGTCGGTCCCTATTATACTATTTTAACTGTGGTGAAGTTGATGTCACTTTGTTGGTGTCTGTCAATACATTTTTGGAAATGTGTAGACTCCTGGTTGAGCTTCCTTCATGTGTGTTACCTATAGCAGTAGGGCATCAAGACAGGCAGTCCTCCACATACATTAAGTCAACTACCCGTGTTACTATTCTTACATTTTTCTGACAATATTAACCAATGAAACTGATATTCGTGCCACCCGAGTGTGCTGAGCATCAATTTCAAATGTATTTATTTTTTTTTTTTTATCTCTTACATAGCGTAAATAATTCAATATTCGCTTTGCAGACATTACTGCTACTGTCACCATTGGAACTCAAAATCGAAATGTAATATCTGTATGTCTTTGGAGTGTGGGTGTAAAAATAAGTACTGGGAGGAAACCATTACATACATGGATAGAACATACAAACGCTTTGCAGATGCTGTCCTTGGTGGGGTTGTAACACAGAACTCCAGCGCTGCAAGGCTGCTAATGTTTTTGCATTGACTACTCAATATTTCTGTGGTGTGAAGCCTATCACTGTGATGCAAACTGTGTGCGTCATTGCTGTCTTGGGGAAAACCACTGTCAAGGTTGTATTCAAACATATTTTGATACTGCAGAATAGGCGCGTCACTTTTTCAGGGGGGAGGCAACTGGCAAAACGTACTTTTGTATCATGTATAGAACACACTGGCACCCAGAAGTCAGCACTATTTTGAATCTCAATTATACGGGTAACAATCATGTTACAGATAGTGTTGTAAGAAGGCGCACATGGGTCGGTCTCTTTCATGAGGTCCAACTCCACAGTGTATTGGTGGCAGGATAGCACTCAAGCTTTCTTTGTCCATCCCCTTGTGGCAACCATGGACAACAAAGAGGGAATCATTATCCTCTTCATCTCCTAACTTGTGCGCGTCCATCAGCTCTTCCTTCTAGTACTTTCCATAGTCCTTCTCCATTTGTTCCTCCTCCACTTGTTCCTCCCATGGCAACCGCCTGTGAGACGACAGACCTGAACTTAGAGATAGTTAACCCTAAAGGCATCACCTGCCCCCAGGACCACCAGCACCTCCTCACTCAAACTATTTAAAGTATGGACCAGCATTTAGATGACAGTAATAGTGATGCTGATGACTGCATCGTCACCGCTACCCATCTTATCAGCCATTTCGAAAACATGCAGAAGGGTGTAGAGGTCCTTTATCTGTGTCCGCTATGCAAGTGTGAATTGCAACACGTCCGTACTGCTATGTGCCAGGCTATGCAAAATGTCACACTGCACCAGGTCTCAGTGCTACTGCCACAGTCCCTTGTTGTGAATGTGTTAGAAATGAATTCTGAGCAGAAGCTCCCTTTGGTGGTTACAAACAGTACTGAATCATTCAATGAAGATTGGCAATCAGGAGTTACAGACTGGTCTTATATAAGGGAGGTTCCCTCCCATCATGGTTGCCGGTGATCAATTGTTCTTGTCTCAACTGTGGTTCCTGGTTCACTTGGAAGCTTGCGGAGTCTTGCCTCTTCTCCTGCTCTCAGATAAGATATTTTCTGTTTTTATTTTTGTGCTTGCTTTTTGCATTGTTTCCTGCACTTCTGTGGAGGTCAGCCAGGTCCCCTCCGGGGCTTGTGCTCCTCTCAGTTTATCTGAGCCACTGTTATTTGTTCATTTGCCTTTTCCAGTTTTTTCAGTGGCTGCGGCTTAGTTTTGTTACACCAGAGAACTAATTTAGGTGGTAGAGGTCGTGTGATCTCAGGTGTTTTTGCAATTAGTAGAGTTGGTATTTTTTAGGGTTTTTTGGATTGCAAAAGTGTCCTTCCTGTCCTTTTTCTTTCTAGGCAGATTGGGCCCCAACGTTTGCTCTTACTATTTTCTGTCTGTGTCTGTATTTCCTCTTGTCTAACCGCCATTACATGTTTGGGGGCTTCCTATGTTCTTTGGGGATCTGCTCCGGGGCAGATAGCTTTCCTCTTTCTATCTTTGGGTGTAGTTAACCTCTCGGGCTGTGACGAGGCATCTAGGACCAACGTAGGAACGCTCCACGGCTGCCTTTAGTTGTGGTGGTTTAGTCAGGGTACTGCAATCCAGTAGATTCCAACCTCTCTGGTGTATTGCCGTTTTTGCCTGCTCTCCTCAGCTACCAAATCATAGCACTCCCTGCAACATGTGCAGACTTGAATTCCACGGTGTGGTCACTTTGCATATCAATTGGTTAACCGGTAGTCCGAAAGATCTCTATAACCACTTACAGTGCCTTTTCGAAAGTATTCGGCTCACTGGAAATTTTCAACCTTTTCCCACATATCATGCTTCAAACATAAAGATACCAATCGTAAATTTTTGGTGAAGAATCAACAACAAGTGGGACACAATTGTGAAGTTGAACAAAATTTATTGGTTATTTTAAGTTTTTGTGGGAATGCAAAAACTGAAAAGTGGGGCGTGCAATATTATTCGGCCCCTTTACTTTCAGTGCAGCAAACTCATTCCAGAAGTTCATTGTGGATCTCTGAATGATCCAATAAGCACCTGTAATTGTTGTCACCCCCACCTCATTGTAGATTGTAAGCTCTGAAAAGCAGGGTCGTCATTATTTTTGCTTTAATTGTTTGATTTTCTTAAACTTGGTAACTTTTGACTGTTTTATATGAACTGCTGACTCAAAAAGCTATGCGTAATGTGTTTGTGATATATAAATAAAGTTTAGTATTATTAGTAGATTGAAGATGGTGACGTTCAAGCTGTTCACTGGGCCACGTGTAGGAGTGAAATCTTTTATGTGAGCACAACTGCAGAAATGAGGGTTTGCTGCTGGGCAGGCACAGGGTCGAGTAGGGTGAATACGACAAGCTGCTGGACTGTGAGAGGTGTAGGCGGGGATGTTACGATGGATTAAGAAATATAGGGGGGTGTGCTTCGTAGGAAAAATCAGTCAAAAAACAGCAGGCATGTCCAATTCCGTATCAGCTGACAGGCTATCAATCACCCCAACAGTAGAGCGTAAGCAAGTGGAGGTTCTTCGGCCACAGACCTGTGTGACAACAATTTCCACGGTGGAGGAGGAAGAATCAGAAGATGCGGTTGATAGGGTGGACGGTGGTTGGCGAGACCCGCTAGTCTGCATTTGAGCACAATGACATTCCCACATTAACGCATGTTGATCACGCATGTGGCAGGTCAAGCATGTAGTACTGTAATTATTTCTTTTTTTACTGTACTAGGTTCTTTTTAAAAAAGTTGACAGAGCATGATTTTTAAAGATTTTTGCAAATGTGCAAAAAAAGGAACCAAGCTAGGTAACTGCAGAACCGCGAACGATGCTGTCCACTGCAAGATTTGGGCCATAGGATGCGTTGGTTTTCGTGACTGAATAACTGTGTGTACGTAACCTCATCTTCATTCTCCTCCTCTGCTGAACTACTCAGCAGCATGCCTCTGGGGTTTACACCAAGTGTGATCTACTACAACATCTTCTGTTCTCCCAGTCTTCGCCTTGAAAATCACTCTCCTCCTCTTCCTGCCTTGACAGCACAGTACAGTCCGCGGGCGCCTCAAATCGCTCAGTCTCGTCACAAATGGATCACCTTTACTCAACGGGGTTAACGTCTGTTGAAGAGGGTTTGGTTTATCTTCTGACAAAACTTTGTCCGGCCATAGATCTAAGTCAGAAAAAATTTGGCTATCGGCGCAGATGATTTCCTAAACTTGACTCTGAATGTTTAGAGCAGACCTCTGATACCCATGGAATAGAATGTGTGAACAGCTCTGCAGAATAGTACATTTGTGGTCCCCCACAGTCAGTTGGGCACTTGGAGAATTGTGATGTGGTGGGGAAAAAAGGTTTATTGAGGTGCCACCACTGAGGACTGTACAGTGTGTGATGTTAAGGTGGAGGAAGAAGAGCCGAGGCTACTTGATGCAGCGCTTGCCCTCTACTGGAGCACATGTTCTTTCTGGTCCTCATCTACAAAGCGTACCGTTGTACAGCTGCCAAAGAAAGGGAGCGGATTTGCCCGTCCAGTAACAGATGTTGTAAAATCGCTGCGCAAATTCTGACTGAAGCAAAACATACCGACTTTTCATCCCTCATATCATTTATTGTCTCACAACCCTAAACAGCTATTCAGTACTTTCAATTCTTTCCTGCATCCACCAGTTCCCCCTCCTCATTTGAATACTTTGCCTCACCACCTGTGAACATGACACAATAACATCCCACCTCATTCCAAACTTTACCAGTCTTCATCACAAGCATAACCCACCTCTTCAATCTGTCACTAACAACTGGTGTCTTCCATACTGATTGAAACATACCTCGATCACACCCTTCCTCAAAAAGCCTACCCTTTACCCATCAACTTTGTCTACCTATCGCCCCATATCATTTCTCCCCTATGCCACCAAACTACTGAAACAACACGTCCATTTTGAACTGTCTTCCCACCTCTCCTCTTGCTCCCTCTTTGACCGCGTACAATCTGACTTCAGACCGCACCGTTCTACTGAAACTGCCCTGACTAAAGTCACCAATGACCTACTAGCCGCCAAATGAAATGACGCAAGTTTGTCCTCCTCCTTCTCCTGGATCTGGCATCTGTCTTTGACACAGTGGACCATTCCCTCTTACTATAGATGTTCTGTAGACATTACAGACTTGGCCCTTTGTTGGATCGACTGGTACCTAACAGACAGGACATTCAGTGTCTCCGACTCACACACCACCTCCTCATCTCGCACAAAGGTTCAGTTGTAGGACCGGGAACTATGCTTAGAGGGCGCGCTCCCTCCATCTTAAAGGGACTACACATATCAACCCAAGGTATTTCCAACCTATAGCTGGGCGACATCTACTATAAGGCTTCTCCTCCAATATGGAGGTGCCTGAGCAATGTTGTTAGCCTTGCATGCTTGCTAGTTGTCAGGTTCCCCAGGTCCATCTGTCTGCTTGTCTACCCTGTACCCGTCTGCTATTACCTGTCTGTGCCCGTCTGCTCGTACCTGTCTGTGCTCTTCTGTCCATCAGCCGATCCAGATCCCAACTGCCAGCACCCATCTGTCCTAACACCCAGTCCAGACTGCACCTGCCAGTGCTTTTCTGTTCCTCAGCCAGTCACATATGCGCTCGTGGTTCAAGAGTCACTACAGTGCCTGCATAAAGATGGAAATTTTGGGCCTTAGCAGCTTACCTGCTGTAGGGGGTCAGCTATGGAATAGCACCTGGTGCCAACTGTTTGTACTTCCTTGGTTCACAGTTTTCGCCTGCTGCCACTTTTCCAAGTAGGGATTTGGTAAGCCACCTAGTTACACCCCTTCCAGGCTTTCAAAGGGATACAGAACAGTGATTCCACCACCTTGCTCGTTACAGTCTCCATCTGCTGGGTTGGCTGTAGAGGAGGAGGTGTCGGTCCCCGCTATACTAATTATAATTTATTGCAATTGATGCCACTTTGTTGGTGTCTGCCACTAATTGTTGTAAATGTGTAGACTCCTGGTTGGGTCTCCTTCATTTGCGTTGGCTGTAGCAGTAGGCCTCCGAGACCGTCAGGCTTCCACTTCCTTGTACTCAACTACCCATATTACTATCCTTAAATTTTTCTGACAATGGTAGTCTAGAAAACTGATATTTGTGTCACCTGAGTGTGGGTCAGCATGAAAACAGGTAGAGGTGTTGCATGTGTTTCAGGGTTCTCGGCAAAGGGGCCCTACACCAATCCCTCGCCACCTCGTCTTCCTGTGACGTTCACTAGAAAGCTGTAAATGCTTTCCCAGACCCCGATACTGCATGCCTGGCGGATTGTTGCAGTTTCATGCTGCAATGTGTACTGTGGGTGAATTGAGGCCACTTTCCTGGTGTCTGTCCCTTATTTGATGTTTTTTTGGCAGCATTTGGGGCCTTTCTAATGTGTTGTGCATGCGTTTGTTTTTGCCTTCCATTGACTATAATGGCATTCGGCTATGTTCGACGAATATTCGACAAATTAATTGGTGAATATTGTAAATTGGGAGAGCGTAATATGAATCGAATATTGAAATATTCGCTCATCTCTAGTTGTAGTACTGCTGTCATTTGGCTGTGTGGAAAAGCCGGGTCTATACGATTGAGAATGTCAGCAGATACTGTTAACAGGCGAAAGCGCCTGTCTATTATGATCCCCCTGTTGCACTAAAAATTCGCTCAGACAAGATGCTAGCACAGGGCAGCACAACACCTCCAAGGCATAGAGGGACAGAACATACCAGGTGTCCAGCTTTGAGATCCAATATCTGAAGGTTACAGAGGAATTATGAAGTATGCTGGTTTTGTCAGCCAGGTATTGCTTGACCATATTGAAAAACTTTTCCATCCTTGTCAAAAATACCCAGTCAGCAGGGCCTGGATGCTGGTAGGGTGTCATGAAATTGGGCCAGGCCTTTGACAGTGTACCCCTGCATCTGCTGTACCTGGTGTGTGTCTCCCTCGCCTTTCCTCCTTGGTTGGGCAAGCTGCCCCCTTGCTGCTAGCATTGTCTGATGAGAGTTTTTGTCAACATCTTTTCCTTCTGGTATAGCACCATTTTAGTCGATCTCTCCACCTTAGGGAGGAGAGATGCAAAGTTCTCCTTGCAGCATGGGTCGAGCAGGGTGTACAACCAGTACTCTTTTTGGCCAAAATGAATATAACATGAGGGTCATGGGAAAGGCAGCAGTACATAAAGTTTGCCATATGTGCCAAGTTCCCTACAGCCAACACTTCTGTCTCCACCGTGATGACTACTCCCTATCTCCTCCAATCTCTTCCTTCTCATTCCCCTCCTCAGCCCATCCACTTAGGAAACTTGTGTGTGTGTACTAGACTCTGTTATACTGCTATTCCTCTACCTCCTCATTGTTAGCCAATCGGCACTGAGCAAATTAAATGAGGCTGGGCTGGGTAGTATCTATATGTCTCATATCTTCCTCCATCTTCACCTGGTCTGCTGTTGTGAATGTTTTGGAGATGACTTCGGAGCTGAAGCTCCCTCTGGTGGTTGCTGAGGGTATTGAACCAAGGTTGAATACCAAGAGCCCTACACCTGCAAATAACGAGTGGTGGTCAGGTGGTACTGACTGGCCTGATATAAGTTAGCTGGACTCCCATGATCCTCGCCGGTAATCAATTGTGCTTCCTGGTCTAGGTTGGAATTCAGCTTGCTTTCCTGCTGTCTCCTGCTTGCTTTCAGATAAGTCTCTTTCAGTTTTTTTTTACTGTGATTTGAATTCCTTGCTTTTTGCTGCATTGCTTTTTGTGTTCAACCGGGTCCCCTTTGGGGGCTTTGGCTGGTCTCCGTTCGTTTTTTGTATTTGTTCATTTGCTCAGTTCTTGTGATATCTTACTGCTGGGAAGCTACGTGTCCACACCAGAGATCGGATATAGGTGGTCGAGACCCTGTGGTCTCAGTGTTTTTGGATTCAGAAGTGTTGGAGTTTTTCCTAGGGTTTTTCTGGGTTGCAGACAGTATTCTCTCCTGTACTATCTTATCTAGACAGTTTTGGGCCCCAGCGTTTGCTCAATCTATTTTCTGTCTGTGTTCGTGTTTTCATCTTGTCTAACCGCCATTATATGTTTGGGGGCTTCCTACTCTTTTCGGGTCTACTCCGGGGCAGTCAGCTTTCCACTTTCCATCTTCAGGGATAGCAACTCTCCGGCTGTGCCGAGGCATCTAGGACCACCGTAGGTACTCTCCACGGCTGCTTCTAGTTGTGTGGTTAGTTTAGGGGTCTGCAACCTATTAGTTTCCAACCTCTCTGGTGTCAGGCTGCCTATGCGGTTTTTTGCTCCTGCCTCCTCAGCTACCATAACGTAACAGTCTGCATGCAAAGCTTTATGTTTGTCAGCAGCGACTGTTTAAGTAGGCACAGAAACGGGACCGTTGTGCTGATGACTATGCCATCATCATTGGACACCATCTTTGGGGAGATCTCAAAGTCTTGAAAAACCACAGACATGTCAGACATCCATGCCCACTCTTCTGTTGTTATGTGCGGAGTCTGACCAGAATACCAAGAAGCATGTTGCAGCTGTTATTTCACAACTGGTCTCTGCCACTCACAATGCCTTGCCAGCATGAGCAGTGTGGCATTCCAATGCATGATCACGTCACACACCAGTCAGTGAGCTGGCAATTGCATGTGCTGCCGCAACACTGCCAGAGAGGCAGCCAAGCTGCCAAGAAAAAAGTTTGACTGTTTTAACAAATTCAATGACCCCTGGATTGTTTGCTGCGAAGGTTCTCGAACATGGGAGCATAGAGCCAGTGGAGGCCTATGGGCCACAAGTAAGTGTGGTGCACCCCACACACAGCAGCACTCCAGGACTGGGACACATTTTGTCTGAAGGGTGCCAGAGTGTGCAGAAGCAGCAGCTTGCCCACAACTACCTCACTCAATCACCTTACACAAGCCTGGTACATGTGTGAGCTTACCAACCTTCAGAATTGCCACCAAGTTACACCCATTATCACACAGCACCATAGCTGGTTGTAGGGTCTGCAGAGAGAGCCACAGATCTGTCTGGTCTGTTATTCCTTTCAATAACTCTGCAGTGGTGTATGGTTTGTCTCCGAGACAAATGAGCTTCAGCGGAGTCTGTTTCCGCTTTGCCAAGGCAGTGCTGCAGAGCTTCCAGATGATGTGGACAACATGCTCTGAGAAGGCAAAACAAAGATGATAGATGAAAAGTAGGGGCTGCAGGAACAGGAGTAGCAAGTTGAGGAAACCCTGATTGAAGTAGGGCCAGAAATCCTCCTTGACGGTGGCACATGTGCCATGCTAGGGTGGGACTCGGTCCCAGCCTTCACAATATTCACTCAGTGTGACATATGGGAACTGTAGAATCCCTGAGCACCAGCAATTGTCCACGTGTTGGTCGTTAAGTGGACAATTACAGTAACCATGTTGGTAAAGGCACGGGTGATAATAGTGGACACGTGCTGGTATAAGACGGGGATACCACACCGGGACAAATAGTGGCGACTGGGGACCGAGTAGCGAAGGACCAAATGTGTACACCTGTAGCAGGCCAATTTTTAAATTTATTTCTAACTATGGAAATTTCACACAAAACAAGTTCTATAGTACATATGACACTAGTCAGTTTTGGAACAACCAAATTTGTAGACCTGTAGCATGCCAATTTTTCTTTTTTATTTCAAACAAACAAAATTTCACACAAAGCAGGCTATACAGTATGTATAGTAAAATTTTTGGACCAAAGATATTTGGGGAATTGTACCATTCAAGTGTTTTTTTTTTTATTATTATTTTAAAACACCCTAATATTACACAAATCAGGTTAACCTATAATCCAGAAATTTTTTCAATGCTTTTTGGAGTGTTACATACCAACATAATGTTACAAGAACCGCATTCTACAGTTTATGGGTGAATCATTGAATCCATACAAAGTTTTGAAACTGTTTTGGAGTCTTATATACCATAGAAATTTAACAGAAGGCACCTAATGCTTTATGGATGACTAATAGAATCCAGACAAATTTTTAAGAGCTGTTATAGAGTCGTATATATCACCAAAATGTCACAAAAAGCACCAAATAGTGTATGGATGACTAATTTAATCCATAAATATTTTTTCAATGCTTTTTGTAGTTTTATATACCACCGTAATGCAACAATAACGGCGTTCAACTGTATGGATGACTAAAAAAAAAAATTGTGGATTTAATTAAAGTAAATATTTTGAAAGTGTAGTTGATGTACTTATACACTTATAAAAGCTTTGCAGAAAACAAGGAAAACATTATAAATCCATAGACCCCTGAAAGGCAACAACTGGTGGGCCTCATTCAAGTATTTTTAAAATGTATTTGCTGTACTCCTACACACAAAAAGGCTTGGTAAAATGTGCAAAGCCAGGAAAAAATTATAAGGAATATAATGCAGTAATTCTCTTCAGGTGTGAGCTTCTTCTTCTCCTTCCTCGGGCGGCTTGAGGGACTGCCTCCACCTGTTTCCTGGAGCCAGATTCCCAGGTGCCTGGGCTGTAAGTGACCTGGCTATGGGCAATGCAGGAGCCCCCGACATATAGAAATGGGCGACAAAACTCTGTGTCCCCTGCACCATCGCCTGCTCCCACATAAGATGTAGAGAACCCCAAGGACAGTACGATTTCTCAGGAGTGGTCTTGAGCGGCATCGAGGAGCTTCTCCCAGGCCCATTCATTCCTCAAGAAGGGTTCATCCCGCTTCCTTCCTTCTAGGATCACACTCACCGCATACCAGCGAAGTTGAGTTTCTAGGCTCATTCATTCTTTAAAAAGGGTTGATCCTGCACCCTTCCTTCTCAGATCATACCCACTGCAGACCAACGATGTTGCTCCTCCTTTTTGAGGAATGTGACATCTGGTTCCAGCAGTCAGCTATTGCAGCCTTTAAGGCAAGTGTTCCTCATCTACTGCCCAGTTGAATGAGATGTGATAAAGGAACCTAAACTCTTCTATGGACTCCTATCTCCGATGCCAGTTGTATGAAGCAACCTCACCCAAGATGCCAACTGTCTGTACATTGTGACTAGTGGGACCAATAGCATTTATCCAGCCCTAGCCCTGGCTCGCCTCCTTGTCTCTTCTGAGCACCCTAGCTCCCGCAGTCCGCTCACCACTTCCTGGATCCTGATTCTCCCAACCACAGTCCACAAGAGCCCCAGCAGTAAAGGCTGCAGTCAGGGTTAGCCCTTGGTGGTTCCAGGAAAGCATTCGGCTCCAGCCACCGCTGCTGTTGTGCAAGCTTGTCTGGCTCCGACTGTTGTGAATAGGCTGGAAATGAATTCTGAGCAGAAGCTCCCTCTGGTGGTTACAAACGGTACTGGACTGTCCAGTGAAGATTGTGAGGATTGGGAATCAGGTGTTACTGACTGGTCTTATATAGGGGAGTCGCCTTCCCATCAGGGTTGCCGGTGATCAATTGTTCTGGTCTCAATCCTTGATTCCTGTTTCCTTGGTAGCCTGCTGTGTCGTGTCTGAATCTCCTGCTAACAGATAAGACATTTTCTTCTTTTTGTTTTTGTGCTTGATTTTTGCATTTTGTCCTGCACTTCTGTGGGGGCCTTCAGGGTCCCCTCTGGGGCTTTTGCCCTCTCAGTTCAGTTCAGCCACTGATGTTTGTACATTTGCTTTTTCCAGTTTTTTCAGTGGCTGCTGTTTTCTTTTTGGTTACACCAGAGAACTAATTTAGGTGGTAGAGGTCGTGTGATCTCAGGTGTTTGAAATTAGTAGAGTTGGTGCTTTTCAGGATTGCAGTAAGTGCCCTTCCTATCCTTTTCTATTTAGTAAGTTTGGGCCCCAACGTTTGCTCATACTATTTTCTGTCTGTGTCAGTATTTCTTCTTGTCTAACCGCCATTACATGTTTGGGGGCTTTCTATGTTCTTTGGGGATCTGCTCCGGGGCAGATAGCTTTCCTCTTTCTATCTTTAGGTGTAGTTAGTTTCTCAGGCTGTGACGAGGCGTCTAGGACCAACGTAGGAACGCTCCACGGCTGCCCCTAGTTGTGGTGGTTAGTCAGGGTACTGCAATCTCATAGTTTCCAACTGCTCTGGTGTATTTCCTTTTTGCCTGCTCTCCTCAGCTACCAAATCATAACATCCGACATTCCTCCGGTCACTTTCTCGGGAGTCTGACGTGATTCCACCATCTTTGTTGCCCACTAAGTACAGTCATGGCCAAAAGTTTTGAGAATGACACAAATATTATATTTTCACATGATCTGCTGCCCTCTGGTTTTTATGTGTGTGTTTGGCAGATGTTTTTATCACAGACAGAAATATAATTGCAAACATATGAGTAACAAAAGCTTATATTGACAGAATGAGTTAATGCAGCAAGTCAATATTTGCAGTGTTGACCCTTCTTCAGGATCTCTGCAATTCTCCCTGGCATGCTCTCAATCAACTTCTGGACCAAATCCTGACTGATAGCAGTCCATTCTTGCACAATCAATGCTTTCATTTTGTCAGAATTTTTAGGTTTTTGCTTGTCCACCCGTCTCTTGATGATTGACCACAAGTTCTCAATGGGATTAAGATCTGGGGAGTTTCCAGGCCATGGACCCAAAATCTCTATGTTTTGTTCCCTGAGCCATTTAGTTATCACCTTTGCTTTATGGCAAGGTGCTCCATCATGCTGGAAAAGGCATTGTTGATCGCCAAACTGCTCTTGGAGGGTTGGGAGAAGTTGCTCTTGGAGGACATTCTGCTACCATTCTTTATTCATGGCTGTGTTTTTAGGGAAGACTGTGAGAGAGCTGATTCCCTTGGCTGAGAAGCAACCCCACACATGAATGGTTTCAGGATGCTTAACAGTTGGCATGAGACAAGACTGGTGGTAGCGCTCACCTGGTCTTCTCCGAATGAGGAGTTTTCCTGATGTCCCAAACAATCGAAAAGGGGATTCACCAGAGAAAATAACTTTACCCCAGTCCTCAGCAGTCCACTGCCTGTACCTTTTGTAGAATATCAGTCTGTCCATGATGTTTTTTCTGGAGAGAAGTGGCTTCTTTGCTGCCCTCCTTGAGACCAGGCCTTGCTCCAAGAGTCTCCGCCTCACAGTGCGTGCAGATGCACTCACACCTGCCTGCTGCCATTCCTGAGCAAGCTCTGCACTGCTGGTAGCCCGATCCCGCAGCTGAAACACTTTTAAGAGACGGTCCTGGCGCTTGCTGGTCTTTCTTGGGCGCCCTGGAGCCTTTTTGGCAACAATGGAACCTCTCTCCTTGAAGTTCTTGATGATGCGATAGATTGTTGACTGAGGTGCAATCTTTCTAGCTGCGATACTCTTCCCTGTTAGGCCATTTTTGTGCATTGCAATGATGACTGCACGTGTTTCTTTAGAGATAACCATGGTTATGGCACCAGTCTCCTTTTAAAGTGTCCAGTGGTGTCATTCTTACTTAATCATGACAGAATGATCTCCAGCCATGTCCTCATCAGCACCCACACCTGTGTTAATGGAGCAATCACTGAAAAGAGGTTAGCTGGTCCTTTTAAGGCAGGGCTGCAATGATGTTGAAATGTGATTTGGGGGATAAAGTTCATTTTCTAGCCAAATATTGACTTTGCAAGAAATTGCTGTTAAGCTGATCACTCTTTATAACATTCTGGAGTATATGCAAATTGCCATTAGAAAAAGTGAAGCATTAGACTTTGTAAAAATTAATATTTGTGTCATTCTCAAAACTTTTGGCCATGACTGTACTTTACACTGTATGGATGACTAATTAAATCCGGAATTTTTTTTTTAACGCTTTTTTGGAGTGTTAAATATCACATAAATGTAACCCAGAGCATGTAACCCATAGTCTATGGGTAAGTAATTAAATCCAGCAAAAAAAAATTTACCCTCTTTTGGAGTGTTATACGGCACAGCAATGTACCCAAGAGCACGAAATTCTCCATGGATAAGTGAATGAAAAAAAAAATTTCAACACTTTTTTGAAGTGTTATATAGCAACAAAATGTACCACAAAGCACATAATACACTATGGATCACAATATATAAAATTTTTTCTCACAGAAAAAAAAAATCAACTTCCACAGCTTTATATTGAGCAATTGACTGCAAAGCCCTAATCACTGCCTACAGACTGTTTTCAGACACTCTCCCTGCTCCTGCAACTCTCTCTTCCTCCCTAGGCTAAAAGCAGATTGTATCTGATACAAACTTCAAAGCACAAGATTAACCTTTAGAAGGGCTGTTAATATGATGGTTCAGCTTCAGCACCAATAACAACTGTCACAGAGTTGTGCAATGGCATCAGTGTGTGGAGCCTGACTGCACCTACCTTTTGAATAACCTCCTGATGATGTCACACAGCCAGGAATGAGAGTAATGCCACTACCAAGATGGCTACAGCATTACCGTGACCCACAGGCAATCCCCGCATGTTTTTTGGCTGTGTAACAGGCGCCATACATGCAGGGTGGGGAGTAGAGTTTGAATATGAGCACAGGCTAACGCTCGCCGAGTAACGAGCACATCCGAGAACTCAGATAATCAAGTGATATGCGAGTATCACTGTGCACGTTCACTCGTACCTAATCAGGATTCTAGGAAGCCAACAGCATCATAACCCTCCTCTTTCTCTTAGAGGCCCATCACAATACTTTTCTTAAAGTGATTTTCTAACTTGTCAGCACGTTCTACGTACACTCTTATTTGGCTTTGTAGTTTACAGATCTGGGCAGTAACGGTCAGAGTCTTCTAATTCCAGAGGGTAGGAGGAACCACCAGGTTATAAGTTCTATAGAAAAGGGCTTTCACAAGTTCACAAAATCATTTGAACATTTTCAGATGGAGGAGAATGTTCTACTTTAGAGGCAAAATGGTGATTGCGATACGGCAGAACTACTCTACTGATGAAGTAGCCACAGCCGGTGACTGAGAAGAATCTGTGACTTCTCTGCCTTTAGTGGTAATTACTCACCTGGGTAGCCATATGTAGGAATCTCCTCTTTACACCACTCATCACCCCTCACATATGTCTCTGTATTATTAATATGGGTCAGATCTTCACCCTGAAACAAATATTGTAAAAGTCACAGACAGATGGAGAAGTCACATCTATGATCAGCTCTAATCCTGCCATCTCCACCGTTCTCATTACACAAGTATAAAACATATAATACTGGTGGATAAAACAAGACTGAGCACAAGACCTTCACAGCCGTCTACACATCAGAGGGGAGATCTCATGACACCTTCTCTCCATCTACCTGATAATCCTGAGGAACATTGAGATCTTCCGGTTTACAGTCCTGTGGAAGAAGAGGACGGGGACATCTCTCTGGTGTTGTCCTCTTACTGGATAGATCTGGAGGAAACACATAGAGGGACTGAATTCATTCTTTACATACAGATATTATAGGCTGTGTGTATTTAGTCCTGTCTATCACCTGGTGATGTGAGGGGCTGGGGAACCTCCATCATGATGTCCTTATACAGATCTTTGTGTGCTTCTACATACTCCCATTCCTCCATGGATAAATAGATGGAGACATCCTGACTCCGTACAGGAACCTGACACATACAATGATACCGTCATCCCCCCGATCCCTTCAAAGCGTTACTGTTTATTGTCCCAGCATTCCCAGCAGTGTCACCTCTCCAGTCAGCAGCTCAATCATCTTATAGGTGAGTTCTACGATCTTTCGGTCATTGATGTCCTCATGGATCAGGGGTGAGGTGGAGGCACCGTGATAGGGCTCAGGGGTCTTCCCCATCCCTCAGACACAGGATCCTGACAGTGCTCACTAGAGGTCTTCTTCACTACTGTGTAATCCTGGTTATGGAGAGACACATTAATAAATCTCACTACAGACGTTTCCAGAGTCCTCAACTCTCCAGTTCTGTCCATTTGTTATTCCCATAGATAAGAATGAGGTAATGTGACGTCATCAGAATCTCTCACCTCTCCAGTAAGCCGGAAGAGGATCTCTAGGGTGAGGTGTAATATCCTCTCCGCCATCTTGTCTCTGTCCATATCCATCCTTGATGATTAATTCAGAAAAATTCTCTTGATATACAAGATGTCCACTGAGAGGATCTGATATTCTAAGGAAATGAATGGGAAGAAAATGAGCCGATGTAACATCATAAAGAATGACAACAAAGGGAAGCATACCAGGAGATAGAACGTGTAGATGTTGTATTCTCTAGTCCTGTATTGACTGGAACACAAGTTGAATTGCTGACTAAGACATCTCCTCCATGCTCCCAATCACTGGCTAAGTTGGCCACTGCTTCTACTTATTGGCTGCAGGAATCATAAGTTTGTTGGGACTGACCAAGATGTGCTGCAAAAGACCGGAGAAGATGGAGTCTTCAGAGACCAGCTGTTGCTGTGAAAAGTCATCATGTCATCTAGACAAGATGGAGATGGAAAGAACGATGACTACAGAGATGTAATCCATAAGATACCTGGATGTAAATGTTCATTGTATGGTCCGCAGTGTGATGATGGCTGTTAATAACAACTCCCAGTATCTTCTTACCATTTTTAAAGGACATTCTGGGAGTTGTAGGGTTCTAAATTCATGCGATACAATTGTTTATGGGGGTGAATTGATATTACAATTGATTGTTGTACTTAGTTCTTGTATTCAAGTTCTCTTGGTTCTTGTCATGTATTCATATAAAAGTGCATCTTACAAAATCAGAATATCATCAAAAAGTTAATTTATTTTAGTTCTTCAATAAGAAAAATGGGTTTGGGAGCCATGTCATCTGCTGGTGTAGGTCCACTGTGTTTTATCATGACCAAAGACAGCGCAGCCATCTACCAGGAAATTTTAGAGCACTTCATGCTTCCCTCTGCTGACAAGCTTTTTGGAAAGGGAAATTTCATTCTCCAGCAGGACTTGGCACCTGTCCACACTGCCAAAAGTACCAAAACCTGGTTTAAAAACAACAGTATCACTGTGCTTGATTGGCAGCAAACTCGCCTGACCTTAACCCCATAGAGAATCTATGGGTATTGTCAAGAGGAAGATGAGAGACACCAGACACAACAATGCAGACGCGCTGAAGACTGCTATCAAAGCAACCTGGGCTTCCATAAGCCCTCAGCAGTGCCACAGGCTGATTGTCTCCATGTCACACCGCATTGATGCAGTAATTGATGCCAAAGGAGCCCCGACCAAGTATTGAGTGCATTTACTGAACAAACATTTCAGTATGCCAACATTTCGAATTTTAAAATCATTTTTTCAATCTTGTGTTATAAAGTATTCTAATTTACTGAGATAATGACTTTTGGGTTTTCATTGGATGTATGGTAAGTCATAATCATCAACATTAACAGAAATAAACACTTGAAATAGATCACTCTGTGTGTAATGAATCTATATAATATATGAGTTTCACTTTTCGTATTGAAGAACTGAAAATAAATTAACTCTTTGATGATATTCTAATTTTGTGAGATGCACCTGTACCTATGGTGGTTCTGGTGACGTATTAACGTACTGATTTTGGTCTGTTCATGTATTCATGTACTGATGGTGCTTCAGATAATTACCTGGGTATTTAGCCAGCTCTCTGCCTCAGACTAGTGCAAATTGTAGCTTCTTGCTCATAGGTGTATGTTTGCCTTGTTTCATTGTGCTCTGTTCTACTGCTGCCTGACCTAGGATCGTGCTCAATCCGTATTTTCACCCTTTGCTTGATCCGCTATCTTCCTGGTATTTTGACCTTGGACCATGACCTGAAAATTTTTTTGTATCACCATTCTGTCTATAAAGTACCATCCTGGCTCCTGACCTCGGACCTTTTAATTACCCAGCCTCACGGCTTGTCCATAAGTAGAGACTAGCGTCACAAATATACAGTGTATGGCGGTGGTGTGGGAACCTTATTCTGTGTGGGGGAATGGCCGTACTGTGAGAACCATAGTCACCTATGATGCTTCGATCTCAGAACAAGGCTCCATAGATTGTACTAGGATGGTGAATGAAGGACTGTCTTTTGTCTATATTCATTTAATTCTCTTTTTAGGTTTTTCAGGTTGCAATTTCTGGACTATGTTGGAATCCGTGGACTCCTTAGAACCAGAATGGCTTTTTTTTTTCTTAATAATTTGGTGAACTAGGGAGTAGGGGAGTTGTTTTTTGCAAATAAAATATTTTTCTGAGTGCTATTTTTTCTTTCAGCTCACTGGGTTAGTAATGGGGGTGTCTGACAGTACCCCCTAGGATTGATGGCATCTGACATAAACCCTTCAAAATATTATCTCAATTGCCAAAGCACCAAGGCAATCAGGAAGAGCCAGGAAAAGTGGCAGAATTAGCGCATTTAATGTAATGTATCACTTCTGGGGTGGCTGAAAGCTGAAATTTTTAGGCTGGGAAGGGGTCAATATCCATGGACCTTCCAAGCCTGATAATATCAGCCCTCGGCTGTCTGCTTTACCCTGGCCGGTTATTAAAAATAAGGACCCCACATCATATATTTAAATTAATTTATTTAATAAGATTAAAAATGGTTAAATACACCCTATAATGTCACATGAAAGATACCAAAGAGTACAACTTTATAATATTTAGGGGAGATGACAATAATCTAAGCGCTCCCTCCTATAACACCTCTTCCTGAACTGCTTCCTGAGGACGGTGTGCTGAGCATCGCGTCACCGGATGTTCTATAAAACTTTTTACATTATCCCTCTATCCTCACTCTATGTACTTTTTTATTGGTTCCTCTATATGAGGACATTATTTTTTATTTGGTTTCTTCTATTTTTTTACTTAGTCTCTTATTTTGAAAAATATGTGACATTCTGTGAGATTTATATACTTTACTTTTATTTTTTTTCCATTGTAAATAGACTAGCGAAGGTTCAAGTGGGACCGAAACATCTTTTGTTACATTGAATAGACTGCATTAAAATATTTCTGGATTAATTTAATCAAGTTGAGTGCCAAGTCTTATTTCTTTTCACATTTGGCCTAGGAACCTACTTGTGCACCATCACAGTAGTGTTACGATATACTCTATACCGTGTCTTCTATAAGACCAACATGGCTACGGCATTACCAAGTATGGGGGCAATCCCCGCATGTTTATTGGCTGTCCAACAGTCGCAAATATCGCGGGCCGAGGACTGGAGCATCCACGGTACTCGATCGAGTAACGAGCTCACCCAAAGCTCCCCGATACCTAATCGAGTAGAGGAAAGCGTGGTCATCACTGGGATCCACATTATTGTGCTGGAGCAGAACTAGGAGAGAAATGATCACATTCAGTGAGAACTTCTTTGGGCTTCTGTCCCTCATCCTGCAGTTGTCTGAGTGGATCTAATGTGGAGCTGGGAACCAGCAAAACTGCATTCGGTCCACAGCTGTTACGTCACTGTTCACACCACACAGAGACCCCAAAAGAGCCTGTGCTGAAGGGGTCAATGTCCTCCACGCCCAGTAATGGGGAATCTCCAGCACCTACCTCCACCTCAGAGCCGCACTCCACATAGAGAATAATGGAGCCTCCAGCACCGACCTCCACCCGCAGAGACACACTCCACATAGAGAATAATGGAGCCTCCAGCACCGACCTCCACCCGCAGAGCCGCACTCCACATAGAGAATAATGGAGCCTCCAGCACCGACCTCCACCCGCAGAGCCGCACTCCACATAGAGAATAATGGAGCCTCCAGCACCTACCTCCACCCTCAGAACCGCACTCCACATAGAGAATAATGGAGCCTCCAGCACCTACCTCCACCCGCAGAGCCGCACTCCACATAGAGAATAATGGAGCCTCCAGCACCGACCTCCACCCGCAGAGACACACTCCACATAGAGAATAATGTAGCCTCCAGCACCTACCTCCACCCGCAGAGCCGCACTCCACATAGAGAATAATGTAGCCTCCAGCACCTACCTCCACCCACAGAGCCGCACTCCACATAGAGAATAATGGAGCCTCCAGCACCGACCTCCACCCGCAGAGCCACACTCCCCATAGAGAATCATGGAGCCTCCAGCACCGACCTCCACCCGCAGACCCGCACTCCACATATAGAATAATGGAGCCTCCAGCACCGATCTCCACCCGCAGAGCCGCACTCCACATAGAGAATAATGGAGCCTCCAGCACCGACTTCCACCCGCAGAGCCGCACTCCACATAGAGAATAATGGAGCCTCCAGCACCGACCTCCACCCGCAGAGCCGCACTCCACATAGAGAATAATGGAGCCTCCAGCACCGATCTCCACCCGCAGAGCCGCACTCCACATATATAATAATGGAGCCTCCAGCACCTACCTCCACCCGCAGAGCCACACTCCACATAGAGAATAATGGAGCCTCCAGCACCGACCTCCACCCACAGAGCCACACTCCACATAGAAATATGGAGCCTCCAGCACCGACCTCCACCCGCACTCCACATAGAGAATAATGGCGCCTCCAGCACCTACCTCCACCCGCAGAGCAGCACTCCACATAGAGAATAATGGAGCCTCCAGCACCTACTTCCACCCGCAGATCCGCACTCCACATAGAGAATAATGGAGCCTCCAGCACCGACCTCCACCCGCAGAGCCGCACTCCACATAGAGAATAATGGAGCCTCCAGCACCTACCTCCACCCACAGAGCCACACTCCACATAGAGATAATGAAGCCTCCAGCACCGACCTCCACCCGCAGAGCCGCACTCCACATAGAGAATAATGGAGCCTCCAGCACCTACCTCCACCCACAGAGCCACACTCCACATAGAGATAATGAAGCCTCCAGCACCGACCTCCACCCGCAGAGCCTCACTCCACATAGAGAATAATGGAGCCTCCAGCACCGACCTCCACCCGCAGAGCCGCACTCCACATAGAGAATAATGGAGCCTCCAGCACCTACCTCCACCCACAGAGCCGCACTCCACATAGAGAATAATGGAGCCTCCAGCACAGACCTCCACCCGCAGAGCAGCACTCCACATAGAGAATAATGGAGCCTCCAGCACCGACCTCCACCCGCAGAGCCGCACTCCACATAGAGAATAATGGAGCCTCCAGCACCTACCTCCACCCGCAGAGCCGCACTCCACATAGAGAATAATGGAGCCTCCAGCACCGACCTCCACCCGCAGAGCCGCACTCCACATAGAGAATAATGGAGCCTCCAGCACCGACCTCCACCCGCAGAGCCGCACTCCACATAGAGAATAATGGAGCCTCCAGCACCTACCTCCACCCGCAGAGCCGCACTCCACATAGAGAATAATGGAGCCTCCAGCACCTACCTTCACCCGCAGAGCCACACTCCACATAGAGAATAATGGAGCCTCCAGCACCTACCTCCACCCGCAGAGCCACACTCCACATAGAGAATAATGGAGCCTCCAGCACCGACCTCCACCCGAAGAGCCGCACTCCACATAGAGAATAATGGAGCCTCCAGCACCGATCTCCACCCGCAGAGCCGCACTCCACATATATAATAATGGAGCCTCCAGCACCTACCTCCACCCGCAGAGCCACACTCCACATAGAGAATAATGGAGCCTCCAGCACCGACCTCCACCCACAGAGCCACACTCCACATAGAGAATAATGGAGCCTCCAGCACCGACCTCCACCCGCACTCCACATAGAGAATAATGGCGCCTCCAGCACCTACCTCCACCCGCAGAGCAGCACTCCACATAGAGAATAATGGAGCCTCCAGCACCTACCTCCACCCGCAGATCCGCACTCCACATAGAGAATAATGGAGCCTCCAGCACCGACCTCCACCCGCAGAGCCGCACTCCACATAGAGAATAATGGAGCCTCCAGCACCTACCTCCACCCACAGAGCCACACTCCACATAGAGATAATGAAGCCTCCAGCACCGACCTCCACCCGCAGAGCCGCACTCCACATAGAGAATAATGGAGCCTCCAGCACCTACCTCCACCCACAGAGCCACACTCCACATAGAGATAATGAAGCCTCCAGCACCGACCTCCACCCGCAGAGCCTCACTCCACATAGAGAATAATGGAGCCTCCAGCACCGACCTCCACCCGCAGAGCCGCACTCCACATAGAGAATAATGGAGCCTCCAGCACCTACCTCCACCCACAGAGCCGCACTCCACATAGAGAATAATGGAGCCTCCAGCACAGACCTCCACCCGCAGAGCAGCACTCCACATAGAGAATAATGGAGCCTCCAGCACCGACCTCCACCCGCAGAGCCGCACTCCACATAGAGAATAATGGAGCCTCCAGCACCTACCTCCACCCGCAGAGCCGCACTCCACATAGAGAATAATGGAGCCTCCAGCACCGACCTCCACCCGCAGAGCCGCACTCCACATAGAGAATAATGGAGCCTCCAGCACCGACCTCCACCCGCAGAGCCACACTCCACATAGAGAATAATGGAGCCTCCAGCACCGACCTCCACCCGCAGAGCCACACTCCACATAGAGAATAATGGAGCCTCCAGCACCGACCTCCACCCGCAGAGCCGCACTCCACATAGAGAATAATGGAGCCTCCAGCACTGACCTCCACCCGCAGAGCCGCACTCCACATAGAGAATAATGGAGCCTCCAGCACTGACCTCCACCCGCAGAGCCGCACTCCACATATATGGCTGCTCTGTGCGCACAGGACCTGTGATGAGGTCACAGGAGGGGAGGAGTCAGGGGTCACATGATCAGGGGCCTCAGTGTATGCAACTCTATTATAAAAATATAAACAATACATACTGTAATAAATAAAACATAGTTAAAATAAGTAACCGAAACAGAAGAAACCATCTTCAATAAACCAAAAAGTCCACAGTCCTCAGTCCTTCAAAGCTATTGCAGCTCCTTTTCAAAGGACCCCCAACAGGAACATTACCCTTAAACAAAATTAAAAATAAAACATAAAAGAAACATGCACACACTGACACACACTCACGCACCCCAAAAAAAGAAAAAAAGGCCTCACCTGGCCATACATACAGTCATGGCCAAAAGTTTTGAGAATGACACAAATATTATATTTTCACATGATCTGCTGCCCTCTGGTTTTTATGTGTGTTTGACAGATGTTTTTATCACAGACAGAAATATAATAATTGCAAACATATGAGTAACAAAAGCTTATATTGACAGTTAGAATGAGTTAATGCAGCAAGTCAATATTTGCAGTGTTGACCCTTCTTCTTCAGGACCTCTGCAATTCTCCCTGGCATGCTCTCAATCAACTTCTGGACCAAATCCTGACTGATAGCAGTCCATTCTTGCACAATCAATGCTTTCATTTTGTCAGAATTTTTAGGTTTTTGTTTGTCCACCCGTCTCTTGATGATTGACCACAAGTTCTCAATGGGATTAAGATCTGGGGGGTTTCCAGGCCATGGACCCAAAATCTCTATGTTTTGTTCCCTGAGCCATTTAGTTATCACCTTTGCTTTATGGCAAGGTGCTCCATCATGCTGGAAAAGGCATTGTTGATCGCCAAACTGCTCTTGGAGGGTTGGGAGAAGTTGCTCTTGGAGGACATTCTGGTACCATTCTTTATTCATGGCTGTGTTTTTAGGCAAGACTGTGAGAGAGCCGATTCCCTTGGCTGAGAAGCAACCCCACACATGAATGGTTTCAGGATGCTTAACAGTTGGCATGAGACAAGACTGGTGGTAGCGCTCACCTTGTCTTCTCCGAATGAGGCGTTTTCCTGATGTCCCAAACAATCGAAAAGGGGATTCATCAGAGAAAATAACTTTACCCCAGTCCTCAGCAGTCCACTGCCTGTACCTTTGTAGAATATCAGTCTGTCCATGATGTTTTTTCTGGAGAGAAGTGGCTTCTTTGCTGCCCTCCTTGAGACCAGGCCTTGCTCCAAGAGTCTCCGCCTCACAGTGCGTGCAGATGCACTCACACCTGCCTGCTGTCATTCCTGAGCAAGCTCTGCACTGCTGGTAGCCCGATCCCGCAGCTGAAACACTTTTAACCCCTTAATGTCCAATGACGTGCAGAGTCCGTCATGACAAGGTGTCAGTTCCGGCACCAGGACGGACTCTGCACGTCATGCCTTTGATCTACCACGGCGTGTAAACACGCCGTGGTAGATCAGTGCCGACAGCTGTCACAGACAGCTGACAGGCACGGCAAGCGGTGCGGGGACCTTTGCCGTCGGTCCCCGCACTCACAGCGCTGTGGTTGGTCAGTCAATCTGACTGACCAAACACAGCAGCGATCGCGCAGGAGCTGAAATTTCAGGCCAGGCTTCCTGCACTGACAGCCAGGAGCGGAGCCCCCACCGCCCCTGGCTGTTAACCCCCTGACTGCTGCGATCCAGCGCGATCGCAGAGCTCAGGGGGGGAGGCAGAGGGTCGGGAGCTCCCTCTGCCTCAGATCAGCGTCCCAGCGATGTAATCGCAGGGCCTGATCTCTGCCTTGATGACCCAGGGGTTGTCATGACAACCTCCGGGTCATCTAGCTACGGGAAGCTGCTGTGATCATGTCACAGCAGCTTCCACTATAGTTGCAATGCATTGCAATGCCAGAGCATTGCAATGCATTGTAACTGCAATCAAAAGTAAAAAAAGTGAAAGTCCCATAAAGGGACAAGTTGAAAAAAATCATTTTTCTAAAAAAATTGTAAAAAAAATATTAAAAAATAATTTTAAAAAAATCCCCTAAAAAATACACATTTTTATGTAATAAAAAAAATAAAAAACAAAAAAAATACACATGTTAGGTATCGCCATGTCCGTAAAAATCCCATCTATAAAAGCATAACCCTAGTTAACCCCTTCAGTGAAAGCCGTAAAAAAAAAACACAAAAAAGTAGTAAATTATACTTTTTCCAAGCGGTATCATTATACCGCTTGGAAAAAGTGCAATAACACGCGATCAAAAAGTCAGATATAAATAATCATGGTACCGCTGAAAACGTCATCTTGTCCCGCAAAAAACAAGCCGCTATACAGCATCATCAGCGAAAAAATAAAAAAGTTATAGCTCGCGGAATAAACTGATGCAAAAATAATTATTTTTTCTATAAAATTCTTTATTGTGTAAAAAACGCCAAAACATAAAAAAAATATATAAATGAGGTATCGCTGTAATCGTAGTGACCCGAAGAATAAAGCTGCTTTATCAATTTTACCACACGCGGAACGGGGGAAAAAAAATTTAAAAAAAAACAATTCCTGAATTGCTGGTTTTTGTTCATTCTGCTTCCACAAAAATCGGAATAGGAAGCGATCAAAAAACGTTATGTGCCCGAATATGGTACCAATAAATACGTCAGCTCGTCCCGCAAAAAATAAGCCCACAGATAACTCTGTCGGCCGAAATATGGAAAAATTATAGCTCTCAAAATACGGCGATGCAAAAAATTCTTACAAAAAATTATTCCAAAAAAAAAGCATCTTTTAGTGTGTGACAGAAGCTAAACATGAAAAAAGAGTGTAAATCTGGTATCGCTGTAATCGCACCGATCCGAGGAATAAAGTCGCCTAATTATTATTATTAATATTTATTTCTATAGCACCATTGATTCCATGGTGCTGTACATGAGAAGGGGTTACATACAAATTACAGGTATCACTTACAGTAAACAAACTAACAATGACAGACTGATACAGAGGGGAGAGGACCCTGCCCTTTCGGGCTTACATTCTACAGGATTGTGAGGCAGGAGACAGTAGGTCGGGGGGTTGCAGCCTAATCACTAATATCGCACGAGGAACGGCGTAAAAAAGAAAACCAATTCTTCACCTTTGGTAGATTTGTTCATTGTGCCTCCCAAAGATCGCAGTAAGGCGATCACAGTGGTTCCCCCCCGCATATGGGGGATCAGCGTACTCAGGACAAAATGCACAATAGCTTTTGGGGTCCTATTTCTCTTGTTACCCTTATAAAAATAAAAATTTGGGGGCAAAAAGGTCATTTTTGTGGAAAAAAAATATGATTTTTTTTATTTTCACGGCTCTACGTTATAAACTTCTGTGAAGCCCTTGGGGGTTCAAAATGCTGACCACACATCTAGATAAGTTCCTTGGGGGGTCTAGTTTGCAAAATGGGTCATTTGTGGGGGGTTTCTACTGTTTAGGCACATCAGGGCTCTCCAAGCGCGACATGACACCCGCAGACCATTCCATCAAAGTCTGCATTTGAAAAAGGCACTACTTCCCTTTCGAGCTCTGCCATGCGTCAAAATAGTGGTTCCCCCCCACATATGGGGTATCAGCGTACTCAGGACAAATTGCACAATAGCTTTTGGGGTCCTATTTCTCCTGTTACCATTATAAAAATAAAAATTTGGGGCAAAAAGATTATTTTTGTGGAAAAAATATGATTTTTTTATTTTCACGGCTCTACGTTATAAACTTCTGTGAAGCACTTGGGGGTTCAAAGTGCTCACCACACATCTAGAAAAGTTCCTTGGGGGTCTAGTTTACAAAATGGAGTCACTTGTGGAGGGTTTCTACTGTTTAGGCACATCAGGGGCCTCTCCAAGCGCGACATGACACCCGCAGACCATTCCATCAAAGTCTGCATTTGAAAAAGGCGCTACTTCCCTTTCGAGCTCTGCCATGCGTCAAAATAGTGGTTTCCCCCCACATATGGGGTATCAGCGTACTCAGGACAAATTGCACAATAACTTTTGGGGTCCTGTTACCCTTTGGAAAATAACAATTGGGGGTGGAAAGATCATTTTTGTGGAAAAGATATGATTTTTTAATTTTACTGCTCTACGTTATAACCTTCGGTGAAGCCCTTGGGGGTTCAAAGCTCTCACCACACATCTAGATAAGTTCCTTGGGGGGTCTAGTTTCCAAAATGGGGTCACTTGTGGGGGGTTTCCACTGTTTAGGCACACAGGGACTCTCCAAATACGACATGGCATCCAATCTCAATTCCAGCCAAAAAAGTCAAATGGCGCTGCTTCCCTTCCGAGCTCTGCCATGCGCCCAAATAGTGGTTTACCCCCACATATGGGGTATCAGCGTACTCAGGACTAATTGCACAATAAATTTGGGGTCCTTTTATCCTTTGGAAAATAATAATTGGGATGAAAAGATCATTTTTGTGGAAAAAAATATGATTTTTTTAATTTACGGCTCTACGTTATAACCTTCTGTGAAGCGCTTGGGGTTAAAAGCTCTCACAACACATTTAGATAAGTTCCTTGGGGGTCTAGTTTCCAAAATGGGGTCACTTGTGGGGGGTTTCCACTGTTTAGGCACACAGGGACTCTCCAAATGCGACATGGCGTCCAATCTCAATTCCAGCCAAAAAAGTCAAATGGCGCTGCTTCCCTTCCGAGCTCTGCCATGCGCCCAAATAGTGGTTTACCCCCACATATGGGGTATCAGCGTACTCAGGACTAATTGCCCAATAACTTTTGGGGTCCTTTTATCCTTTGGAAAATAATAATTGGGATGAAAAGATCATTTTTGTGGAAAAAATATGATTTTTTAATTTTACGGCTCTACGTTATAACCTTCTGTGAAGCCCTTGGGGGTTAAAAGCTCTCAACACATTTAGATGAGTTCCTTGAGGGGTCCAGTTTCCAAAATGGGGTCACTTGTGGGGGTTTCCACTGTTTAGGCACACAGGGACTCTCCAAATGCGACATGGCGTCCAATCTCAATTCCAGCCAAAAAAGTCAAATGGCGCTGCTTCCATTCCGAGCTCTGCCATGCGCCCAAATAGTGGTTTACCCCCACACATGGTATATCGGTGTACTCTGGAGAAATTGTACAACAAATATTGTGGTTCATTTTCTCCTGATACCCTTGACAAAATTTAAAAAAATTGTGTCGAAAGAAAAATTTTGGGAAAAAAAGTTAAATGTTCATTTTTTCCTTCCACATTGCTTCAATTCTTGTGAAGTACCTAAAGGGTTAATAAACTTCTTGAATGTGGCTTTGAACACGTTGAGGGGTGCAGTTTTTAGAATGGTGTCACTTTTGGGTATTTTCTGTCATATTGACCCCTCAAATTCACTTCAAATGTAAGGTGGTCCCTAAAAAAATGGTTTTGTAAATTTTGTTGGAAAAATGAGAAATTGCTGGTCAACCTTTAACACTTATAACTTCGTAACAAAAAAAAATTTTGGTTCCAAAATTGTGCTGATGTAAAGTAGACATGTGGGAAATGTTATTTATTAACTAATTTTTGTGACATATCTCTCTGATTTAATGGCATAAAAATTAAAAGTTTGAAAATTGCAAAATTTTCAAAATTTTTGCCATATTTCCATTTTTTTCATAAAAAACGCAAGTTATATTGAAGAAATTTTACCACTAACGTGAAGTACAATATGTCACGAGAAAACAATCTCAGAATCGCCAAGATCCGTAGAAGCGTTCCAGAGTTATAACCTCATAAAGAGACAGTGGTCAGAATTGTAAAAATTGGCCTGGTCTTTAACCTACAAAATGGCTTGGTCATTAAGGGGTTAAGAGACGCTCCTGGCACTTGCTGGTCTTTCTTGGGCGCCCTGAAGCCTTTTTGGCAACAATGGAACCTCTCTCCTTGAAGTTCTTGATGATGCGATAGATTATTGACTGAGGTGCAATCTTTCTAGCTGCGATACTCTTCCCTGTTAGGCCATTTTGGTGCATTGCAATGATGACTGCACGTGTTTCTTTAGAGATAACCATGGTTAACAGAAGAGAAACAATGATGCCAAGCACCAGCCTCCTTTTAAAGTGTCCAGTGGTGTCATTCTTACTTAATCATGACAGATTGATCTCCAGCCATGTCCTCATCAACACCCACACCTATGTTAATGGAGCAATCACTGAAAAGAGGTTAGCTGGTCCTTTTAAGGCAGGGCTGCAATGATGTTGAAATGTGTTTTGGGGATAAAGTTCATTTTCTAGCCAAATATTGACTTTGCAAGTAATTGCTGTTAAGCTGATCACTCTTTATAACATTCTGGAGTATATGCAAATTGCCATTAGAAAAGTGAAGCAGTAGACTTTGTAAAAATTAATATTTGTGTCATTCTCAAAACTTTTGGCCATGACTGTACAACTCGTTTTCAATGATTTTTATTGGTATTTTAACATTTTTTAAAGGGTATGGGTAAAATATAAGGGACAGGGTAGGAAAATAGGGTATTAGGGAGGTAAAATAGGGAATAAGGGGATAGGGAAAGAAAGAGTACCCCTATAAAAATAGGGGAAAGACATGCATACATAAATGTACACAACCATGGTTTACATAGGATGCATGTGTAGCTTTGTACAGGTTCTATTAAAAGTTACATATTGCTAATGCCAGCATCTGCAAAAAAAATAAAAAGGTAAAGAAAACAACAAAACAAAACAGTATACTTATTACTGGTGTCATTATGTCAAATAACAGCAAATATAAAACAGTAAATAGTGTATGCATCGATATAAGTTACTTATTTTCCATGTCTAAGAGGAAAAAAGTATTAGTACATGAGTAAATCACAAAACTACACAACTACAAAAAATAGCTAACGATTAACAAATATATGTAGACCTGTCGCGTCCGGGTCACTACTAGGGTCACTAAGACCTAGTGGAGGCAAAGTCCAGTTCATTTAAAGGCCGCAAAGTGGAATATAGATATTCAGACACAATAGTTCCAACAAAAATAAAAAGAAAAGAGGCCAGGAGGAAAGCTATCGTAGAGTTCAAGCCGCTCAGTATGGATGAAGATCTGAATTAGACAAAAAGTATAGGCCGCTTAGTTTGAACAAAGTTCTGAAGTTGACGGTAGAAAATGATCAGAAGAGGTCCCAGAGGAAATTATTCTGGCTGATTTAAAAAAAAATCTAGTCCTTCTTTCGGAGAGGCAACAGAGATTATTTTAGAAGCATAATGTATTTGCAGAGTAGAGGATTGAGTCCAATTGTAAGAAATTCCATTATGCAGAAGTTCACGGGTAATAGAGCAAAACGATTTACGCTTTTGTAGAGTGGCTTTAGATAGGTCCTTGAAAAATGTCAGGTGTTTATATGGGGATTGTAGGAGTAAAGGGTCATTTGACAGTCCTAAGAGAGTATTCCTTACCCAGTTCGGGTAAAATGAGACTATGACATCTCTGTTCACATTTGACGGTAGGGAGGGTGGTCTGCGAATCCTGAAAACTTTTTCTATCAAGTTGATTTCTTCAAGATTTGGGAACAGATAAGAAGCCATCGAGGAGATATATTCCTTTAATTGTGAAGGTTGTACTGATTCGGGGATTCCTCTGATCTTTAAATTGTTTTTTCTTTTGTAATCCTCAAAATTAGTCAGAGAATCATTAAAAGTGATAATGTCAGTTTGTATTTTATCCAGGGAATTTGAGAATGTCAAAAAATTCTGGAATAGTTTGAGTGCGGGGTCTCATGATTATTAAAAGGGTCAGGTATCTTTGAATTTTTTGTAACGTTGTCAATATCCTTGATAGAATTTGGATATGAATCATCTGTTAGACGCATCAGAATGTCTTTAAAAAGAGTTTTAACAAATATTTCGGATGCCTTAGATTCATTTTGTTGTGTGGAAGAATTACCCTGGGTAATAGAATTCTTAGTAGGAACATCCAATGATTCCAAAAGAGCTACACACATCCTGGCTAAAAAACTTTCTGTTGGGCAATCATCTGATGCATGTATAGTATCTATTAAGGAGGTAGTTATCTTACGGCTGATATCTCCCTCAGAAGAAGAGTATAGGGACGAGGTCTCATCAGAGACTTTATCAACAAATGAGTTACTCCCACATTCTTTAGATGAATCAGTCTCCCCGAGAGACTCCCCAGAATAGGAAATTTCTAAATCTTCCAACGAGTGATCCAATCGATCGTCCATGGCCTCTGTATTATCATGGAATGATAAAGCAGGTTTATTACATCCACCATCATTTATGCAAGTACCACCAATCAACTGCGACCCTCCTTTTATATATTGGAGTGCTTCCCCTTTAATATCGGTGGTATTAGATTTGTGTTTAGGACCTTGAAGCAGATTAGCATAAAAAAGCCTATTCCTTTCTGCAAAGGCTTCTATCCAAGTCTTCTGATTCTCAAGCAACTGCTTAAAGGGGTCTCCTGATTGGCTGATTTCGCTTTTATCACTTCTTGTAAATACAGTAAGATTCTGAACTGTACCTTTAAGAGGCAAAGTATTATCATTTGTGTAGGTAGAGTTAAGGTACTGCCACACTTAGCGATCTCGTTAGCGATCACGATAACGACGCAAGCTAACGAGATCGTTGGTGTGATCTCTTTGAGGTCGCTAGTAGCTGCCAAACAGGAGATCTCATAAACGACACATCAGCGGTCAGCGATCTCTTTAACGACTTTGGCGGTCGTTAGGATCTGTCATTAGCATGTACTGAGCGCTTCTGATTCATAGGAATTTCCAGCATCGCTCCTGCTCTCTGCGTCCTGCCAGCCTGCTTTGCAACTTCTGCGATCCTCTCTGTGACGCAAAAGAGAACCTACAGATATTGCGATCCACTCCGTGACGCTAAAAACCCTAGTCCCGCCTGCGCCGCTGTCATATGCGTCACAAACGAGGTCGCTCGTCGTTCGCAAAAGGTGCCAAACACAGCGATATAGGCTCACCAGCGGGACGCCAACGATCAAAAAACGGTCCAGAACACTAGTGAACGATCAGTGACATCACAGCAGGGGCCACATCGTTGCTACATGCCACACACAACAAGGTCGCTAACGAGATCGCTAAATAGTGACGTTTTAGTGATCTCGTTAGCGATCTCGTTTAGTGTGACATACCCTTTAGAGCATGCAGTTATTGTCTCAGTGGGACATAGAGGTTCATGAGAGTCCTCAAAGATCCCTTCCCCCTTCAAGGACACTAAACTTGTCACATCTGCAGCCCCATTTAGCTGTGTTATTCCCACGGAGTCAAAGACGTCAGGAGGACCCTTTTCATTAACATTTGCTCCCAGGGCTCCATTGCTCTGCAATTGTTCATAATGAGCCCCCCTCATCTGTACATAAGGTCCTTCCAACACACTCTGCATCTGTGACAAACTCCTTTCCTCTCCTCTCTCTGCTAGGCAGATTCTGCTTTCAATGTTGTTTGTTGCTGTCGGCACAAACAGTGCCGCTTCATACCTCAACACACTGTTTCTGTGTCTCCAATTCAAAGGTGTCCTGTTTGAGACATCATAGCCGGGAGCTGCAAATGCAGGTAAGCTGTCACCTTCTCCCCTCCCCAGCGTCCCAGCTCCATTCAGCGTCTCCTGTCCTTTCTGTGTCTCTGCATCCGCTGATGCTGACGTCAGAGCACAATGCCTGCTACTGTCTCCTTGTATGGCTCCAGGTCCGTGCAGCGCTGGCGCTGGAGCTGCTAATTCACCTCTGCCTCCCCCTGCAGCGTCCCGGCTCCCTGGATCAGCGCTGCCTCCTGCCGCCTTTGTAGATCCATGTCAGTTGGTCCCGAGACCACGGCAAGAGCAGGAGGCTTCTTAGCTCTGAGAGTCCCGCCGAGCTGTGGCTGCGGTGGGACTGCTCTGTCAATCATGGTTCCTCTCCGTGGTCTCCCAGCGCCAGCGCTCTCCTTCGCTTCCTGGCACCCACCCCGCGGTCCACAGCTGATGCCGGTGCTGCGGTGAAAGGAGATCTCACCCTGGCACAAGTCCCTCGGGTCCGCTGTGTGTCAGGGAGCGCCAGCTTCTCTGCAGTTCGGCAGGGGGCTGGCATCTGAGTGACATGCCTTCTCTGCCTGGCTTCACGTGTAAGGGGCCCTCCGCCATAGTCGTTGCCGCTGCTTTGTCCTGAAAGGGGTTTTTCCCTCACAGGATTAGATCCGATCTTCTTGTGGCTGGGTCCAGGCATATTCCCAGTGCTTTTAAGTTGCAAAATACCACTTTTAGTAAGCTTTGGTAGCTAAAAATAGGGGAATTTTCAGGAGCTCCTGAGACACAGGACTGCTCCCTTCCCCTGCAAACCAAGCCATGACTGTACAACTCAATATATATATACACTACTATATTTACACCATAAGACATGCACAAAAATTTTGTTTTTCCCCCACCACACCACAGGTCCATGAGTTCATGCCCTTTTCACAGCAAGCTTGACGAGTCCATGAAAGTTTATGCTTTTTTTTTTTTTTTAATAAATTTACAACCCTCGGGTCCATGACAAGTTCCATGCCCTCCCCCCACACACAAAAAACCCCCACCCAACCTAAACTACACCCCCCAAACATATAACTATTTACACTTATATATAATACATAACAGTAACAGACCTACCACACAAGAACACTACATTACATAACTTTACGTTAAACACAACATTATAAACATTTATAAACATTAACACTATACACTGACCACATAACTTGTAAGACCCAAGTTCAGCGCTTACAAGCCCAATATCCATTATTTACTGAATTTACAAAACAAAAAGCTAAATGTGCCACACACCAGCCCACCCCGGGAAACTGGAGTCCTAAGAGGCCCCATCCCTAACCACCAACACACGCACCCTGTCCCTCACCAACTAAATCTGTCCCTAACCAGCAAATCATATATAAAGAACCCCAAGAAAATTAATAAAATATAACCTTTAATGTCTATATAATAAAAATGGACAAACAACACATCACACATAATTAAAAAGTGCACACTGAAATCACCCTAAGATTAAACCCTGCGCTGTATACTGCCTTGCGGCGGAGGTTGGCACCCTAAGATAGCCCACACGAGATTGGTGCCCCCGCTCAACGTAGGCTGACCCTAAGGTCCTACAATTACCCTACTGTAACGTGAGCCTTATATCTGTCACAACAGATGAAAATACACCCATTAAAGGTGGGAAAGGTGGCAGCATATACCTGTTGTGCCAGGTTCAGGGAAATAGGGTTGATATTGTATATATAATGCCTTAAATTGTATATCTGAGATCCCTCAATGAAAAGATACTAACGGCTGGTCCCTGCATAACAGCACGTTATTCTAATGTTTGTACACATCAATAATGTCCTCTGCTCCTATACTGTTGATCAAATGGGTCCTAGAAAATGTGCGTGTGATATATCACTGAATAAATGTAGCCACAATATGTATAAATCATAAAGACATTAATTAATCAATGTCCACAACAGTCTAACTAGACCTATCAGTCAGTGTCCATTATAGCATTGATACACTGGTCGATACATATAACCCTGACACACACATCATAGGGACATCAATCTCATGATCTCAAAGTGGTCATAATAGACCTCATGATTCACCCATATATATAATGACAAAGGAGCCTCAGACAAAGGGATACTCATCTATTTAGTGGTAAAATTTGCCTCTACGCGTTTCGCCAACATGGCTCATCAGGAGGTCAGATAGATTGATAATGCATGATGTATCCAGCAACTTGTGAAATAAATAAACTCTGGCGATTCAAAAACCCCGCCTACATGCGTTTAGTAAAAGGCTATAAAGCCTGATATTCTAGATGTCCCTATAATGCGTACATAATGTGTCAGCATACAATGGGTCAGTATATTGGGGCTACTTAAAAATGGCCCCCTTCGCACTCACGCTCTACAGTCATACCGACAAAGATCCTGCATCCGTCTATTACCCGGCGCATGCGCTCCACAACGTGCCGCATGATCGATTTCCGGGTATGACGTCAGGGAACTCGTGTCGTTCGCGTGCGCTCCACAATGGAACGCACACTTCTTCCGGGTATGACATAAGGTGTACTCCGTTCACTCCCACAAGGGGAGGGAGTAATGAGCTGCCAATTATCAGATCGTTAATGACGATGTGTTGTCATATATCGCCTTATGAAGCGCAGTGCTGAGTGAGCAGCCCCCATGATTGAAAGAGCATTCAACTACATAACGCATGTAAATAGATTAATATCATAGAAATACATATCAGAATATCATTGTCCCATAATAGCGTATGTGATTATAAAGAAATGCCCTGTCATCTCATCCACAGGGGAGCAAGAGATTGTCACCATTTGATCATTGGTGATAATTATGCAGCTTGATGGAGCATGCTACTAAATAATATAGTGTAAAAGAAAATGCATACAGCTCCCTGAAGAGTATCAGAGCAACCTGCCCACATATATGATATAATTTAATTAATTAAACTGTGGTATATAAGCTATCAATGTTAAAGAGATAAGAAATTTCACAATATGCCTGGAAAACATTATGGTCCAACAATATCGAAAAAATGTTGATAAAATGTGTAAAACTCAATACTTAATGATATATCACCCAAATAAGTGATAAGTCCCATAAGAACAAAGGGACTCAAAAGAAAAGCAATGACCGTACTATACCCCATAAAGACAACTGTCCACACTGAATGGTTACATTACACAAAACAGGCATATGAGATATGTTCATTCAATCCCAATGGAGCACGGGACTTCATGCGAAATATCCATTCACATTCCCTTTGTAACAGTACTCTGTTAAAATCACCCCCCCTTGGATTTGGTTTGACAACCTCCAAAATGCTGAAGGAGATTTCATTTAAATTGCCATGGTGAACCCTATTAATGCCTGTTTTGTGTAATGTAACCATTCAGTGTGGACAGTTGTCTTTATGGGGTATAGTACGGTCATTGCTTTTCTTTTGAGTCCCTTTGTTCTTATGGGACTTATCACTTATTTGGGTGATATATCATTAAGTATTGAGTTTTACACATTTTATCAACATTTTTTCGATATTGTTGGACCATAATGTTTTCCAGGCATATTGTGAAATTTCTTATCTCTTTAACATTGATAGCTTATATACCACAGTTTAATTAATTAAATTATATCTTATATGTGGGCAGGTTGCTCTGATACTCTTCAGGGAGCTGTATGCATTTTCTTTTACACTATATTATTTAGTAGCATGCTCCATCAAGCTGCATAATTATCACCAATGATCAAATGGTGACAATCTCTTGCTCCCCTGTGGATGAGATGACAGGGCATTTCTTTATAATCACATACGCTATTATGGGACAATGATATTCTGATATGTATTTCTATGATATTAATCTATTTACATGCGTTATGTAGTTGAATGCTCTTTCAATCATGGGGGCTGCTCACTCAGCACTGCGCTTCATAAGGCGATATATGACAACACATCGTCATTAACGATCTGATAATTGGCAGCTCATTACTCCCTCCCCTTGTGGGAGTGAACGGAGTACACCTTATGTCATACCCGGAAGAAGTGTGCGTTCCATTGTGGAGCGCACGCGAACGACACGAGTTCCCTGACGTCATACCCGGAAATCGATCATGCGGCACGTTGTGGAGCGCATGCGCCGGGTAATAGACGGATGCAGGATCTTTGTCGGTATGACTGTAGACCGTGAGTGCGAAGGGGGCCATTTTTAAGTAGCCCCAATATACTGACCCATTGTATGCTGACACATTATGTACGCATTATAGGGACATCTAGAATATCAGGCTTTATAGCCTTTTACTAAACGCATGTAGGCGGGGTTTTTGAATCGCCAGAGTTTATTTATTTCACAAGTTGCTGGATACATCATGCATTATCAATCTATCTGACCTCCTGATGAGCCATGTTGGCGAAACGCGTAGAGGCAAATTTTACCACTAAATAGATGAGTATCCCTTTGTCTGAGGCTCCTTTGTCATTATATATATGGGTGAATCATGAGGTCTATTATGACCACTTTGAGATCATGAGATTGATGTCCCTATGATGTGTGTGTCAGGGTTATATGTATCGACCAGTGTATCAATGCTATAATGGACACTGACTGATAGGTCTAGTTAGACTGTTGTGGACATTGATTAATTAATGTCTTTATGATTTATACATATTGTGGTTACATTTATTCAGTGATATATCACACGCACATTTTCTAGGACCCATTTGATCAACAGTATAGGAGCAGAGGACATTATTGATGTGTATCAACATTAGAATAACGTGCTGTTATGCAGGGACCAGCCATTAGTATCTTTTCATTGAGGGATCTCAGATATACAATCTAAGGCATTATATATACAATATCAACCCTATTTCCCTGAACCTGGCACAACAGGTATATGCTGCCACCTTTCCCACCTTTAATGGGTGTATTTTCATCTGTTGTGACAGATATAAGGCTCACGTTACAGTAGGGTAATTGTAGGACCTTAGGGTCAGCCTACGTTGAGCGGGGGCGCCAATCTCGTGTGGGCTATCTTAGGGTGCCAACCTCCGCGGCAAGGCAGTATACAGCGCAGGGTTTAATCTTAGGGTGATTTCAGTGTGCACTTTTTAATTATGTGTGATGTGTTGTTTGTCCATTTTTAATATATAGACATTAAAGGTTATATTTTATTAATTTTCTTGGGGTTCTTTATATATGATTTGCTTTCTTGAACACTCCAATTATCTCTTTATGCAGCAGCACCCATCCCTAACCACCAACACACGCACCCTGTCCCTCACCAACTAAATCTGTCCCTAAAAGAAAAGAAACTGACCCTAACTATCCCTACCTGTCCCTACCTATCCCTACTCTACCTAGCTTATCAAAACTTACTATCTACAGTCATGGCCAAAAGTTTTGAGAATGACACAAATATTAATTTTTACAAAGTCTACTGCTTCACTTTTTCTAATGGCAATTTGCATATACACCAGAATGTTATAAAGAGTGATCAGCTTAACAGCAATTACTTGCAAAGTCAATATTTGGCTAGAAAATGAACTTTATCCCCCAAAACACATTTCAACATCATTGCAGCCCTGCCTTAAAAGGACCAGCTAACCTCTTTTCAGTGATTGCTCCATTAACACAGGTGTGGGTGTTGATAAGGACATGGCTGGAGATCAATCTGTCATGATTAAGTAAGAATGACACCACTGGACACTTTAAAAGGAGGCTGGTGCTTGGCATCATTGTTTCTGTTCTGTTAACCATGGTTATCTCTAAAGAAACACGTGCAGTCATCATTGCAATGCACAAAAAAGGCCTAACAGGGAAGAGTATCGCAGATAGAAAGATTGCACCTCAGTCAACAATCTATTGCATCATCAAGAACTTCAAGGAGAGAGGTTCCATTGTTGCCAAAAAGGCTCCAGGGCGCGCCCAAGAAAGACCAGCAAGCGCCAGGACCGTCTCTTAAAAGTGTTTCAGCTGCGGGATTGGGCTACCAGCAGTGCAGAGCTTGCTCAGGAATGGCAGCAGACAGGTGTGAGTGCATCTGCACACACTGTGAGGCGGAGGACTCTTGGAGCAAGGCCTGGTCTCAAGGAGGGCAGCAAAGAAGCCACTTCTCTCCAGAAAAAACATCATGGACCGACTGATATTCTGCAAAAGGTACAGGCAGTGGACTGCTGAGGACTGGGGTAAAGTTATTTTCTCTGATGAATCTCCTTTTCGATTGTTTGGGACATCAGGAAAACGCCTCATTCGGAGAAGACAAGGTGAGCGCTACCACCAGTCTTGTCTCATGCCAACTGTTAAGCATCCTGAAACCATTCATGTGTGGGGTTGCTTCTCAGCCAAGGGAATCGGCTCTCTCACAATCTTGCCTAAAAACACAGCCATGAATAAAGAATGGTACCAGAATGTCCTCCAAGAGCAACTTATCCCAACCCTCCAAGAGCAGATTGGCGATCAACAATGCCTTTTCCAGCATGATGGAGCACCTTGCCATAAAGCAAAGGTGATAACTAAATGGCTCAGGGAACAAAACATAGAGATTTTGGGTCCATGGCCTGGAAACTCCCCAGATCTTAATCCCATTGAGAACTTGTGGTCAATAATCAAGAGACAGGTGGACAAACAAAAACCTAAAAATTCTGACAAAATGAAAGCATTGATTGTACAAGAATGGACTGCTATCAGTCAGGATTTGGTCCAGAAGTTGATTAAGAGCATGCCAGGGAGAATTGCAGAGGTCCTGAAGAAGAAGGGTCAACACTGCAAATATTGACTTGCTGCATTAACTCATTCTAGCTGTCAATATAAGCTTTTGTTACTCATATGTTTGCAATTATATTTCTGTCTGTGATAAAAACATCTGTAAAACACACACATAAAAACCAGAGGGCAGCAGATCATGTGAAAATATAATATTTGTGTCATTCTCAAAACTTTTGGCCATGACTGTAGCTATCCCTAAACTGGCCCTCCCTGTCCCTACTTTTCTCTCCCTCAACACCCACACCACCTTATCTTACCCTACCAACAATCTCACAAAGACCAGCTCTCCCTAGCGCAAGTTAAAGGAGAAACCCCCCCTTAGCCAAGAGGCCCTCCTCGCACCCAGCCTCTCGAACTCCAAAGAGGGAACCTTCCGCAGGTCACCCAAGATGTTTCTAACCACCCCATCCTGGGGGGATACTTTCCGCTGCGTGAAAACTAAACTCCGTGCACTCCAAGTGTGGAACCTAATGACTACACTAACTAGGAATAAAGTGCTCCGTTCTCAGCCACCTAGGGATCTGAATGCCCCATAAGCCCACTCCGGATAAGAAAGGGACACCAGCCTAGGCCAGCCTATGGAAGCACCAACACCCTGTTGTAGACCCCTGTATTAAAGGGACACTGAAGGAGGAAGTGCCCCATGCTTTCCAACATGTCGCCACACTCCTCACGGGGACAACCCCGATCATCGGAGTTCCTGCACTTCAGGTTGTCCCTTACATACAGCCTCCCAAGGAAGCAGCGCCAGGCCAAGTCCCAAAACTTCAAGGGGATCCGCTTGGAATTTAATAACCCAAGCCCAACCTCCAGATCCCGGCCTGGGCAATCCTTGAGCACCAGGGGCTTCTGGAAATGGGTCAACAGAACCCTGCTGTCAAGGAATTTCCTCGACATGGTCCTGATTTCCCACATTCTCAGACCCCACTGGTGGATCACCTTCAGAACCGGGGTAGCATAAGCCGGGAGATGTCCGTGTGGTGTGCGCAGGTCCTTCACCTGCCCTCCTGTCTCCCATTCCTGGAAGAAAGGGCGAAACCAACCCCTGCAGGAGAATACCCACGGAGGAGCCCTCTCTGAATAGAGGTTGGCAACATTGATCTTAAGAAAAGTATTTATCAGAAACACCACCGGGTTGACCATACCCAACCCACCTAATCTCCTCGTAAGGTACGTGACCTCTCTCTTAATTAGGTTAAACCTGTTCCCCCATAACAGCTGGAAGAACAGGCTCTAGACCCGTGTCCAGAGAGGTTCTGGCAAGACACAGACACTGCCCAGGTATATTAACAAGGGAAGCAGAAAGCCTTTGGCCAAGTTGACCCTTTCCCTCAGGGTTAAAGACCAACCCTTCCACTGGTCCACCTTTTGGGCGGCGATCTTAAGTCTGCCCTCCCAATTTTGCTGGGGGTAGTCCCCGGGGCCAAATTCGATGCCTAGGATTTTGGCGGAGGTCTGGGGCCCTGGAAGGGTTCCGGGAGATCAAAACTGGGATCTCCCCCTCCCAGCCAGAGACTTTCGCACTTTTCCCGGTTGATCATGGACCCGGACACCTCCGAGTAGCGCTCGACCTCAGACATGACCCAATCCGCCCCCTCTCTCGAGGACACAAAGAGGGAGACGTCGTCAGCGTACGCTACCACCCTCAGAGTGGCCCCCGGCTCTGCCCTGTCCATCCCGACTCCCACCAATGGTCCACGATCTACCCTCCTCAAGAAGGGATCGATCGCGAACACGTATAAAAGTGGGCTCAGAGGACAACCCTGGCAGACCTCAGAACTCACCTCCAAAGGGTGACCAACCCAACCGTTCATGAGTGGAAAAGTCTCAGCCCCCTGGTATAAACCAATTTACAAACCTCCCAGGCAGACAGAACCTCAAAAGGACAGACCCGAGGTACTAGTGATTCACCCGGTCAAAGGCCTTCGCTTGATCTAAGGACAGCAAGTACCCCTTCCAGTGACCCGCCCTGCCCTGCTCCACTGCCTCTCGGAAACTGAGCACAGCACTAAAAGTACTGCGGCCTGGAACAGAGCAGTGCAGAGCCCCCGAAAGGAGCCGGGGTGCAAACTTCACCAGCCGATTAAACAGCACCTTTGCCAGAACCTTCTGGTCCACATTGAGAAGCGCTATGGGACACCAATTCTCAATACGGGACGAGTCCTTACCCTTTGATAAGATAATCAGGGCTGAACTCCTCATTGAGCTGGGAAGAGCGCCCGAGGAAAGGCACTCAAACACCTCAGTCAAGAGGGGGACCAAGGAATCCCTAACGGTCTTGTAAAACTCAGATGTTAAGCCATCCGGAACTGGCGATTTTTTGGGCTGAAGCCCATCAATGGCCAGACTCACTTCCTCTTCCCTGATTGCCTCTACCAAAACATCAAGAGAGGGGTCATCTCCTGTCTCAGGAATGGTCTCAGCCAGGAAAGCCGACATCTCGTCTCGATCCAGATCCCTCTTTCCCAAGAGGTATGAGTAAAAGGATCTGACCACCTCCAGGATCCCTGATTTGGATCGGTTCAGGGAACCTGTACTGTCGATCAGTCCTGTCACCATCTTACAATTCACTGACATCTTACAGTTTGGGCATTCAAGGACCTCCGCTCAGGACTACTCCACCCAGTTTGATTTTGTGCCACAACTGCATGTAAGTGGGATTACATAATGTCTATGATTCCCTGCTTTGAGTAATACGATCTTACTATCTCCTATTACATGCAAGTTCTATGCACATGTCACTAGGTGCTGCATTACCACTCTGCTTCTGGTACCAGCCTTATTTATCCTTCTAATCTTGTCCCTGCACTCTGCAGCTTCAGGTGTGGTTTATAGCGTTGTTAGCGGTCAGCTGACAGATCGTTTTTCCCTCACATCATTGCACTTTGCATATATTTGCACTTCAAGATAAGGGACTTGGGGGAATGTTCCGCCCCAACAAGCTATACACCACATTTAATTTCACCATTTAGGATAAGGCGCTATCCCCTGGCTTATTATTTATTGTAGTCCCGGGGTCTCTGATTGTTTATTTTTTTGCAAATTCCCACTTGTCTGTCAGTTACTGTCGGTTTTAATATTGTTTAAATAAAGATTTATATTTTAAATTATCACGTTCTTCTATATCACTTCTTCTATGGGATACCTTTTCACGATAGATTATGTTTATAATTGTATTTTGAAGTGTTTTGCTGCCTACATTATTTAGGATTATGGGAATTATCTTACAGTTTCTGTATGGGTCGGGCGAGCGGTACCTCCCGAAATCCCTCTCAAAAACCAAAGATGTGTGCCTATCATACTGACACCTCTTGAGCAAAGACTTCACCCTGGAGATCTCCTCACGGTCACCCCCAGTCGAGACGAGCTGCTCGAGTTTCCTCCTCAAAGCCTGATACAAGCGGTGCCTGTTCAGACTCCTGAGGCTCGAGAGCTGACGGAAGAACCCCGCCACCCTCTCTTTGAAGATCTCCCACCATTCATACTAACTGCAACAGAGATTCAAAAGCGGTACCTGGCTCTGAAGAAATTCCTCAAAGGACTGTCTCACTTTCGCTTCTTCCAAGAGGGATGAATTCAGCTTCCACAGCCCTCTTCCCATCCAGGATGTCTCTGTAACATTCAGAGAAAAGAAAATTAAACAGTGATCGGAGAATTCCACCTCAAAGGCGGACACTGCAGAAAAGATGGCATCCTCCTTCAAAAAAAACCTATCTATCCTAGACCTACAGCTACCTCTATGAAAGGTGAAACCCCCGTGACCTGGGGTGTGCCGGATGTGGACATCCACCAGGCGAGCTTCGCTAGCTATACTATTTAATGCTCTACTATCATAAGCCAGGTGGCCTCCGGGGCCCCCCTATCACAGGATCTCGTAATGGTGTTAAAATCCCCACCGAAGACCACCTGCCGGCTCGTAAAAGAGACGGGCTTGATCTTCATGAAGAGACATTTACGGTCCCACCTGGATTGTGGACCATAGATATTTATGAGCCGAAGCTCCTGTCCCCTCATGAAAACGTCTAAGACCAGGCACCTCCCCATTTCTATCTCAATAACCCGTCGGCATTCCACCTCTGTGGTCTTAAAAAGGACCGCCATACGGCTCGGCCACAAGAGACCAGTATGAGGGCCCACACCTCCACTCCCTCCTGGCTTTATGGATGACCCCATGTCTGTTAGTCTAGTCTCTTGCAAAAACAAAATTTTAGCCTCAAATCGGGTGAAAAAAATCAAAGGTCGCAAATCTGGCCGCATCTGACTTAATACTGGCGACATTAATGGACGCGAGAGTCAACGGGGTGAGTTCCGCCATCATGGGTGATTGGGTTAGATGGCCTTCTTCTTCCCCACCCCGTCTTCCTCATCTTTCCCCTCCGAAGAGGGGTCTGATCCCTTCCGTTTTAGGGAAGATGAGGTATCCATCCCCATGGTCTCCTTGCCTCCGGGCTCCAGGTCTGTCCCCCCCCAGAGGAAACGGTGTCCCCTGGGGGACGGACTCCGCCAGGCCCCCCAGATGCCGCCCCCGGCCCCTCGCCCCCGACCTCCGTCTCAGCAGGGTCGTCGAGGGCTTGGTACCGGTTGGAGAGGGCGATCAGAGGGGAGCCGGTGAGCCCTTCCAATGGCATACTTACAGTCGGGGGAGGAGGTTTGGAAGGCTTAACCACCTTCTTCTTCCTCCTTCCGGTACGCTTTTTATGACCCCTCTCTACTGTAGGCTGATCCGTTACCTCCTCATCCACACTTTCATATTGGGAGGAGTTGTTGGAGTCAGTAAGATTTTCCTCCCTCTCCATCCTCCTGATCTCCTCGTATACCTCTTCCTCCCCCGGGGCCTCAGAGACACCGGCCACCGGCCTAGAGGGGGGGCAGGCATCACCCAGTTGCCTGAGGCTCTCCCCGCCCCTCACCCCCTGGCGCTTTTCCTATCTCCTCTGGTAAGAGGGACCTCTAATGGCCTTGTCCTTCCTCACTGGCCCCGTAGCCCCTCTCCCGCCACCCCACCTGCCACAGCAGAGGTCGCGCTGCCAGGGGTTGCCCCCTCACGGTCTCCCCCCACCGGGCCTGAAGCGGCATTGGTAAAGGAGCGAGGGCAGCGGCTATACGGTTGACCTAGGTCACCACACAGGTGACACCGAATGTCCTTGCAAGATGCGGCGAGATGACCTACCCCACCACACAAGGCACATTTCTGCACCTTGCAGCTTGCGCTTAAGTGGCGGGGATCACCGCACTTGTGGCAGACCTTCGGCTGCCCCTGGTAGAAGACCAGGATCCTGTCCTTCCCTAGGAACGCCGAGGAAGGGATGTGTGTGACGGTACCCCCTGAGACCTTCAATTTCATCATGAAGGTCCAGCCCCCCGACCAGATACCGAACTCGTCCCGATTTTTTTTTAGGACGTCCATGACTTCCCCATAACGGGAAAGCCACGTCATGATGTCAACGCCGGAGAGTGACTCGTTACAAGTCACCACGGTCACTCTCTTAACGGCATTTTGACGAAACAACGCCTGTACGGTGAAGTCTCGCCATCCGGGCTCCCCCTTCACCAGCTCGTAATTCGACCAGAAGAGCTCTAGCCCCTCCGGCCGGACGAAACTGATGTCGAAGAATAGGGTGACCGAGGGATGGATCAGGGCAAAGATGTCCGTCGACCTGAAGCCCATCTTTAGGAGTAGCTCCACCACCCTACTCCTGGGTGGACAAGCTTCACCGCCCCTCCAACGAAGACGGACCACATTCCTCCTGGCTGGCCCTTGCCCAGCTGTCGGGAGGGACCAAATGGTTTCCCCCTCCCTTCTATCTTGGAAGGCGGCCAGGCCATGTCTCTCCAACCAGAAAGACAGGTCCACCTCTCTTCCCTCTACATTGACCGACCGCTCTCCTTTTTTAAGGGCCTCCAGAAAATGGCGGTGCAAAATGCCGTCCCCAGAGTTCGGAGGCAAGGAGACCCCCCGAGAACCCCCGGAGCCCCAGCCGTGACCCCCGCAAAAGTATGGGGTCTCACGGCTGGGGGGCCAGATGGGCCAGCTGCTCCCTCACCGCCCATGCTTCCACTTACACCAACACTCACTCCTTCCACATTCACTCCCACATCCACTCCCACATCCCTGTCACTCATGTCACTCACCTCACTCATAACATTCACCTCAGCCAATTGTTCAAAATTATCTATGTTATTTTTTTTGCAGATTTGTTTTTTACCTGCTGGGGGACCTGGCTGATCGGTGCTCTGCCCCGCATTGTTTTTGCCCCGGAGTGCTGCCGCCCCTTTAAGAGGCGCAGAACAGAGCCCACTCAGTAAGCTCTGCCTGGGCTCAGGAGCAGCAACACTTCCTGGGCTCTCTGGCTCCATTTCTTTTTTCCTGTTGTCACATTTAGGGCAGGGCTGGGCTCTGCCTCCGCACCCTGCCCCCCACTGGAGACCTGAGCTGGCCTCTCTTGGGGCACCGAAGCCCCCGCACCACCAGATGGAGGTAAGTGGGCTGGGGACCCCAGCAACCCCTTGCCAGATTTTTCAGACATTATTTTTGTGGGCGGGACAGAAGGCAGCGTGCCTGCCGAGGCCACGCCCCCCGCTGGTAATAGCGGGTGGGGCAGCAGTCCGCAAGGCTATGCCCCCCCACCAGACGCGACAGTAGCAGGTGGGACAGCGGCCGAGGAGGACATGCCCCCCTCGCAGGCCACCACTGCCTTCTTGTACCCACCACTCGCTTTTGGCAAGGTCGGCCACTCCCCCTCGGCGTCCAGCGCGGACCCATTATTGGATCTACGCGCCGAGGACCCCGACCCTGCCGCGGACACCGCCAGGGGAGCGACCAACAACTTGCACTTCTTTACTTGTTGTCTTACGGCAGACTCCGCCCCTTTCTAGGTCTCTGGACCCCCCAAAAATGATCCAGTCTTAGCGGATCCGCGTGTGGGGGGCCCGGGAGACCCCAGCCTTCGCCGCCAGAGATGCGGCCCGGCTGTACCGACTCCAGGTGCCGGGCCAGCCCCCGCTGCCACAGAGGACTGGGCCCGAGCACCACCACCATCAACAATACCGGCACCGACACTCTCCATATCGCTAGACATGGCCCTCAGACCCGGGCAGACTCTCCTCTCCCCGCTCCCTTGCTGCCGACCCACCACAATGCCCGAGCCAGGGTGGGTAGCGGGTTCCACACAACGGGACAGGGGGGCCCCAGGAAGGGGAACATAGACGAATTTGTCTATGGTGGTGACCTTGGCGTTTTTTTTTCTTTTCTTCCCCTTCCCGGTTGCCCCATCCTCGCAGATCTCATCCCCAAACAACAGCTCGCCAAACCATGATGGGGACTCGATCTGCCGCACTTGTTGCAGGATGAGGCAGCCCCCCTCACTGCTGCTACCACTCCCTCCATTCTCCCCCTCGCTCCCACTTTCCTCCGAATTACTGGAGTCCGGTGGGAGGGCCACTTGCTCGGGGGCCATCCCGCTGCATGATACCTGGGCGTTTACACTCACAAGGTCTTCAGGTGGGACTGGCATAGATGCCTCACAGCCGCCATCTTCCTCCTTCTCCTCCTCCACCTGGCTGGGGCATCCTGACCCCCAGGAGACCCACCGGTCAGGGCTCTGAACCGGTCATCGTTTTTGAGCTTCTCCTCAAAGGGGCCGCTTCCCGCCAGGATCTCAGCCCTCCGTTGTTCCAGAGCTTTAATGGACCCCTTCAGCCTCTCCACTGTGGCGGAGACCTCTGCTCTCCTTGAGGCAGGGAGCTTGTTCTTTAAGATCACGCCTGCTCCCGTCAACTCCTCCAGGAGTCTCCTCAGCTGTTTGGCGGCCTCGTATTCGCAGAGGTGCGTGTGGATGCGGGAGCCATAGGTGGTGACAGGCTCCCCCGCCACCTTGGAGCCCCAGATGTTGGGGGGCTCCACCACGGTACCTCCGCTGGCCGCCTCTCCTCCTCCTCCGGGAGGAGGTACCGCCACGGTCCCAGCCTCGGGGGTCTTGGTCCCTGGGGTCTTGCGGCCCCCGAGGGCTTTTTCCTCGCCATCTTCCCTGGGACTGGCTAGATGGTATGGCCTCCTGATGGAGAGGCCTCCCACCCCCAGCCGGCTTACCGGGTGGTGGGAGCCAGGGGCCAAGCCCCGGAGCTCAGTCCCAGGGAAAAGTCTCTCTTTCTGGGAAAGGGCGGGCAGGCAGGCAGTCCAGGGAAAAAAAAACAACCTCTCCCTGCAAGGAGCTCTGTTATGTTACGGTAGCTGAGGAGTGCAGGTAAAAAAGGAAATACACCAGAGCAGTTGGAATCTATGAGATTGCAGTACCCTGACTAACCACCGCAACTAGAGGCAGCCGTGGAGCGTTCCTACGATGGTCCTAGACGCCTCGTCACAGCCTGAGAAACTAACTACACCTAAAGATAGAAATAGGAAAGCTATCTGCCCCGGAGCAGAACCCAAAGATAATAGAAAGCCCCCAAACATGTAATGGCGGTTAGACAAGAGGAAATACTGACACAGAAAGAAAATAGTATGAGCAAACGCTGGGGCCCAAACTATCTAAATAGAAAAGGACAGGAAGGGTACTTACTGCAATCCCAGAAAACCCTGAAAAACACCAACTCTACTAATTTCAAAATCACCTGAGATCACACGACCTCTACCACCTAAATTAGTTCTCTGGTGTAACAAAAACAGCAGCCACTGAAAAAACTGCAAAAAGCAAAAGTACAAAACACAGTGGCTGGACTAAACTGAGAGGGCAAAAGCCCCGGAGGGGACCCAGAAGGCCCCCACAGAAGTGCAGGACAAAATGCAAAAATATAGCAAAAACACAAAAAAAGAAATTGTCTTATCTGATAGCAGGAGATGCAGACACGACACAGCAGGCTACAAGGGAAACTGGAAAGAAGGATTCAGACCAGAACAATTGATCACCGGCAACCCTGATGGGAAAATGATTCCCTTAAATAAGACCAATCAGTAACACCTGATTCCCAATCCTCACTAGTACCGCTTGTAACCACCAGAGGGAGCCTCTGCTCAGAACTCATCTCAAACCCATTCACAACAGTACCCCCCCCTTGAGGAGGGGTCACCGAACCCTCATTTGAGCAACCAGGTCGGTCAGGATGAGTTCTATGATACGCACGGATAAGTCTCCTAGCATGGATGTCCGAAGCAAACACCCAAGAATTATCTTCCTGACCATAACCTCTCCATTTAACCAAATACTGGAGTCTTCGTCTAGAAAAACGAGAATCCAATATTTTCTCAACCACATACTCCAGATTGCCCTCAACCAAAACAGGGTCAGGAGGCACAGCAGCAGGAACCACTGGCTCAACAAACCTCTTCAACAAGGACTTGTGGAACACGTTATGGATCTTAAATGTCCCTGGAAGAAGCAAACGAAAAGAAACAGGATTAATAATCTCCATGATCTTATAAGGTCCAATGAACCTAGGCTTAAATTTAGGAGATGCTACTCTCATAGGAATATTCTTTGAGGACAACCAGACCAAGTCCCCCACTTTAAACCGAGGACCATCAGTCCTATACCGGTTAGCAAACCGCTGGGCCTTCTCCTGAGAGAGGGACAACCTCTCCACTACCTGGTCCCAAATCTGCTGCATACGCTCAACAACAGAGTCAACACCTGGACAGACAGAAGCCTCCGTCTGTCCTGAAGAAAATCGAGGGTGAAACCCAGAATTACAGAAAAACGGAGACATCAAAGTGGCAGAGCTAGCCCTATTATTAAGAGCAAACTCAGCCAAAGGCAAAAAAGAGACCCAGTCATCCTGATCAGCAGACACAAAGCATCTTAGATAAGTCTCCAATGTCTGGTTTGTTCTCTCAGTTTGACCATTGGTCTGAGGATGAAATGCCGAGGAGAAAGACAATTGAACACCCAGTTTAGAACAGAAAGTCCTCCAAAATCTGGAAACAAACTGGACTCCTCTGTCAGACACAATGTTCTCAGGAATGCCGTGTAAACTAACCACGTGCTGAAGGAACAACGGCACCAATTCAGAGGAGGAAGGCAACTTAGGTAATGGCACAAGATGTATCATTTTGGAAAACCTATCACAAATTACCCAGATGGTGGTCATTCTCTGAGAAACAGGAAGATCGGAAATGAAATCCATAGAGATATGGGTCCATGGTCTCTTGGGCACAGGCAATGGCATCAACAAACCACTAGAGCGAGAGCAAGGCTTGGAGCGAGAGCAAGTCCCGCAGGACTGCACAAATTCCCTGACATCGCGAGACAAGGTAGGCCACCAAAAGGACCGACTAACCAAGTCTCTGGTACCAAAAATTCCGGGATGCCCAGCCAATGCGGAACAATGAATCTCAGACATCACACTCTTTTTCCATTGGTCCGGGACAAACAATTTTCCAACAGGGCAGCGCTCGGGCCTATCCTCCTGACACCCCTCCAGAGCAAGTCTCAAATTAGGCGAGATGGCGGAAAGAACTACACCCTCCTTCAAAATAACAGAGGGATCAGATAGCTCAGGAGAGTCCGCAAGGAAACTCCTCGAGAGGGCATCCGCCTTAACATTCTTAGTGCCAGGAAGAAAGGAAACCACAAAATTAAAACGTGTGAAAAACAAGGCCCACCTGGCCTGTCTAGGATTGAGTCGCTTGGCAGATTCCAGATAGACCAGATTCTTATGGTCCGTAAGGACCACCACCTGATGTTTGGCTCCCTCCAGCCAATGTCTCCACTCTTCAAAAGCCCACTTCATGGCCAATAACTCCCGATTACCCACGTCATAATTACGTTCAGTAGGAGAAAATTTTCGAGAGAAAAAGGCACAAGGGTTACTTTTAGAGGTCTCTGGATCTTTTTGGGACAAAACGGCACCTGCCCCAATTTCAGAGGCATCAACCTCCACCTGAAATGGCAGAGAAACATCAGGCTGCCGTAGAACAGGAGCAGAAGTGAATCTCTGCTTAAGTTCCTGAAACGCAGAGACTGCCTCAGGAGGCCAATTCACCACATCAGAACCCTTTCTGGTCAAATCAGTTAATGGTTTAACAATAACAGAGAAATTACCAATAAATTTACGATAAAAATTGGCAAAACCCAAAAATCTCTGAAGAGCCTTTAATGAAGTAGGTTGGACCCAATCACAGATGGCCTGAACCTTGACCGGGTCCATTTCAATAACAGATGGGGACAAAATGAATCCCAGAAATGAGATCTTCTGTACGCCAAAAAGACACTTTGATCCCTTCACATACAGAGCATTCTCTCTCAAAATCTGGAATACAGTTCGAACATGTTTCACATGAGAGTCCCAGTCATTAGAAAAAATCAAGATATCATCCAAATAAACAATCAGAAACTTGTCCACAAAATCCCTGAAAATGTCATTCATGAAGGACTGGAAGACGGAAGGAGCATTAGTGAGCCCAAAGGGCATCACAAGGTACTCAAAATGCCCTTCAGGGGTGTTAAATGCCGTCTTCCATTCATCCCCGTGCTTAATGCGAATAAGGTTATACGCCCCCCTGAGGTCAAGCTTGGTAAACCAAGTAGCGTTTTTCACCCTGGAAAACAGGTCAGAAATCAAGGGTAACGGGTATTGATATTTCACAGTAATATTGTTCAAGAGACGATAATCAATACACGGCCTTAATGAACCATCTTTTTTGGCCACAAAGAAAAAACCGGCACCTAAGGGTGAAGAGGATGGTCTGATATGACCCTTCTCCAATGATTCCTTGATATAAGACCGCATAGCGTCATGTTCAGGTACAGACAAGTTAAAAAGGCGACCCTTAGGGAATTTACTACCTGGCACTAATTCAATAGCGCAGTCATAGCTCCTATGGGGAGGTAAGGATGCAGATTTACTTTCGCTAAACACATCAGAAAAATCAAACAAAAAGTCAGGAACATCCTCAGCCTGGGGGGAGGCAGAAAAAACAGGAGTGTTGGTATTAACACATTGGCAGCCCCAACTGGTTACAGACACAGATTTCCAATCCAAAACAGGATTATGAGACTGTAACCAAGGGAAACCCAGCACGATAATGTCATGCAGATTATATAGAACCAAAAATTTGCAGCACTCCTGGTGATCAGGTTCAACCCTCATTATCACCTGAGTAGAAAACTGGGGTTTATTCTCAGCCAAAGGGGTAGAATCGATCCCAGTAGGGGAATAGACTTCTGTAGGGGTATCAAGGGAAATCCACAACGTTTAGCAAAATCATAATCCATCAGGTTAATAGCTGCTCCAGAATCAACGAAAGCCTGAGCAGAAAATGAGGACAGAGAGCATATCAGAGTGACAGTTAATAAAAACTTAGTCTGAACACTACCCAAGACAACCGAGCGTGCAAAACGTCTTCCCCGCTTAGGGCAGACTGAAATAGCATGAGAGGCATCACCACAGTAGAAACATAACCCATTGCGCTTTCGAAACTCATGACGCTGTGCCCCAGACACCACTCCATCACACTGCATGGGCTCAGCAGCTGGCTCACAAGGCAACACCACTCCACGCATACTTCTCCGCTCACGCAAACGTCTGTCAATTTGAATCGCTAATGACATAGAATCATTGAGACCAGAGGGGACAGGGAATCCCACCATAACATCCTTTACATTATCCGACAGACCCTTCCGGAAAAGGGCCGCCAAAGCGTCGTCATTCCATTTGGTCAGGACTGCCCACCTACGGAATCTCTGACAGTATAACTCAGCGTCATCAAGCCCCTGATTTAATGCCAACAAGGCTTTTTCAGCTTGATCAGTGACATTAGGCTCATCGTACAATAACCCCAAAGCCTGAAAAAATGCATCAACATCACTCAAAACAGGATCCCCAGGTGTGAGGGAAAAAGCCCAATCCTGAGGATCGCCGCGCAGGAGAGAGATGACAATTTGAACCTGCTGCGCTGCGTTTCCTGAGGACTTAGATTTTAAGGCAAGAAACAATTTACAATTATTTTTGAAATTCTGAAACTTAGCTCGATCCCTGAAAACAAATCTGGCATGGGGATCCTAGGTTCCACAACAGGCAACCCAGCAAGATATGCAGCAATACTCTGAACCTCAGTGGCAAGCTGATCCACACGGCCAGACAACTGTGCAAACTCCATTGGGAGAAAAGATCCTCCCCAGCACCCAGAGATACAGAGGGAAAAAAAAAAAAATGCAACAAACAGAAAAATATCTCTGACAACTTTTCTTCCTTCAAAATATTTTTTCCCTTCTGTGAGTACCATACAATTTTTATGGCCGGTGATACTGTTATGTTACGGTAGCTGAGGAGTGCAGGTAAAAAAGGAAATACACCAGAGCAGTTGGAATCTATGAGATTGCAGTACCCTGACTAACCACCGCAACTAGAGGCAGCCGTGGAGCGTTCCTACGATGGTCCTAGACGCCTCGTCACAGCCTGAGAAACTAACTACACCTAAAGATAGAAATAGGAAAGCTATCTGCCCCGGAGCAGAACCCCAAAGATAATAGAAAGCCCCCAAACATGTAATGGCGGTTAGACAAGAGGAAATACTGACACAGAAAGAAAATAGTATGAGCAAACGCTGGGGCCCAAACTATCTAAATAGAAAAGGACAGGAAGGGTACTTACTGCAATCCCAGAAAACCCTGAAAAACACCAACTCTACTAATTTCAAAATCACCTGAGATCACACGACCTCTACCACCTAAATTAGTTCTCTGGTGTAACAAAAACAGCAGCCACTGAAAAAACTGCAAAAAGCAAAAGTACAAAACACAGTGGCTGGACTAAACTGAGAGGGCAAAAGCCCCCGGAGGGGACCCAGAAGGCCCCCACAGAAGTGCAGGACAAAATGCAAAAATATAGCAAAAACACAAAAAAAGAAATTGTCTTATCTGATAGCAGGAGATGCAGACACGACACAGCAGGCTACAAGGGAAACTGGAAAGAAGGATTCAGACCAGAACAATTGATCACCGGCAACCCTGATGGGAAAATGATTCCCTTAAATAAGACCAATCAGTAACACCTGATTCCCAATCCTCACTAGTACCGCTTGTAACCACCAGAGGGAGCCTCTGCTCAGAACTCATCTCAAACCCATTCACAACAGAGCTCTCTACAGGCAGCTTCAGACAGAGCACACGGCAAGCTCCTCCTCTTCCTGTGTGCAGGACTCTGCTGTGCTGGTTATCATGGTGCTGGATGAGGGGACGTTTATGTGTGCGGTCAGGAGGGGTTTACAGTGTGGATGGAGCAGAGCCTTGTGTGTACGAGGTGTATGGAGCGGAGCCGTGTGTACGAGGTGTACGGAGCGGAGCCGTGTGTGTACAAGGTGTACGAAGCGGAGTCGTGTGTTATGTTTCGGTAGCTGAGGAGTGCAGGTAAAAAAGGCAATACACCAGAGCAGTTGGAATCTATGAGATTGCAGTACCCTGACTAACCACCACAACTAGAGGCAGCCGTGGAGCGTTCCTATGTTGGTCCTAGACGCCTCGTCACAGCCTGAGAAACTAACTACACCTAAAGATAGAAATAGGAAAGCTATCTACCCCGGAGCAGATCCCCAAAGATAATAGAAAGCCCCCAAACATGTAATGGCGGTTAGACAAGAAGAAATACTGACACAGACAGAAAATAGTATGAGCAAACGTTGGGGCCCAAACTAACTAAATAGAAAAGGATAGGAAGGGTACTTACTGTAATCCCAGAAAACCCTGAAAAGCACCAACTCTACTAATTTCAAAAACACCTGAGATCACACGACCTCTACCATCTAAATTAGTTCTCTGGTGTAACAAAATCAAAACAGCAGCCACTGAAAAAACTGGAAAAAGCAAATGTACAAAACATCAGTGGCTGAACTAAACTGAGAGGGCAAAAGCCCCCGGAGGGGACCCTGAAGGCCCCCACAGAAGTGCAGGACAAAATGCAAAAATCAAGCACAAAAACAAAAAGAAGAAAATGTCTTATCTGTTAGCAGGAGATGCAGACACGACACAGCAGGCTACAAGGGAAACAGGAATCAAGGATTGAGACCAGAACAATTGATCACCGGCAACCCTGATGGGAAGGCGACTCCCTTATATAAGACCAGTCAGTAACACCTGATTCCCAATCCTCACAATCTTCACTGGACAGACCAGTACCGCTTGTAACCACCAGAGGGAGCCTCTGCTCAGAACACATCTCAAGCCCATTCACAACAGTCGTGTGTGTACGAGGTGTACGAAGCGGAGTCGTGTGTGTACGAGGTGTACGGAGCGGAGCTGTGTGTGTGTACGAGGTGTAAGGAGCGGAGCCGTGTGTACGAGGTGTACGGAGTGGAGCCGTGTGTGTACGAGGTGTACGGAGTGGAGCCGTGTGTACGAGTTGTACGAAGCGGAGCCGTGTGTGTATGAGGTGTACGGAGCGGATCCGTGTGTACAAGGTGTACGGAGCGGATCCGTGTGTATGAGGTGTGCGGAGCCGTGTGTATGAGGTGCACGGAGCGGAGCCGTGTGTGTACAAGGTGTACGGAGCGGAGCCGTGTGTACGAGGTGTACGGAGCGGAGCGTGTGTGTACGAGGTGTACGGAGCGGAGCCGTGTACGAGGTGTACGGAGCGGAGCTGTGTGTGTGTACGAGGTGTAAGGAGCGGAGCCGTGTGTACGAGGTGTACGGAGTGGAGCCGTGTGTGTACGAGGTGTACGGAGTGGAGCCGTGTGTACGAGTTGTACGAAGCGGAGCCGTGTGTGTATGAGGTGTACGGAGCGGATCCGTGTGTACAAGGTGTACGGAGCGGATCCGTGTGTATGAGGTGTGCGGAGCCGTGTGTATGAGGTGCACGGAGCGGAGCCGTGTGTGTACAAGGTGTACGGAGCGGAGCCGTGTGTACGAGGTGTACGGAGCGGAGCGTGTGTGTACGAGGTGTACGGAGCGGAGCCGTGTACGAGGTGTACGGAGCGGAGCCGTGTGTGTACGAGGTGTACGGAGCAGAGCCGTGTGTGTACGAGGTGTATGGAGTGGAGTCACATGTGATCAGTGGAAAACGTTGTTTTTACCGTTTGAGGATAATTTGGAAATCTCGTCCTCCATTCGGAGTCCCCGATGCACCAACAGGATCTCACACCTTTCTGAATGATATTTCTCTGATTACTTTGGGAGATTTCTTGTGATTTTCCTTGATGATCTGTCATTTTCTCTCCTGATTTGGATTCTCACCAGAAACATGTCGTGTGGGTATTACAGAGATTGAGGGAAAAATATTTAGAGTTGAGAGTCCTCAGTGGTTGATACCTTTTAATGGCTAACTGAAAAGATGGTAACAAATTGCAAGCTTTCGAGACTACTCAGGTCTCTTCATCAGGCTGAACTAATACAAAATCTGAAGAATCACATATTTATACACAAAAACACAGAAAAAATGCAATAGGTAAGACAAGTGACGTGAAGCAGAACAGTCACCATGGCAGAGGGACGAGCACAAACATTGGAACAATTCATAGATAAGGAGAGAAAGTTTTATTACCCTCTGATTGGGGTCTGGTAATGTTTTGTGATGTTTTCACAGGGTATTTGGAGTAAATTCCTTAATTGATGTAATAGGCCATAAAACCATGTGACAGGTTCATTCCAGCATTAAGAGTGTCAAAGGTCACCATCAATTTGTATTCGCAAATTCTTCTCTGCCTCAGAGATGTGAATCTGCTTCTTAGTACCAGTATTTTCTTGACTGTTCTGCTTCACGTCACTTGTCTTACCTATTGCATTTTTTCTGTGTTTTTGTGTATAAATATGTGATTCTTCAGATTTTGTATTAGTTCAGCCTGATGAAGAGACCTGAGTAGTCTCGAAAGCTTGCAATTTGTTACCATCTTTTCAGTTAGCCATTAAAAGGTATCAACCACTGAGGACTCTCAACTCTAAATATTTTTCTATCTACTGGCTAACACGGTACGAAGATATACATCTTTACTGTATCAGAGATTGAGGGAAAAATATTTAGACTTGAGAGTCCTCAGTGGTTGATACCTTTTAATGGCTAACTGAAAAGATGGTAACAAATTGCAAGCTTTCGAGACTACTCCGGTCTCTTCATCAGGCAAAGACTAAAACAAAACTGAAGAATCACATATATATATATACACAAGAGGACACAGGAATAGTGCAATAGGTAAGACAAGTGACGTGAAGCAGAACTGTCATTATGGCAGAGGAATGAACATAAATATTGGAACAGATCATAGATAAGGAGAGAGTTTTATTACCCTCTGATTGGGGTCTGGTGTTGTGTTTTGATGCCCCTAGAAGGTCAGAGACGCAGATTCCTTAATTGATATAGAATGACATGAATCCATGTGACACGTTCATTCCAGCACTAAGAGTGTCAAAGGTCATCATAAGTTTGTATTCCCAAGATTGAGGGAGAATTTTATCGGCTGATGGGTGTAAGATGGATCCTGGGAAGGTGAAGCCATAATACAACCCCTGGCAAAAATTATGGAATCACTGGCCTTGAAAGGATGTTCATTCAGTTGTTTTATTTTGTTGAAAAAAAACAGATCACAGACATGGCACAAAACTGAAGTCGTTTCAAATGGCAACTTTCTGGCTTTAAGAAAACCTAAGAGAAATCAAGAACAAATAATGTGGTAGTCAGTAATGGTTATTTTTTTTTAACCAAGCATAGGAGAAAAATCATGGAATCACTAAATTCTGAGGGAAAAAATTATGGAATCATTAAAAACCAAAACAAAAAAACACTCCAACACATCACTAGTATTTTGTTGCACCACCTCTGGCTTTTACAATAGCTTGCGGTCTCTGAGGCATGGACTTAATGAGTGTCAAACAGTACTCTTCATCAATCTGATTGCTGTTGCCAGATCAGCTTTGCAGGTTGGAGCCTTGTCATGGACCATTTTCTTCAACTTCTACCAAAGATTTTTAATTGATTTGAGATCGGGACTATTTGAAGGCCATGACATTGACCTTATGTGTCTTTTTTCAAGGAATATTTTCACAGTTTTTGCTCTATGGCAGGATGCATTATCATCTTGAAAAATGATTTCATCATCCCCAAACATCCTTCAATTGACGGGATAAGAAAAGTGTCCAAATATCAACATAAACTTGTGCATTTATTGAAGATGTAATGACAGCCATCTCCCCAATGCCTTTACCTGACATGCAGCCCTATATCATCAATGACTGTGGAAATTTGCATGTTCTCTTCAGGAAGTCATCTTTATAAATCTCATTGGAACGGCACCAAACAAAAGTTCCAGCATCATCACCTTGCCCAATGCAGATTCTCGATTCATCACTGAATATGACTTTCATCCAGTCATCCACAGTCCATGATTGCTTTTCCTTAGCCATTGTAACCTTGTTTTTTCTGTTTAGGTGTTAATGATGGTTTTCGTTTAACTTTTCTGTATGTAAATCCCATTTCCTTTAGGAGGTTTCTTACAGTTCGGTCACAGACGTTGACTCCAGTTTCCACCCATTCGTTCCTCATTTGTTTTGTTGTGCATTTCTTGTTTTAGAGACATATTGCTTTAAGTTTCCGGTCTTCTTGACGCTTTGATGTCTTCCTTGGTCTACCAGTATGTTTGCCTTTAACAACCTTCCCATGTTGTTTGTATTTGGTCCAGATTTTACACACAGCTGACTATGAACAACCAACATCTTTTGCAACATTGCATGATGATTTACCCTCTTTTAAGAGTTTGATAATCCTCTCCTTTGTTTCAATTGACATCTCTCATGTTGGAACCATGATTCATTGATCAAAGAATCTGGCACTCAACTTAGAATGATGTGTAATTTATTGCATGTATTACTGCAAAATATAGAAATCAAACAGCAAACGTTTCGGTCCACAGGTGGACCTTCGTCAGTTGCTATATAAAATTGAACAAACAGAACCAAAATTAGGTATGGAAATAACAAAAATAAAGTATATACATAGAAATTCATAAAGAATGCATGGTCATGGTATATCATTTCATAATGTTGATATTTAGGAAGTGGCATATTCAACACAGTCATAATTCAGAAGCTGATATAGAGACATTAAGTTTGGAGAGAGACCTATACACAGACATACTGTTTATGATCTCTGAATAAACTCAGAGCCGAATTGTGCAGACAGGAGTACGGCCTAAAAGTAATAAATGACAGGGTGTGATGATAACACTTAGTGTCATATAGTTAGGGTGGTAAAAAGAATATATGGTAGCATACCACTAAGTGAAATGGGATGTCCAGTCCGATTAGATAGGGTTGCAGCCTAAGGTAAACGTGGAGGCATAAGATATGATGTTCTGGACGGATATGGGCATTTATGCGATCAAAAGTGGCCGGTATTCTTACCTAGTGCGTGGTGCTGCCGACGCGGTGTCCACCGCTAGTCTGAGGCAGTAAGGGCATTAGCCGTCTTATGAGCATAATGCTCATGGAGGAGGAGGTGCCGTGTGGCCGGAAGTGCCCGACATGCTGTAAAACCGTATGGTCTCAGCAGGAATCGGAAGTGACATGATTTGGGGAGTGTCAATGCGTTCCATGTGAGGGAAAGCTTGCGTTCCATGCTGTACAGTGGCCATCCAGGGACATATTATAAAGACGATATTGTCAACCAGTGATGTGGACACTGGACTATAAGTGCGGTACCTCTATGGAGCGGTAAGTATTGTTAAGAGAGTGAATAGTGAAGATCCAAAGATAATAGCGTGATATTCAGTACAAACGGCTCTGAAAGAATAAGGAGACACAATATTAGCTATATGACCATTATCACAAACTTATATAAAAGACAATAAATCATTATCTCTGTTCAAACCCTTGGGGGCCAATGTTTCGAGTGTGTGGATCCAGAAAGATTCACGTCTCTTAAGGAGTAATGTTCTATCACCACCTCGTCTGAGGGGAGGGACGGAATCAATTACCTGGTATTTTAATTGGGAGATGGAATGACCCATCGTGTGGAAATGACTTGGAATAGGGAGGAGGAGGTTCTGGCATCACATGGTGGACTTGTGCTTTGAAATTCGGTCTCTGACCGGCTGTGTTGTTTCGCCCACGTAAAGCAGTCCGCAGGGACATTTAACGAGATATATTACGAATGAGGATTCACATGTGTAGTAGTCCTTAATGTGAAATGTTGGATGTTGGAACCTGCCTCCCTTTAATACATTGTTACACTGGGCACAGTGTAAGCAGGGATAGGTACGTGTTCTTGGTGTGGACAAGAATAATTGTTTACGTCGATGAATTGGACCGATATCAGCACGGACAAGACGATCCTTAAGATTGGGTGGCCTTTTGAAACAGGGTAAAAAGGGCACTTGGAACTCTGCTATGTCGGGGTGTGCTGAGGATAGAAGTGGCCAATGTCGTCTGATGGATTTATGGAGAATGAAAGCGAAAGGATGAAAAGAATGCACGAATGGAACCCGCTGTCATGAACCATAATTCATGTCAGTCCACTTGGTGCAACAGCTCTCCAAGGTGTGATCACTCCTTTTTAGTCGCAGACCAACGAGCAGATCTAATTTGATACAGGTGTTAGTTTTGGGAATGAAAATTTACAGGGTGATTCCATAATTTTTTCCCTCATAATTGAGTGATTCCATAATTTTTTCCCCTATGCTTGGTTAAAAAAATAACCATTACTGACTACCACATTATTTGTTCTTGATTTCTTTTAGTGTTTCTTAAAGCCAGAAAGTTGCCATATGAAATTACTTCAGTTTTGTGCCAGGTCTGTGATCTGTTTTTTTTTTTAACAAAACAAAACAACTAAATGAACATCCTCAAAGGCCGGTGATTCCATAATTTTTGCCAGGGGTTGTAGATTGGGTCCAACCATTCGAGACCTGAAAGTGCTGCAACGTTTGTAGAATTCGCCAACTATTATAGGAAATTCATTAGGAAAATTTCTGATTGCTGAACCTCTTACTGACCTAACACGTAAGGGGGCGGATATGAAGGTTTGGCACCGGATGCTATCAGGGCTTTTGAAAAAATGTTTTATGTTTGCTTCTGTTCTAATCCAACCTGATCTCCAAGAAAGAACCATTCATTGTGCAGGTGGATGCTTCGGAGGTCGTGGTTGGGCAGCTTTATCTCAGGGTTCCAAAACTCTGACCAATTTGCGGCCATGTGCTTATTTCTCTAAACAATTTTTGTCTGTTGAAAGAAATGATGCTGTTGGAAATTGTGAGTTACTCGCCATTAAATTAGCCTTTAAATAATGACATTTTCTGGAGTTCATCAAGTCACTGACAATAAGCCTGTGGTTCCACGGTCCGGAACCACAGCGCTTTGGACGGAGCGGAATGTCCGCTCCGCCCAAAGCCCCGCCCCATTGTGAACGCGAGGTGAATCCGGATGAGCTCATTGAACACATTCAGAATCACCGCAGCGCTGCAAAGGACATGCTGCGATCTGAAAAGACGCGCCGCATGTCCGCTAACGCAGGTCTGCCGCCTGCGTGTTTTTTTGCATAGTGGAGACGGGATTTCTTGAAATCCCCTCCACTATGCTGTAACATCTGGATGCTGCGTGTTTGACGCTGCGCCAGCGCACAGCGTCAAACACGCAGCATCTACTGAAGGAATCCTGACCGTGGAAACACACCCTAAGACTTTATCGTATATTGATTCAGTAAAACGGCTAACTCCTAGACAGTCCAGATGTCCTTAGTTTTCTCTAGATTCAATTTCTCCGTCACTTTTAGGCCAGTGTTCAAAATTGTGAAGGCTGATGCACTATCACGCAGTTGTAGTTCAGTTTCACGTCCATTCTACCTAAGGGCATTGTGGTTTCTGTGGTATCCTCAGAGTTGGAAGGTGAGATCCATAAAGTTCAGTCGTTGGCTCCTTCCACTACAACTGGGTCCAAATTATTTGTAGTTGTGTATCTAGGATTGCATCTATTCCAGGAGTTTCATGATTCCATCTTGAGTCCTGCCATCACAGCTATGCGGAAAGCTATTACTAGGCTACTTTGATGTCAGTCTATGAATAATATTAAAGATTTTATATTCGATTGTGAAGCTTGTGCAAACGCTAAAGTCTGTCATAACAATACGTAAGGGCAATTTGCTCTGTTGCCAATATCAGAAAGACCATGGACTCATCTGTCCATGGATTTCATAATGGATTTGCCTCTGTCTGGTGGGAAGACTGTTACTTGGGAGGTGGTTGACCGATTCAGTAAACAGGCTCATTTTGTTCCTTTGTCAGGGTTAGCTAATGCTGAGACACTCTCCAGGTTAGTTGTCATGTGAGATTGCATACCATTCCTCTCAACATTGTGTCTGATAAGAGAGTGCAATTTGCCTCCAATTCATGGAGAGCTTTTTGTAAAAAAATGAGGATCGATTTGTCATTTTTCTCTGCCTACCACCCTGAACCCAACGGTCAGGCAGAAAGGACAAATCAATCTTTGGAACAAATTTTTAGGTGTTTTGTTGCGGTTCAGCAGGAGGACTGGTCTTCATTCTTACCTCATGTTGCCTTTAGCAGCCAGATCAGTCAGTTCACTGTCGCCATTTTTTGTACTTAGAAAATTCACATAACGGGGATGAAAACCATGAGATAAGTTCTGAATGTTGGGGGGTAGTGGTCGCCATGCAGACACATGGGGATGTTAGATAGAAAAAAGACCTAGGTCTATCAAGTTCAACCTTTCTCCACCAATTATACATTTTTTTGTCATTAAATTATCTATAACCCACAATGTTATGTGTACTGAGGAAATTATCTAGCGCTTTTTTAAAGGCGGTTATAGTGTCTGTCAATACTACCTCTTATGGTAGGGTGATCCACAGTCTGACTGCTCTAACTGTTAAGAACCCTTTCCTGACAGAATGGCAATTCTTCCACCCGTAATGAGTGCCCCTAGTCCTTAGTATAGTCTTTGGAAGGAATTAGTCAGCTAGAGATAGTCTTTCCAGAGACCCCCGAGCATCCCCTAGGAATAAGATTAAATCACCGGCATACAATGCCATCGTCTTTTTCTTAGTCCCATATATAAAGTAATTTATCTCAGACTTTTTTCTAATTACTGCCACAAAAGTTTCAATTGCTTTTGCAAACAATAAGGGAGATTGAGGGCACTCTTTTCTTGTAACTCTGTGAAACAAACATTGATTAGACATAGAGCCGCTCACTCATATTTTGGCCTTTTGGTCCAAATAAAGCAGTTACACCCATTATATAAATTTGTTACCAAAGTCCATCTGCCGTAACGTAGCCAGGATTACCTTTTACATTCCAGGTAACTATTTTCACTGACCTCTCCATACTTAATGTAGTAGATATGTTGTTTCCAATATCCTATCAGCAGAGCATTTCCGTATTACATAGCTAGTGAATGATTTAGTATGGCTAGCCTCCAAAAATCTTAAACTGAAAGTTCCTTCTTGGAAATTAGGTTCTAGGTTTATTGGTCCTTATAAGGTGGTCAATGTATTCAACCCTTTTTGTCTCAAGTTTCTGTGGACTCTCAAGGTTCATAATGTTTTTCACATGTCTTTGCTCAAAAATTTGTTACGCCTGTGGAGCAGACACCTTTAACGTCGCCACAAGTTATTGTTGATGGCAATTTAGAATTTCAGGTAGCGAAAATCATCGAGTTCTGTATGGTTTGACTATCTGTACATTAACTGGTACATTGGAAAGCATATGGTCCAGAGGAGAAGATGTGTCTCACGACACAGCTGTCAGGTGACCCGGAACCATGGGCTTCTTCTTTGTCCTTAACACTAGGGGTGCCTTAGCTTGCCCTGCTCCACGGTATACTTCAGATGGCTAAGATACTGGGGCCTCCGCCCTTGCCTTATCCCCTAAGTTAGGCCACCATCTGTTTTCTACCCCCACCTAGCAAAGACGGGACGCTACTGTGCACCGTAGTACACCAATCCGACAAACAAGGCAGCATGGACAAGCGTTAACAGAAAACTCCAGGAATACAAAATATTCACTCATATGTAACAGAGGAATGCACAGGGATGTGAAGGTAAGGGAATAAACAAAAACAGAGAAGGATAAGGAAATACCACACATATAAACCAAGCGACAGTCACTAATAACTCCTTCAACTCTCCTTCTCATATGTACTCCTCTTCCACTGATAGCAACAGGGCTGTGGAGTTGGTAAGTCAAACCTCCGACTCCAACTCTGACTCCTCAATTTCCATGACACCGACTTCCTCATATGTGACTCATGTTTAAGTTTAAGTGATAAATTTACTGTAGTAAAATGTTAACATCAGGTTTTTAATCCTCATTATGATGCAATAATCAAGCCATTTAGATAGAACATAAAATATATTTATTGGAATACAACTTTAGAACAAAAAAATGTTTGCATGTTTACAATTTACTTTACACTTTGCTGTAAGTGGAAAAAAAACAGTTTTCAACAAAAAAGTACTGAATAGCATTTGTGCAGTCTATGAACTTGTTCTGAGAAATAGTATCGCCTCCATCAGATCCTCCTTCATAGATGACCTCAAATCTGACCTTATTATTTTAAGGCTAGAGAACAACCTATCTACACTAACTTGGGTTGGTGGCAAAGCAGTAACCACATGGCAACCTCTCTAACAATTTCAGGGTATAAAGGAATTGCCTCATGCACAGTCCGTTTTGATGAGCGATTGAACTCTTCTACTTCTTTGAGAGCAAGTGAAAAATTTTGCTGAAATATGGTCAATCTGTTTTCTATGGGAGTGGAATTTTTTTCCCTGCAGCAACGCTTTGCTTGCTCCATGTCGTCCAAATACTTGTCGAAATCAAACTCCTCATCTGATGAGGATGAAGGAACAGCAGCAGCAGCACTGGCAGGAAGCAAGTCCTCTTGTTCTTGGACGTCCTGTAGCCCACTCATCCGAACTGCTACCTCAATCAAAGCTTATTTTCCTTTAGTAAGCTGTTGATCATCCAGCAATATACAATGACTCGGGTCCACATAAACAGCTGCCAGAAGAATTTTATTTTCTAATAGCAGTATCTCTCTCCATTTCATTGAAACAGCAATGCCATCTGCGATTAAACCCGAATCTGGCAAGCCTGTGTCTTGTCCCAATGATGACCGTCTGACCTGTTCTTGTGGCGCTTATTTACGCACTTTGAACTTGCACCTGAGAACCTGCACCTTGATCCAGTATTGTGCTCATCCCATATTCCTGTTCCAGTCATGCTTGGACCGTACCACCTCACTAGTTACTGGCCGGTCCTGCATCTCCGTGTAGCTCAGCTGCACTGGACCGTGGGTCCATCTTGTAGTAACACCTGGCATGCACCTGAAGCCAAGTCTAAGCCAACCATCAGAGGCTCTAGTGAAGAGTCAGGGGCGGGTTTATTATGTCCATTCAGGCTCTCCCTGGACAGTGGTATAGTGGCTCCAGAACGACATACATAACAGTTTGCTAAGGCCATGGAGTCCGCTGACTCTCATACCCCTCCAGTCTCAGACCTATATCATGAGATGTCTCGGAGAGATCAGTAAGACAAGATCCTTTCCTATCTATGGACTGTTAATAACCATCTGGATGCCTTGATAACAGACACCGCAATCGTCCCGGTTCAAGCAGCGGCAACTTTGGCATTCAATCTGCAAGTCATGATTGTAGCCCTAGACCTCATATGTCTGCACCACCATGCTTTTATGTAGATCCAATGCAATGCTGAGGTTTTATCAACGAGCGCTCGTTGCACATTGAGATGCTAGCCCACCAGTTTTTACCAATAGGGCAAAGGTAGCCTTTCTAATGTCTCAGCTTGGAAGAAAACCCCTGGCATGGATCAACATCTTGTGGGAAAGAGGAGATGCAATAGTCTCGGATTTGCAAACCTTCCTGGAGGCATTCCCCAAAGTGTCTGATGAACCAGACAGAGTTCCTTCTGCTGCCTCATCCATCCTCAGTATATGTCAGGCCAATTGGACTGAGTATTGCCCTACAGACAGGTTCCACACCCTTGTTTCTGAACTCGGCTGGAACAATGAGGCACTGGTGGTTGCCTTCAGGGAAGGAATGTCCAGATGACTTAAGGATTAACTAGCAGGCCCAGAAATTCCTATTACATTGGACGACCTAGTTTCTCTGGCATCCAAATTGACCTCCAGTTCCAGGAGCGAAAGTCACGCTGCCTGTCTCTGTCCTCCCAAAAGCCACTAGTTTCTCATCCTGCCACATCCTCAGCATCTCTTGAACCTATGCAAGTTGACGACATGGGTCTGGTTGAGCAATAGCAGGAGATTTGTTGAGACGGGCTTGTGCTTCTATTGTTGAGACTCCGGTCATTTCATTCATACTTGTTCCAAGAAACTAGAAAACTTGCAAGCCTAGGAAGGCTGCTAGGAGAGGCTGTCATGGGCAAGAACAATTGCTCTCTGCCATTGATTTTGACCATATCTCTGACTTGTGGAGGTTCCCTGTTCATAGAGACACCTTATCTAGATTCCAGTACAGCAGGGAACTTCATACAGCAAGCTGTGGTAGATCTCTACCAAATTACAGTTCAAGCACTACACAGTCGATGGGAAGCCTCTATCTGAAACCGTTTAACTGGTTACTGAGCAAGTTGAGTTCCAGATAGGAATGCTGCTCTTAGAGGATCGCTTTCCACGTGCTTCCTTGCCTGTCATTTCCGCTTCTTCTGGGTCTTCCGTGGCTCCGCATGCATGAACCCATTCTTGATTAATAATCTGGAGAGGTGCTTCATTGAGGTCAGTATTGTCATGAGAAGGGTCTCGTACATGTACGACCAGTCCTGCCACTGGTAACACCATCTTCTCTATTGGGATTACCATTTGCCTACTGGGCATATGCGGACGTATTTGACAAGAAAGCAGCCATTACTTCCACATAGGTCTATAGGACAGTCGTGTGGCCTGTTTCTGGCATCCTAACCTCCACAAGGCAGTATTTACCCAATGTTCCAAGCAGAGACTCCAGCCATGTCTGAGTATGTAAAGTAAAATTTGGCTAGGGGTTTCATTCAAAAGCTTCTCCAGCTGGAGCCTGCTTCTTCTTTGTAAAGAAAAAAAGATGGGACCCTTCGATCTTGCATCAATTATAGGAGTCTCAATCAGATCAATGTGAAGAACAAGTATCTGTTGCCGTTGATTTCAGAGCTGTTTGACCAACTCAGTGGTGCTAGGATCTTTACCAAGGTGGATCTGCATGGAGCTTACAATCTTATCCGGATGCGTAAAGATATGAATAGAAGACAGCTTTCAACACCCAGGGTGATCATTATGAATAACGAGTTATGGCGTTCAGGCTCAGCAATGCCCCAGCTACCTTCGAAGAATTTATGAATAATATCTTTTGTGAGACCTCTACATTTGTATCGTCCATCTGGACAATACCTTTATCTTTTCAGCAGACATGTCATCTCATAGATGGAAAGTCCGTCAAGTCCTGCAATTACTCAGAGCTGCCTGTATGCTAAATTTGAGAAATGTTTCTTTGTACAATATTCTCTCCCTTACCTAGGTTATATAGGAGATGGATCCAGAAAAAGTGTCTTTCATCCTTGAGCGGCTGTGTCTTGATGCAGTTAAAGCTATCCAGTGATTCCTGGATTCGCCAACTACTACTGGCAGTTCATTCCACATTTCTTGTCCTGATCCGTAAGGATGCCGACCCAAATGTATGGACTCCAGATGCGGAGAATGATTTTCTTTCTCTAAAGCAGGCCTTCTCCTCTGCACTGGTATTACATCGTCCAGACGTGAACAAACAGTTCTTTCTGGAGGTTGACGCCGTTCTTACTCTGTTTCTTAGTTCTTAGGCTACTTTCACACTTGCGTTTTATCGCGCAGCGCATCATGCGTTATCGGTCGCATGCGCATTGTTCCCCTATCTTTAACATGGCGGGCGCAGGGTCTAGCGCTTGCATGCGTTCATCTGCATTTGTCATGCGCTGCGCATTTTCCAGGTGTGTGCCCATACGCGCTAGACGCCACATGTTGCATTTTTTTTCCACCCAACCACTTTAAAAAGCGCATGTGCACGTGTGCACACGCTATGTGCAAAAAAATGACATTACAGTCTATGGGTGCGCTGGCGTGCGCATGGCTGTGCGCTCGTCAGCGCTTTTGAGCGCAAGCGATTTTTGAGTAAATAATGTCTACACACTTGTTTAAACAACACCCTACACAAGCAAAATTGTTTGTGAGGAGTGTAGATATAAAGAAGGTGATAGAGACAGAGATGATAGATGATAGAGACAGATAGAGACAGATGATAGAGACAGAGATGATAGAGACAGATGATAGAGACAGAGATGATAGAGACAGAGATGATAGAGACAGATGATAGAGACAAATGATAGAGACAAATGATAGCGACAGAGATGATAGAGACAGATATGATAGATGATAGAGACAGATGACAGAGACAGATGATAGAGACAGAGATGATAGATGATAGAGACAGATGACAGAGACAGATGATAGAGACAGAGATGATAGAGACAGATGATAGAGACAGATGATAGAGACAGAGATGATAGAAATGCGACACGTAGACAACCCATGCACCGAAAAAACGCAAACAAAAACGCTTGAAATCGCTTACAATCGCATCCAAATGCGTTTTTTTGTCGTAATACGCACGCTTATGCGACTAAATATTGCAGCGTTTACAAGCGTTTGCATGCTTTTTTTAATGCGTTTGATGTGCGCTCGATAAGCAGCGCAAAAAAACGCAAGTGTGAAAGTAGCCTTAGTCTGTTTCTAGCTGTATGGAAACCTGTGGCTTGTTCTCCAAAGCCAAGAGCCTTTTCTGCCCCAGAAAGCAACTACTGAATTGGCGACCGACAGTTGTTAGCAATTAAGATGACTCTTGAGGAGTGGTGATACCTTTTTGAGAGAGTAGTCCATCCTGTCATTATTTATACCGACAACAAGAATCTGGCCTATCTGCCGAACGTTCAAAGGCTGAACCCACTCAAGCTAGGTGGTCGCTATTTTCTGACCATTATGATTTCATCCTGCATTTTCGGCTTGGTGACAAAAACATGAAAGCTGATGCACTTTCCTGCTCCTTTCTGCACGCTGATCAAGAGTAAGAACCTCAAATCCTCATCAAGTCATCCAAGATGGTTATAGTGGCTCCGGTAAAGCTGTCCCAATTTCTGCTGGAAAAGACTTTAGCGGCAGAGCCGGATAAGAGGAGAGTTCTGCAATGAGGGCATTCTTCCAACGTGGCTGGACATGCTGGGCAGAAAAAGACTTTGCAGCTTATATCTCGCCACTACTGGTGGCCTACCATGCATAATGAAATCGTAGAGTTGGTTTCCGCTTCTCCTTCCTGTGCCTGTAACAAGACTCCTAGGCAACTCCTGTCTTGGTGACTCCTACCTCTCCTAGTGCGTATGGCTACTTGGCAGCATATTGCTATAGATTTTATTACAGATCTTCCTGTGTCCTCGGGCTGTTCTGTCATCTAGGTAGTGGTAGATCACTTCACGACGATGCCACATTTCACTCCATTGCCATGTCTTCGGTCTGCTCCAGAACTTACGGGGAACTTCATTCAACACATCTTCCGTCTTCATGGATATTAGTTCCACATCATTTCTGACCAAGGTGGCCAGATCAGATACAGATTATGGCAGGCTTTGTGTAAACTTCTAAACCTTGTCGTGAATTTCTCATCTGCATACCATTCTCAATCTAATGGACACGTGGAGAGAGTCAGCCAGATACTGGCAAACCTCTTGAGGCACTTCACTATTGCACATCATGACAATTGGGTCAAACTCTTACCGTGGGCGGAGTTCTCCTATAACAACCACATAAGTGAGTCTTTTGCAAGTTCTCCATTGTTGTGGGTTAGTAGTTGCCATCGTCCACTAACCCGGCTGCCTTAAGAAAGACCGCATCGACCAGAGCTCATCCCACTGAATGTCCAAACTCCTTTCCCGTGGGAAAAATACCACTCAGCGTCTCTCTGTCTGAAGCCTTTATAGACTGCGCAAGTGCGATGCGCCTGCGCAGTCTGGACAGAGTAAAGCACCCGGGGATGAGGAGCGTGGCTCAGGAGATTGCGGTATGCGTAAGCACTGAACGCATACCGCGATCTCCGGCACAAAACCTTACCGATCCGGTGTTGCCGCAGGGTCTTGCTGTGATGTCAGGAGAGAGTGTTTTGAGGCGCCGTCCGGCGCATGCCCAGTCCACACTTTCCGGGCCATACTGTGGAAGACACACTGCAGTGTGTCTTCAAGAAAATGGCTCCGGAAAGCGAGGACTGCACAGGTGCTGATTTCGCCGGCATCGGCGCATGCCCAGTCCGCGCTTTCCGGTGCCATTTTGTGGAAGACACACTGCAGTGTGTCTAAAAGAAAATGGCGCCGGAAAGCGATGACTGCGCAGATTTCGCCGGCACAATCCCACCCTCTCCTGACATCACGACACAACAACTTACCAATCCGGTATTGCCGCGGGGTCTCGCCGTGATGTCAGGAGAGGGCGGGTTGCGGCGCCGGAATCGAGCGCTGATTTTGGCGGCACAATCCCACCCTCTCCTGACCTCATAGCGAGGCCCCACGGCAATACCAGGATTGGGGGATGAGGGGTGCCATGCATACCAGGATAGGGGGGATGAGGGGTGCCATGCGTACCAGGATAGGGGGGAAGAGGGGGCCATGCATACCAGGATTGGGGCAGTGAGAGGACCATGCATACCAGTATTGAGGGGACCATTCATTCCAGGATTGGGGGTGAAGGGACCATTCATTCCAGGATTAGTGGGTGAGGGGACCATGCATACTAGGATTGGTGGGTGAGGGGACCATGCATACTAGGATTGGGGGGGTGAGGGGACCATGCATATCAGAAATGAGGGGACCAGGATTGGGGGATGAGGAGACCATACATACCAGGATAGGGATGAGGGAGTACGATGCATACCAGGATTGGGGGGTGAGGGGACCATGCATACCAGGATGAGGAATGAGGTGCCATGCATATCAGGATAGAGGGGCGAGAGGACCATGCATACCAGGATTGGGAATGAGGGGACCATGCATACCAGGATTTGGGGGTGAGGGGACAATGCATACCAGGATTGGAGGGTGAGGGGACCATGCATTCCAGGATTGGAGAGTGAGGGGACCATGTATTCCAGGATTAGGGGGTGAGGGGACAATGGATACCAGAATTGAGTGGTGAGGGGACCATGCATACCATGATAGGGATGAGGGGGTACCATGCATACCAGGATTGGGGGGTAAGGAGACCATACATACCAGGATAGGGATGAGGGAGTACCATGCATATCAGGATTGGGGGTGAGGGTACAATGCATATCAGGATAGGGGGTGAGAGGACCATGCATACCAGGATAGGAGGGTGAGGGGATCATGCATACCAAGATAGGGGGGTGAGGGGACCATGCATACCAGGATAGCGGGGTGAGGGGACCATGCATACCAGGAGAGGGGGGGTGAGGGGGCCATGCATACCAGGATTGGGGATGAGGGGCCTTGCATACCAGAATTGGGCGGTAAGGGGTGCTATGTATACCAGGATTGGGGATGAGGTGACCATGCATATCAGAATTGGTGGGTGAGGGAGTACCATACACCCTACGAAAGGGACCATGCAAACCAGGATTGGGGGGTGAGGGGACCATGCATACCAGGATTGGGTGGTGAAGGGACCATGCATACCAGGATTGGGTGGTGAGAGGACCATGCATACCATGATAGGTATGAGGGGGTACCAAGCATACCAGGATTGGGGGGTGAGGGAACCATGATGAATACCAGGATATGGATGAGGGGGTACCATGCATACCAGGAATGGGGGGTGAGGGGACCATACATACCAGGATAGGGATGAGGGGGTACCAGGCATACCAGGATTTAGAGGCCAGGGGACCATGCATACCAGGATGAGGAATGGGGTGCCATGCATACCAGGACTGGGGGGACCATACATACCAGAATAGGGATGAGGGGGCCATGCATACCATTATAGGGATAAGGGGGCCATGCATAGCAGGATACGGATGAGGGGTACCATACATACCAGGATAGGGATGAGGGGTACCATGCATACCAGGATAGGAGGGGGCAGCACATACCAGGATGGGAGACCATATACCAATAAAAATGCTTGCCACCCGGGTGTACAGTCATGGCCAAAAGTTTTGAGAATGACACAAATATTAATTTTTACAAAGTCTACTGCTTCACTTTTTCTAATGACAATTTGCATATACTCCAGAATGTTATAAAGAGTGATCAGCTTAACAGCAATTACTTGCAAAGTCAATATTTGGATAGAAAATGAACTTTATCCCCCAAAACACATTTCAACATCATTGCAGCCCTGCCTTAAAAGGACCAGCTAACCTCTTTTCAGTGATTGCTCCATTAACACAGGTGTGGGTGTTGATGAGGACATGGCTGGAGATCAATTTGTCATGATTAAGTAAGAATGACACCACTGGACACTTTAAAAGGAGGCTGGTGCTTGGCATCATTGTTTCTCTTCTGTTAACCATGGTTATCTCTAAAGAAACACGTGCAGTCATCATTGCAATGCACAAAAATGGCCTAACAGGGAAGAGTATCGCAGCTAGAAAGATTGCACCTCAGTCAACAATCTATCGCATCATCAAGAACTTCAAGGAGAGAGGTTCCATTGTTGCCAAAAAGGCTCCAGGGCGCCCTAGAAAGACCAGCAAGCGCCAGGACCGTCTCTTAAAAGTGTTTCAGCTGCGGGATCGGGCTACCAGCAGTGCAGAGCTTGCTCAGGAATGGCAGCAGGCAGGTGTGAGTGCATCTGCACGCACTGTGAGGCGGAGACTCTTGGAGCAAGGCCTGGTCTCAAGGAGGGCAGCAAAGAAGCCACTTCTCTCCAGAAAAAACATCATGGACAGACTGATATTCTGCAAAAGGTACAGGCAGTGGACTGCTGAGGACTGGGGTAAAGTTATTTTCTCTGATGAATCCCCTTTTCGATTGTTTGGGACATCAGGAAAACGCCTCATTCGGAGAAGACAAGGTGAGCGCTACCACCAGTCTTGTCTCATGCCAACTGTTAAGCATCCTGAAACCATTCATGTGTGGGGTTGCTTCTCAGCCAAGGGAATCGGCGCTCTCACAGTCTTGCCTAAAAACACAGCCATGAATAAAGAATGGTACCAGAATGTCCTCCAAGAGCAACTTCTCCCAACCCTCCAAGAGCAGTTTGGCGATCAACAATGCCTTTTCCAGCATGATGGAGCACCTTGCCATAAAGCAAAGGTGATAACTAAATGGCTCAGGGAACAAAACATAGAGATTTTGGGTCCATGGCCTGGAGACTCCCCAGATCTTAATCCCATTGAGAACTTGTGGTCAATCATCAAGAGACGGGTGGACAAACAAAAACCTAAAAATTCTGACAAAATGAAAGCATTGATTGTGCAAGAATGGACTGCTATCAGTCAGGATTTGGTCCAGAAGTTGATTGAGAGCATGCCAGGGAGAATTGCAGAGGTCCTGAAGAAGAAGGGTCAACACTGCAAATATTGACTTGCTGCATTAACTCATTCTAACTGTCAATATAAGCTTTTGTTACTCATATGTTTGCAATTATATTTCTGTCTGTGATAAAAACATCTGTCAAACACACATAAAAACCAGAGGGCAGCAGATCATGTGAAAATATAATATTTGTGTCATTCTCAAAACGTTTTGGCCATGACTGTAGAACGGGTTCATAGCTAGTATTTGTATATGCAAATAGGCATGTCATTACCAGCTATGCTTTGCATATGATTTTAATAATCTATTCTATTATTTCTAAACACTGTTTTTCGGTGATTACTTTGTATCTCCGTTCATACTGCACCCACACACGCAAAGGATACACCATTTGAAAAGGTAAACTTGCCCCTTCAGGAAGAAAATAGCCAAACAAATCACACATCTACGATTTGATCACAAAATACAGTTTAAACATTAATTTTCATAAACCTGCAGTATGGAAAAATGACCTGCAGGTGACAGCACGCTACCCCAAAGCACACTATCACAAAGCTGCTTACAGACATCACAAACAAATCCAAACATTTGCCTTGGTGACTTTCCAGCTTGTGAACTGCTTGCCCAGCCTTTTCTTGCAAATTGGAGGATTGCACACTTCACTGCAGGTGAGGCACATATGCAAACACTTTGTAAATATGCACTGACTATTGAATTGCACACTTGCTCCGTTCATACTCCACTCACACAAACAAATGATACAACATTTAAAAGTCAAATTACCTGCAGGTGGCAGCACGCTACCCCAAAGCACACTACCACAAAGCTGCTTACAGATATCACAAACAAATCCAAACATTTGCCTTGGGTACTTTCCAGCTTGCTCAAGTGCTTGCCCAGCCTATTTCAGGCACATTGGAGGATTGCACACTTCACTGCAGGTGAGTCACATATGCAGACACATTTGTAAACATGCACTGCTTTTTCGCTGATTACTTCGCCCACAAACACAAATGATACACCATTTGAAAGGTAAACTTGCTCCCTTCAGCAAGAAAAGAGCCAAACAAACCACACATCCACGATTGTATCACTAAATACAGTTTAAACATTTATTTTCATATACCTACAGAAAGTCACAATGACCTGCAGGTGGCACCTCAACCGGAAGACATTTTATGGCTTCTACTTATCAAACCATTTTATTGTATTACCAATCTACAGATATAAATACCTGTCTGTGTTCATCATCTCATGAAATACATTTACATTTGACCAGCTTGCTTTTTCTAAAATTTCCTGAGCCCCCGACGACCAATGTGCGAAAATTTTGCACAGGCTAAGCTAGTTGATTTGTATTTCTATTGTGTACGAGCACTTTTTTTTTTAATTTTTGTATGGCATTTGATGTTCCCCAATTGAATGCCACACATGTGTATGGGAACGCCTATTACTTGACTTTCAGTTACTTATCCGCAGGACTGTTCAGACAGCAAGTAGACCATGATTAAGACTTTTGGCGAAAAGTATAGGTCTGGAACCTCCTTGTTGCACTGTCGTATTGCCATCAAGTTTGTTTGGAGCGTTTTTTATATGGCTAATTAAAAGCTAAATTTTAAAAACAATCTGCAAGCTTCGTCGCTGAATTTTTCCCACTTTTGATGCTCGTGCTGCAGCTACTCTGGCTTATTTCTTGCGAAGTGAAGTGGACTTTTTTGTTTCTTTGCACTGTCTCAGCATTCTCATCTGTCACAGGAGGCTGCCTCTAGTCTATAAGACGCAGTCACTTATTAGCAAGATCTTTTTCTTGCTAAAAGTGTGTGTGTCAAACATCACGCCCGGGGGGGGTCATGCTGAACCTCATCGCTGCCACCAATTGTTAAGAAATGAACCGGCGAGATCAAATAGCATCTCACCACAACCACCAATTATTAAAGATCACCACCTCGGAGGTTGCGCACTGTTATCTTTTTTATCATGAACAGCGCTCTGCGGCCCCCTATCTTCCGAATAATTACGCGAATGACGGACGATTAATAGATCAGGCCTCAGGCTGTGTCCACTAATAGGACGGTTATTGGGAAAATAAAAATAAGCGTATGGTATACACACCCCTGATTTCAATGCATGAACTGTATATATACCCCGGTTACGGTCACTGCTAACTCCACGCTAAACCAAGAACTACTTGCTGCCACCAATAGTTATTTATAAAGACTGACTGGACGCCTGATTTCTGGTAGCATATGGCTTCAGGGTGCAGTTTACAGAACAAAAGGAACAAAACTACTACATTTTATGTTTAATACAAAACGATTGACAGTGTTTATAAAAAAAATATACAAAAGATTTTACAAAGGAGACAAACAAATCAGCAGATGCAGTGCATAAAATAAACAAGATTAAAACAGGAAACCTACTATGGTGATCACAGAGATGATTTGGCTTAGCGAAGGAAAGCACTTTGGGAACGTCCAGTGAACGGGATTGTGCATACACTGATATATATCTTTCTGCATGAACCCAGATCATAATTAGCCTTCACCTTTTATCAGCACCTAAGTTACACCCAGACACCCCTCCTTGATGACCTCACATGGGCCGGGTTGTGGGATGTTCTCAGCCCTTCAGGATTTTATAAAATTCCCAACATTAACAATAGCTTCACTCCTGAAGACCGCAGAAGTTCAAGATTGCCGCTATGTTTTTTATCACGATTTTACCTTTCCATATAGATAGTAAACATGACATGGCTGGAGTCAGCGATCTGACCACTACTGATTTGGGGCTTATAGGCAGGTATTGCTTTATGGATTTTAATGTTTTCTATAACAGTGTCTTCTTACAGTCAAAAATCTATGGTTAGTTGTAATGTAATTTCCCTTTTTTATTTAATTATACGACTGTCTGTTATATCTTTTTGCATAATTTGTCAATAACATTGTTTCGCCCCGTCTAAGTTATTTTTGATGGTCAATAATATATGGTTTTCCAGTAATTCATTTTTCATGCTCTAGGTATGATAATGGATTTTCTGTGTGTGGCATTTTCCAGTGGTGTCGGCACTTGCATTCCCGAGGTTCATGTGAGGTTGTTACATCATGTGAAACCTGCCCCCAATCAGCACTGGCGTCACCATCCCCACCTTTGGACAAATCAAACATCACAAAGTCAGAGATCAGCCGCAGCCCTGGTTTCCAGTTGATATTCAATACATCCAAAGGGGGGACAGTAAAGCTGGCACTGATTGGGAGCAGGTCTCGTGTGATGCAACAACCTCACGTGAGCCTCGGGAATGTGAGTCCCGACAACCCTGTATCGGCGCAGGCACAGAAGCGGAGATGAGTGTTTTCATTTTAATGAGGCCAAACATGAGGAATAACAAGGGGTTGTTGTTGGTTAAATCATTTACAATATAATGAACATGAAAAAAAACTTCTCCCCTGTGTGACTGCTCTAATGTTTATTAAGAGTTAATTTTCAAGCAAAATAGTTACCACATTAAGAATATAAAAAAGGCTTCTCCCCATGAGACTTTTCAGGTCACTAAGAAAAGATGATTTCTTCACAAAACCGTTAGGAAATATTAAGTATTTCCTATTGTTCTAGTTACACATACAGAGCTATCGGCTGCAGCTCCTTGGTTTTTGAATGACATGCTGCCCTTCCCATATTAGGTTTGGCAGTGTACACTGTTGTGAATGAGCAGAGGCTCACTCTGGTGGTTACAGACAGTACTGAACCTTCCAGCGAGGAATGGCAATCTGGGATCACTGACTGGACTGATATAAGGGAGGTTCCCTCCCATGATGGGCGCCGGTGATCAATTGTTCTGGTCTCAATTGTGGTTCCTGGTTCATTTGGAAGTTTGCTGGTGTCTTGCCTGCGTCTGCTGCTTTCAGATAAGATATTTTCTGCTTTTCTTTTTGTGCTTGCTATTTGCATAGTTTTCTGCACATTTGTGGAGGACAGCCGGGTCCCCTCCTGGGGCCTGTGCTCCTCACAGTTTGTCTGTAGCCACTGTTGTTTTTTCATTTGCTTTTTCCTGCTTTTTCAGCGGCTGCGGCTTGGTTTTGTTCACACTGAGATCTGATTTAGTGGGTGGCGAGATCGTGTGATCTCAGTATTTTTGTAATCAGAATTGTTGGATTTTTGTAGGGTTTTCTGGGTTGCAGAAAGTAATCTCTCCTGTCCTATCCTATTTAGTCAGCTTGTGGCCCCAGCGTTTGCTCATTCTATTTTCTGTCCGTGTCCGTGCTTTCTTCTTGTCTAACCGCCATTACATATTTGGAGGCTTCCTATTTTCTTTGGGAATCTGCTCCAGGGCAGATAGCTTTCATCTTTCTGCCTTTAGGTGTAGTTATCTCTCAGGCTGTGACGAGGCGTCTAGGATCAACGTAGGAACGCTCCACGGCTACCTCTAGTTGTGTGGTTAGTTTAGGAATCTGCAACCCATTAGTTACCAACATCTCAGGTGTTCGGCTGCCCGGCTGTTGTTCCTGTCCTTCTCAGCTACCTAACATAACAGTACACACGAAGTCCCCTGTGCAGACTCAGCTCACAGACATCCCCCTCACAAAGCTGCATCCCCCCCTCTTCCCTCTCTTTCTCCCTGTTGGAATGTCTACTCACCCCTCCCTTCCTCTCCATCAGCTGGGCACGTTTATTGCCCTAACTAGGTAAATCCGGTCTGCCTGAAGCACATGTTCTTTTGTCTATTAAAACTCAAATATAATAATGCAGATTAGGCATAGAGGCAGGAAACTTATATTTTTGTAATCTGCATAATTAGAGCTATCCACAGCGGCGCTTCCTGGCGTATGTGCCCATCAGGTACCGAGAAAAGGGTTCCCGGCATCCACTAGCCCGCAGATAGTTCTTGTTTAGTATTGATAGATAAATTCGCAAGAGATAACATGATACTTCTGTCATTACGCAGTGAGCCTCGCAGCCAGAGTTATGGCACTCATAAGTTTTCTAGTAACTTTTAAAAGGGAATACATTCCTAGCTCTGCGCCCCAGTGAGGTCAGCCAGAAGAAGGTATAAGGCTAGAAGGCTCATTCAGGCGGTAGTTCAGACCTGGGGAGACAGCATATACCATCCCTGCTGTGGACTTTATCTTGGTCCTTGGGAGCTCCTCTCCTCCTCCACATGGCGTACCATTGACTGATATATGGAAGTTCTTATTTTAATCCATTTTATTTTGTAATTGTCTGAATATACTGTAGCTTGTCTCTTTTGCAATATCTTTTATATTTTTGTAAACACTGCCTATATTTCCTGGAGTAAATCTATAAGATGTACTAGTTCAGTTTTTCCTTGATCTATAAACGTAACGCCATGTCCTCCGTGCTTAAAATTACGCAACCTTGTGGGTTGTCTCCTGACCCGATATTGATTGAAAGTGTCAAACGAGAAGCTGGTGGCAGCACAGGCTTTTGGGGGATTTGGAAGACCCTGGCAGTGACGGACGGAGGCTTATTGTGTATTTCCTGCCTGAGACTGAGGATATACATGCCGCTCTCACTGCAGAGTGCCCAATAGCCTGTACACAGCAAGGCATCCCTTCTGACGACTACTTATTCTAGGTGTAGTTCCCTGACTGACTTGAGGGTAAAAGGGGCGCCAGAGAGCTACAAGTTTCTAACCGGAGCTGGAAAGTGGGATAAATCCCTGACAACTGGGGGGCAACCACACACCCCCAGGTCCCTGTGTGACTACCCTGATGATGGATAAGACTTGATTTCCTTGTAAAATATTTCCCACATTGTGAACATGAAAAAGGCTTCACACCTGTGTGAGTTCTCTGATGTGTATCAAGATGTGATTTCATGTTAAAACATTTCCCACATTCTGAACATAAAAAAGGCTTCTCCCCTGTGTGAGTCCTCTGATGTGTGGTAAGACTTGATTTCCTTGTAAAATATTTACCACATTCTGAACATGAAAAAGGCTTCTCCCCTGTGTGAGTTCTCTGATGTGAGATAAGATGTGATGTTTCTGTAAAACAATTTCCACATTCTGAACATGAAAATGGCTTCTCCCCTGTATGAGTTCTCTGATGTTTGACAAGACCTGATTTCTTTGTAAAACATTTCCACATTCTGAACATGAAAATGGCTTCTCCCCTGTGTGAGTTCTCTGATGACTAACCAGATTTGATTTCTTGTTAAAACATTTCCCACACTTGGAACAAGAATAGTTATTCTCTGTGTGAATTTTTTGAGGTTTAAGAAAAGATTTTTCAAAAGGAAAACTATTTCCATATTGCAAACCTGAAAATGATATTTTTGCTTTGTGAGCAGTTAGTTTTTGAATGCTTATTTTGTGACTTTGATTTTCCTTAGCAGTCTGTAATGAATCAGAAGACAGGACCTGTTTGAAAGGATCAGATGAGAGATCATCGCTGTGAAGGGATGATGGTATATCTGGAGTAATGGCAGTCACTTTAATAGTATCCTGTGAAATCTCAAGATCATCTGATTTAAAAATTGAAGATGTCAGCTGTCCCTCTGATCTCCTGGTATAGTCATCTGCCAAGAATAAAATCAATTATTAATTTTGAATAAAATATTCTTGACTTATATTTTTGAACATTTCTACTTAAACAATTTGCAAAAATAGCAAGTTATGTAAAAGTATTGATTTACCAAGACTATGACAGTTCATAGGTTAATAGAAAACCTCATAAGATGCACGAGTAGATCGTGGTGTTCACTATGCTTCACAAATATCAAATAAAAAGCCACCAAACTGTATTGTATGCAAAAATTATACTAATAAAAAACTATAGTCATCTGAAAAAAAGTCCCCACTCAGGTCCATCATCTGTTAGTGGAAAAACAGGTTTCTACATTGAGCCACTAATAAAGTCTTTTGAAAAGCAACATGGCTTCCATAAACCAATCCAGCAATATCAGCTCTGCAGGAAGGTGCCAGATACAAGCTTTTTCTCCTCTAGTTCAGTCCTCTGTGCTCATCTCCCGACTTCTGTATTAATTACCTGTTCTGATCCTTGCCCATTTACCGACTACTCTTCCATCTTCTGATTTGGTATTTTCTCTGCCTTCCTGGTTCTGACCCGGCAACCTAACTATTCTTCTTCCCATCTCACACAACAGAACAGCAGGTAACAACATTGGCCAAGCCTAGGGGTCTCTGTGTAAGTCCAAATCCATGTATTTCCTTTAACCCTCCCTTTGATGTGGGCTCCAGCGGTGAGCCCACATCTTTCCCAGCACATGTCAGCTTTATGGAAGCGCTGACAGCAGCATTTAACATGCTCTTCTGGCAATCATGGCAGGAAATACCATCCACCGGTGACCCTGTCACGCAATCGCGGTTCATTGATGGGTCAGCATGACAACCAGAAGTCTCCTGGAGACCTCTATGGTTGTCACTGCCGGATTGCTATGAGTGCCGCCCAGTGGTCAGCACTCAAAGCAAGTGAGTAATTCTGCTACATACAGGTGATCTGATCATCGCCTGTATGTAGCAGAGCTAATCAAGTTATGGCAGCTTCTAGTCTCCAATAAAGACTATTGAAGCATGCGAAAAGTAAACAAAATGTTAATAAAATAAAAAAAATATAAAAAGTTCAAATCACCCACCTTTCGCCCCATTCAAAATAAAACAATTAAAAAAAAAAAATCAAACATACACATATTTGGTATAGCCGCATTCAGAATTGCCTGATCTATCAATAAAAAAAGGATTAACATGATCATTAAACGGCGTAGCGAGAAATTTTTTTTAAAACAACAGAATTACACTTTTTTCGTTGCCGCAAAGCTGCATTAAAATGCAAAAACGAGGGCGATCAAAAGATTGTATCTGCACCAAAATGGTATCATTAAAAAAGTCAGCTTGGCACGCAAATAATAAGCCCTCACCCAACCCGAGATCACAAAAATGGAGACGCTACTGGTAGAGTTGGGCGAAACAGGTCGGTCAGATTAAAAATGACCGACTTTCGCCAAAGTCTGGTTTCGCCGAGCGAAACCCGACCATACCGTGAGGTCGGCCATGCGGTCATCGACCCGAGCGCCAAAGTTGGTTTTCCCATAATGCTTGCAGGCAGCTTTTCTCAGCCAATGAGCAAGGACGCACACTGTGGGCAATGAAAAGCAAAAAACTGAACTGGAGTAGACTTGAATGACATGCAAGATTTAGAAGCATGTTCACACTGGCCATAAAAGCAAGCAAATCCAAGGGAAAAAGCAATGTGTGTATATACCCTAATGAAAATAAATAAGTAAAAAAGCAAGTGCATTAAATAATTAACATAGGGTACTTAGTAAACACTGTTTTGATCAAAAAAGCATAAAGCTGTCCCACCACGGCAAGGTGTACCCATTTGAGACAGTAACTACACTCTCTAAGGTTAAAACCAACCTGGTGTGAATAGTGGCAGAGAGTCTGGGTCCCAAATGGACACCCAGCTTCAGAGGGACTATATATGAACTACACAGCTCAGTAGAAAGGAGGCCACACCTATTTGTACTGAATTCAAAAATGCTAAAGAAAAGCAGTTTCTTTTTACACAGCACTAATACTTTTATTCTTTTTTTCTGCACAGTTACAGAGCGTTCATTTTTTCCCACAACGTATAGAGCTGTACGCTCATCACACACTACCGTGTAGCGGATGGTATCACGGACAAATACATGCTGACTATCTGTCTGTGACTCCGGAAAAATATACGGAGATTTAAAATTACCCCAACACTGTATACAGCTGTACGCTTCTAAAACATTACCCTTTTTCTATTTTTTATATTCTGGTGTAATCCATACTGAGCCTGTGAGCGTCTGTGTGTGACACATCAAATATATACGGAGATTTACAATTATCCCTAGACTGTATACAGCTGTACGCTTCTGATACAGTACCCTTTTTTTCAGCTTTTTATATTCTTGTCTAATCCATACTGAGCCTGGGAGCATCTGTGTCTGATTCCTGAAATATATACGGAGATTTACAATTATCCCTAGACTGTATACAGCTGTACGCTTCTGATACAGTACCATTAGAGTTGAGCGATACTTTCCGATATCCTAAAGTATAGGAATCGGAATGGTATCGCCGATATTACTAAAATATCGGCGATACCCGATACCGATACCGGAAGTCCCATGTAAGTCTATGGGAACAAAATATCGCAACTAAAAAAACCTCTTTCTTTCCTTGTAAACACTAAATATACACACATAGAATACACATATATATATATATATATATATATATATATATATACATACATGTCATTGTGACATATATATATACATATATGTATAGTTTATACACTTCTACATAGTAAAATATCCTCTGATTCAATTGCCGGGTAAAGCCGGCTTCAGTGAAAAGACAGAAGCACCCGACATGAAATGACACTTGGTGTACATAGGGTTAACCATGTCTTTTCATGTCGTTTGCTATCTGATTTGCACAAACAATTAAATCAGTCTATGTGTGCAAAATTTTCACACCTGTAGGGGTTAATTAAAGGTGTAAATTCGTTGTAAAAAAAACGGACTTTTTTGCTACGAATTTACACCTTTAATTAACCCCTACAGGTGTGAAATTTTGCACACATAGACTGATTTAATTGTTTGTGCAAATTAGATAGCAAAGGACATGAAAAGACATGGTTAACCCTATGTACACCAAGTGTCATTTCATGTCGGGTTCTGCATTTTCACAAAAGCCGGCAATTGAATTAGCGGCTATTATACTATGTAGAAGTGTATGAACTACAAATATAAATATATATATATATATATGTGTCACAAATTCAATGACATGTATATATATATATGAGGTGTAAAATTGCTGAAAAAAAATGCGTGGGCTCCCGCCCTATTTTCGCAACCAGACAGACAAAGCCAGTGAGTGGGGGCAGATAATAATAGCCCAGAGAGGGACCATTATTTTTGGCCCCCCCCGGCTACTAACATCTGCCCCCAGACACCCAGGAAAGACAAATCTATAATTAGATTCGCCCTTTCTGGCACTTTGCCCGTCTATTCCCATTGCCCTGTAGCGGTGGCGAATGGGTTAATATGGGGTTAAAGCCACCTTCTATTGAAAGGTGACCTTAAGCCAGGTTAATAATTGAGAGCTGTCAATTAGACAACTATCAATTATTAATCCTATTGCATGAAATAAAAATAAAACACACACACTTTAATTAAAAATCATTTTAATGAAATAAAGACACATGTTTTTGACCATCTTTTATTTTACTGCAAAAACCATTTCCTGTAATAAAAATAAAATAAAAAAGCAAAATTATTCTTACCTATCCCATGCACAGTCAGGTCCCACGGTGTAATCCTTCAGAAAGGGTTAATGTTTACTGCAGGGACCGCAGCTAATGCTGCAGCCTCACAGTAAACCCCAAATGAATGAGTTCCTCTCCTGCCTGACAGGAGAGTAAAGGCTGGGTGTCACATAACGATACACCAGTGATCCCGACAACGATATGCACTTGTCAGGATCGCTGGTGTATCGCTACATGATCGCTGCTGAGCTGCCAAACAGGCAGCTCAGGCAGCGATCTGGGACAGCGACACTGCGGGTAACATCGCTTAAGGGCCCGTCTCACATAGCGATATCGCTACCGAGATCGCTGCTGAGTCACTAGTTTTGTGACGCAGCAGCGAGCTCACCAGCGATATCGCTGTGTGTGACATTCAGCGACGATCAACCCCCCTGCCGGGTATCGCTGATCGTCGCAGAAATGTCAGGACCTTTTTTTGATCGCTGGTTTCCCTCTGACAGGCACGCATCGCTGCGGGAGACCAGCGATCCGCTGGTAACCAAGGTACACAGCGGGTTTCCAGGCACCGCGCAGCGCTTGGAAACCCGCTGTGTACCTTGGATACCAGCTCCCTGCATCAGGGCGCTGGTATCCAAGGTACACAGCGGGTTTCTAGGCACAGCCCCGCGCCTGGAAACCCGCTGTGTACCTTGGTTACCAGCGGATCGCTGGTCTCCCGCCTGTCACACGCAGCGATGTGTGCCTGTCAGCGGGAAACCAGCGATCAAAAAAAGGTCCTGACATTTCAGCGACGATCAGCGATACCCGGCAGGGGGGCTGATCGTCGCTGAATGTCACACACAGCGATATCGCTGGTGAGCTCGCTGCTGCGTCACAAAACTAGTGACTCAGCAGCGATCTCGGTAGCGATATCGCTATGTGAGACGGGCCCTTAAGTGGAAAGCTTAATTGATTGCTTTCCACTTTCACTTCAGGTCAGCCAGGGACACAATCAGTGACGTCAGAGGGAACTGATTAACAAAAATAGGGGTTCCCTTCGAAAAAAAAATGGCGTGGGGTCCCCCCTATTTTTGTTAACCAGCCAGATGAAGCAGACCGCTGAGGCCTGGATTTTCAGGCTGTTAAGGAGCCAAGATCCATGGACCTTGCCAGCCTGATAATACTAGGCCACAGCAGTCTGCATATCTTGGCTGATTAACAAAAATAGGGGATCCCCTCGAAAAAAATTGGCGTGGGGTCCCCCCTATTTTTGTTAACCAGCCAGATGAAGCAGACCGCTGAGGCCTGGATTTTCAGGCTGTTAAGGAGCCAAGATCCATGGACCTTGCCAGCCTGATAATACCAGGCCACAGCAGTCTGCATATCTTGGCTGATTAACAAAAATAGGGGATCCCCTCGAAAAAAATTGGCGTGGGGTCCCCCCTATTTTTGTTAACCAGCCAGATGAAGCAGACCGCTGAGGCCTGGTTTTTCAGGCTGGTAAGGATCCAATATCCATGGACCTTGCCAGCCTGATAATACCAGGCCACAGCAGTCTGCTTAGCTTGGCTGGTTAACAAAAATAGGGGATCCCCTCGAAAAAAAAACGGCGTGGGGATCCCCCCTATTTTTGTTAACCAGCCAAGTAAAATGCAGACTGCTGCGGCCTGGTATTAAAAGACTGTCAAGGCCCATGGATTTTGGCCCTCAACAGCCTGATAATACCAGGCTACAGCAGCCCCACATTTGGCGCATCAAAAGATGAGCCAATTGTGGCACTTTACCCGGCTCTTCCCACTTGCCCTGTAGCGGTGGCAAGCGGGGTAATAAGGGGTTAATGTCACCGTTGATTGCACGGTGACAATAAGCCCGGTTAATAATGGAGAGGTGTCAATAAGACACCGATCCATTATTAATCCCAAAGTTTTTAAATGTTTAAAAAAAAGACAAAGCAAGAAAAAAGTCTTTTAATGAAATAAAAGAGACAACACAGTTTTCATTAATTTTATTGTACTCTCATTCCTGCGACGCCATCGATCTCCTGTAAAAAAAGAAAAAAAAACAAACCAACAGTATACCACCTGTCCGACGCAGTCCATAACGACAGTCCCACGACGATCCAGCTCTGCTACATCGCAATGACAGGCAGAGCCTGTCATCGCGACGCAGCACAGCTGATTACCTGCTTCCCCGGCGGTGACGTCATCGGACTGACTGCTTTACGGCCGGGATTACCCAGCAGTCACTGCAGTTATCGCGAGAAACTGCATGTGACCGCCGGGGAAAGAAGATTGCGGCCATGAAGCAGTCCAGCCCGTGACCGCCGGAGATCTTCTGCCAGGTAAGTGCCGCTGACTCCTGACAGACCCGACCGACGGACACTGACAGTGACAATCCCGATTCCGGTATCCGATATGACGAAAATATCGGAACTCGGAATCGGAATTCCGATACAGCCAATATCGGCCGATACCCGATATTTGCAGTATCGGAATGCTCAACCCTAAGTACCATATATCTGCTGGTATTTTGGGTACATTTTCACAAAAATGAGGAAGTATGGTGGAAGAGACCGCGGACGTGGGCGGCCAGCTGGTACTGATGGTGGTGGATCTGCTGGAAGTGCCAAAAGCACAATCGCACCTAAGGCAGGAGGTGTTGAGCCGGCGTCATCGTCTGGCTCAAGAAGGCCTGGAAGGCTCCCTTTTCTGGGAGTAGGTAAACCGCTTTTAAAGCCGGAGCATCAGGAACAGGTTTTGGCTTACATTGCCGAAACAGCCTCCAGCTCTATCGCCTCCTCTTCTGAAGTTTCAAAAAATGCAAGCACTGAGTAGTCAGTGCAGGCTCCTGGTCAGGAACAACACCTTTCCTTGTGTCCTTCACCCCAACCAAAAGTGAAGGATGCGGCAGCCCACACTTCAGATTACTCCATGGAGCTCTTTTCACATACCACGCCTGGGTTATCAAGTAAAATCCTGAATTCCCCAGTCCAACATGAATCAGAGATGGAGTGCACTGATGCACAGACACTGCTAGATGATTCTGCTGGTACATTCACCCAGAGCACTACATTGCCCTCGCAGTCTACTGAGCCAGAATCTGACCCTGATGAAATTCAGGTGCCCCTTCACGCATACTATACCACCTTACACGGTGACACAGAGGAAGGTGCAGATGAAATTGAAGAGGAGGTGATGGATGACCCAGTTGTTGACCCGGATTGGCATCCATTGGGGGAAGAGGGTGCCGCTGGCAATAGCTCAGAAGAGGAGAAGGATCTCAGCAGGCATCGACATCGCAGCAGCGGTTATCTGGCAGGCCCGTAGCAGTCCAAAAACATGTTGAAAAAAAAACAAAAAGAGTTGCAGGACAGCTTGGCCAGACGGTCAAATTAGCACAGCGTGCAAGCCCTGAAAATTTATCCCATAGTAGGAAGAGTGCAGTGTGGCACTTTTTTGACAAAAATCATATTGATGAGGCAAAGGTTATCTGTAAGAAGTGCGGAAGGACCTTTAGCCAAGGGAAAAATCTCCAAAATTTGAATACCATGTGCACCTGCTCCGACTGAAGGTAGCCAGCAACGCTCCATCGCTTCCCCCACTGTAAGCCCACCGGTTAGCACACCACCAGCAAGAAATGTTGAGGTGTCGTCGCAAGGCCAAAGCACTCAGGGAATCACAATGTTTTTGCAACGAAAGACTGAATCTAGGACATGACCACCACCACCATCACCAACCCCCTCTCAGTCCGTCAAGTCCAGCTCACACTAGCAGACACTCTGAGTAGGACAAGAAAGTACTCATCCTCTCATCCGCGTACACTGGCTTTGAACGCCTACATTGCCAAACTGATCTCATTAGAGATGATGCCCTTCCGTTTGGTTGAAAGCGCAGCGTTCCGACAGCTCATGGCCTACGCTGTCCCACGCTATGACCTACCCAGTCGGCACTTCCTTTTCTAGAAAAGCCGTCCCTGCCCTCCACCTGCATGTGAAAGAGCGCATTGTCAATGCACTCAAACAATCAGTGAGTGGAAAGGTGCACCTCACAACAGATGCATGGGCCAGTAGGCATGGCCAGGGCCATTACGTGTCCATCACTGCGCACTGGGTTAATGTTGTGGATGAAGGGTCCACAGGGGACAGCGGCGGTGGGAGAGTGCGGCCTAGCCCACAGTATAGGCAACTGTTGGCTGTAGGCGTTCGACCCTCCTCCTCCTACAGAAGCGAAAGCTCGTCGACAGAGCGCAGTCGCACGAGCACTCCATCATCAGCTGCCAGTGTTGCACACGAGGTGTCCCACTATCGAACAGCTAGTGGTAAGCGTCAGCAGGCTGTTTTAAAGATGATGTCTTTGGGCGACAACAGACACTCCGCGGAGGTACTGGCCGACTACTTGCAGCGAGAAACTGAGTCATGGCTGGGCAGTCTACATCTTGCACCAGGCAAGGTAGTCAGTGATAACGGCCGTAATTTTGTAGCTGCCATAGCCCTGGCAAAACTCAGACACATTCCTTGCCTAGCTCACAACTTGAACCTGGTGGTGCAGCGCTTCCTAAATAATTATCCGGAGTTAGCAGCCCTGCTCCATAAGGTGTGAAGACTGTGCTCGCATATCTGTCGCTCACCCGTAGACTCCAGTCGTATGCAGAGGCTGCAGTGATCGCTCCACGTCCCCAAGCACCATCTAATCATAGACATTGCAACAAGGTGGAACTCCACCATGCACGTGGTTGAGAGGCTGTGCGAACAGAGGCAGGCTGTAATGCATTTGTGGGAGGATACACGGGCAGGCAGTTTGAGGGCAGACATCGAGTTTTCGGGTGTGCAGTGGTCAAAGCTGAAAGACCTCTGTAAAGTCCTTCAGTATTTTGAGGAATGCACATGGCTGGTAAGCGCAAACCACGCCATCATAAGTATGAGCATCCCACTTATGCGTCTGCTCATGCAAACTTTGACGCACATTAAGGATCAGGCGTCTGCAGCAGAGGAGGAGGGAAGCCTTGATGACAGTCAGGCATTGTCTGCTCCGGGAACTGTCCTGGACGAGGTGGAGGAAGAGGAGGAGGAGGGGGATGATTATTTTGGGGAGGAGGATGCTTCTCAGGGGGCAAGAGAAAATGTTGGCTTGCCAAGGTCAGGTACAGGGTTTGTGCGTGAATGGAGGGATGTGGATTTGGCAGAAAGTGCTCCTCCACCCACCACTGGCAGCGCATCATTGACACCTGGAACATTGGCCCACATGTGTGATTATGTCTTGCGGATCCTAAAAAGGGACCCCCACATTCCCAAAATTATGAAGGATGATGACAACTGGTTGGCCAGCATCCTCGATCCACGCTATAAAGGCAAATTACAGAACATCATGCCGCAGGAGAACCTAGAGCTAATATTGGTGAACAAACAAGCAACTCTGGTAAACCGTTTGTTAGAGGCATTCCCAGCACACAGCAGCGGTGCAGGTTCTACCACGAGCCGTACTGGGCCAAATGTAAGAGGTGTTCGTGGTGCACACAGCCGAAGTGGCGTTGGAGACAGGGAGTTCATGACCATGTTGTGGACTGATTTCTCGAGTAATGCTCAGACGACTGGTAATAATGAATCAATTGCAACAGACAAGAGACAGCAGTTGTCAACTATGGTTCAAAATTACCTCTCCTCCCCTATGGATGTTCTCCCTCACAGTTCATTCCCCTTTGACTACTGGGACTGTAAACTGGACACCTGGCCTGAATTGGCACAATGTGCCTTACAGGAGCTCGCTTGCCCTGCTGGTAGTGTGCTATCAGAAAGAGTCTTCAGTGTTGCTGGATCAATCCTGACAGAAAGAAGGACCCGGCTGTCGACCCAAAATGTTGGGTGATCTCACCTTCATTAAAATGTACCATGCCTGGGTTTCAAAGGATTTTGTATCACCTTCCCCTGATGTCACATAGGTTGCCAGCAAAATGTCTCGCTTTGTCCTCCTCTTCCTCCGACTTCTACAAATTCCTCCATTTGCAGCTGCTGAACGTCCAGCCTACACCTCAACATATGCCAGTTTTTCCACCTCCCAAACTGGGCTGTACCCCCCCCAGGGCCGGCGTCAGCACCTGGCGCACCCGGACAAGTGCTGGTTCCCTGAGCAGGTGGGGGGGCCCGACTCGTGGGCGACGGCACTAGCACAGGGCCCCTCATAGTACGCAAAAGTGTCTCTGACGGTGGGGGGGCCACTCGCCTTCAGACACACCGGCGTAATATGAGGGGCCCTGTGCCAGTGTCGTCGCCCACGAGTGGGCCACCCTGCTTGTTCAGGGCCACAGCACTTGCAATACTTACCTCTCCCTGCTCCACCGCTGTGACGTCTTCCGCGTTTCCTGACAGTGACATTCAGGTCAGAGAGCGCGATGACGTCACGTCAGTACGACTTCTGCCTAAACAGTCCAAGTGCAGAGAGCTGGAAGATAGCGACGCTGAGGAGTACAGACTAGAGCAGTGCCCAGCCAGGAGAGGTATTTCATTTTTAATGTTGGGAGCAATATATGGGGAGCATTATACACTGGAGAATGATATATGGGGCCCATCATACACTGGAGCATTCAAAATGGGGGACATCAGACACTGCAGCAGCATCTACGTGGCCCATTATACACTGGAGCATTATAAATGGGGCACATTATATATGGAGCATTATATTGGCCCATCATACACTGGAGCATCATCCATGGGGCCCATCATATACTGGAGCATTCTAAATGGGGGACATCAAACACTGGAGCAGCATTTACGGGGCCCATCATACACTGGAGCATTATCCATGGGGCCCATCATATACTGGAACATCATATGGGGTTCATTACTTATGGGGCATCATATAGGGCCTATTCTGTATGGAGCAATATATGGGGCCCATCATATACAGTATGGAGCTTTATATGCGACTTATTATACTGTATGGAGCAATATGTGGGGCTCATTCTACTCTATGGGGACCGTCCTATACTGTATGGCACATTATATGGGGACCATCATATACTGGAGCATTATGTGGAGCTCATCATATACTGTATGGAACATTATATGAGACTAATTATTCTGTATGGAGCAATATATGGGGCTCATTATTCTGTATGACGCACTATGTGGTGGCCATAATACTGTATGGAGGAATATACTGTCCGGTTTTTGAGCTATTGTACAATTTACAATAGATATCACTCATGTAATGTAAGAAATGAAGTATTTGGCATTGTACTATACCTATATTTCTCTGCCATATCAGAGCATCATGAATTGTGGTATGTGTTAAAGGGCGCACTGAGACTCTTTCGCCCGGGGCCCACGGAAACCTGGAGCCAGCCCTGCCCCCCTCCACAACTTTAGCCAAATAACCCCCAGTTTTCAATGCATAACTATTATTATAAAGTAAATTAAGGTTGACAAGCTTAAGTAATAAGAATTGATGTTGGTTGCATTGAAATGGACACTGTAGGTGAGTTTACTGTCCTCCACTCCCTGCCGACTTTGCTTCCCCATTGACTTGCATTGGGTTTCGTGTTTCAGTCGGACCACCGACTTTTCCCGATAGTCGGCCAATTTCGTTCGACTCGACTTTTGATAAAGTCGGGTTTCATGAAACCCGACTCGACCTTAAAAAAGGCAAAGTCGCTCATCTCTAGCTACGGGTATTGGAAAATGACGCAATTTTTTTTTTTTTTTAACAAAGTTTGGAATTTTTTTTCACCACTTAGATAAAAAAAGAACCTAGACATGTTTGGTGTCTAAGAACTCAACCAATGGTGTCGTTCAAAAGTACAACTCGTCCCTCAAAAAACAAGCCCTCACATTGCTATTTTGACCAAAAAAATAAAAAAGTTACGGCTCTGGGAAGAAAGGGAGCAAAAAACGAAAATGTAAAACCAAAAATACCTCTGGTCGTTAAAGGGTGTGAGGCAGTGACCCCTGTTACAGCTAGGGTGCGCTGTATGTTCTCCTCAGAATACGAACGTAGGCGTATGAAGGCCATGGGAATGCATAGCAGTTGCAGGCGCAACTGTGATGGTGAGACAGTAACCTGTTGTGAATACCTTGGAGGCAACTTCTGAGCTGGGGCTCCGTCCGATGGTTGCTGAGGGTAATGAACTAATTACTGAATGGCCTTCAGCTGGCTCTGAATGGTATGATATAAGTGACCTGAGTTCCCAGCAGCCTTGCCGGTAATCAATTGTTCCTCCTGCTCTTGCTTGGAAAACACCTTGCTTTCCTGCTCTCATTCAGATAAGTGGTTTGCTTTTTTTTCCTCTGTTGGATTTTCACTGCTGGTTTGCTGCTTGCAGTGGACTGCAGCCTGGTCCCCTTTTGGGGTCTTGCGCTGCAATTGTGCTCATTGTGTTTGCATTTTTGCTTTGTTCCTTTGTCACTTTTTATTTGCTGTGTTGCTGTGTGTTACACCAGAGATCTGATTTAGGTGGTAGAGATCGTGTGATCTCAGGTTTTTTGTTAACCCCTTCCCGACCCATGACGCCACGTAGGCGTCATGAAAACCTGTGCCAATCCGACCCATGACGCCTATGTGGCGTCATGAAAGGATCTCGTCCCTGCGGGCCGGGAGACCGGGGTCACTCAAAGGTCACCCGACCCGCAGTTACAGGACCCTTTGTGCTTCACCACAGGGGGGTTGGCTTAACCCCCCCGTGGCCACGATCACTCTGATTGGCTGTTAAAAGTGAAACAGCCAATCAGAGCAATGTGTAATATTTCACCAATTTAATTGGTGAAATATTACAATCCAGCCATGGCCGATGCTGCAATAGCATCGGCCATGGCTGGAGACCGAGCCCTGACCCCCCCCACACCGAGTCACGGCGGTGATCGGCCGCCGCCACCGAAAGATGTCAGCGATCGGTCACCGCCGTCACTTACAGCTCCCCTCCTCTTTTGGTCCACTGCCCCCACTTCCTATCCCCCCCCCAGCCTTCCGACCCCCCTACTCACCTCTCCCGATCCACCGATGTCCCACGATCGGGCCCGGCGTCCGCCCGGGCCTCTTCATGGGCGCCGCCATATTGGAAAATGGCGGGCGCATGCGCAGTGCGCCCGCCGGCCGGCGCATGCGCAGTGCGCCCCCCAGTGTTCAAAAATTTATTTTGATCACTGTGATAAACTGTCACAGTGATCAAAATAAAAAAAGTAAATGAACCCCCCCTTTATTCATAGGTAGGGACAAATAAAAAAAATAAAGAATTTTTTTTTTTTTTCCTAGCGGATTTTGCTGCTGATATCGCTGCTGATCCGCGGCGGATTTCGCTGCTGATCCGCGGCGGATTTCGCTGCTGATCCGCGGCGGACTTCGCTGCTGATCCGCGGCGGACATCGCTGCTGATCCGCGGCGGACTTCGCTACGGATCCGCTGCGGATTTCGCTGCTGATCGGCGGCGGATTTCGCTGCTGATCGGCGGCGGATTTCGCTGCTGATCCGCGGCGGATTTCGCTGCTGATCGGCGGCGGATTTCGCTGCTGATCCGCGGCGGATTTCGCTGCTGATCCGCGGCGGATTTCGCTGCTGATCGGCGACTGATTTCGCTGCGGATCCGCGACTGATTTCGCTGCGGATCCGCGACTGATTTCGCTGCGGATCCGCGACTGATTTCGCTGCGGATCCGCGACTGATTTCGCTGCGGATCCGCGGCTGATTTCGCTGCTGATCCGCGGCGGATTTCGCTGCTGATCCGCGGCGGATTTCGCTGCTGATCCGCGGCGGATTTCGCTGCTGATCCGCGGCGGATTTCGCTGCTGATCCGCGACTGATTTTGCTGCTGATCCGCGGCTGATTATCTGCTTATTCATCTGCGCTAGCGGGTATAGCATAACGCGATCGCGTTATGCTATACCGTTACCAGCCGGTCAACGCTACGTGTTGAACGGGCTGGTAAAACGCAATATGAACCCAGCCTTAGGGTTAGAACTAGGGTTAGGGTTAGCATTAGGCTAAGGTTAGAATTACGGTTAGGGTTGGAATTTGGGTTAGGGTTGGAATTAGGGTTAGGCTTGTAGTTAGGTTTATGGTTAGAGTTGGGATTAGGGGTGTGTTGGGGTTAGGGTTATGATTAGGGTTTGTATTAGGGTTAGGTGTGTGTAGGCGTTAGGGGTGTGTTGGGGTTAGGGTTGGAGTTAGAATTGAGGGGTTTCCACTATTTAGGCACATCAGGGGGTCTCCATACGCGACATGGCGCCACCATTGATTCCTGCAAATTTTGCATTCAAAAAGTCAAACAGTGCTCCCTTTATTCCAAGCCCCGACGTATGCCCAAACAGTGGTTTATCCCCACATATGAGGTATCAGCGTACTCAGGAAAAATTGCACAACAACTTTGGGGGTTCTAATTTCTCCTGTTAACATTGGGAAAAAAATTGGGGACTAAAAATTATTTTTGTGGAAAAAAAATGATTTTATATTTTCACGGCTCTGCGTTATAAACTTCTGTGAAGGACTTGGAGATTCAAAGTGCTCACCACACATCTATAGGAGTTCCTTGGGGGATCTAGTTTCCAAAATGGAGTCACTTGTGGGGAGTTTCTACTGTTTAGGCACATCAGTGACTCTGCAAACGTAACATGACGCCCGAAGACCATTCCATCAAGTGGGCATTTCAAAAGGTCACTACTTCCCATCCGAGCCCCGACGTGTGCCCATACAGTAGTTTTCTCCCACATATGGGATATCAGCATACTCAGGACAAATTGGACAACAACTTTTGGGGTCTAATTTCTCATGTTACCCTTGCGAAAATAAAAAAATTGGGGACTAAAAGATCCTGATTGTGGAAAAAATATGATTTTTTTATTTTCATGCCCGGGCGTTATAAACTTCTGTGTAGCCCTTGGGGGTTCAAAGTGCTCACCACACATCTAGATAAGTTCTTTGCGGTGTCTAGTTTCCAAAATGGGGTCACTTGTGGGGAGTTTCTACTGTTTAAGCGCATCAGGGGCTCTGCAAACGTAACAAGATGCCCGCAGACCATTCCATCAAGTTGGCATTTCAAAGCGTCACTACATCCCTTCCGAGCCCTGACGTGTGCCCAAACAGTGGTTCCCCCCCACATATGGGGTACTAGCGTACTCAGGACAAACTGGACAACAACTTTTGGGGTCCAATTTCTCCTGTAACCATTGTGAAAATAAAAAATAGTGGGCTAAAAAATCATTTTTTGAGAAAAAAAAATGATATTTTATTTTCACGGCTCTGCGTTATAAACTTCTGTAAAGCACCTGGGGGGTTCAAAGTGCTCACTATGCATCTAGATAAGTTCCTTAGGGGGTCTAGTTTCCAAAATGGGGTCACTTGTGGGGGAGCTCCAATGTTTAGGCACACAGGGACTCTCCAAATGCGACATGGCAACCGCTAAATATTCCAGCATATTTTCCATTCAAAAAGTCAAATGGCGCTGCTTCCCTTCTGAGCCCTGCCATGCGCCCAAACAGTGGTTTATGACCACATATGAGGTATCTGTGTACTCAGGAGAAATTGCCCAACAAATTTTAGGATCCAATTTATACTGTTGCCCATGTGAAAATGAAAAAACTGAGGCTAAAAGAAAATTTTTGTGAAAAAAAAGTACTTTCTTTTTTTTACAGATCAATTTGTGAAGCACCTGGGGGTTCAAAATGATCACTATGCATCTAGATAAGTTCCTTAGGGGGTCTAGTTTCCAAAATGGGGTCACTTGTGGGGGAGCTCCAATGTTTAGGCACACAGGGACTCTCCAAATGCGACATGGCAACCGCTAAATATTCCAGCATATTTTCCATTCAAAAAGTCAAATGGCGCTGCTTCCCTTCTGAGCCCTGCCATGCGCCCAAACAGTGGTTTATGACCACATATGAGGTATCTGTGGACTCAGGAGAAATTGCCCAACAAATTTTAGGATCCAATTTATACTGTTGCCCATGTGAAAATGAAAAAACTGAGGCTAAAAGAAAATTTTTGTGAAAAAAAAGTACTTTCTTTTTTTTACAGATCAATTTGTGAAGCACCTGGGGGTTCAAAATGATCACTATGCATCTAGATAAGTTCCTTAGGGGGTCTAGTTTCCAAAATGGGGTCACTTGTGGGGGAGCTCCAATGTTTAGGCACACAGGGACTCTCCAAATGTGACATGGCAACCGCTAAATATTCCAGCATATTTTCCATTCAAAAAGTCAAATGGCGCTCCTTCCCTTCTGAGCCCTGCCGTGCGCCCATACAGTGGTTTATGACCACATATGAGGTATCTGTGTACTCAGGAGAAATTGCCCAACAAATTTTAGGATCCATTTTATCCTGATGCCCATGTAAAAATGAAAAAATTGATGCTAAAAGAAAATTTTTGTTGGAAAAATTAAAATGTCCATTTTTTTCCTTACACGTTGCTTTAGTTCCTGTGAAGCACCTGAAGGGTTAATAATCTTCTTGAATGTAGTTTTGAGTAGCTTGAGGGGTGCAGTTTTTATAAAGGTGTCACTTTTGGGTATTTTCTGCCATATAGACCCCTCAAAGTGACTTCAAATGTGAGGTGGTCCTAAAAAAAATGGTTTTGTAAATTTGCTGTAAAAATGAGAAATCGCTGGTCAACTTTTAACCCTTATAACTTCCTAACAAAAAAAATGTTGTTCCCAAAATTGTGCTGATGTAAAGTAGACATGTGGGAAATGTTATTTATTAACTATTTTGTGTCACATAACTCTCTAGTTTAACAGAATAAAAATTAAAAATTTGAAAATTACAAAATTTTCGCCAAATTTCCATTTTTTTCACAAATAAACGCAAAAATTATCGACTTAAATTTACCACTAACATGAAGCCCAATATGTCACGAAAAAACAATCTCAGAATCGCTAGGATCCGTTGAAGCGTTCCTGAGTTATTACCTCATAAAGGGACACTGGTCAGAATTGCAAAAAATGGCAAGGTCTTTAAGGTCAAAATAGGCTGGGTCTTGAAGGGGTTAATCAGAAGTGTTGGTATTTTTGTCAGGGTTTTTTTGGGTTGCAGTCAGAATTCTTTCCTATACTTTTCTATCTAGACAGAATTGGGCCCCAGAATTGCTCATTCTATTTTCTGTCTGTGTTCGTATTTTCTTCTTGTCTAACCGTCATTACATGCTTGGGGGCTTCCTATTTCTTTGGGGATTCTGCTCCGGGGCAGATAGCATTCATCTTTCTGCCTTTAGGTGTAGCTATCTCTCCGGCTGTGACGAGGCATCTAGGATCACCGTAGGTACGCTCCACGGCTACTTCTAGTGTGGCGGTTAGTTTAGGTTACTGCAATCCAATAGTTTCCAGCCTCTCTGGTGTATTGCTACTTTCGCTATTTTTTGCAGTTTCTCCTCAGCTACAAAAACATAACAGTAACCAGCTTTATTGTAAATGGCCGGTATGTGTCGCACAGGAGGTCTTCTGTGCTATAAGCCCAAAATGTTGTTATTCTGGGACTTGTAGTTCCACAAGTGTTTAGTTTATAATATGGGGGCTTACAGGGTTAGTCGGAGAGCTGGACGGGGCTGACTAACAACACACCTCCCACCTATGGGGGTGGTTACAGCTACATAATGTGGCTGGGGTTTGGTCACATGAGTAGTGTTGTAAGGTCTTGAAGGAGGACAGGTCTGTGTGTTCGAAGGTCCCGCAAGTGGACGGACTTCCTGAATAGCACATGGAGAGGCCGTGTACCGGGAAGGCCAGTGTGTTGGGAGGCGGTGCGAGCAGACTGGATTCCTGAAGAGCACAGGGTGAGACCTTGTACTGGCAGAGTCTGTGACGGCACTGCGTTGGGAAAGCTACGGTAACTGGACGAAGTGAGGACCAGTGTGATTAGAGTCTGTGATCTAATGTCGTGTAATGCTGTGTGAGTAGAGACATTGATACGGCGTACGGACAACCCCGGGAACTAGTCAGCGGAGGACTGGCGGGTGTAGTGTCGGTAAAGTGATTAAAGCCGTGTGCTATGAAGTATCTGCTATTGGAACAGACTGTTAGTGCCTATGATGTTCCATGGATTTAATGTACTGGACTTTTATGCAGTTTATGATGCTTAAATAAACCGAATAAGACTGTTTAAGTGAGAAACTGTGCGCTGTGTGCTTTATTCCTGTTGCCTAGCGAGTGTCCTCCAACACACACAGTAAGCACTATCTTACAGTGGTTAAAGGATGATGAGCAAGGCAATCCCTGAGATATGGGAAACGGAGTAGATAGCGCCAAGCCTGTTCGTAGTAGCCATCTTTTGAGCTGCCAGGTGACCATGAACAGTGCCCCCAATATATTGTATCTCCAAATTATTCCAGCAAGATTTACATTCAAATAGCTAACTGGCGCTCCTTCCCTTCTTAACACCCCATATATACAGCCATATACACTTTTTTGATGAATTCCAAAGATATCACCACAAAGTGACACATGTCAAATTTGGAATATGGGACCTGATTAGGAAGATAAAACTGGCTGCGGGAAGTGGGTAAATCAGAGTATTTTGGGAACTAACTACTGTAGTCAAAAACTGTGAGTATAAACAATAACATCTACTGAAATGATCAAACTCAACAATCTTCATCAGTAAAACACGAGTAACAAATGCTGAAACTTCTCTGGAGTATTTACAGTACGTGGCTTGATGTTTTGTGGCCAACAGTCGCGAAACATGCAGCCGCGGGGACCCAAAACAGGTCATTCGAGAATAGAGAAATTAGAGTTTACAGGGCAAAAATGTTAAGAAACAATTTTTTACTGTATAATGACTTGTATAAGGCAAATTTTAAAAAGTATTCATTTAAAAAATTATAATTTAAAGTAAACCGAAATTGATTTTTTTAATTAAAAAAATTGGAAATTTCAGTGTAATTTATGAAGAAAGCAAGAAGTGCCAAAAATGAGGGACTCAGACACACCCTGTATTAGACATAAGGGAGGTCCTCCTACACATTCTGTTCAAATTGTCATGCAGTGGTACTTCTAAACTCATAAAGCTATACGCTAAGTGCCAAAAATTACAAGTAGGGTCATTCATACACACTTCAAGGCACCAACTGTACTACCTCATTCAAATATTGTCAACAAATTGTAGTTGTAGTTAGAGATGAGCGAATTTGTTTGGAAAATGATCGACAAACATAAATTTGGCACGAATATGGCACATTCGGATTCGTGATCGTAAATCCGAGCAAAATTTCATAAAATCGTTAAAAAAATAAAACAAAAAGACCCGGTAACATTTGGTAAAACTGCGGGAAAATATTTGCGTTGCCACCAAAATATTTCCCGCACTTTAGCAACGATAATGGTGGTGTATCATGTGCATTTTGTACCTGTATGATGAGGGGAGGTGGGCATTTCTGAGGTTCTCAGACAAAGTCGGCAGGGCACATATCCTACAAATGTGTTGTGCACCGCTCCATGGACAAGTATAGCATATTAAATAAGATTTTTTCAATAGCTTGATGTGGAAAGGCCTGCTGTATCCCACCTTGTCATTTATTGCTGTGGTGATATGAACCTGTCTGCAGACCTAACACGCATTTTAAAAAAATTATTTTTTTCTGTTGATAGACGTGATACAGTCTGCTACATCCAACCTTTTCATTTAGTGCCGTTGAAATTCTTCTGTGTGCAGAGCTGTTGCACGTTAAAATTATTGTTTTGAGCCTATCTTTTAGATCATGTGCTTCTTTGGAATCCAGTTTCTCAAGGGCATCTTTTATACATAGCTTGAGACACGCATCTGTTACATCTTCCAACCAGAACATTTATTTTTACCCTGTCACACAATTTTTTTTATTTTCAAGGGGTCCTTCTTCCTTCAAACCCAGGGAACAGCGATGGGAGCTTCATTTGCTCCATCATACACCAACCTGTTCCTTGGGTTTTGGGAGAGGGACCTCTTTTTATCAGACAATTTTGATTTTATAGAACGAGTCCCTTTTTGGGCTCGTTATATTGATGATGTGTTTTTTAGATGGCAAGATTCTTCTAGTGCCTTATCAGATTTTATTGATTCACTCAACATGAATCAGATCAATGTGCATTTGACTTATAGTCATCATCCTGATACTATTGACTATTTAGATGTCCGGGTAATAAGGGATGTGAATGAGTGCCTCCAAACTGACTTGTTTAGGAAGCAGATGGCAGTAAAAGCATCCTCATCGCACCCACGCACGCTCATTAACTCTATCCCTATAGGACAATTCTTGCGGCTAAGACGCATTTGCTCTGTTGAAGATGATTTTATTAGACAGGCCAACTTATTGACTAGGAGGTTTTTAGAACGGGGTTATAGTAGACGTTCTATAAAAAGGGCCTTCAACAGAGCTAAACGTTACACGTCACAATGCACTATATGTAAACAATGTATCTACATCTAACAATGTTCATATGGTTCGTTTTATTACCCAATTTATCAGTCAATGTGATCAGTTAAGATTTTATTTGAAGAAACACTGGTCAATTTTGAAATCTGATCCTGTCCTATCAAGATATGTTGGGGACGGTCCCAATGACTTTTAGGAGAGCACAAAATTTAGGGGATAAATTAGTCAAAAGTCACTATACCAATGAACATGTACCTAATCTGCCGTTATTACCTGTTTCTGCTAATGGATGTAAACCATGCGGCCATTGTGTAGCTTGCCCCAATGTTGTCAGAACTCAAACTTTTATGAGTTCTGATAACAGTCGCACTTTCAACATAAGGCATTCCATCTCATGTAATTCTACGGCTGTTATATACTATGCCACTTGCCCGTGTTCCCTTATATAAGTTTGGCTCACCACTCGCCAACTGAAGGAGAGAGTGCGGGAGCATGTGCTTGAAATTAGGGCAGCCAAAGATGTGGATGATATTTCATCCCTCAAGACTATTCCGAAACATTTTAGACTGCACCATAATTGTGATTCCTCTCTTCTCAAAGTTTCAGGTATAGATGTCTTGTGTGTAGGGTTAAGGGGTGGCAATGTCAGCAAACGTCTGGCACAGTTAGAGACCAAGTGGATATGGACTCTCTTCAGACTATGTCTCCACTTGGTCTTAAGGAGAGTCTTTCTTTTATTCCATTTCTATAGTTGTTTTATATATATTAAACAATCTTTTTTCTCAGCTTTTAGGATTCATGAATTTCATCTTATATTGCAGTGTCATGGATACATGTACTATCAATGGATGCATCAACGTATTTCACTGTGCTATATATTACACATATGTGCTGGATGGTTATTTGGATTTAATTATGCATGTGTTAAAAATATATACATATAAGTGTATTCATTTATGTATGGATCTATGTGGACCTTTATGTATCCATGTACGGTATATATATTATTTTAACGCCGTGTGTATATTTGTACATGTATGCATATATATTAATTATGCCTGAAATATATAGATATAAATACTGTACATTAAGTGGTGTGTATTGTCCAGGGTTTTTTTAGGGGCGTATTAGTTATGCACACATTTTTTGAATAGTCATGCATAGTTCTGTCAATGATATTTGCTTCATGTGTTTATTACATAGTTTATTAGGAAGTATTAATTTTTTACACTTTTGGTAATAAGATTAATATCACTATTGTTTATGTGTATTTCACTTAATTTGTGTATTTTATTATTACTTTTGTTTACGTTCATATATATATTGATTGCCCTTTGATTAATAACTTAATGTATCATGGTATTTGGCTCACTTAGATTGGTTTACATTATATAATGTATGACCATGGATTAGTTCACATATTGTATATATATAGCATATGCACATTTGTGTTAAATTGACTCCAAGTAATTGTTTTATTGTATCTGCATTTGTATATATACTTACGCTTTTTTGAAGAACATTTGTGATGGATTCCAAGTATGCTGTTTGTATGATGCACATATGTAACGCATGCACATTTGTGTCCAATTGTCCTCAATTAATAATTTTTTTTGTACCTGCTTTTGTATATACGTTTTGCTCACTAGTATCTGTGATGGATTCCAAGTACGCATGCGCAGCCTGGGCCGTTGTTTGGTTGCTTGGCCGCGGCGTCTCTATGTCACCAGTGACAGGGTATATCCGGAAACATAGAGTAATACAAAAGGTATGGGGCAGAAGCCCCTGCCAGCTCACCCGACCAACCACCAGAGCTCGGAATCAGAAGTCCAGACCAAGACGTGCAGCAGAGAAGAAAACGAAGGGGATTCCAGCTTCCATAAAAAAGTGTAAATCTTTATTTGATCCAAGAATAAAACATTCAAAAAACAGTGTCCTCCATGTTACAGCAAGCGGGAGGTGTGCACTAACAGCCAAACAGCGACGCGTTTCCACCTCAGAAGGTCTTTGTCAAAGCTGCAGAATGATCGGTAGCCTGTATATTTAAGGCTAATGAAGACCAATGGGTGAGTCCTCAGATTGTCATGTGGTTATTAGAAAAAATTAGAAATTTTTTTTTCAAAAAACGCAGGAGGGCAGGCAGGAAGCATAGAAGGAAATCAGGGAACTATCACCAGATTCAAACGAAGGAAAATTAGGAATTAAATGTAACAAATGTTTTGAATCTTTCCTCCCGGCAATTAACCCCTGATCATATATCGGTTCTGTCTTTGGGTCTTGTACCGGATGTCAATTTTGATTTGTTTTCCACCATTTTAGATGTGAATAAATGTGTTAGAAATTTAACTGTTAAGAAGCACTTCTTCTCTGAGACTGATGAACTCTTAAGAGTCCTCCTCAAGTTATTGAAAATGATTATCATAAATTACATTTTAGAGAACAATGTGCATTACTTAATCTATCAAATTTATCTATTTCCATTAATAGTTATGAGGACAGAATTCATCAGTCTCAATCTCTGAACGTAAAAAAATCCCTACTTCTATCCTATTCAGGCATTAGAGAAAAAAAAAAACACTTTGTATGAACTTAGAGATATGAAAAATGTGGTAATCAAACGAAGTGATAAGGGTGGTAAAGTCGTAGTTATGAATACATCGGATTATAAAGATAAAATGCATGAATTACTTACGAAGTCTAATGTTTATGAAAAATTAAAATCAGATCCTACTAAAGTATATAACGAACAAGTAGAAAGAATAGTGTCCGAAGGTTTTCATTTGGGCATTCTAACAAAAAAACAAGCAGACTACATGTATGTCCCTAAACCCATTTTGCCTATAATATATGGTCTGCCTAAAATTCACAAAGTATCCAATATCCCACCCATGAGACCAATAGTATCTGGTATTGGTTCTCTGGGTGAGCGCTTATGTGAGTGGGCAGATTCTCTATTACAACCCCTGGTCTTGAAACTCCCAGGTTATTTGAAAGATTCCCGTGATGTGTTGAGCGCTTTGAATAAAAGAAAATGGTCAGACAATTTGTCCTGTCTCAGCTGCGATGTCGTTTCTCTCTATACATGCATACCACACTTCTCTCTATACATGCATACGACACAAGTTAGCAATGGAGGCACTACGCTTTTTCTTGGAAGGACAGAGTAATTATAAAATCGAACAAATAGAATATTTGCTGGAGGCTATCTGGTTTCTCCATAAGCATAACTATTTCTCCTTTGATAGTGCTATATACCTACAAAAATCAGGAGTTCCTATGGGAGCAAAATATTCACCATCTCTGGCAAATTTATCTATGGCATTTTGGGAGAGTAAATATATATTATATATATATTATATATATTTCAATCCCTTTTCTCATTTTATTAGCTGGTACGGTAGATACATCGATGACACCCTCATTATTTGGGACGGAGATGTATCTGCTGTAGCAGCATTCATTGATTATATTAATTCTAACAACATGAACATTAATTTTACCCATAAGCATGATATGCATGGAATTTCCTTTTTGGACTTGGAATTGGTAGGAGAGGCAGGTACAGATATAATCACAAGAACACATGTAAAACCAATTAGTGGCAACACATTACTTCATGCAAATAGTGGACATCCAAAACATGTAATCAGGGGCATACCAGTGCGTGAATATATTAGACACCGAAGAAATTGCTCTGATCTTAAAGATCTCAGTCATGAATATACTAAGCTTAATAATAAATTAAGACAGCACAAATTCCCCAATTTGACTATCAATAGAGCTAAAACTATAGCCCTTGATAGAAATAGGGATGAACTGTTACAGTCTGCAACAAAAACAGCCACCTCCAATTCCAAAAAATCTTTGTTAGTCTGCGGTATAGAAAACAATTCAATAGAATAAAAGAAATTGTACATAGATGTATTCCAATCTTATATGAGGATGAAATCCTGGAAAAATCTTACGTTCAGGAGTGAATGTTATAGCCAGACGAGCGTACACAATAGGAGATATAGTCTCTCCAAGCTACTTTTCTTCCAAAAATATTCATACTAACTGGTTAAAAACTATAGGTTTTTTTCAAATGTGGAGCTCAAAAACGCAAGACCTGTGGGGTAGTTAAAAATCAAAAAAAAACTTCTCTGACTCAAATAAAAATCATACGCACATTATAAAACAATTTATTAATTGTAATACTGAAAATGTAGTGTACCTCATTATAGGTCATGATTGTAATCTCACCTATGTGGGTTGCACCACAAGGAAATTAAAAATACGTATTACTGAGCATCTTCGAGATATAGAAAACCATGGTATTGATTTTAAAAATGTATCCATGGCCTCTAAACATTTCATTGACTGTCATCAGAGAATATAAAATCTATGCAAGTAATAGGTATAGAATAAATTCAAAGCTCTGCTCGAGGAGGAGACTCTAAAAGACGTCTCCTCACCCAGGAGGCTTTCTGGATTTTTAATTTAGATACCAGATATCCAAAGGGTTTAAATGGAAGAAACAAAATCATGCATCATTATTGTTAGAAAGGCTATATATGTATATATATATATATATATATATATATATATATATATATATATATATATATTCTTCTGCTGCTGGTGTGGGGATAAAATACGATAGCATTGTGTTCATGTCGTATCCAATCTGATACACAGTAATACAATATGTATCATTGTAACTCATGTGGAAAATCTGATTTAATATGTCTATCTTATTATAACATCTATTATTAATCTACATATTTCAGCTATACTAGTCAGGACTATTATTAGTCAGTGTAGAGCAAAATATGATTTGTATATATCTATTAATATAGGATATCCCTGAAGAACTGCAATAAATAAGGGAATCCTTTAGAGACAATAAGCGCTGTCGGAACTAGCGCATAGGGTTAAATAGTGGTCCGTTCTGTATTGCTGTTTGTACTGTAGATACAATTTAAAGCCTGTCAGTTAGTCTGTAGCAGAATACAACTTGCACAATAATTTATAGTGTATGTATGCCTTTGAAGAACCGCAATAAAAACTGTAAAAAACTCTTCAAAGACAATGAACGTTGTGATAACCAGCGCATAGGGTTTAATAGCGGTTTATATATTACTGCTGTGTGAACAGTAAAGATTTATATCTTTGTACCGTGTTAGCCAGTAGATAGAAAAATATTTAGAATTGAGAGTCATCAGTGGTTGATACCTTTTAATGGCTAACTGAAAAGATGGTAACAAACTGCAAGCTTTCCAGACTACTCAGGTCTCTTCATCAGGCAAAGATTTTGTATTAGTCTTTGCCTGATGAAGAGACCTGAGTAGTCTCGAAAGCTTGCAGTTTGTTACCATCTTTTCAGTTAGCCACTAAAAGGTATCAACCACTGAGGACTCTCAATTCTAAATATTTTGCTGTGTGAAGATATAATTCAAAACTTTCGAAGTCTTTTTCCTGACTGATGAAATGAGTTATAATTACCGTATATACTCGTGTATAAGCCGAGATTTTCAGCACCTTTTTTCGTGCTGAAAATGCCCCCTCGGCTTATACACGAGTCATTGGGCAGAAACCAGCGGGGGAGGGGGTGCCACGGCGGTAGCCGGTGGCTGGGACATCATACTCACCCCTCCCTGTGCCATCGCTGAACGTCCCTGCAATCCTGCGTTCTCCCCGGCTTCCTGCCGCTCTCCAGCGCTGACGTAATACCCGCTCATTAAGGTCATGTAATATGGACGCAACGCCACTCCCATAGGCGTGGCGTCCATATTCATGGCCTTAATGAGCGGTATTACGTCACCGCTCAGCGCTGGAGAGCTGCAGGAAGTCGGGGAGAACGCAGGATTGCAGAGACGTTCAGCGATGGCACGGGGAGGGTGAGTATGATGGAGGAGGATGGGGGGGAGCATGGAGGAGAGGACAAGGAGCACGGAGCAGGACGGGGGGAGAACGGTGGACGGGGGAAGCATGGAGGAGGACAATGAGCAAGGAGCAGGACGGGGGGAGAACGGAGGACGGGAAAAGCATGGAGGAGGACAATGAGCACGGAGCAGGACGGGGGAGGATGGAGGGCACAGAGGAGCACGGAGCAGGACGGGGAGAGAGGATGGAGGGCACAGAGGAGCACAGAGCAGGACGGGGGGGGCACAGGAGGACGGAGAAGGAATGGGGGAGCACAGCGGAGGACGGAGCAGGAGGGGGGGGGAGCACAGAGCTGGATGGGGGAGCAAGGAGCCGGACGGGGGCAGCACAGAGCAGGACGGCAGTTTATACACCCGGCTTATACACGAGTCAATAAGTTTTCCCAGTTTTTTGTGGCAAAATTAGGGGGGTCGGCTTATACACGAGTATATACGGTATGTTGTGCTAGTTTATAGATTTATTACAGCTTCTTTAGCTTGATTTGTCAGGAATTCATACTTTCTTTTTCTCATTATTTACGCAGTTATCTCAACCATATACATCATAATATCAGTGCTTATCTTGCAGTTGGAGCCGATTTGTCTGCTAAATCTTGAGCTTTGTGAGGAGAATTTAAGAACAACGTCCAGAGATCGTTCTTGGAAATCATCCTCCAGCAATATCACTGCCAAATAGCCTATGGAATAATTTCTACATCCTAACATCTTGGGCAAAATCTGTATTTTATGTATTTTTCTGTTCGTGTTTTTGTATATATTATTCATTATTTTTATGTTTATTTGGTGTATCAGCTGAAAGCTATATACACAACATGCTTTGGAGCACAATGGATGTTTCTGACAGATTGTGAGCATGTGGTGTAATTAAAAGCTCTCATCTAACACTTGTGAGCCAGCTGACGTATTCGAATAACCACATGACGATCTGAGGACTCACCCATTGGTCTTCATTAGCCTTAAATATGCAGGCTACCGATCATTCTGCAGCTTTGATAAAGACCTTCTGAGGTGGAAACGCGTCGCTGTTTGGCTGTTCGTGCACACCTCCCGCTTGCTGTAACATGGAGGACACTGTTTTTTGAATGTTTTATTCTTGGATCAAATAAAGATTTACACTTTTTTATGGAAGCTGGAATCCCCTTCGCTTTCTTCTCTAATATCCGGAAATGCTCGGTCCCATGACGCATGCTGCAAAGTGACTTCCGTCTGCGTCCCGGCGGCGCATGCGCCAGCATCGGATCCATCTATGATTCAATCACGATAAATACCCCCACATGCATACAGCTGAGATATTATTCCCCTGACGAAGGATATCTATAAACACGCATCGGGGCGCGTTCAGCAGGCTATTTCAATTGCTCTCTTTGGCTCTCAGGTATATTGGGGTTTAGTCCCTATTGTTTTGCACATCACGTATTTATTTTTATGCGGTGCTAATTCATTATTCTTTGCACATTCTATCTTTGCATTAAGTGTTTGCCAGCATTTTGCAATAAGTTGCACATTTTTTGCACATGTTAGTGTGACACATTTTACACTCAAGCACTGCAGCACTTTATATGCACAAGTGTGTTTTTTTGATTAATAGGTTATTCAAATTAATTTATTGCACTTTTTTGTATGCAGCCATTTATGAATTTGGATATATAGTATTGTACCTGTGACATTAATTGAGCCTATTTTATTTCATGTATATTATCTATATTTTTTGATGTGAGCATTTATAATTGTTACCATTTTTTGTTAGCCTCTGTTGATTGATTATTATATATCGAAACACACAGTTATTATGGTTTTTTATTTGTTGCCATGTACTAATAAAGGCCTTTTTAGGATTCAATTTATCTTTTTGTGTTTAATATACACATTTTTTATTAATTATCATCCATTCATTTTTATTATTTTATACCTTTTACCATCTTGTTGGGCTTACACCACCATATCCTTTTTGTCATATTCTTGCCGGATGGTCTGCCATCCATTTTTTTTAAGAAGTGTTGATTCTAAACACATTTTATTTTATTTTTATAGGTCACATTAGACACACATTTATTTTTTAAAAAAATTTTTTTTGCTGTTTTATTGGTTTTTATACCTCCTTATTTAATCTATCTTCCAACGAGCATCAAACGCTCTCTGGTAATTGTTGTTAGGTAGATGAGTAATAGATCTAGTCTGGATCCTGGATGTTGAACGTCCCATAGCAGCCCTGCTACTGGTTCTATTGAACGTTCCCATTCATTCTGTTACTAACTTCATACAGCAGGGGACATGTCACTTGTAAATTGTTTTGACCATCCACTCATTGTTTAAGGGTGAGTTTCCACGGTCAGGAAACGCTGCGTGTTTGGCGCTGTGCGCTGGCGCAGCGCCAAACACGCAGCGTCCAGATGTTACAGCATAGTGGAGGGGATTTCAAGAAATCCCGTCTCCACTATGCGTAACAATACGCAGGTGGCAAACCTGCGTAAACGGACATGCGGCGCGTCTTTTTAGACCGCAGCATGTCCTCGCGTATTGCGGCGACGGTGCGTCGCCGCAACAGAATTAACACAGGGCTATGTAGCCCTGCGCTCTTTCCGGAGGTGTTCCGGAGGTGTCCTGAACACCTCCGGAAAGATCGCGCGTCATAAAGGGGGCGGGGCTTAGACGGAGCGGAATTTCTGCTCCGTCCAAAGCGCTGTGGTTCCGGACCGTGGAACCACAGCCTAACAGGCCTCATCGAAAGGCCCCCAAAAATTCTTCTGTTACTAAAAAGTCATACAGTAGAGGAGCTCTCAGTTTTAATTTTTTTTGTCCTACAGGTCTCATCCACACATAAAAATTTTGTTTTCCTGTGACTAACGCAATTCAGCACATATTTCACCTTCTCATTTAGTGCCAGTGAAATTCAGCTAATTTTTAGTTGCTAATACTGTGCGCACAGCACACTATGTGAGCAACACGACTGTGAAAAAGCGAGGTTGTGGTGGAAGGGGGATTAGGCTCGGTGTTCGAGGTGTAAATGGGGTAGGTGGTGAAATTGATGCCACTTTATTGGTGTCTGGAACTAATTTTTCTAAAGGTGTACACTCTTGTAGTCATTTGCCCGGTTAGCTGCAGTGGAAGATTTGTCGGTCCCTATTATACTCTTTCTACTCTCTTCAAATTTATTCCACTTTCTTGTTGACTCCAACTAATTTTTGCAAATCTGTGCATGAGTGGTTGGGTGTACATCTGCTGGGTTGGCTGTAGTGGAAGATTTGTCGTCCCTATTATACTATTTCTACTGTGGTGAAATTGATGTCACTTTGTTGGTGTCTGTCAATATATTTCTGGAAACGTGTAAACTCCTGGTTGAGCTTCCTTCAGGTGTGCTGCCTATAGCAGTAGGTCATCGAGAACGGCAGCCCTCCACTCGCATTGAGTCAACTACCCGTGTTACTATTCTTACATTTTTCTGACAATATTAATCAACGAAACTGAGATTTGTGCCACCCGAGTGTGCTGAGCATCAATTTCAAATGTTTTTTATCAATTATATAGCGCCAATAATTCAACATTCGCTTTACAGACATTTACAGACATTACTGCCACTGTCGCCATTGGGACTCACAATCAAAATATAATATCTGTATGTCTTTGGAGTGTGGGTAGAAAAATAAGTACTGGGAGGAAACCATTACATACATGGTTAGAACATACAAACTCTTTGCAGATGTTGTCCTTGGTGGGGTTGTAACACAGGACTCCAGCGCTGCAAGGCTGCTAATGTTTTTGCGTTGACGACTCAATATTTCTGTGGTGTGAAGCCTATCACTGTGATGCAAACTGTGTGCGTCACTGCTGTCTTGGGGAAAACCACTGTCAAGATTGTCTTCAAGCATATTTTGATACTGCAGAATAGGTGCGTCCCTTTTTCAGGTGGTGAGGCAACTGGCAAAATGTACTTTTGTATCATGGATAGAACACACTGGCACCCAGAAGTCAGCACTATTTTGAATATCAGCTATACGGGTAACAGTCATGTTACAGATAGTGCTGTAAGAAGGCGCACGTGGGTCGGTCTCTTTCATGAGGTCCAACTCCACAGTGTGTAGGGGCAGGATAACATTCAAGCTTTCTTCGTCCATCCCCTTGTGGCAACAATGGACAATAGAGAGGGAATCATTATCCTCTTCATCTCCTAACTGGTGCGCATCCATCGCCTCTTCCTTCTCATCGTTTTCATGGTCCTTCTCCATTTATTCCTCCTTCCACTTGTTCCTCCCATGGCAACCGCCAGTGAGACAACAGACCTGAACTTAGAGATAATGTCAACCCTAAAGGCATCCTCCTCTGCTTACTCATCTTCCCTCGGGACCAACACCACCTCCTCACCCAAACTATTTAAATTGTGGTCCAGCATTTAGATGACAGTAATCGTGATGTTGATGACGGCATTATCACTGCTACCCATCTCATCAGTCATTTTTAAAAAATGCAAAAGAGTGCAGAGGTCCTTCATCTGTGTCCGCTATGCAAGTGTGAATTGCAACACGTTCATCCAGCGATGTGGCAGGCTATGCAAAATGTCAAATTGCACCAGGTCTCGGCGCTACTGCCACAGTCGCTGCAACATGTGCAGACTTGAATTCCATGGTGTGGTCATTTCGCATAACATTTGGTTAACTGGTAGTCCGAAAGATCTCTATACCAACTTATGTAAAATGGTGAAAGTGAACATACAACAGTGTTTTCTACAGCAACGCATCCATGCTGGGACAGTGGTGTAGAAATTGCTGTACATCCAGGTTGAGGATGCGAGCCATGCAAGGCACGTGTGTAAGGTTTGTCCGCCGTAGGGCAGCCACAAGGTTTGCACTGTTAACGCACACAACCTTCCCTGGCTACAGGTTGAGTGTAGGCAGCCATTGATCAACCTCGGCATGGATAGCTGTCCACAACTGTTGATTTGTATGACTGCCATCTCCAAGGCATATCAATTTTAAAGCGACGTGATTGCAGAGAGCCGTGGCTGCGCAGTACACAGCTGGGGGGGGGAGGAATTCCCTCTGCGGTGTTGTAACGTTGGTTTCATTAAGGCAGATGGTTGAGGGCACAGGTGGAGCCACTAAAGGAGGTGGAGGAGGCAGAAACACTGGAGGAAGTATTACAGAGGTTTGTTCCGCAAGCCGCAAGGATTCAAAGACTTGGTGTCTAGTGACACCTTGCTGTCTAGTGCTTAAAGTCTCCATCTCCTGATGTGTAGTAGTTTTGTTTTACAAGTCAAGCTGTTTAGTAGTTTAGTTCTCCAACTCCTCTAGTCTAGTAGTTTAGTTCTCCATGTTCTGGTGTGTATTTGCTTAGTTCTGCAATCAAAGCTGTTTAGTAGTTTAGTTCTCCATCTTATGGTGTGTAGTGGTTTATTTTTGCATTACCAAGCGCCCTGCAAGCCTTGGGTAATGCTAAACTTGTGAAGCAGACCCTTCCACAAATGCTTCTACAGCCATCGAAGTCACCCAGTGCCCAGTCATCTAGCTGTAAATTCCAAACAATGACACGATTGGGCCACAAATCATCCGAGGAGGCTGCAGGCTGTTCACAATAAGTAGTTCTCAGAAAAGTAATAGTGAGGGTATGCCTTTATCCACGTCCAGATTACAACAAATGCAATTGCGTATATCGCGCTGTAGGTCACTGCTAACTCCACGATAACCGCTGGCATCTGTTGTTATTGATACCAGTGGATTTTGGGACCAGGTTACTCCCTTGCGGAGGTTTTTGGGAGCTAGCCACCGTGTTAGCGAGGCTCTAACGTGACCGGGAGTGTGTAGTCTTTTTGACAAGGTATTGGGAAGGCCATTCCAGTTCCGCAAGATATGTGACTGCAGGATTCTTGAATGGGCCTGAGCCCATGCGACTGACTGGATGCAGGCTGTCATGGATCCTAACACAGACATGCTTTCCCGGATCGTAGGGGATCCCAGGGCTCCGTATGTCGTGACTTTCGCAACTAGCGATTGTGGTCTTCTGGGAGGAAGGATGTCTGTTTCTCCGAGTCGAGCAGTACCCCCAGGAACTTTCGGGTTCTGGAGGGCTGTAGTTGGGACTTTGCTAAATTTGGAATTCATCCCAGGGATTTTAGTATGTTCAAGGTTTGGAATTCTTCAGATTCTAGGGTTGCCGCTTTGGAGGCCACCATCAGCAGATCGTTCAGGTAGAGCACTATGCAGACGCCTTGTCTCCTTATGAAAGCTACAGCTTCCCCCATTATTTTGGAGAAGACTCTCGGCGCTGACGAGATACCAAATGGAAGGACATCTAACTGATAGTGTTCTACCTGCCGGCCCCTTTGAACAGCAAATCTGAGGTATTTTTTGTGCCTCGGATGGATCGGCACATGAAAATAGGCGTCTTTTAAGTCGACTGTTGCCATAACGTAGCGGGGCCCGATCAAGGGGATGGCTTATTTTATCGATTCCATTTTGAATTTGCGATATTTTACATGCCGATTCAACCCTTTCAAATTTATGATGATACGTGCCCCGCCTGACGATTTTTCCACTAAGAATAATTTGGAGTAGGGGCCTAGGCCTCGTTCTGCTTCTGGCACCAGGGAGATCGCCTTTGAATTTAACAAGTTTTCCAGTCCAGCTAATAATGATCTCTGATCCTTTAGAGATGGAAGGGAGGTGATTTTTACGCCTTTCTGAGGGGAGGAGTTGAATTCTATCATCAGAACGTCCCTGATGACATTCAGGACCCAGTGACAATTGGTGATGGTAGGCCACTGGTGGATGTGATCTGAAAGTCTCCCCCCTACCGGGTCGTGGTCATTGTTTACTTTGATGTTGCTGCTGGGGAACAAAAATGTTCTTCCCCCTACCCTTGAGGTAGCTCCACCTCCCGGTCTTACCCTTACCCCCTGATTGGGAGAACAGCAGGATGACACATAAGATTACCCCAGCGTAGCATAATCGCACCAACAAGTGTGTATATTCTGGTGGGGAAAAAAAACAAATCTCACTGGACAGTATAGGACACACTGCATATACAATATAGAGAAAACCGCAGAAATAAACAGTGCAAAAAGTCCATATTCAAAAATACAATTTTATTGATTAAAAATATGATATCAAAGGTAGCGAGGGAGCTGTAGAAAATGACGTGTGTCAATCACCACATGACAATGTAGTACAGCAGGGGTAAAAGGAAAATGTCCATATTAAACATATAGGTATGGTCACAGATATAAGTATAATGAAAAATGCAATCAACACATATATCTCCCATAATTACTCATTGGATCAGTCTATAATAGGAGTACCATAGTGCCATCAACAATCATAATAGGCAAGTGCCAGTACATAAAGAGGACACCTAGATACCAATTATATGCAGACATATATGAAGGTGGACATACCAGCTGACAGTATCCAGGACAAGGACTCAAACCCCTGCCTCCCCGACGCGTGTTTCGGCATAAATTGCCTTCCTCAGGGGGCGTGCAAAGTGGAACTTACTGCGATTATTTATAGATGCCAGCATGTAAAGATCGCCATCACCTGAACCAGATACCGCCCACCAGTCAGCGTCATACCCGCCGACGTCAGTGGTTCTGCCTCTCCAGTCTCCGCCTCATGTCTGACGTCGGGTCACATGAGGCCTGTGTGCGCTGACGTCGGCGGGTATGACGCTGACTGGTGGGCGGTATCCGGTTCAGGTGATGGCGATCTTTACATGCTGGCATCTATAAATAATCGCAGTAAGTTCCACTTTGCACGCCCCCTGAGGAAGGCAATTTATGCCGAAACGCGCGTCGGGGGAGGCAGGGGTTTGAGTCCTTGTCCTGGATACTGTCAGCTGGTATGTCCACCTTCATATATGTCTGCATATAATTGGTATCTAGGTGTCCTCTTTATGTATTGGCACTTGCCTATTATGATTGTTGATGGCACTATGGTACTCCTATTATAGACTGATCCAATGAGTAATTATGGGAGATGTGTTGATTGCATTTTTCATTATACTTATATCTGTGACCATACCTATATGTTTAATATGGACATTTTCCTTTTACCCCTGCTGTACTACATTGTCATGTGGTGATTTACACACGTCATTTTCTACAGCTCCCTCGCTACCTTTGATATTATGATATTTTTAATCAATAAAATTGTATTTTTGAATATGGACTTTTTGCACTGTTTATTTCTGCGGTTTCCCCTGATTGGGAGGTCTGAGGTTGTGAGGTACGAAAAAAACTCTTCTTGCCGGACCTTTGTTCTGGGAGAGCTTTTTACTTGTCCGTTGCTTTTTCTAGAATCTCTTCTAGAGTGGGCCCAAACAGATATTCGCCCTTAAAGGGTATTGCGCACAATTTAGATTTTGACGTGACATCTCCACTCCATATCTTCAACCAGAGGGCTCTTCTGGCGGAATTCGATTGAACCAGGGATCTAGCAGCGACTCTTACAGACTCCATAGAGGCGTCCGCTAAAAAACCCGTAGCTCTATGAAGTATGGGTAGGGGTCTAGCAGATCGGCTCTAGAGGTACCTTGGGAGATATGAGCTTCTAGTTCTTCCAACCAGCGAGAAAGCGCTCTAGCTACGCACGTGGAAGCTATGTTAGATATTAAGGAGATAGTGGACGTCTCCCAATATTTCTTAAGGAGACTCTCAATTTTCCTATCCATTGGGTCCTTCAATTGTGAAGAGTCCTCAAATGGAAGTGTGGTCCTTTTGGCAACTCTGGCCACCTGGACGTCCACCTTGGGGATATCCCATTTGATGGCATCACCCTCTAGGGGGAATCTGTGCTTCATCTCTGAAGGAGTGCTGAGGCGTTTCTCAGGCAGTTCCCATTCCTGAGCAATCATGTCTAATATATTGGTGTGAACCGGGAACCCTATATTTTTGCCTTTTTTTATACCGCCAAACATTTGGTCTTGGATTGACTGAGGCTCTGACTCCTCCTCCAATTCCATCGTGCTGCGTACAGCCGTCACTAATTCTTCAATATGGTCGGAGGAGAATAAGTATCTCCGGGCTCAGTGTCTTTAGGTGACACGGGTCCCTCCCATTTACTAGAAGAAGATGCAAAGGAAAAGTCTGAGTCGGACTCTGAATCTTCAATCTGTATTTTCCTCTTTTTCCCTGTAGAGGGGTGAGGGTGAGAAGGTGGCGGAGGGGTAAATGTCGCCAAGGAGGACTGGACCTCCTGCTTAACCAGAGAGCGGATCTCATCCATCAGGAGGGTTGCTCGGCTTTAAGTATTCTATCAATACATGGCTGACATAGCTTTTTGTTCCATGCCGAAGGAAGCTTAATGCTGCAGACAGAACACTTTTTCTTATTGGTAGCTTTGGGGCCAGACTTGTCTCCCTAAAATAAGAGGGAGAGGAAGATCAATAGATGGGCTCCTATTGTACTACCAAGGACCATTACCCCCTGCATACAACTTACTGCAGCAGAAGCAGCGCTGGGCTCCGCAGGTACAGGGCATGAAGCTCCTTCCATAGCAGTAGCAAGTCTTACCTCTGTGGCGACTGGACATTCTCTAGGCAGCTCTTTTAAGGCTTCAGCCACTGCCCCCAGCGATCGATTGTCCCCCTCCCCCTCCTGGGTCCAGGTGCCGGCCAGCAGAGGCGAGCACAGCATATCCTCCTTTGGAACGCACCGTTAATTCTATGTGGAACGCAAGAACTGGAAGTGACACGCGCGATATGATGACGGCACTTCCGGGACGCAGAGGAACACGCTGAGGAGGGGGAGAAGACCGGGATGCTGCGGGAGGCCCCCGGTCGGGGTCCCAGGCCTGCTTTACCCTCGTAAAGGCTTGAGAGAGAGGTCCCGAGGTCTCCTGCAGGAGGGACGACGGGAGCAGCACGGAGGAGGCCAGAGGCGACCACCACTGCCCAGCAAAACAGGCGCTGCCTGTACACAGGTACCATGGTTGCCAGCCACCGCAGCATAGAGAGGTAACCTCTCCCTGTCCCATGGGGAACAGAAAAGACACTGGCAGGTGGGAGGGCCTTTTAACCTCTCTGTTTCCTGTTCCCCATCAGAGCTAAGAGGCAACCTCCCTATGCTGTCGTGGAAGGTAACTAGAGAAATAAAGTTTAGTATTATTAGTAGATTGAAGATGGTGAAATTCAAGCTGTTAGCTTCGCCATGTGTAGGAGTGAAGAATCTTTTATGTCAGCACAACTGCAGAAACGAGGGGTTGCTGCTGTGCTGACACAGGGTGGCGTAGGGTGAACAAGACAAGCTGCTGGACCGTGAGAGAGGTGCAGGTGGGGATGTTATGGTGGATTGAGAAATACAGGGGTGTGCTTGGTAGGTAAGCTCAGTCAAAAACAGCAGGCATGTCAAATTCAGTATCAGCAGGCTATCACCCCATCAGTAAAGGGTAAACAAATGAAGGTTCTTCGGCCACAGACCTGTGTGACAACACTTTCCATGGTGAGGGAGGAGGAATAATCAGAAGATGCGGTTAATGGGGTGGACGGTGGTTGGCGAGACCCGCTAGTCTGCATTTTAGCACAATGACATTCCCAGATTAATGCATGTTGATCACGCATGTGGCAGGTCATGCATGTAGAACTGAAATTATTTCATTTTTTTTTACTCTACTAGGTTGTTTTTAAAAAAGTTGACAGATAGCATGATTTTTAAAGATTTTTGCAAGTATGCAAAAAAGGACCCAAGCTAGGCAACTGCAGAACCGCGAACAATGCTGTCCACTGCAAGAGTTGGGCCTCAGGATGCAATGGTTGTCGTGATTGCATAATTGTGTCAATGTAACCTCATGTTCATCCTCCTCTGCTGAGCTACTCAGCTGCATGCCTCGGGGTTTACAACAAGTGTAATCTACTACCTCATCGTCATCCTCTCTGTTATTCCAGTCCTCACCCCGAGAATCACCTCCTCCTCTTCCTGCCTTGACAGCACAGTACAGTCCGCGGGCGCCTCAAATATCTGAGTCTCGTCATAAATGGATCACCTTCACCAATGAGGTTAACGTCTGTTGAAGAGGGTTTGGTTTATGCTCTGACAAAAACTCATCCGGCCATAGATCTAAGTCAGAAAAAATTTGGCCATCGGTGCAGGTGATTTCCTAAACTTCACTCTGACTGTTTAGAGCAGACCTCTGATACCCATGGAATAGAATTTATGAACAGCTCGGCAGAATGGTCCATCTGTGGTTCCCCACAGTCAATTGGGCGCTTGGAGACTTGGATGGGGGGGGGAAAGGTTAATTGGGGTGCCACCACTGAGGACTGTACTGTGTGTGATGTTAAGGTTGAGGAAGAGCAGAGGCCACTTGATGCAGTGCTTGCCATCTACTGGAGCACATGTTCTTTCTGGTCCTCATCTACAAAGCGTACCTTGTACGGCTGCCAAAGAAAGGAAGAGGATTTGCCCGTCCAGTAACAGAAGTTGTAAAAATTCTGACTGAAGCAAAACAAACCAACTTCTCATCCCACATATCATACCTGTCTATCATAACTCTAAACAGCTATTCAGTACTTTCAATTCTTGCCTGCGTACACTAGTTTCCCCTCCTCTCTTCTGAATACTTTGCCTCACCACCTTTGAACATGATACAATAACGTCCCACCTCATTCCAAACTTTACCACAGTCTTCATCACAAGCATAACCCACCTCTTCAACCTGTCACTAACAACTGATGTTTCCATCCTGATTGAAACATACCTCGATCACACCCATCCTCAAAAAGCCCACCCGTGACCCATCCTCTGTGTCTACCTATCGCCTCATATCATTTCTCCCCTATGCTACCAAACTACTGGAACATGTTCATTTTGAACTGTCCTCCCACCTCTCCTCTTGCTCCCTCTTTGACCGTGTACAATCTGACTTTAGACTGCACCATTCCACTGAAACTGCCCTGACTAAAGTCACCAACGACCTACTAACCGCCAAATGAATGCGTCGCGAATATGTCCTAATCCTGGCCCTGGCATCTGTCTTTGACACCGTGGACCATTCCCCATTACTTCAGATGTTCTGATCTGTTGACATTACAGACTTGGCCCTTTGTTGGATCTCCTTGTACCTAACAGACAGGACATTCAGTGTCTCCCACTCACACACCACGTCCTCATCTCGGTGTCCACCAAGGTTCAGTTGTAGGACCGGGAACTATGCTTAGAGGGCACACTGGGGTGCTCCCTCCATCTTAAAGGGACCACACGCATTAACTAAGGTATTCCTAAATTATAGCTGGGCGACACCTTCTATTTAAGGCTTCTCATCCAATATGGAGGTGCCTGAGCTATATTGTTAGTTTGCCTTGCATGTTTGTCAGGTTCCCCTGGTCAGTTTGTCTGCTTGTCTACCCTGTACCTGTCTGTGCCCATCTGCTCGTACCTGTCTGCGCTCTTCTGTCCATCAGCCGGTCCAGATCACACCTGCAAGCACTCATCTGTCCTAACACCCAGTCCAGACCACACCTGCTAGTGCTTTTCTGTTTCTCAGTCGGTCACATCTGAACCCGTGGTTCCAGAGTCCCTACAGTGTCTGCCTGCATTTTTCATCCCTTCTTTGGGCCTTAGCAGCTTACCCGCTGTAGGAGGTCAGCTGCCACATTATTTAGGTCAGCCACGGAGTAGCACCTGGTGCCACCTCTTTGTACCTCCTTGGTTCGCAGTTTTCGCCTGCTGCCACTTCTCCGAGTAGGGATTTGGTAGGCCACATAGTTACGCCCCTTCCAGGCTTGCAGAGGGATACAGAACAGTGATTCCACCCTTGCCCGTTACAGTCTCCATCTGCTGGGTTGGCTGTAGTGGAACAGGTGTCGGTCCCCGCTATACTAATTCTTCTTTATTGCAATTGATGCCACTTTGTTGGTGTCTGCCAATAATTGTTGTAAATGTGTAGAATCCTGGTTGGGTCTCATTCTTGTGCGTTGCCTGTAGCAGTAGGCCTCCAAGACCGTCAGGCCTCCACCCCCCTTGTACTCAACTACCCATGTTACTATCCTTAAATTTTTCTGACAATGGTAGTCTCAAAACTGATATGTGCCATCTGATTGTGGCTCATCATGAAAGCAGGTAGAGATGTTGCATTTGTTATCAGGTGTTGTGAATAGGCTGAAAATGAGTTCTGAGCAGAAGCTCCCTCTGGTGGTTACAAACGGTACTGGACTGTCCAGTGAAGATTGTGAGGATTGGGAATCAGGTGTTACTGACTGGTCTTATATAAGGGAGTCGCCTTCCCATCAGGGTTGCCGGTGATCAATTGTTCTGGTCTCAATCCTTGATTCCTGTTTCCTTGGTAGCCTGCTGTGTCGTGTCTGAATCTCCTGCTTACAGATAAGACATTTTCTTCTTTTTGTTTTTGTGCTTGATTTTTGCATTTTGTCCTGCACTTCTGTGGGGGCCTTCAGGGTCCCTCTGGGGGCTTTTGCCCTCTCAGTTCAGCCACTGATGTTTGTACATTTGCTTTTTCCAGTTTTTTCAGTGGCTGCTGTTTTGTTTTTGGTTACACCAGAGAACTAATTTAGGTGGTAGAGGTCGTGTGATCTCAGGTGTTTTTGAAATTAGTAGAGTTGGTGCTTTTCAGGGTTTTTTGGGATTGCAGTAAGTGCCCTTCCTATCCTTTTCTATTTAGTAAGTTTGGGCCCCAACGTTTGCTCATGCTATTTTCTATCTGTGTCAGTATTTCTTCTTGTCTAACCGCCATTTCATGTTTGGGGGCTTTCTATGTTCTTTGGGGATCTGCTCCGGGGCAGATAGAAAGAGGAAAGCTATCTTTAGGTGTAGTTAGTTTCTCAGGCTGTGACGAGGCGTCTAGGACCAACGAAGGAACGCTCCACGGCTGCCTCTAGTTGTGGTGGTTAGTCAGGGTACTGCAATCTCATAGTTTCCAACTGCTCTGGTGTATTTCCTTTTTGCCTGCTCTCCTCAGCTACCAAATCATAACAATCAGGGTTCCCAGCAAAGGGGCCCTACACCGATCCCTCACCCATCTCGTCTTACTGTGATGTTTGTTGGAAAGCTGTAAATGTTGTCCCAGACCCCTATTCCTCATGCCTCGCTGATTGCTGCAGTTTCATGCTGCAATTTGTACAGTGGGTGAATTGAGGCCACTTCCTGGTGTCTGTCCCTCATTTGATGTGTTTTGACAGCATTTGGGGCCGTTCTAAGGTGTTGTGCATGCGATTGTTTTTGCCTCCCATTGACTATAATGGAATTCGGCTGCGTTTGACCAATATTCGGCGAATATTGCAAATTGGGCAAACGTAATCATCAACATACCTAATTTGGACGTGTTCATGTGTCTGTGCACAATGAGTCATCCACAGCTCATTATGACATCACTAAGTGCATTATCCCTGTACTATGACATCACTAAGTGCATTATCACGGTATTATGACATCACTAAGTGCATTATCCTTGTATTATGACAGCACGTTACTGAAACTTGGCAATGGAGAGTTGTCAAATGTATATGATCTACCAGAAGACAATTGAAATCCCAAATTCTTTTATTGAAGAGGGTGATTTAATTACAGCTATTTTTGGCGACTCAATTGAGATTACAGATGCAACGGTAGAAGCCATTGCCAATAAAGCAATTCTTACGTCATTGAATGATGACGTTCACGCCTTGAACGACTAAATTCTCAGTCAAGTTCAAGGTGAACACTCAACATATCGCTCCGTCGACACAATTGCGGAAGAGGAGATGTGATTCTCACTGATTACCCTGTAGAGTTTCTTAACTCTTTGAATCCCACTGGGATGCCTCCTCATGAACTAAAAGCCCCATCACACATAACGAGATCGCTAGCGAGATCGTTATTACATCACGATTTTGAGATCGCTGGAGAGCCGTATCGTGATCGTTGGGGAGCTGTCAAACATGCAGAACTTCCCAACGATTTCGGCCGCTCCAGCGATCTAACTAACGATCTCATTGTCGTTGGGACGCTTTCACACAGCAGCTATTCAATGATCCACATCTTGATAGGGGCTGTACTGTGTCACCAATCATCTCCAATTGGTGGACGCTACTGCGTTCTGATTGGGCGGCAGGTTTAAAATAAAACCACGTTGTAGCAGTTCCGTTCCTCTGTTCCTGTTTGCGTTCTGGTTTCGGAGCGTTGCAGCGTTCTTCGGCTGTGACTGTATCCATTCATCTGGGCTTTGTTCCTGACAAGTGTTCTGGTTTGTGGATTGTAGTGTTCTTCGTCTGTGACTCCACACAACTCTTAGAATTCTGCTAAGATCTGCAATCCAGCACGAGGTCAGAAACAAAGGATGGAATCGCTGTTCTGTTGCTTTCTTTATGCACGTCGGGAAATGAGAACGCTGTAGCGACCACCAATAGGAACGAGGGGCGCAGAAAAGTCCAATTTATGCACGCCTACGTGTTTCAGTTCTGAATCGCTAACGAGGTCGTTGGTTAGGTGTCAAATACAGCGATGCACACTGCCCAGCGGGAGCGCAACGACCCAGGAATGGCCCAGGAAGCTTTGTAACGATCAGCGATCTCACAGCAGGGGCCTGATCGTTGCTACCTGTCAGACGTAACGAGATCGCTAGCAGAATCGGTATTGCGTCACAAAACCCGTGACGTATCAAGGATCTCGCTAGCAATCTCGTTCTGAGTGTCGAGGCCTTAAAGCTGAAACCAGGAGCTTTAATTATGCTCTTGCGTAAACTTAACAGAAAGTGTGGCCTTTGTAATGGCACAAGGCTTTATGTGAAAAGCAAACGCTATTCATGCCGTTGCTTTAAATGGAAAAACAAAGGGTCAGACAGTTCTTAATCCAAGAATTGACCCGATTTCCAAAGATAAAAACTTGCCAGTGCAGATGCGACGGCGTCCGTTTCCTGTCATGGTGGCTTTTGCTTTGACCATCAATAAATCTCAGGGACAGTCCATGGATATTGTAGGAATTTATTTGCCTCTCTCAGTGTTTTCACACGGGCAGTTATATGTGGCTTTCTCCAGGGGAAGGAAAAGCCAACAAATAATGGTCAAAACATTTGAGACCCAGAAACAAGGTAAACTTATTCCGAACGTTGACAAATGGTTTACTGTCAACTATGTGTACAAAGAAGTCTTTTATTAAGCTTTTTAACAATTGTAAAAGCCAAAAAATTTTGTACACCAAAGCGGGACTAACTCCTAGCCGCGGACTACGGACCAAACATTGGGCATGGCCTACGGGGCAGATCCCAAGTGCGCTCAACCATGTGAAATAGCTTACGCTCAGGAACATTAAGGGATAGCGCTATTGGATAGCTCCACCCGTTCGTTTTTTCTTTAGGAATAGGGCTATAGGATAGCTCTACCCGTTCACTTTCTTCATGGATAGCGCTATCGGATAGCTCTACCCGAACAGTATTAACTACAGAGCTTTTCCATACACAAGGTAGGAGTGGCAGGAGAGGTACACCAGGTATTTATGTTTGCTGTTAGTCTGCACATACGCCAGTCTGGTACGTGGTTACACCCCATTGCGTGGTTCGTAATCACAGCGCGCGCCCTAAGGGCGTGCAATCACTTTTTTTTTTTTAATTTTATAACACTAATATTACACAAAGCAGGTTAAGCTGTATGGATGACTAATTGAATCCAGAATTTTTTTCTACATTTTTTTGGAGTGTTACATACCAACATAATGTTACAAGAATCACATTTTATAGTTTATGGATGAATCAGTGAATCCATAAAAAGAAGTTTTGGACCGTTTTTTGCAGTCTTATATACCATAGAAATTTAACAGAAAGCACCTAATGCTTTATTGATGACTAATTGGATCCAGACAAATTTTTAAGAGGATTTCTAAGAGTCGTATATTTCACCAAAATGTCACAAAAAGCACCAAATACTATATGGATGACTAATTAAATCAAGAAATATTTTTCAACGTTTTTTGTAGTTTTATATCCCACCGTAATGTAACAATAACGGCGTTCAACTGTATGGATGACTGAATCCAGAATTTTTTTTTTTTTAAAGTAATATTTTGAAAGTGTACTTGATGTACTTCAACACTTATAAAAGCTTTGCAGAAAGTGCAAAGCAAGGAAAACATTATAAAGGAAGATAATCCATAGACCTCTGAAAGGCAACAACTGGCAGGCCTCATTCAAATATTTTTAAAATGTATTTGCTGTACTCTTACACTCAAAAAAGGCTTGGCAAAATGTGCAAAGCCAAGAAAATAAATATAAGGAGGGTAATGCAGTAATCCTCTTCAGGTGTGAGTTTCTTCTTCTCCTAACTCGGGAGGCTTGAGGGACTGCCTCCATCTGTTTCCTGGAGCCCGATTCCCAGGTGTCTGGTTTGTAAGTGATATGGCTAGGCTATGGGTAGTGCCGGAGCCCCCAACATATAGAAATGGGCCACAGAACTCTTGTTTCACCTGCACTATTGCCTGCTCCCACATAAGAGGTGGAGAACCCCAAGGACAATACAATCTCTCAGGAGTGGTCTCTAGAGGCATCGAGGAGCTTCTCCAAGGCCCATTCATTCCTCACAAAGAGTTGATCCTGCTCCTTTTCTTCTCAGATCATACCCACTGCATACCAGTGATGTTGCCCCTCCATTTTGAGAAACGTGACAACTGGTTCCAGCAGTCAGCTGTTGCAGCCTTCAAGGCAAGTGTTCCTCCTCTACTGCCCACAGGTTGAATGTGATGTGATGAAGGGTACTAATCTCTTTTATGGACTCCCATCTCCGCTGCCAGTTGTACCCAGCGACCTCACCCAAGATGCCAACCGTTGGTACCTTGTGACTAATGGGCCCTATAGCATTTCTCCAGCCCGGTCCGCCTCCTTGTTTCCTAGGTCCCGCAGTCCACTCACCACTTCCTGGATCCTGACTCTCCCAATCGCAGTCAACAAGAATCCCGGCAGTAAAGGCTGCAGCCTGGGTTAGTCCTTGGTGGTTCCAGGAAAGCATTTGGCTCCTGCCACCCCTGCTGTTGTGCAAGCTTTCTCTGGCTCCGACATTCCTCCGGTAAACACTCACTCGAGAGTCTCACGTGATTCCACCATCTTGGTTACCCACTAAGCACGTTACACTGTATGGATGACTAATTGAATCCAGAAAATTTTTTGAACGCTTTTTTTGGAGTGTTATATATCACATAAATGTAACCCATACTCTATGGATAAATAATTTAATACAGCAAAAATAAAAACAACCCTTTTTTGGAGTGTTATACGGCACAGTAATGTACCCAAGAGCACGGAATTCTTTATGGATGAGTAAGTAAATAAAAAAAAATAAAAAAATTCAACACTTTTTGGAGTGTTATATAACAAACAGTACCACAAAGCACATAATACACTATGAATCACAATATATATATATATTTTCTCACACAAAAAAAAAAAAAAAAAATCAACTACCACAGGTATATATTGAGCAATTGACTGCAAAGCCCTAATTACTGCCTACAGACTGTATTCAGCCACTCTCCCTGCTCCTGCAACTCTCTTCCTTCCTAGGCTAAAGGCTGGGTCTCACATAGCGATACACCAGCGATCCCGACAACGATATGCACTTGTCAGGATCGCTGGTGTATCGCTACATGATCGCTGCTGAGCTGTCAAACAGGCAGCTCAGGGCAGCGATCAGCACAGCGACACTGCTGGGTAACATCGCTTAGTTACCCGCAGTGTACCTTAGATACCAGCGCCCTGATGCAGGGAGCTGGTAACCAAGGTACACGTCGGGTTTCCAGGCGCTGCGCGGTGCCTGGAAACCCGCTGTGTACCTTGGTTACCAGCTCCCTGCATCAGGGCGCTGGTATCCAAGGTATACAGCGGGTTTCTAGGCACAGCCCCGCGCCTGGAAACCCGCTGTGTACCTTGGTTACCAGCGGATCGCTGGTCTCCCGCCTGTCACACGCAGCGATGCGTGCCTGTCAGCAGGAGACCAGCGATCAAAAAAATGTCCAGACAATTCAGAGACGATCAGCGATACCCGGCAGGTGGGCTGATCGTCGCTGAATGTCACACACAGCGATATCGCTGGGGAGATCGCTGCTGCGTCACAAAACTAGTGACTCAGCAGCGATCTCGGTAGCGATATCGCTATGTGAGACGGGCCCTTAAATGCAAATTGTATCTGATACAAACTTCAAAGCACAAGATTAACCCTTAGAAGGGCTGTTAGTATGATGGTTCAGCTTCAGCACCAGTATTTACACTACAGGAATCTGATCGTTGTACTGTGCACACACAGGCCAGTACAAGCACTTTCTTCCTCCAGTAACAACTGTCAGAGTGGTGCCATGGCATTGGCATCAGTGTGCCCAGCCTCATGGCACCTGCCTTTTTAATTAACCCATCACACAGCCAGGAATTAGAGTAATGCCACTACCAAGATGGCTGCAGCATTACAGTGACCCGCAGGCAATCCTCGTATGTTTTTTGGCTGTATAACAGACACTACACATGCAGGGCGGGGATTAGAGTTTGAAATAGAGCACCGGCTAATGCTCGCCGAGTAACGAGCACCCAGATAATCAAGTGATATCACTGAGCTTGTTCGCTCATACCAAACCGGGATTCTAGGAAGCCAACAGCATCATTACCCTCCGCTTTCTCTTAGAGGCCCTTCATAATATTTTTCTACAAGTGATTTTCTAAGTTGTCAGAACGTTCTACGTACACTGTCATTTGGTTTTGTAGTTTACTTTGAGGTAGGTGGATCCTCCAGGTTGTAAGTTAAATAGAAAAAGGCTTTCACAAATACACAAAATCATTTGAACATTTTCAGATGGAGGAGAATGTTTTACTCTAGAGGCAAAATGGTGATCACACGATTGTAATGCGGCCGGACTACACAACCGATAGCAGCCACAGCCGATGACTGAGAAGAATCTGTGACTTCTCTGCATTTAGTGGTCACTACTCACCTGGGTAGTCATATGTAGGAATCTCCTCTTTACACCACTCATCACCCCTCACATATGTCTCTGTAGTATTAATATGGGTCAGATCTTCAACCTGAAACAAATATTCTAAATGTCACCGACAGATGGAGAAGTCACATCTATGATCAGCTCTAATCCTGCCATCTCCACCGTTCTCATTACACAAGTATAAAACATATAATACTGGTGGATAAAACAAGACTGAGCACAAGACCTTCACAGCCGCCTACACATCATAGGGGAGATCTCATGACACCTTCTCTCCATCTACCTGATGATCCTGAGGAACATTGGGATCTTCTCGTTTACAGTCCTGTGGAAGAAGAGGACGGGGACATCTCTCTGGTGTTGTCCTCTTACTGGATAGATCTGGAGGAAACACATACAGGGAGTGAGTTCATTCTCTACATACAGATAATTATAGGCCGTGTGTATTTAGTCTGGTCTATTACCTGGTGATGTGAGGGGCTGGGGAACCTCCATCATGATGTCCTTGTACAGATCTCTGTGTCCTTCTAAATACTCCCACTCCTCCATGGAGAAATAGACAGCGACATCCTGACACCTTATAGGAACCTGACACATACAATGATAGTCATCCCCCGATCCCTTTATAGCGTTACTGTATAATGTCCCAGCATTCCCAGCAGTGTCACCTCTCCAGTCAGCAGCTCAACCATCCTATAGGTGAGTTCTAGGATCTTCTGGTCATTGATGTCCTCATGTATCAGGGGGTGAGGTGCAGGCCCCGTGATTGGCTCAGGGGTCTTCCCCATCCCTCAGACACAGGGTCCTGACAGCGATCACTAGAGGTCTTCTTCACTACTGTGTAATCCTGGTAATGGAGAGACACATTGGAAATGTCTGTAGTGAGATTTATTAGAGTCCTCACCTCTCCAGTTCTGTCCGTTATTCCTATAGATAAGAATGATGTAATGTGACGTCATCAGAATCTCTCACCTCTCCAGTAAGCCGGAAGAGGATCTCTAGGGTGAGGTGTAACATCCTCTCCGCCATCTGGTCCCTGTCCATATCCTTCCTTGTATATTAAGAGAATTTTTCTGAATTAATCATCAAGATGTCCACTGAGAGGATCTGATATTGTAAGGAAATAAATAGGAAGAAAAATGAGCCGATGTAAAATGATAAAGAATGACAACAAGGGGAAGCATACCAGAAGATAGAACGTGTAGATGTTGTATTCTCTAGTCCTGTATGGCCTTGAACACAAGTTGAATTGCTGACTAAGACATCTCCTCCCTGCTCCCAATCACTGACTAAGTTAGCCAAGACCGGAGAAAATGGAGGTCTGCAGAGACCGGCTGTGGCTGTGAAAAGTCATCATGTCATCTAGACAAGATGGAGATGGAAAGAAAGACGACTCCAGAGAAGATGTAATCCATAAGATACCTGGATGTAAATCTTCATGGTGTGGTCCACAGTGTGATGATGGCTGTTAATAACAACTCCAAGTATCTTCTTACCATCTGTAAGGACATACTGGGAGTTGTAGGGTTGTAAATTCATGTGACACAATTGTTTATGGGGCTGAATTGATATTACAATTGATTGTTGTACTAAGCTTGGTTCTTGTATTCAAATACTCTTGGTTCTGATCATGGATTCAAATACCTATGGTGGTTCTGGTGACGTATTCACGTACTGATAGAAGTTCTGGTGACGTAGTCAAGTACTGATGGTGGGTCTGTTCATGTATTCAAGTACTGATGGTGCTTCAGATAATTAGCTGGGTATATAGCCAGCTATCTGCCTCAAACTAGGGCAAATTGTAGCTTCTTGCTCACTGGTGTACATTTTCCTTGTTTCACTGTGCTCTGTTCTACTGCAGCCTGAACTACAGTCATGGCCAAAAGTTTAGAGAATGACACAAATATTAATTTTTACAAAGTCTACTGCTTCACTTTTTCTAATGGCAATTTGCATATACTCCAGAATGTTATAAAGAGTGATCAGCTTAACAGCAATTACTTGCAAAGTCAATATTTGGCTAGAAATTGAACTTTATCCCCCAAAACACATTTCAACTTCATTGCAGCCCTGCCTTGAAAGGACCAGCTAACCTCTTTTCAGTGATTGCTCCATTAACACAGGTGTGGGTGTGGAGGACATGGCTGGAGATCAATCTGTCATGATTAAGTAAGAATGACACCACTGGACACTTTAAAAGGAGGCTGGTGCTTGGCATCATTGTTTCTCTTCTGTTAACCATGGTTATCTCTAAAGAAACACGTGCAGTCATCATTGCAATGCACAAAAACGGCCTAACAGGGAAGAGTATCGCAGCTAGAAAGAGTGCACCTCAGTCAACAATCTATCGCATCATCAAGAACTTCAAGGAGAGAGGTTCCATTGTTGCCAAAAAGGCTTCAGGGAGCCCAAGAAAGACCAGCAAGCGCCAGGACCGTCTCTTAAAAGTGTTTCAGCTGCGGGATCGGGCTACCAGCAGTGCAGAGCTTGCTCAGGAATGGCAGCAGGCAGGTGTGAGTGCATCTGCATGCACTGTGAGGCGGAGACTCTTGGAGCAAGGCCTGGTCTCAAGGAGGGCAGCAAAGAAGCCACTTCTCTCCAGAAAAAACATAATGGACAGACTGATATTCTGCAAAAGGTACAGGCAGTGTACTGCTGAAGACTGGGGTAAAGTTATTTTCTCTGATGAATCCCCTTTAAGATTGTTTGGAACATCAGGAAAACGCCTCATTCGGAGAAAACAAGGTGAGCGCTACCACCAGTCTTGTCTCATGCCAACTGTTAAGCATCCTGAAACCATTCATGTGTGGGGTTGCTTCTCAGTCAAGGGAATCGGCTCTCTCACAGTCTTGCCTAAAAACACAGCCATGAATAAAGAATGGTACCAGAATGTCCTCCAAGAGCAACTTCTCCCAACCCTCCAAGAGCAGTTTGGCGATCAACAATGCCTTTTCCAGCATGATGGAGCACCTTCCCATAAAGCAAAGGTGATAACTAAATGGCTCAGGGAACAAAATATAGAGATTTTGGGTCCATGGCCTGGAAACTCCCCAGATCTTAATCCCATTGAGAACTTGTGATCAATCAAGAGACGGGTGGACAAACAAAAACCTAAAAATTCTGACAAAATGGAAGCATTGATTGTGCAAGAATGGACTGCTATCAGTCAGGATTTGGTCCAGAAGTTGATTGAGAGCATGCCAGGGAGAATTGCAGAGGTCCTGAAGAAGAAGGGTCAACACTGCAAATATTGACTTGCTGCATTAACTCATTCTAACTGTCAATATAAGCTTTTGTTACTCATATGTTTGTAATTATATATTTCTGTCTGTGATAAAAACATCTGTCAAAACACATAAAAACCAGAGGGCAGCAGATCATGTGAAAATATAATATTTGTGTCATTCTCAAAACTTTTGGCCATGACTGTAGGACCATGCTCTAAATCTTTGTGTTTTCATCCTTTGCTTGATCCGCTATCTTCCTGGTATTTTGACCCCTGGACCATGACATGAAGATTTTTTTGTATCACCCCTCTATAACGTACCCTCCTGGCTCCTGACCTCGGACTTTTTAATTACCCAGCCTCGCGGCTTGTCCATAAGTGACTAGCGTCACAAATATACGGTGTATGGGGGGATGGTGGTAATGTGGGAACATTATACTGTGTGGGGGAATGGCTGTACTGTGAGAACCATAGTGACCTATGACGCTGCGATCTCAGAACAAGGCTCCATAGGTTGTACTATGATGGTGAATGAAGGACTATCTCTTGTCTATATTCATTTAATCCCCTCTTTTTAGGTTTGTCAGGTTGCCATTTGAGGACTATGTAGGAATCCATGGACTTCTTCGAACTAGCATGAGTTTTTAATTTTTTTTAATAATTTGGTGAACTGGGGATATGGGTGTTGTTGTTTTTTACAGATACAATTTTTCTGAGTGTTGTTTTTCTTTCAGCTTACTGGGTTAATAATGGGGGTGTCTGACAGATGTCTCTCCAACACTAACCCTTAGGCTGGGGTCACACACACTGACTAAAAAATCTGACCATTTCATTCGGTCGATTATCGCAGCAAAATGTCATGAACAGTCATCCGTCTGGCATACGATTTTCCTGGAAAGATGCGATTTAGTCGCATCTGACTGTAGTTGTAACATATGATTTACATCCGACTTGCGAGATTTTCTCGCAGGCTTGCAAAACCGACATATAATGGATCCAAATGAATAGTATTTAAATCACAAAAGAAAGAAGATATATACACATAGAACACGCATATACATTATATACATATATACATATATATATATATATATATATATATATATATATATATATATATATACACACACACGTCATTGCGATAGATATAGAATATATACACATATACATATATTTATAGTTCATACACTTCTACATACTGTAATAGCCGCTAATTCAATTGCCGGCTTTTGTGAAACTACAGACCCGACATGAAATGACACATGGTTTACATACAGTTAACCATGTCATTTCATGTAGTTTGATATATGGTTTTAACTTACAATTACATGAGTGTATGTGTGCAAAATTGCAGACATGTAATGTAATGGGTTAATTAAAGGTGTAAATTCGTTGAAAAAAAATGTGTGGGCTCCCGCTGTATTTTCTCCACCAGACAGACAAAGCAAGCGAGTGGGGGCAAATAATAATAGCCCAGGTAGGGTGCATTTATATTGTGCCCCCCCCCTGCCTACTAACATCTGCCCCCAGCCACCCCAGAAAAGGCAAATCTATAATTAGATTCGCCCTTTCTGGCACTTTGCCCGTCTATTCCCTTTGCCCTGTAGCGGTGGCGAATGGGTTAAAGCCACCTTGCAATTGAAAGGTGACTTTAAGCCATGTTAATAATTGAGAGTTGTCAATTTAACAACTATCAATTATTAATCTCATTGTATGAAAGGAAAAAAAACACACATTAATTATTAATCCTTTTAATGAAATAAATACACAGTTTTGGACCATATTTTATTGCTCAGCTGTAATCCCCTGAATGAATCAGTTCCTCTCCCGGCGACAGGAGAGGAAGTGATTAGTGTGTGAAGCTTAATTGATTGCTTCCCACTTCCACTTCACCCTGACCTGAAGTGAAAGTGGGAAGCAATCAATTAAGCTTCACATACTAATCACTTCCTCTCCTGTCGCCGGGAGAGGAACTGATTCATTCAGGGGATTACAGCTGAGCAATAAAATATGGTCCAAAACTGTGTATTTCTTTCATTAAAAGGATTAATAATTAATGTGTGTGTTTTTTTTCCTTTCATACAATAGCATTAATAATTGAGAGTTGTCAAATTGACAACTCTCAATTATTAACCTGGCTTAAAGTCACCTTTCAATTGCAAGGTGGCTTTAACCCCTTATTAACCCATTCGCCACCGCTACAGGGCAATGGGAATAGAAGGCAAAGTGCCAGTAAGGGCGAATCTAATTATAGATTTGCCTTTTCTGGGGTGTCTGGGGGCAGATTTAGTAGCCAGGGGGGGCACTAAATAAATGCACCCTCCCTCGGCTATTATTATCTGCCCCCACTCGCTTGCTTTGTCTGTCTGGTTTAGAAAATACAGCGGGAGCCCACGCATTTTTTTTTCAACAAATTCACACCTTTAATTAACCCCTACATGTGTGAAATTTCACACACATACACTCATGTAATTGTTAGTGAAAACCATATATCAAAATACATGATTGATTCTTATCTTTATTAAAACTGTCAGTGTGATTTTACAGTATAGCTGGGGATGAACTGCCGGCTTTTCTAAAAGACACCGGTGCGATTTAAATCGCAAGTCACACGTGCGGTCCGTTTATAATCCGATTTTTCATCGCACCCATAGACTTGCATTGGCGATAGTCGACCCACAATCGGTGACAATCGCAGTATGCTGCGATTACACTCGCACGTTTAAAAAGGACCACAAAAAATCTGATACTGGGAGCTACTCCATAGATTAACATTGGTCCGACTGCAAAGCGATATTTCATCGCATTGCAGTCGTCCGATTTTGTCGCCAGTGTGACCCCGGCCTTAGGATTTAAGCCAGCAAACATAAACACCCCAAAATATTACCTCAGCAAGGCAATCAGGAAGAGCCAGGCAAAGTGGCAGAAGTGGCGCACCTAATGTAATACACCACTTCTGGAGGGGATGAAAGCTGATATTTTTAAGCAGGTAAAAGGCCAAACTCCAAGAGCCTTGCTAGCCTGATAATATCAGTCCACAGCTGTCTGCTTTACCTTAGCCTGTTATTAAAAACAAGGATAACCCAACATTATTCATTTAAATTAATTTATTTAATAGGTTTAAAAAAGGATAAATACACCCTACAGTGTCACAAAAATGGCACAAAAATGGCACTAAAGAGTGCAACTTTATAATATTTAGTAGGGTGGCTGACATTAATCTAAGCGCTCCCTCCTATAACAACTCTCCCAGAACTGATTCCTGAGGATGGTTTGCCGAGCATCACATCACCGGGTCTTCTAGAAGACCAACATGGCTGCAGCCGAACTCCACATAGAGAATAATGGAGCCTCCAGCACCGACCTCCACCCGCAGAGCCACACTCCACATAGAGAATAATGGAGCCTCCAGAACTACCTCCACCCGCACTCCACATAGAGAATAATGGAGCCTCCAGCACCGACCTCCACCCGCAGAGTCACACTCCACATAGAGAATAATGGAGCCTCCAGCACCGACCTCCACCCGCAGAGCCGCACTCCACATAGAGAATAATGGAGCCTCCAGCACCGACCTCCACCCGCAGAGCCGCACTCCACATAGAGAATAATGGAGCCTCCAGCACCGACCTCTACCCGCAGAGCCGCACTCCACATAGAGAATAATGGAGCCTCCGGCACCGACCTCCATCCACAGAGCCGCACTCCACATAGAGAATAATGGAGCCTCCAGCACCTACCTCCACCAGCAGAGCCACACTCCACAAAGAGAATAATGGAGCCTCCAGCACAGACCTCCACCCGCAGAGCCGCACTCCACATAGAGAATAATGGAGCCTCCAGCACCGACCTCCACCCGCAGAGCAGCACTCCACATAGAGAATAATGGAGCCTCCAGCACCTACCTCCACCCGCAGAGCCGCACTCCACATAGAGAATAATGGAGCCTCCAGCACCTACCTCCACCCGCAGAGCCGCACTCCACATAGAGAATAATGGAGCCTCCAGCACCTACCTCCACCCACAGAGCCGCACTCCACATAGAGAATAATGGAGCCTCCAGCACCGACCTCTACCCGCAGAGCCGCACTCCACATAGAGAATAATGGAGCCTCCGGCACCGACCTCCATCCACAGAGCCGCACTCCACATAGAGAATAATGGAGCCTCCGGCACCGACCTCCATCCACAGAGCCGCACTCCACATAGAGAATAATGGAGCCTCCAGCACCTACCTCCACCAGCAGAGCCACACTCCACAAAGAGAATAATGGAGCCTCCAGCACCGACCTCCACCCGCAGAGCCGCACTCCACATAGAGAATAATGGAGCCTCCAGCACCTACCTCCACCCGCAGAGCCGCACTCCACATAGAGAATAATGGAGCCTCCAGCACCTACCTCCACCCGCAGAGCCGCACTCCACATAGAGAATAATGGAGCCTCCAGCACCTACCTCCACCCACAGAGCCACACTCCACATAGAGAATAATGGAGCCTCCAGCACCTACCTCCACCCGCAGAGCCACACTCCACATAGAGAATAATGGAGCCTCCAGCACCTACCTCCACCCGCAGAGCCACACTCCACATAGAGAATAATGGAGCCTCCAGCACCTACCTCCACCCGCAGAGCCGTACTCCACATAGAGAATAATGGAGCCTCCAGCACTGACCTCCACCCACAGAGCCACACTCCACATAGAGAATAATGGAGTCTCCAGCACCGACCTCCACCCGCAGAGCCGCACTCCACATAGAGAATAATGGAGCCTCCAGCACCTACCTCCACCCGCAGAGCCACACTCCACATAGAGAATAATGGAGCCTCCAGCACCGACCTCCACCCGCAGAGCCACACTCCACATAGAGAATAATGGAGCCTCCAGCACCTACCTCCACCCGCAGAGCCGTACTCCACATAGAGAATAATGGAGCCTCCAGCACCTACCTCCACCCACAGAGCCACACTCCACATAGAGAATAATGGAGCCTCCAGCACCTACCTCCACCAGCAGAGCCACACTCCACAAAGAGAATAATGGAGCCTCCAGCACCGACCTCCACCCGCAGAGCCGCACTCCACATAGAGAATAATGGAGCCTCCAGCACCTACCTCCACCCGCAGAGCCGCACTCCACATAGAGAATAATGGAGCCTCCAGCACCTACCTCCACCCGCAGAGCCGCACTCCACATAGAGAATAATGGAGCCTCCAGCACCTACCTCCACCCACAGAGCCACACTCCACATAGAGAATAATGGAGCCTCCAGCACCTACCTCCACCCGCAGAGCCACACTCCACATAGAGAATAATGGAGCCTCCAGCACCTACCTCCACCCGCAGAGCCACACTCCACATAGAGAATAATGGAGCCTCCAGCACCTACCTCCACCCGCAGAGCCGTACTCCACATAGAGAATAATGGGTATTATACCTACCGATAATTCGGTTTCCAGGAGTCCATCCTGACAGCACTATGGAGGACGTCCTCCTCCTCCTTACAGGGACAGGAAGCACACGAGAGGTTAAAAGGTCCCACTCCTCCCCCTATACCTCAGTGATTTGACAAGTACCATACCATGGATCAATGCCAGTGATAACACTTTAATTTACTTAAACATATTACATCATATGAATTAGCATATATAACAAGATAGACAAGGGAGGGAACTAACCGTGCTGTCAGGATGGACTCCTGGAAACCTAATTATCGGTAGGTATAATACCCATTTTCCAGGACGTCCCCCTGACAGCACTATGGAGAGTACCAAAGAAACCCTCCTAGGGTGGGACTACGGCCTGTAATACTTTTCTACCATATGACGTATGTTGTCCTGCTAGCACATCTAGTTTGTAGTGCTTGCAAAAGGTATTTACCCGAGCCCAAGAGGCTGCCTTACAAATTTGTTCTAATGATGCTCCTGCTCTCTCAGCCCATGAGGCTGACAATGCTCTGGTAGAATGGGCTCTTATCTTTATAGGACAAACTACGCCCTCCGCTGTGTAAGTTTTTGAGATTATAGTGGTAATCCATCTTGCAATGGATGCTTTGGAAGCTTTTTTACCCCTATTTTTACCTCCGAACAAAATAAACAAATTAGGGTCTTTCCTCCAGAGCTTAGTGGCCTCCAAGTAATCAATCACTGCCTGTCTAACATCCAGGGAGTGTAAAGCTTGTTCTTTTATGTTTAATGGTTTTTCACAAAAAGACGGGAGTATGATTTCTTGATTGCGATTTTGCCAGGAAGCTACCTTGGGTAAGAAAGCAGGATCAAGTTTTAATATTATGTGATCCTCCCTGATCTGCAGATAAGGGTCTTTAATGGAAAGTGCTTGAATTTCCCCTACTCTTTTGGCTGTGGTGATTGCTACCAAAAACGCTGTTTTCATCGATACGGCCGGCGTCACACACAACGACAAAAAAATCGGTCCGTTTTAAACGGTCGATTGTCGGATCAAAATGCAAACATCACACATCCTTCTGGCATCCGATTTTCCTTCAAAGATGCGATTTAGTCGCATGTGTGTGTACCTTGTAACATCCGATTTTCATCCGACTTGCGAGATTTTCTCGCAGGCTTGCAAAACTGACATATAATGGATCCAAAAGAATAGTATTTCAATCACAAAAAAAAGAATAGATATATACACATAGAACACACACACACACACACACACATGTCATTGTGACATGTATATATACATATATTTATAGTTCCTAGACTTCTACATACTGTTATAGCCGCTAATTCAATTGCCGGCTTTTGTGAAATCACAGAAGCCGACATGAAATGATACATTGTTTCCACACAGTTAACCATGTCATTTCCTGTATTTTGATATTTGTTTAGAACTTACAATTACATGAGTGTATTTGTGCTAAATTTCAGACATGTAGGGGTTAATTAAAGGTGTAAATTCGTTGAAAAAAAATGCGTGGGCTCCCGCTGTATTTTCTCCACCAGACAGACAAAGCAAGCGAGTGGGGGCAGATAATAACAGCCTAGGGAGGGTACATTTTTTGTGCCCCCCCTGGCTACTAACATCTGCCCCCAGACACCCCAGAAAGGGCAAATCTATAATTAGATTCGCCCTTTCTGGCACTTTGCCCGTCTATTCCCATTGCCCTGTAGCGGTGGCGAATGGGTTAATAATCTCACCTTAATGTCACCTTAGTATTGAAAGGTGACCTTAAGGCAGGTTAATAATTGAGAGCTGTCAATTAGACAACTATCAATTATTAATCCTATTGTATGATAGAAAAATCAAACACACACAGTTTAATAAAAAAGAAGTTTAATGAAATAATCACACAGTTTTTGACAATTTTATTTTCCTGCTAAAACCATTTCCTGTAATAAAAATAAAATAAAAAAGCAAAATGATTCTTACCAATCCGAAGTACAGTCAGGTCCCACGCTGTAATCCATCAGAAAGGGTTAACAGGTTACAGGTCGCAGAGAGCTAATAATGCTGTCTCAGACCTGTATTCCCCTGAATGAATCAGTTTACTCTCCCAGCGAAAGGAGAGGAATAGATTCATGAATGGAGCTTAATTGATTTATTGCCACTTTCACTTGAGTGACCTGACCTAAGGTGAAAGTGGATACAATCAATTAAGCTTCATTCATGAATCACATCCTCTCCTGTCAGCAGGAGATAAGCTCATTCATTCAGGAGCTATCAGATGAGCACGCAGGATTACTTGCGCTGCTTATCTGATTGCTAGTTAACCCTTTGTGAAGGATTACATCGTGGGACGTGACAGATTGCCAGATAGGTAAGAATAATGTTGTTTTATTATTTTATATTTATTTTAGAAGAACAAGGGCTTCGAACGGATTAAGACTTAAATAAAAGATGGTCAAAAATATGTGTTTTTATTTCATTAAAATTATTTATTCTTAAAGTGTGTGTGTTTTTTTATTTACTTCAATAGGATTAATAATTGATAGTTGTCTAATTGACAGCTCTCAATTATTAACCTGCCTTAAGGTCACCTTTCAATACTAAGGTGACATTAAGGTGAGATTATTAACCCATTCGCCACCGCTACAGGGCAATGGGAATAGACGGGCAAAGTGCCAGAAAGGGCGAATCAAATTATAGATTTGCCCTTTCTGGGGGCAGATGTTAGTAGCCAGGGGGTCACAAAAAAAAAGTACCCTCCCTAGGCTATTATTATCTGCCCCCACTCGCTTGCTTTGTCTGTCTGGTGGAGAAAATACAGCGGGAGCCCACGCATTTTTTTGTCAACGAATTTACACCTTTAATTAACCCCTACATGTCTGAAATTTAGCACAAATACACTCATGTAATAGTAAGTTCTAAACAAATATCAAAATACAGGAAATTACATGGTTAACTGTGTGGAAACAATGTATCATTTCATGTCGGCTTCTGTGATTTCACAAAACCCGGCAATTGAATTTGCGGCTATTACAGTATGTAGAAGTCTAGGAAATATATATATATATATATACACACACACACACACACACACGTCACAATTACATATATATATATATATATATTCTATGTGTGTATATCTATTCTTTCTAATTCTTTATTAAAGCTGTCAGTGTGAGTTTACAGTATAGCCGGGGATGAATTGCCGGCTTTTCTAAAGGACACCGATGCGATTTCATCGCAAGTCACACGTGCGGTCCGTTTGTAATCAGATTTTTCATCGCTCCCATTGACTTGCATTGGCGATAGTCGTCCCACAATCGGTGACAATCACAGCATGCTGCGATTGCACTCGGACGTTTAAAACGGACCACAAAAAATCTGATACTGGGAGCTGCTCCATAGATTAACATAGGGCAGACTGCAATGCGATTTTTCATCGTATTTCAGTCGTCCGATTCTGTCGCCAGTGTGACGCCGGCCTAATGGAGCCTCCGGCACCGACCTCCACCCGCAGAGCCGCACTCCACATAGAGAATAATGGAGCCTCCAGCACCGACCTCCACCCGCAGAGCCGCACTCCACATAGAGAATAATGGAGCCTCCAGCACCTACCTCCACCCGCAGAGCCGCACTCCACATAAATAATGGAGCCTCCAGCACCTACCTCCACCCGCAGAGCCACACTCCACATAGAGAATAATGGAGCCTCCAGCACCAACCTCCACCCGCAGAGCAGCACTCCACATAGAGAATAATGGAGCCTCCAGCACCTACCTCCACCCGCAGAGCCGCACTTCACATAGAGAATAATGGAGCCTCCAGCACCAACCTCCACCCGCAGAGCCACACTCCACATAGAGAATAATGGAGCCTCCAGCACCGACCTCCACCTGCAGAGCCACACTCCACATAGAGAATAATGGAGCCTCCAGCACCGACCTCCACCTGCAGAGCCACACTCCACATAGAGAATAATGGAGCGCACTCCCAGGATAATGACCTCCCTACCCCCCGCAGAGCCGACACTCCACATAGAGAATAATGGAGCCTCCAGCACCGACCTCCACCGCAGAGCCACACTCCACATAGAGAATAATGGAGCCTCCAGCACCGACCTCCACCGCAGAGCCACACTCCACATAGAGAATAATGGAGCCCCCCATGATAACCCGACCTCCACCCGCAGAGCCCACTCCACATAGAGAATAATGGAGCCTCCAGCACGACCTCCACCTGCAGAGCCACACTCCACATAGAGAATAATGGAGCCTCCAGCACCGACCTCCACCCGCAGAGCCGCACTCCACATAGAGAATAATGGAGCCTCAGCACCTACCTCCACCCGCAGAGCCACACTCCACATAGAGAATAATGGAGCCTCCAGCACCTACCTCCACCTGCAGAGCCACACTCCACATAGAGAATAATGGAGCCTCCAGCACGACCTCACCCGCAGAGCCCACTCCACATAGAGAATAATGGAGCATCCAGGCACGACCTCCACCCACAGAGCCGCACTCCACATAGAGAATAATGGAGCCTCCAGCCCCGACCTCCACCGCAGAGCCGCACTCCACATAGAGAATAATGGAGCCTCCAGCACTACCTCCACCCGCGCAAACTCACATAGAGAATAATGGAGCCTCCAGCACGACCTCCACCCGCAGAGCCGCACTCCACATAGAGAATAATGGAGCCTCCAGCATCGACCTCCACCCGCAGAGCCGCACTCCACATAGAGAATAATGGAGCCTCCAGCACGACCTCCACCCGCAGAGCCACACTCCACATAGAGAATAATGGAGCCTCCAGCACCACCTCCACCGCAGAGCCACACTCCACATAGGAATAATGGAGCCTCCAGCACCTACCTCCACCCGCAGAGCCACACTCCACATAGAGAATAATGGATGCACTCCGCACCAACGCACTCCACTAGGATGGAGCCCCCACATCCACCCAAGAGGAATAAATGGAGCCTCCAGCACCGACCTCACCGCAGAGCCGCACTCATGAGAATAGAGCCTCCAGCACCTCCTACCATAAATAGAGAATAATGGAGCCTCCAGCACCTACCTCCACCCGCAGAGCCGCACTCCACATAGAGAATAATGGAGCCTCCAGCACCGACCTTCCACCCGCAGAGCCGCACTCCACATAGAGAATAATGGAGCCTCCAGCACCGACCTCCACCCGCAGAGCCACTCCACATAGAGAATAATGGAGCCTCCAGCACGACCTCCACCCGCAGAGCCGCACTCCACATAGAGAATAATGGAGCCTCCAGCACCGACCTCCACCCGCAGAGCCACACTCCACATAGAGAATAATGGAGCCTCCAGCACCTACCTCCACCGCAGAGCCCACTCCACATAGAGAATAATGGAGCCTCCAGCACGACCTCCACCCGCAGACCGCACTCCACATAGAGAATAATGGAGCCTCCAGCACCGACCTCCAACCGCAGAGCCGCACTCCACATAGAGAATAATGGAGCCTCCAGCACCACCTCCACCCGCAGAGCCGCACTCCACATAGAGAATAATGGAGCCTCCAGCACCTACCTCCACCCGCAGAGCCACACTCCACATAGAGAATAATGGAGCCTCCAGCATCGACCTCCACCCGCAGAGCCGCACTCCACATAGAGAATAATGGAGCCTCCAGCACGACCTCCACCCGCAGAGCCACACTCCACATAGAGAATAATGGAGCCTCCAGCACCACCTCCACCGCAGAGCCACACTCCACATAGAGAATAATGGAGCTCCGCACTACCTCCACCCGCAGAGCCCACTCCACATAGAGAATAATGGAGCCTCCAGCACTGACCTCCACCCGCAGAGCCCACTCCACATAGAGAATAATGGAGCCTCCAGCACCTGACCTCCACCCGCAGAGCCACACTCCACATAGAGAACAATGGAGCCTCCTAGCACCGACCTCCACCCGCAGAGCCGCACTCCACATAGAGAATAATGGAGCCTCCAGCATGCACCTCCCCCGCAGGCCGCACTCACATAGAGAATAATGGAGCCTCCAGCACGACTCCTCCCACCGCAGAGCCACACTCCACATAGAGAATAATGGAGCCTCCAGCACCGACCTCCACCCGCAGAGCCACACTCCACATAGAGAATAATGGAGCCTCCAGCACCTACCTCCACCCGCAGAGCCACACTCCACATAGAGAATAATGGAGCCTCCAGCACGACCTCCACCCGCAGAGCCGCACTCCACATAGAGAATAATGGAGCCTCCAGCACCGACCTCCACCCGCAGAGCCGCACTCCACATAGAGAATAATGGAGCCTCCAGCACCTACCTCCACCGCAGAGCCACTCCACAGGATAATGGACCTCCAGCACTCCTCACCCACTCCACATAGAGAATAATGGAGCCTCCAGCACCGACCTCCACCCGCAGAGCCGCACTCCACATAGAGAATAATGGAGCCTCCAGCACCGACCTTCACCCGCAGAGCCGCACTCCACATAGAGAATAATGGAGCCTCCAGCACCTACCTCCACCCGCAGAGCCACACTCCACATAGAGAATAATGGAGCCTCCAGCACGGACCTCCACCCGCAGAGCCGCACTCCACATAGAGAATAATGGAGCCTCCAGCACCTACCTCCACCAGCAGAGCCACACTCCACATAGAGAATAATGGAGCCTCCAGCACTGACCTCCACCCGCAGAGCCGCACTCCACATAGAGAATAATGGAGCCTCCAGCACCGACCTCCACCCGCAGAGCCGCACTCCACATAGAGAATAATGGAGCCTCCAGCACCGACCTCCACCCGCAGAGCCGCACTCCACATAGAGAATAATGGAGTCTCCAGCACCGACCTCCACCCGCAGAGCAGCACTCCACATAGAGAATAATGGAGCCTCCAGCACCGACCTCCACCCGCAGAGCCACACTCCACATAGAGAATAATGGAGCCTCCAGCACCGACCTCCACCCGCAGAGCCGCACTCCACATAGAGAATAATGGAGCCTCCAGCACCGACCTCCACCCGCAGAGCCGCACTCCACATAGAGAATAATGGAGCCTCCAGCACCGACCTCCACCCGCAGAGCCGCACTCCACATAGAGAATAATGGAGCCTCCAGCACCGACCTCCACCCGCAGAGCCGCACTCCACATAGAGAATAATGGAGCCTCCAGCACCGACCTCCACCCGCAGAGCCACACTCCACATAGAGAATAATGGAGCCTCCAGCACCGACCTCCACCCGCAGAGCCGCACTCCACATAGAGAATAATGGAGCCTCCAGCACCTACCTCCACCCGCAGAGCAGCACTCCACATAGAGAATAATGGAGCCTCCAGCACCTACCTCCACCCGCAGATCCGCACTCCACATATATGGATGCTTTGTGCACAGGACCTGTGATGAGGTCACAGGAGGGGAGGAGTCAGGGGTCACATGATCAGGGGCCTCAGTGTATGCAACTCTTTTATTATAAATTATAAACAATACATACATCATAATAAATAATAAAGTGTAGAGAAATAAAACATAGCTAAAATAAGTAACGGAAACAAAAGAAACAGAAACAAAAGAAACCAGCATCAAATAAACCAAAAAGTCCTTCGTCCTTCCAAAGCTATTGCAGCTTCCATAGGAACATTACCCTTAACCAAATTAAACATAAAACATAAAAGAAACATGCACACACACTGACACACACTCACCCCAAAAGAAAGGAAAAAGGCCTCACCTGGCCAGACATACAATACAACCTATATAAACACAATAAGACATGCAACATTTTTCTTCTTTTTTCCCCCACCACACCACAGGTCCATGAGTTCATGCCCTTTTTCACCACAAGCTTGACGGGTCCATGAAAGTTTATGCCCTTAGAAATTTTCAACCCTCGGGTCCATGGCAAGTTCCATGCCCTCCCCCCCACACAAACCCCCCACCCAACCTAAACTATACCCCCCAAACATATAACTATTTACACTTATATACAGAACATAACATTAACAGATCTACCACACAAGAACATTACATTACATTAAACACAACATTATAAACATTTATAAACATTAACACTATACACTGACCACATAACCTACAAGGCCCAAGTTCAGCGCCTGAAGCCCAATATCCATTATTTCCTGAATTTACAAAACAAAAAGCTAAGTGTGCCACACACCAGCCCACCACCGGGAAACTGGAGTCCTAAGAGGCCCCATCCCTAACCACCAACACACGCACCCTGTCCCTCACCAACTAAATCTGACCCTAAAAGAAAAGAAACTGACCCTAACTATCCCTACCTGTCCCTACCTATCCCTAGTCTACCTAGCTTATCAAAACTAACTATCTAGCTATCCCTAAACTGGCCCTCCCTGTCCCTATCTGTCCCTACTTTTCTCTCCCTCAACACCCACACCACCTTATCTTACCCTACCAACAATCTCACACAGACCAGCTCTCCCTAGGGCACGTTAAAGGAGAAACCCCTCCAAAGCCAAGAGGCCCTCCTCGCACCCAGCCTCTCGAACTCCAAAAAGCGCACCTTCCCCAGGTCACCCAAGATGTTTCTAACCACCTCATCCCGGGGAAGGACTTTCCGCTGTGTGGAAACTAAACTCCGTGCATTCCAAGTGTGGAACTGTAGCGCCGGCGTCCCTGCCCTCTGCCAGGCAGGGACGCTGTTCCCCTCACCCCTCTGCTCCGGGTCCGGCGTCCTCCTGCCGCTCTGCTGGCGGCGCGCGCTCCTTTCCTGTCACTGGGCTTAGGGCGCGCGTGTGTGCGCTGCCCCCCCTCTTAAAGGGGCCGCGTGCGTCGTCTTAAGGAGTCCCCGGCCAATGGCCGGAGGACTTCACCTTACTTAAGGCACCTCCTCCAAAATGGAGGTGCCCGAGCAATGTTGTTGCACTGTTCACTACTCTGCTTCAGTCCTCAGGGTCATTGCCAGATACCTGTCTGATTCCTGCCAGGTTGCTGTCTGTTACCTGCTAGCTAGCCTACCTGGAGGCTCTGCCGTCACGTGCTGGATCTTCCGCTATTCCAGTGGCTCTCGCCCGCTCACCTGGGAGCGCTCATCTGTTACCTGCCTGCTGGCCTACCTGGAGGCTCTGCCGTCACGTGCTGGATCTTCCGCTATTCCAGTGGCTCTCGCCCGCTCACCTGGGAGCGCTCATCTGTTACCTGCCTGCTGGCCTACCTGGAGGCTCTGCCGTCACGGGCTGTGATCTTCTGCTATTCCAGTGACTCTCACTCGCTCACCTGGGAGCGCTCATCTTCTATCGTCCTGCTAGCCTACCGGGAGGCTCAGCCATCACAGGTCGTATCTACCTTCTTCCAGAGACTGCCCCGGTCACTTGCCGTGAACTCTTGCCCACTCATCCAGAGACTGCCCCGGTCACTTGCCGTGACCTCCTGCCCACTCATCCAGAGACTGCCCCGGTCACTTGCCGTGACTTCCTGCCTACTCATCCAGAGACTGCCCCGGTCACTTGCCGTGACCTCCTGCCCACTCATCCAGAGACTGCCCCGGTCACTTGCCGTGACTTCCTGCCTACTCATCCAGAGACTGCTCCGGTCACTTGCCGTGACCTCCTGCCTACTCATCCAGAGACTGCCCCGGTCACTTGCCGTGACCACCTGCCCGTCCATTCTGGTCGCCACCCGCTCTCTTACAAGGACTGCCCCTTTGTATAGTAGCTCAGAGGTTCCGCCTCCCAGACCCGTTACAGTTTGCTCGGGCCATGGAACCCGGTGGCGCCCAAGTTCCCTCCATCTCGGACCTGTGTCATGAACTGTCCCGTCAGAAGTCCCAACAGGAGTCCATCCTGGGTCACCTGCGGAATGTCAATTCTCGCCTGGACACTCTGACAGCTCCACCAGCAACCACCGCTGGTGCCATGACTCGCAATCCGGCAGTTCCCCTGCTCTCCAATACCATGGGCTCCTGTCACGGACCCCGGCTCTCCGCACCTCCTCGCTTCGGAGGCGACCCCGCTCAGGCTCTGGGTTTCATTAATCAGTGCACTCTGCACTTTGAACTCCTCTCCCACCAGTTTAACTCCGACCGGGCCAAAATTGCTTTCATCATGTCCCATCTCACCGGGGAGGCCCTGGCCTGGCTGAATCCTCTTTGGGAGAGAGGAGATCCTCTGGTGTCCGACCTGTCTGCCTTTCTCGCGGCTTTTCGGAAAGTCTTTGACGAACCCGGATGAAAGATCTCATCCGCATCATCTCTGCTACGCCTCCGTCAGGGAAATCTCACCGTGGGCCAATATGCCATACGGTTTCGTACCCTTGCCTCGGAGCTGGCCTGGGACAACGACGCTCTGGTATCTGTTTTCTGGGAGGGTTTGTCCGGCCGTATTAAAGATGAACTCGCCGGTCGGGACATTCCTACTGTAACGGGTCTGGTGGGTGGAACTACTGACGAGACAGGTCAGGTTGGTGGAACCACAAAGCTTTATTATACAAGAGAGTTTACTTGTAAGAGAGCGGGTGGCACCTGGGAAAAGGGCAGGGATTCACGGCAGGAGATATAGGTAGTTTCTGGACAGGCAGGTTTGTCACAGCAAGTGACCAAGGAAGTCTCTGGGCAGGCAGGTTGTAACGGTAAGTAACCGAGGCAGTCTCTGGACAGGCAGGTTGTCACGGCAAGTGACCAAGGCAGTCTCTGGGACAGGCAGGTTGTCACGGCAAGTGACCAAGGCAGTCTCTGGGACAGGCAGGTGGTCACGGCAAGTGACCAAGGCAGTCTCTGGGACAGGCAGGTTGTCACGGCAAGTGACCAGGCAGTCTCTGGACAGGCAGGTTGTCACGGCAAGTGACCAGGCAGTCTCTGGACAGGCAGGTTGTCATGGCAAGTGACCAGGCAGTCTCTGGACAGGCAGGTTGTCACGGCAAGTGACCAGGCAGTCTCTAGACAGGCAGGTTGTCACAGCAAGTGACCAGGCAGTCTCTAGACAGGCAGGTATATACGACCTGATATGGTGGAGCCTCCAGGTAGGCTGCAGTCGGATGGCAGATGATCGCTCCCAGGTGAGCAGGCAAGAGCCGGGGATCTCTGCAGATGATGTCCGAACCTCCGGATGGAGCTGCAGTCGGATGGCAGACAGGCAAGCCGACAGGTAACAGGCAGGAAACTGGAATCAGGAGCTGATGGCTGAAACAGAGTTAGACTGCACAGGAACAACAGGGACACGGATTGGATCTCAGGGAGTCAGGAACACGGACAGGAACATGGATTGGATCTCAGGGAGTCAGGAACACGGATTGGGTCTCAGGGAGTCAGGAACACGGACAGGAACATGGATTGGATCACAGGAACACGGACTGGAACACAGGCCTCGGACTCCGGACATCTGGCAATGATCGGCAGGATCCGGACATCAGGCAGGAAGGATAGGATCCGGACATCTGGAAGTGGTCGTCGGACATCGGACATCAGGCCATGGTCATCAGGCATAGGATCCGGACATCTGGCAGCGACCTGAAAAGGAACCCCAGCGGTCTGGTGCAAGCCCCGCCAGGCTCAACGGGAGCTGGCCGGGGATTGCACAGAGGCTGAGCACAGAGTAACAGAAACTCAGCACACACCGGACTCCTCCTTCCAAGATGAACTCAGGTTATATTAGCAAGGATTCACAGTCACTGGCACAGGGTTCTGGACACAGCAGGATTTCAGGAACATAACACAGAGGACACAGTTCAGACAGTCAGGTACAGGATGCGATCCAAGATCAGGGGTTCAGGTAATTAGACACAGCAGGAACAGGCCTGGATATACAGCCTCCAGGAACGGCGATCTGGGTAATCAGCCCCCAGCATAGGCGGAAACACAAGACACAGTTCAGACATTCAGGTACAGGATGCGATCCAGGATCAGGGGTTCAGGTAATTAGACACAGCAGGAACAGGCCTGGATATACAGCCTCCAGGAACGGCGATCTGGGTAATCAGCCCCCAGCATAGGCGGAAACACAAGACACAGTTCAGACATTCAGGTACCGGGTTATATCCAGGATCAGGGAACAAGACACAGCAGGAACAGGGAATCAGCTCTCCAGAGCTGATCAACTTCAGAGCAGGAGCTGAACACACAACCACATACGGCTTGGTTTAGGGATTCAGTGTGGATTCAATGTGAAGCTCTGGCCACGCCCACTAGGGCTGGGGAACTTTATATATGAGCTGCTTCACAGCGATAGGCTGGAGCAGTAATTCTAGTAAACACCCAATCCACATAAAAGCAGGACAGGTGTGGGCCGCGCCCCCTATGCAGAGCCAGACAGCACAACACAGAGGGAACCCAACAATGGCTGCTGCCAACCACGCAGTAAGTCATGCACCACAGCAGAGGACTTAGCAAGCTACGGACAGCTTTCACAGCAAGTCAGGAACCGCACATGCGGGCGGTCATGCAAAGCAGCGGAGCCACTCACGCAAGTACGGGTACGCAGCAGAGCCGGGAACTGAGCAGCATCCATATAGGTAACAGACAACAGTATCCCAGCTGGTTAGGGGGAAAGGAGCAAAAGGGTTAATGCAAAAAACATGCAGAGTAACGCTGGAAAACAAAGTACAGACAATACCAGCGTTACACCTACCACTCTCGATGACCTTATAACTCTCGCCACCCGGATTGACCTACGGTTCCAGGAGCGGGCCAAAGAGGTCACCCGTGAGAGGAGGTTTCCACGTCTAGCTCCTACGTTTCAGAAACCCGTCACTCCCTCCGTTTCTCCCCAATTACACTCTCCTGAGCCTATGCAGGTCGACCAGACCAAGATGGTCAAAACCCGTCAGGACTTACGCCGTGCCGAGGGGAGTTGCTTCTACTGTGGCAGTAAGGAGCATCGGATTCGTACCTGTCCGGAGAGGTCGGGAAACGCCTGTGTCTAGGTTCGCTCAGAGAGGTCGACCTAGACAAGGAGAAAGCCTCTCCATCTCTGCTGCTGTCAGTCTCAATTCTCTGTGGGGAGAATCGTTATTTTGAACTAGCCCAACTTGACTCTGGAGCAGCCGGGAATCTTATGTCATAGTCCCTGGTAGAAAAATACCGCATTCCCACCAAACCTCTGGTTGTACCATTATCAGTCGCTGCTGTGGACGGGGGTCTTTTACCACGCCCCATCCAACTCATCACCGAACCCATAACTCTGCAAGTGGGAATGCTACATTCTGAGAGCATCTCTTTTCATGTTCTGCCTGAACTCTCTCACGCCCTCTTACTAGGACTACCTTGGCTCCAGAAACATGGACCCGTGCTCGACTGGCAGACCGGAGAGGTTCTTCGCTGGGGACAGGATTGTCATAAGACGTGCTTGGTTCCTGTTCATCCTGTCTGTTCTTCTCCTACCCCAACTAATCTATCTGGACTTCCGATTCCCTATTGGTCATTTGCTGATGTCTTTAATAAAAGAGAGGCAGAGACATTACCTCCTCACAGACCATACGACTGTCCTATCGACCTGTTACCTGGTACTACGCCTCCCCGTGGGCGTATTTACCCATTGTCCGCTGCTGAGACCAGGTCGATGTCTGAATATATCGAGGGGAATTTGGCCAGGGGATTCATCCGGAAATCTACCTCCCCGGCAGGAGCAGGCTTCTTTTTCGTAAAAAAGAAGGACGGCTCTCTCTGTCCCTGTATAGACTATAGAGGCCTTAACCAGATCACGGTGAAGAATAAGTACCCCCTTCCGCTCATTCCAGAATTATTTGATCGTCTGAGGGGGGCTAGAATCTTCACCAAACTGGATCTCCGTGGGGCGTACAATCTGGTCCGTATCTGTCAAGGGGATGAATGGAAGACTGCATTCAACACTCGGGACGGCCACTATGAATATCTAGTGATGCCCTTTGGTCTCTGTAATGCTCCTGCCGTCTTTCAAGAGTTGGTCAATGACATCTTCCGGGACCTTCTCTACTCCTGCGTAGTGGTGTACCTGGACGACATCTTGGTCTTCTCTCCGGACCTCCAGTCTCACCGGAGGGACATTCGTCAGGTTCTGCTCAGGCTCAGGCAGAATCACCTCTTCGCTAAATATGAGAAGTGCCTCTTTGAGCAGACCTCGCTGCCGTTTTTGGGCTACGTTATTTCTCAGACCGGCCTACGAATGGATCCAGAGAAACTGTCTGCCATCGAGAAATGGCCCCGACCGGAGGGATTGAAGGCCATTCAGCGGTTCCTGGGCTTCGCCAACTACTACCGCCTCTTCATACCGCACTTCTCTTCCCGGACTGCCCCAATTTCCGCGCTCACCCGTAAGGGCACTAACCCCAAAGAGTGGACGCCCGAAGCAGAGGAGGCCTTTCTTTCCTTAAAGCAGGCCTTCTCTTCCGCCTCGGTGCTGCATCGCCCGGACGGCAACAAGCAGTTCTTCATGGAGGTTGACGCTTCCTCCTCTGGAGCCGGAGCGGTACTTACTCAAAAATCATCTTCCGGAAGGATGGTAACTTGCGGCTTCTTCTCCAAACTCTTCTCCTCTTCTGAGCGCAATTATTCCATAGGAGACCGAGAGTTATTGGCCATCAAGCTGGCATTGGAGGAGTGGCGTTACCTACTCGAGGGGGCTCTTCATCCGGTAATTATTTACACTGACCACAAAAACTTGGCTTACCTCCAGCATGCCCAGAGACTTAACCCGCGCCAGGCACGGTGGTCCTTGTTTTTTGCTCGTTTTGATTTTGTTCTACATTTTCGCCCGGCCGACAAGAACATCAAGGCGGACGCCTTGTCCCGATCCTTCCTGGTGTCGGATCTCGAGGAGGAACCTAAACATATCATCGATCCCGCCAGAGTAATGCAGGTGGCTCCCGTGAGTCTAAATCGTCTCCCTCCTGGTAAGACGTTCGTATCGGTACCCGATCGGGAGAGGATCCTACACTGGGGTCATTCGTCTAAACTAGCTGGCCACGCCAGTCAAAAAAAGACCCTCCAGCTTATTACCCTGCATTACTGGTGGCCTACCCTGCACAAGGACGTAATAGACTTTGTTTCTGCCTGTGCCTCCTGTGGCCGCAACAAAGTTCCGAGAAACCTGTCTGCCGGTCGCCTCCTTCCGCTTCCTGTACCCGCTGCCCCCTGGCAGGATATAGCCATGGACTTCATAACGGACCTCCCCGTCTCTGCCGGTTGTACGGTCATTTGGGTGGTCGCAAACCGCTTTTCCAAGATGGCTCACTTTGTTCCCCTGCCAGGCCTCCCGTCTGCACCCGAGCTGGCTAAAGACTTTATCCGCCACATCTTCCGTCTTCATGGTCTGCCCCGTCACATCGTGTCGGATCGTGGGGTACAGTTCACCTTACGTTTCTGGAGAGCCACTTGTAAATTGCTAAACGTCACCTTGGACTTCTCCTCCGCCTACCACCCACAGTCCAATGGTCAAGTGGAGCGGGTCAATCAGATCCTGACCAGTTACCTCTGGCACTTTGTTAATGTCCACCATTCTGACTGGGTGGATCTCCTGCCATGGGCCGAATTTTCTTACAACAATCACGAGAGCGAATCTCCCTCCAAATCCACGTTTTTTGTAGTCTTCGGTCAGCATCCTCTGATCCCATTTCCCGTCTCCATCTCAGTGGACAATCCAGCTGCGGAATCTCTTGTTAACAAATTTTCCTCCATATGGGAGAGTACCCGGTCCGCACTCCTTCTGTCATCCGAGCGTATGAAAAGACATGCTGACAAAAAACGTCTGGATCCTCCTCAATTCCGTCCTGGGGATAAGGTCTGGCTCTCGTCCAAGTATGTCCGGCTCAAGATTCCTTCCTATAAGTTAGGGCCTCGGTTCATCGGTCCTCTGGAGGTCATCAGTCAGATCAACCCAGTGGCCTATAAATTGAAACTTCCGGCCAACTTGCGGATCCCTAACTCCTTCCATGTATCTCTCCTCAAACCGGTGGTACTTAACTCTTTTTCCAAGTCTACAGGTACGCCTCCTGCTCCGGTTTCAGCTGAAAACGAATTTGAGGTAGAGAACATTCTGGCCACCAAAAGGGTAAGAAGGAAGACCTATTTTCTGGTAGATTGGAAGGGGTTTGGTCCTGAGGAGAGAACGTGGGAGCCTCGGGAGAACATCCATGCCCCTCTCATCCTAGCTAAATTTCTCTCTGGCCTAAAAAAGGGGGGCCTAAAGGGGGGGGTACTGTAGCGCCGGCGTCCCTGCCCTCTGCCAGGCAGGGACGCTGTTCCCCTCACCCCTCTGCTCCGGGTCCGGCGTCCTCCTGCCGCTCTGCTGGAGGCGCGCGCTCCTTTCCTGTCACTGGGCTTAGGGCGCGCGCGTGTGCGCTGCCCCTCCTCTTAAAGGGGCCACGCGCGTCGTCCTAAGGAGTCCCCGGCCAATGGCCGGAGGACTTCACCTTACATAAGGCACCTCCTCCAAAATGGAGGTGCCCGAGCAATGTTATTGCACTGTTCACTACTCTGCTTCAGTCCTCAGGGTCATTGCCAGATACCTGTCTGATTCCTGCCAGGTTGCTGTCTGTTACCTGCTAGCTAGCCTACCTGGAAGCTCTGCCGTCACGTGCTGTGATCTTCCGCTATTCCAGTGGCTCTCGCCTGCTCACCTGGGAGCGCTCATCTGTTACCTGCCTGCTGGCCTACCTGGAGGCTCTGCCGTCACGTGCTGGATCTTCCGCTATTCCAGTGGCTCTCGCCCGCTCACCTGGGAGCGCTCATCTGTTACCTGCCTGCTGGCCTACCTGGAGGCTCTGCCGTCACGGGCTGTGATCTTCTGCTATTCCAGTGACTCTCGCTCGCTCACCTGGGAGCGCTCATCTTCTATCGTCCTGCTAGCCTATCGGGAGGCTCAGCCATCACAGGTCGTATCTACCTTCTTCCAGAGACTGCCCCGGTCACTTGCCGTGAACTCCTGCACACTCATCCAGAGACTGCCCCGGTCACTTGCCGTGACCTCCTGCCCACTCATCCAGAGACTGCCCCGGTCACTTGCCGTGACTTCCTGCCTACTCATCCAGAGACTGCCCCGGTCACTTGCCGTGACCTCCTGCCCACTCATCCAGAGACTGCACCGGTCACTTGCCGTGACTTCCTGCCTACTCATCCAGAGACTGCCCCGGTCACTTGCCGTGACCTCCTGCCTACTCATCCAGAGACTGCCCCGGTCACTTGCCGTGACCACATGCACCGTCCACTCTGGTCGCCACCAGCTCTCTTACAAGGACTGCCCCTTTGTATAGTAGCTCAGAGGTTCCGCCTCCCAGACCCGTTACAGGAACCTAATGACTACACTAACTAGGAATAAAGTGCTCCGTTCTCGGCCACCCAGGGATCTGAATGCCCCATAAGCTCACTCCGGATAAGAAAGTGACGCCAGCCTAGGCCAGCCTATGGAAGCACCCAACCTGTTGTAGACCCCTTTATTAAAGGGACACTGAAGGAGGAAGTGCTCCATGCTTTCCAACATGTTGCCACACTCCTCACGGGGACAACCCCGATCCTCGGAGCTCCTGCACTTCAGGTTGTCCCTTACATACAGCCTCCCATGGAAGCAGCGCCAGACCAAGTCCCAAAACTTCAAGGGGATCCGCTTGGAATTTAATAACCCAAGCCCAACCTCCAGATCCCGGCCTAGGCAATCCTTGAGCACCAGGGGCTTCTGGAAATGGGTCAACAGAACCCTGCTGTCAAGGAATTTCCTCGACATGGTCCTGATTTCCCACATTCCCAGACCCCACCGGCGGATCACCTTCAGAACCGGGGTAGCATAAGCCGGGAGATGTCCGTGTGGTGTGCGCAGGTCCTTCACCTGCCTTACTGTCTCCCATTCCTGGAAGAAAGGCCGAAACCAACCCCTGCAGGAGAATACCCAGGAGCCCTCTCTCTGAATAGAGGTTGGCAACATTGATCTTAAGAAAGGTGCTTATCAGAAACACCACCGGGTTGACCATACCCAACCCACCTAGTCTCCTCATACGGTAAGTGCCCTCTCTCTTAATTAGGTTAAGCCTGTTCCCCCATAACAGCTGGAAGAACAGGCTATAGACCCGTGTCCATAGAGGTTCTGGCAAGACGCAGACACTGCCCAGGTATATTAACAAGGGAAGCAGAAAGCCTTTGGCCAAGTTGACCCTTTCCCTCAAGGTTAAAGACCAACCCTTCCACTGGTCCACCTTTTGGGCGGCGATCTTAAGTCTGCCTTCCCAATTTTGCTGAGGGTAGTCCCCGGGGCCAAATTCGATGCCTAGGATTTTGGCGGAGTTCTGGGGCCCTGGAAGGGTGCCCAGGAGATCAAAACTAGGATCTCCCCCTCCCAGCCAGATACTTTCGCACTTTTCCCGGTTGATCATGGACCCGGACGCCTCCGAGTAGCGCTCGACCTCAGACATGACCCAATCCGCCCCCTCTCTCGAGGACACAAAGAGGGAGACGTCGTCAGCGTACGCTACCACCCTCAGAGTGGCCCCAGGCTCCGCCCGGTCCATCCCGACTCCCATCAACGGTCCACGATCTACCCTCCTCAAGAAGGGATCGATCACGAACACGTATAAAAGTGGGCTCAGAGGACAACCCTGGCGGACCCGGAACTCACCTCAAAAGGGTGAACAACACAACTGTTCATGAGTGGAAATGTCTCAGCCCCCTGGTATAAGGTCTCTAACCAATTTACCAACCTCCCAGGCAGACCATACCTCAAAAGGACAGACCAGCGGTACTCGTGATTGTCCCCGGTCAAAGGCCTTCGCTTGATCTAAGGACAGCAAGTACCCTTCCAGTGATCCACCCTGCCCTGCTCCACTGCCTCTCGGACACCGAGCACAGCACTAAAAGTACTGAGGCCCGGAACAGAGCAGTGCTGAGCCCCGGAAAGGAGCCGGGGTGCAAACTTCACCAGCCGATTAAACAGCACCTTTGCCAGAACCTTCCGGTCCACATTGAGAAGCTATGGGACGCCAATTCTCAATACGGGACGAGTCCTTGCCTTTTGATAGGATAATCAGGGCTGACTTCTTCATTGAGCTGGGAAGAGCAAGGAAAGGCACTCATTAAACACCTTAGTCAAGAGGGGGACCAAGGAGTCCCTAAAGGTCTTGTAAAACTAGGATGTTAAGCCATCCGGACCTGGCGATTTTTTGGGCCGAAGCCCAGCAATGGCCAGTCTCACTTCCTTTTCCCTGATTGCCTCTACTAAAACATCAAGAGAGGGGTGTTATGAATGTTTTAGAAATGAATTCTGAGCAGAAGCTCCCTCTGGTGGTTACAAACGGTACTGAACCATTCAATGAGGATTGACAATCAGGAATCACGGACTGGCTGGATATAAGGGAGGTTTCCCCCCATCATGGTTGCCGGTGATCAATTGTTCTTGTCTCAACTTTGTTTCCTGGTTCTCTTGGAAGCTTGCTGAGTCTTGCCTCTTCTCCTGCTCTCAGATAAGATATTTTCTGTTTTTTTTGTTTTTGTGCTTGCCATTTGCATATTTCTCTGCATTTCTGTGAGGTTGGCCAGGTTCCCCTCCCGGGGGCTTGGGCTCCTCTCGGTTCCTCTGGAGCCACTGTTATTTGTTCATTTGCCTTTTCCAGTTTTTTCAGTGGCTGCGGCTTAGTTTTGTTACACCAGAGAACTAATTTAGGTGGTAGAGGTCATGTGATCTCAGGTGTTTTTGCAATTAGTAGCGTTGGCTTTTTTTAGTTTTTTTTGGGATTGCAGTAAGTATCCTTCCTATCCTTTTCTGTCTAGGCAGATTGGACCCCAGCGTTTGCTCATACTATTTTCTGTCTGTGTCTGTATTTCCTCTTGTCTAACCGCCATTACATGTTTGGGGGCTTCCTATGTTCTTTGGGGATCTGCTCCGGGACAGATAGCTTTCCTCTTTCTATCTTTAGGTGTAGTTAGCCTCTCAGGCTGTGACGAGGCGTCTAGGACCAACGTAGGAACGCTCCACGGCTGCCTTTAGTTGTGGTGGTTAGTCAGGGTACTGCAGTCCAGTAGATTCTAACCTCTCTGGTGTATTGCCGTTTTTGTCTGATCTCCTCAGCTACCAAAACATAACAGTATCACCGGCCAAACTGAAAATTATATGGTACTCACAGAAGGGAAAAATAGTGTGGAAAGAAAAAAGTTGTCAGAGTTGTCAGAGATTTTTTTTTTCTTTTTTCTGTTTGTTGCATTATTTTTTCCCTCTTTTTCTCAGGGTGCTGAGGAGGATTTTTTTTTCTCTCAATGGAGTTTGCACAGTTGTCTGGCCGTGTGGATCAGCTTGGCACTGAAGTTCGGAGTATTGCTACCTATCTTGCAGGGTTGCCAGTTGTGGAACCTAGGATCCCCATGCCACATTTGTTTTTGGGGGATCGAGCTAAATTTCTGAATTTCAAAAATAACTGTAAGTTGTTTTTTGCCTTAAAACCTAAGTCCTCAGGGAACGCAGCACAGCAGGTTCAAATTGTCATCTCTCTCCTGCGCGGCGATCCTCAGGATTGGGCTTTTTCCCTGACACCTGGGGACCCTGTTTTGAGTAATGTTGATACATTTTTTCTGGCTCTGGGGTTATTGTACGATGAACCTAATGTCACTGATCAAGCTGAAAAAACCTTGTTGGCATTAAATCAGGGGCTTGAGGACGCTGAGTTGTACTGTCAGAAATTCCGAAAGTGGGCAGTTCTGACCAAATGGAATGATGATGCTTTGGCAGCCCTTTTTCGGAAGGGTCTGTCAGAGAATGTAAAAGATGTTATGGTGGGTTTCCCTGCTCCCTCTGGTCTCAATGATTCTATGTCATTGGCGATTCAAATTGACAGACGTTTGCGTGAGCGTAGAGGTATGCGTGGAATGGTGTTGCCTTGTGAACCAGCTTCTGAACCCATGCAATGTGATAGAGTGGCTTCTGGGGCACAGCGTCATGAGTTTCAAAAACGCAATGGGTTATGTTTCTACTGTGGTGATGCCTCTCATGCTATTTCAGTCTGCCCTAAGCGGGGAAGACGTTTTGCACGCTCAGTTGTCTTGGGTAGTGTTCAGACTAAATTTCTGTTGACTGTTACCCTGATTTGCTCCCTGTCCACATTTTCTGCTCAGGCTTTTGTTGATTCGGGAGCAGCTATTAACCTGATGGATTTCGATTTTGCTAAACGTTGTGGGTTTCCCTTGATACCCCTACGGAAGTCTATTCCCCTACTAGGGATTGATTCTACCCCTTTGGCTGAGAATAAACCCCAGTTCTCTACTCAGGTGACAATGAGGGTTGAACCTGATCATCAGGAGAGTTGCAAATTTTTGGTGCTGTATAATCTGCATGACATTATTGTACTGGGTTTTCCTTGGTTGCAGTCTCATAATCCTGTTTTGGATTGGAAATCTGTGTCTGTAACCAGTTGGGGCTGCCAATGTGTTCATGCCAACACTCCTGTTTTTTCTGCCTCTCCCCAGGCTCAAGATGTGCCTGACTTTTTGACTGATTTTTCTGATGTGTTTAGCGAAAGTAAATCTGCATCCTTGCCCCCCCATAGGAGCTATGACTGCGCTATTGAATTAGTGCCTGGTAGTAAATTCCCTAAAGGTCGCCTTTTTAACTTGTCTGTACCTGAACATGACGCTATGCGGTCTTATATCAAGGAGTCATTGGAGAAGGGTCATATCAGACCATCCTCTTCACCCATGGGTGCCGGTTTTTTCTTTGTGGCCAAAAAGGATGGTTCATTAAGGCCGTGTATTGATTATCGTCTCTTGAACAAGATCACTGTGAAATATCAATATCCGTTACCCTTGATTTCTGACCTGTTTTCCAGGATGAAAAGTGCTACTTGGTTTACCAAGCTTGACCTCAGGGGGGCGTATAACCTTATTCGCATTAAGCACGGGGATGAATGGAAGACGGCGTTTAATACCATAGAGGGGCATTTTGAGTACCTAGTGATGCCCTTTGGGCTCACTAATGCTCCTTCCGTCTTCCAGTCCTTCATGAATGACATTTTCAGGGATTTTGTGGATAAATTTCTGATTGTTTATTTGGATGATATCTTGATTTTTTCAAATGACTGGGACTCTCATGTGAAACATGTTCGGACTGTGTTCCAGATTTTGAAAGAGAATGCTCTGTATGTGAAGGGATCCAAGTGTCTTTTTGGCGTACAGAGGATCTCATTTCTGGGATTCATTTTGTCTTCATCTGTTATTGAAATGGACCCGGTCAAGGTTCAGGCCATCTGTGATTGGGTCCAACCTACTTCATTAAAGGCTCTTCAGAGATTCTTGGGTTTTGCCAATTTTTATCGTAAATTTATTGGTAATTTCTCCAGTATTGTTAAACCATTGACTGATTTGACCAAAAAGGGTTCTGATGTGGTGAATTGGCCTCCTGAGGCAGTCTCTGCGTTTCAGGAACTTAAGCAGAAATTCACTTCTGCTCCTGTTCTACGGCAGCCTGATGTTTCTCTGCCATTTCAGGTGGAGGTTGATGCCTCTGAAATTGGGGCAGGTGCCGTTTTGTCCCAAAGAGATCCTGAGACCTCTAAAAGTAACCCTTGTGCCTTTTTCTCTCGAAAATTTTCTCCAACTGAACGTAAATATGACGTGGGTAATCGGGAGTTTTGAAGAGTGGAGACATTGGCTGGAGGGAGCCAAACATCAGGTGGTGGTCCTCACGGACCATAAGAATCTGGTTTATCTGGAATCAGCCAAGCGACTTAATCCTAGACAGGCCAGGTGGGCCTTGTTTTTCACACGTTTTAATTTTGTGGTTTCCTTTCTTCCTGGCACTAAGAATGTTAAGGCGGATGCCCTCTCGAGGAGTTTCCTTGCGGACTCTCCTAAGTTATCTGATCCTGCTGTTATTTTGAAAGAGGGTGTAGTTCTTTCCGCCATCTCGCCCAATTTGAGACTGGCTCTGGAAGGGTGTCAGGAGGATAAACCTGAGCGCTGCCCTATTGGGAAATTGTTTGTCCCAGACCGTTGGAAAAAGAGTGTGATGTCTGAGATTCATTGTTCTGCGTTGACCGGTCATCCCGGAATTTTTGGTACCAGAGACTTGGTTAGTCGGTCCTTTTGGTGGCCTACTTTGTCTCGTGACGTCAGGGAATTTGTGCAGTCCTGCGGGACTTGCTCTCGCTCCAAGCCTTGCTCTCGCTCTAGTGGTTTGTTGATGCCATTGCTGTGCCCAAGAGACCATGGACCCATATCTCTATGGATTTAATTTCCGACCTCCCTGTTTCTCAGAGAATGACCGTTATCTGGGTGATTTGTGATAGGTTTTCCAAAATGATACATCTTGTGCCATTACCTAAGTTGCCTTCCTCCTCCGAATTGGTGCCTTTGTTCCTTCAGCACGTGGTTCGGTTACACGGCATTCCTGAGAACATTGTGTCTGACAGAGGAGTCCAGTTTGTTTCCAGATTTTGGAGGACTTTTTGTTCTAAACTTGGTGTTCAATTGTCTTTCTCCTCGGCTTTTCATCCTCAGACCAATGGACAAACTGAGAGAACAAACCAGACATTGGAGACTTATCTGAGATGCTTTGTGTCTGCTGATCAAGATGACTGGGTCTCTTTTTTGCCTTTGGCTGAGTTTGCTCTTAATAATAGGGCTAGCTCTGCCACTTTGATGTCTCCATTTTTCTGCAATTTTGGGTTTCACCCTCGATTTTCTTCGGGACAGACGGAGGCTTCTGTCTGTTCAGGTGTTGACTCTGTTGTGGAGCGTATGCAGCAGATTTGGGACCAGGTAGTGGAGAGGTTGTCCCTCTCTCAGGAGAGGGCCCAGCGGTTTGCCAACCGGCGTAGGACTGATGGTCCTCGGTTTGAAGTGGGGGACTTGGTCTGGTTGTCCTCAAGAAATATCCCTATGAGAGTTGCATCTCCTAAGTTTAAGCCTAGGTTCATTGGACCTTATAAGATCTTGGAGATTCCTCTTCAATAAGGACTTGTGGAACACGTTATGGATCTTAAATGTCCCTGGAAGAAGTAAACGAAAGGAAACAGGATTGAGAATCTCCAAGATCTTATAAGGTCCAATGAACCTAGGCTTAAATTTAGGAGATGCACTCTCATAGGAATATTCTTTGAGGACAACCAGACCAAGTCCCCCACTTTAAACCGAGGACCATCAGTCCTATGCCGGTTAGCAAACCGCTGGGCCTTCTCCTGAGAGAGGGACAACCTCTCCACTACCTGGTCCCAAATCTGTTGCATACGCTCCACAACAGAGTCAACACCTGGACAGACAGAAGCCTCCGTCTGTCCTGAAGAAAATCGAGGGTGAAACCCAGAATTACAGAAAAACGGAGACATCAAAGTGGCAGAGCTAGCCCTATTATTAAGAGCAAACTCAGCCAAAGGCAAAAAAGAGACCCAGTCATCCTGATCAGCAGACACAAAGCATCTAAGATAAGTCTCCAATGTCTGGTTTGTTCTCTCAGTTTGACCATTGGTCTGAGGATGAAATGCCGAGGAGAAAGACAATTGAACACCCAGTTTAGAACAAAAAGTCCTCCAAAATTTGGAAACAAACTGGACTCCTCTGTCAGACACAATGTTCTCAGGAATGCCGTGTAAACGAACCACGTGCTGAAGGAACAACGGCACCAATTCAGAGGAGGAAGGCAACTTAGGTAATGGCACAAGATGTATCATTTTGGAAAACCTATCACAAATTACCCAGATGGTGGTCATTCTCTGAGAAACAGGAAGATCGGAAATGAAATCCATAGAGATATGGGTCCATGGTCTCTTGGGCACAGGCAATGGCATCAACAAACCACTAGAGCGAGAGCAAGGCTTGGAGCGAGAGCAAGTCCCGCAGGACTGCACAAATTCCCTGACATCACGAGACAAGGTAGGCCACCAAAAGGACCGACTAACCAAGTCTCTGGTACCAAAAATTCCGGGATGCCCAGCCAATGCGGAACAATGAATCTCAGACATCACACTCTTTTTCCATTGGTCCGGGACAAACAATTTTCCAACAGGGCAGCGCTCGGGCCTATCCTCCTGACACCCCTCCAGAGCAAGTCTTAAATTGGGCGAGATGGCGGAAAGAACTACACCCTCTTTCAAAATAACAGAAGGATCAGATAACTCAGGAGAGTCCGCAAGGAAACTCCTCGAGAGGGCATCCGCCTTAACATTCTTAGTGCCAGGAAGAAAGGAAACCACAAAATTAAAACGTGTGAAAAACAAGGCCCACCTGGCCTGTCTAGGATTGAGTCGCTTGGCAGATTCCAGATAGACCAGATTCTTATGGTCCGTAAGGACCACCACCTGATGTTTGGCTCCCTCCAGCCAATGTCTCCACTCTTCAAAAGCCCACTTCATGGCCAATAACTCCCGATTACCCACGTCATAATTACGTTCAGTAGGAGAAAATTTTCGAGAGAAAAAGGCACAAGGGTTACTTTTAGAGGTCTCTGGATCTTTTTGGGACAAAACGGCACCTGCCCCAATTTCAGAGGCATCAACCTCCACCTGAAATGGCAGAGAAACATCAGGCTGCCGTAGAACAGGAGCAGAAGTGAATCTCTGCTTAAGTTCCTGAAATGCAGAGACTGCCTCAGGAGGCCAATTCACCACATCAGAACCCTTTCTGGTCAAATCAGTTAATGGTTTAACAATAACCGAGAAATTACCAATAAATTTACGATAAAAATTGGCAAAACCCAAAAATCTCTGAAGAGCCTTTAATGAAGTAGGTTGGACCCAATCACAGATGGCCTGAACCTTGACCGGGTCCATTTCAATAACAGATGGGGACAAAATGAATCCCAGAAATGAGATCCTCTGTACGCCAAAAAGACACTTTGATCCCTTCACATACAGAGCATTCTCTCTCAAAATCTTGAACACAGTTCGAACATGTTTCACATGAGAGTCCCAGTCATTAGAAAAAATCAAGATATCATCCAAATAAACAATCAGAAATTTGTCCACAAAATCCCTGAAAATGTCATTCATGAAGGACTGGAAGACGGAAGGAGCATTAGTGAGCCCAAAGGGCATCACTAGGTACTCAAAATGCCCTTCAGGGGTATTGAATGCCGTCTTCCATTCATCCCCGTGCTTAATGCGAATAAGGTTATACGCCCCCCTGAGGTCAAGCTTGGTAAACCAAGTAGCGTTTTTCACCCTGGAAAACAGGTCAGAAATCAAGGGTAACGGGTATTGATATTTCACAGTAATATTGTTCAAGAGACGATAATCAATACACGGCCTTAATGAACCATCTTTTTTGGCCACAAAGAAAAAACCGGCACCTAAGGGTGAAGAGGATGGTCTGATATGACCCTTCTCCAAAGATTCCTTGATATAAGACCGCATAGCGTCATGTTCAGGTACAGACAAGTTAAAAAGGCGACCTTTAGGGAATTTACTACCCGGCACTAATTCAATAGCGCAGTCATAGCTCCTATGGGGAGGTAAGGATGCAGATTTACTTTCGCTAAACACATCAGAAAAATCAAACAAAAAGTCAGGAACATCCTGAGCCTGGGGGAGGCAGAAAAAACAGGAGTGTTGGTATTAACACATTGGCAGCCCCAACTGGCCACAGACACAGACTTCCAATCCAAAACAGGATTATGAGACTGCAACCAAGTGAAACCCAGCACGATAATGTCATGCAGATTATATAGAACCAAAAATTTGCAGCACTCCTGGTGATCAGGTTCAACCCTCATTATCACCTGAGTAGAAAACTGGGGTTTATTCTCAGCCAAAGGGGTAGAATCGATCCCCAGTAGGGGAATAGACTTCTGTAGGGGTATCAAGGGGAACCCACAACGTTTAGCAAAATCATAATCCATCAGGTTAATAGCTGCTCCAGAATCAACGAAAGCCTGAGCAGAAAATGAGGACAGAGAGCATATCAGAGTGACAGTTAATAAAAACTTAGTCTGAACACTACCCAAGACAACTGAGCGTGCAAAACGTCTTCCCGCTTAGGGCAGACTGAAATAGCATGAGAGGCATCACCACAGTAGAAACATAACCCATTGCGCTTTCGAAACTCATGACGCTGTGCCCCAGACACCACTCTATCACACTGCATGGTTTCAGGAGCTGGTTCACAAGGCAACACTATTCCACGCATACTTCTCCGCTCACGCAAACGTCTGTCAATTTGAATCGCTAATGACATAGAATCATTGAGACCAGAGGGGACAGGGAATCCCACCATAACATCCCTTACATTATCTGACAGACCCTTCCGGAAAAGGGCCGCCAAAGCGTCGTCATTCCATTTGGTCCGGACTGCCCACCTACGGAATCTCTGACAGTATAACTCAGCGTCATCAAGCCCCTGATTTAATGCCAACAAGGCTTTTTCAGCTTGATCAGTGACATTAGGCTCATCGTACAATAACCCCAAAGCCTGAAAAAACGCATCAACATCACTCAAAACAGGATCCCCAGGTATCAGGGAAAAAGCCCAATCCTGAGGATCGCCGCGCAGGAGAGAGATGATAATTTGAACCTGCTGCGCTGCGTTTCCTGAGGACTTAGATTTTAAGGCAAAAAACAATTACAATTATTTTTGAAATTCTGAAACTTAGCTCGATCCCCTAAAAACAAATCTGGCATGGGGATCCTAGGTTCCACAACAGGCAACCCAGCAAGATAGATAGCAATACTCCGAACCTCAGTGGCAAGCTGATCCACACGGCCAGACAACTGTGCAAACTCCATTGGGAGAAAAGATCCTCCCCAGCACCCAGAGATACAGAGGGAAAAAAAAAAATGCAACAAACAGAAAAATATCTCTGACAACTCTGACAACCTTTTTTTTCTATCACAATATTTTTTTCCCTTCTGTGAGTACCATACAATTTTCTATTGGCCGGTGATACTGTTATGTTTTGGTTAGCTGAGGAGTGCAGGTAAAAAAGGAAATACACCAGAGCAGTTGGAATCTATGGGATTGCAGTACCCTGACTAACCACCACAACTAGAGGCAGCTGTGGAGCGTTCCTACGTTGGTCCTAGACGCCTCGTCACAGCCTGAGAAACTAACTACACCTAAAGATAGAAATAGGAAAGCTATCTGCCCCGGAGCAGAACCCCAAAGATAATAGAAAGCCCCCAAACATGTAATGGCGGTTAGACAAGAGGAAATACTGACACAGAAAGAAAATAGAATGAGCAAACGCTGGGGCCCAAACTAACTAAAAAGAAAAGGACAGGAAGGGTACTTACTGCAATCCCAGAAAACCCTGAAAAACACCAACTCTACTAATTTCAAAATCACCTGAGATCACACGACCTCTACCACCTAAATTAGCTCTCTGGTGTAACAAAATCAAAACAGCAGCCACTAAAAAAACTGGATAAAGCAAAAGAACAAAACTCAGTGGCTGAACTAAACTGAGAAGGCAGAAGCCCCCGGAGGGGACCCAGAAGGCCCCCAAAGAAGTGCAAGACAAAATGCAAAAATATAGCAATAACACAAAAGAAGAAAAAATCTTATCTGGTAGCAGGAGATGCAGACACGACACAGCAGGCTACAAGGGAAACTGGAATGAAGGATTCAGACCAGAACAATTGATCACCGGCAACCCTGATGGGAAAATGACTCCCTTATATAAGACCAGTCAGTAACACCTGATTCCCAGTCCTCACAATCTTCACTAGTACCGCTTGTAACCACCAGAGGAGCCTCTGCTCAGAACTCATCTCAAACGCATTCACAACACTCTCCACTTAACCAAATACTGGAGTTTCTGTCTAGAAAAACGAGAATCCAATATTTTCTCAACCACATACTCCAGATTGCCCTCAACCAAAACAGGGTCAGGAGGCGCAGCCATAGGAACCACTGGCTCGACAAACTTCTTCAATAAGGACTTGTGGAACACGTTATGGATCTTAAATGTACCTGGAAGAAGTAAACGGAAGGAAACAGGATTAAGAATCTCCATGATCTTATAAGGTCCAATGAACCTAGGTTTAAACTTTGGAGATGCAACCCTCATAGGGATATTTCTTGAGGACAACCAAACCAAGTCCCCCACTTTAAACTGAGGACCATCAGTCCTACGCCGGTTGGCAAACCGTTGGGCCTTCTCCTGAGAGAGAGACAACCTCTCCACTACCTGGTCCCAAATCTGCTGCATTCGCTCCACAACAGAGTCAACACCCGGACAGACAGAAGCCTCTGCCTGTCCCGAAGGAAATCCAGGGTGAAACCCAAAATTGCAGAAAAATGGAGACCAGTCCGTGATCTCAGATTGCCATTCCTCGCTGAAAGGTTCAGTACTGTTAGTAACCACCAGAGGGAGCCTCTGCTCAGAAACCATTTTTAGCATATTCATAACACCACGTGTCTAGCTTGGATACCCAATAATCAAAAGGCACAGAGGAATCACAGAGGACGTTGGTACGGTCAGCTAGGTACTCCCTCAGCATCTTCCCAAACTTTCCACTCCTTGTGTCAGTCCCCTGTGACTCTGGGCCAGAGCGATGGGAGGGTCTGAGAAAACTCCCAAAACTTTGCCAGTGTTACGCTTCCTCTGCTGAATTGGAGTTGTGTCTCTCTCGCCTCTACTCCTTGGTTATCCAACAAACTGTGACCTCTGCTGCCAGCGTTTTCAGATGGGAATTTTTTTTAATAATTCCGCAACAATGGCCCTCTGGTACTGCAACATTTTAGTACACCTATCTGCCTCTGGAAGAAGAGATTGAAAGTTCTCCTTGTAGCGTGGGTCTAGAAGTGTCACCAACCAGTAATGAGTGTCAGCACTAATTTTGATAATGCGAGGGTCACGGTAAAGGCAGCACAAAATAAAGTCTGTCATGTATGCCAGACTGCTAACTGGCAATACTTCCGTATCCTCACCAACATGACGACTGACCATGCTGTCCTCCTCCTCCCTGTCTTCAGGCCATCCACGCTGAACAGACGGCATGACAATTGTGCTTGTAGTACTGTCTATAGCACAGGAAAGTAGCTCCTGTTCTTCCTCATTGTCAACCAATCCTCATTGGGATGATATGAGGTTGGGCTGTGTGTAACCACCTTGTATAGTTCATTGCTCCATCTCATCGGGCTCCACCTGCAATGCATCCTCTTTCATTGTTAGCAGAGAGCTTTTCAGAATACAGAGAAGTGGGATGGTGACACTAATTATGGCATCATTGCTGCTCACCATCTTGGTAGACTCCTCAAAGTTTTGTAGGATGGTATATATGTCTGACATCCATGTCCACTCCTGATTTCTTATGTGTGGAGTCTGAACTGAATACCAACGGCCTTGTTGATGCTGGTAGTCAACAACTGCTGTTGTGAACGCTCTGGATAATGAGTTGGGGCTCCCTCTGGTGGCTGCTGATAGTAATGAAGCTGCCTTGACTGACAGAGGCCCTTCAGCTGAGGATTCAGCTGCGGACGATTGGCAATCTGGGAGTGCTGACTGGGGAGATTTAAGGGAGTAACCTTCCCATGATCCTCGTCGGTGATTAGTTGTTTCTTCCTCGTCCAGTTTGGAAGTCAGCTTGCTGCTGTCTTCTGCAACTTTCAGATAAGTTATTTTCTGCTTGTTTCTGTGATTTTGTGTTCCTTTGTTTTTCTGCACTTCTGGAGTGAGGTCAGCCGGGTCCCCCTGTTGGGGCCTGCGCTGGTCTCTGTTTCTCATTTATCTCGGTTTATTTCTTCAGTCCCTATTATTTCAGTGGCTGCGGGGTAGCTACCTGTTCACAGCAGAGTTCTGATCTAGCGGGGGAGAGATCGTGTGGTCTCAGTATTTTTGGAATCAGAAGTGTTGGAATTTTTCCTAGGGTTTTGCTGGATTGCAAACAGTATTCTTTCCTATCCTATCTAGATAGTTTTGGGCCCCAGCGTTTGCTTACTCTATTTTCTGCCTGCGTGTGTATTTCATCTTGTCTCACCGCCAATATTTGTGTGGGGGCTACCTATTCCTTTGCGGCACTACTCCGGGGCAGTTAGCTTTCCCCTTTCTATCTTTAGGCTTAGCTAACTCTCCGGCTGTGTCGAGGCGTCTAGGTCATCGTAGGTACGTCCCACGGCTGCTTCTAGTTGTGCGGTTAGTTTGGGGGTCTGCAATCCATTAGTTCCCAACCTCTCTGGGTGTCTGGCTGCCTTGGCTATTTTTGTTACTGTCCTCTTCGGCTACCAAATCATAACAGAATCACCGGCCCAAACCGTTACCCTAGGGTACTCAAAAGAAGGAAAGAATAGTAAAAAAAGGGGTTTCAGAATTTTTTTTTTATAAATATTTTTTCCTCTTTTTCTCTGGGGGCCGTAAGAGGATTTTTTTTTCTTCAAGGGAGATTGTGCAGTTGTCTGGTTGTGTTGAGTGGCTCGCTACTGAAGTTCGGGGAATTTCTGCCTATCTCACTCAGTTTTCTGATGTGGAACCTAGGATTCCTCTGCCTGTCTGCTGTAATCTACATTATCCTTCTGATACCCCAATATTGAGCCCATGCTGCCATATGTGTCCCTATTACTGCACCTGCTGGGTGGTTCTGTGTGACCTCTAAATTCTAAAGCAGCCCTCTAGAATATAATAATGCCAGGTGCATGGGCCCTAGAAAACAGTGCCCACATGTTGTCCCCTAGAATGTAATAATGCCCTGTGTGTGCCCCTTTGACAGTCACAGTAACCCGAATTCCCCTATAACAATAAATGCCCACTTTACATTTTATAATGTTCCAAGTCTCCCCCCTCTACAGCTCCCCTAAATACCGTATAATGCCCCCTCACTGGATATATACTGACTCCTTAATATCCCCAAACTATTTAATGGCACAACACTGTGTGATGTCCCCACCACTATAATCCCCACGCTGTATGATGGCCCCCTAGATAGTATCCATATAGCAAAATACACCAGATAGTCTTCAATACAGCATAATGTACTCCCCATAGGCAGTTTCTATATTATCATAAAACCCCACAGGCAGCCTCTGTATTATAATAAAACCCCATAGGCAGCCTCTGTAATATAATGCACTCCCCATAGGCAGCCTCTATATTATAATGCACTCCCCATAGGCAGGTCCTGTGTTATAATGCACTCCCATATGGAGCCTCTGTAATGTAATGCACTCCCCATAGGCAGCCTCTGTAATCTAATGCACTCCCCATAGGCAGCCTCTATATTATAATGCACTCCTCATAGGCAGCCTCTATATTATAATGCACTCCCCATAGGCAGCCTCTGTATTATAATGCGCCCCCATAGGCAGACTCTGTATTATCATGCACTCCACATAGGCAGCCTAAATATTATAATGCACTCCCCATAGAGAGCCTCTTTATTATAATGCACTCCCCATAGGCAGTCTCTATATTATAATGCACCCCCAAAGGCAGTCTCTGTATTATAATGCACTCCCCATAGGGAGCCTCTGTAGTATAATGCACTCCCCATAGGGAGCCTCTGTAATATAATGCACTCCCATAGACAGTCTCTGTATTATAATGCACTCCCCATAGAGACCCTCTGTAGTATAGTGCAGTCCCCATAGGCAGCCTCTGTAGTATAATGCACCCCCATAGGCAGCCTCTGTTTTATAATGCACTCCCCATAGAGAGCCTCTGTAGTATAATGCACTCCCCATAGGGAGCCTCTGTAATATAATGCACTCCCCATAGGCAGCCTCTGTATTATAATGCACTCCCCATAGGGAACCCCTGTATTATAATGCACTCCCCATAGGCAGCCTCTGTATTATAATGCACTCCCCATAGGGAGCCTGTTATGTTTCGGTAGCTGAGGACAGGAACAACAGCAGGGCAGCCGAACACCTGAGATGTTGGTAACTGATGGGTTGCAGATTCCTAAACTAACGACACAACTAGAGGTAGCCGTGGAGCATTCCTACGTTGATCCTAGACGCCTCGTCACAGCCTAAGAGATAACTTGTAAGGTTCTGTGTACATGTTCCTGAAACTCAGTTTGTTCGTCAGCCATTTTACTTTCTGTCTTGCTGCAGCTATCTTGCCCTCAGTCAATATGGAGTTTCCAGCTTGCATGTTTCCGCCCTGATTCTCTCCTTTTGCTTCTTAAGCAGCCACAGCTGAGCAATCAGTGCTTCAGAATCTAGCCTGCAGTGAACCTGTGACCCGACTCCTGAAGCCTTGGACCTTGTACTCCAGCTATTCCTACTGAGGAACTCTGAAGCACTTGTGGACTCTGAACCCTGCTCTTTGAAAGACCCACGTTTGCATGGACTTATGGTAACAGAGAAGAAGATCCTGAACCTGTTGTGGAGAGTGATTGCTGAGCTTAGATTACTCTGGCCTGCTGTGTCTCCTGCTTCTGTGTCTGCAAACTGTGTGACTATTTTTGCCAACTTGTATGAAGTAATACAAGACTTTCTATATCAAACCTGTGTCTCATGTATTTTCATCGCACCCAAGCACAAGACGCTATATGAACTGTACTACATACATTACATAACTACACCTAAAGGCAGAAAGATGAAAGCTATCTGCCCCGGAGCAGATCCCCAAAGAAAATAGGAAGCCCCCAAACATATAATGGCGGTTAGACAAGATGAAAATACAAACATAGGCAGAAAATAGACTGAATAAACGCTGGGGCCAAAAGCTGACTAAATAGGATAGGACAGGAGAGATTACTTTATGCAACCCAGAAAACCCTACAAAAATCCAACAATTCTGATTACAAAAATACTGAGATCACACGATCTTGCCACCCACTAAATCAGATCCCAGTGTGAACAAAAACCAAGCCGCAGCCGCTGAAAAAACAGGAAAAAGCAAATGAGCAAATAACAGTGGCTGCAGATAAACTGTGAGGAGCTCAGGCCCCAGGAGGGGACCTGGCTGACCTCCACAAAAGTGCAGAAAACAAAGCAAAAAGCAAGCACAAAAAGAAAAGCAAAAAATATCTTATCTGAAAGCAGGAGATGCAGGCAAGACTCCAGAAAATTTCCAAATGAACCAGGAACCACAATTGAGACAAGAACAATTGATCACCGGCAACCATCATGGGAGGGAACCTCCCTTATATCAGACCAGTCCGTGATCCCTGATTGCCACTCCTCGCTGAAAGGTTCATTACTGTCTGTAACCACCAGAGGGAGCCTCTGCTCAGAAACCATTTCTAGCACATTCATAACAGGAGCCTCTGTAATATAATGCACTCCCCATAGGCAGCCTCTGTATTATAATGCACTCCCCATAGGGAGCCTCTGTAGTATAATGCACCCCCATAGGCAGCCTCTGTTTTATAATGCACTCCCCATAGAGAGCCTCTGTAGTATAATGCACTCCCCATAGGGAACCCCTGTATTATAATGCACTCCCCATAGGCAGCCTCTATATTATAATGCACTCCCCATAGGCAGCCTCTGTATTATAATGCACTCCCCATAGGCAGCCTCTGTAATATAATGCTCTCCCCATAGGGACCCTCTGTAGTATAATTCTCTCCCCATAGGGATCCTCTGTAGTATAAGGCACTCCCCATAGGCAGCCTCTGTAGTATAATGCACTCCCCATAGGGACCCTCTGTAGTATAATGCACTCCCCATAGGCAGCCTCTATATTATAATGCACTCCCCATAGGCAGCCTCTATATTATAATGCACTCCCCATAGGCAGCCTCTGTATTATAATGCACTCCCCATAGGCAGCCTCTGTAATATAATGCTCTCCCCATAGGGATCCTCTGTAGTATAATTCTCTCCCCATAGGGATCCTCTGTAGTATAAGGCACTCCCCATAGGCAGCCTCTGTAGTATAATGCACCCCCATAGGGAGCCTCTGTAGTATAATGCACCCCCATTACAAAAATAATAAATCCTGTACCTCTCTTGCTCCCGGCTCCTGCGCTGCTCACTGCTCTCCCTCTCTTCTGCTGACAGCGGGCCGGGCAGTGACGTCATCGCGCCCGCTGTCAGATGCTGAGAGGGGGATTATGGGAGAGAAGGAGCACTCACTCCTCTCTCAATGCGGTCAGTTGTATCGGTTAGATGCCGATACAGCTGACCATCCGATGACGGGCGGGGGGCCCACTGCTGGCACAGGATCCCCCTCCACCTGCTCAGGGGCCCCAAGGCAGCGGGGTGGCAGAGCAGGGAGATCGATTCTCCCTGCTCTGCCGCAGTGTAACTGTATGGGTGCTGTGCACACCGATACAGTTACAGTAGCGTAGCTCTGGGTGGGCCCCCTCAGAGTGCGGGGCCGGGGCCACCGCCCCCTCTGCCCCCCCAGTAGCTACGCTACTGGATCAAGCTGAAAAAACCATGTTGGCATTGAACCAGGGTCAGGAAACAGCAGAGTTATATTGTCAGAAATTCCGAAGGTGGGCAGTCCATACTAAATGGAACGATGATGCCCTAGCGGATCTTTTTCGGAAACGGCTTGCAGAGACCATAAATGATGTTATGGTGGGATTTACTGCCCCCTCGGGGCTCAACGATTCTATGTCATTAGCTATTCAAATTGACCGACGCTTGCGTGAACGTAAAACTATGCGAGAGGTGGTGTTTCCTTTCGAACAGGCCCCTGAGCCCATGCAGTGTGATGGGGTTGTTTCTGGAGCTCAGCGTCGAGAATTTCGGAAGCGTAATAAGTTGTGTTTTTATTGTGGGGATGCTTCCCATACTATTTCCGTCTGACCTAAGCGGGGAGGATGTTTTTCATGCTCATTTATTTTGGGCAATGTACAGTCTAAATTTCTCTTGACTGTTCCCTTGATCTGCTCCTTGTGCACATTTTCCGCTCAGGCTTTTGTCGATTCGGAAGCAGCCCTGAACCTGATGGATTTTGACTTTGCCAAACGTTGTGGGTTTCCCATGGTACCCCTGCGGACTCCTATTTCTTTGCTGGTCATTGATTCAACCCCTTTGGCGGAGAATAAACCCCAGTTTTGGACCCAGGTGATAATGCGGGTAGCCCCGGACCACCAAGAGAATTGTAAATTTTTAGTGTTGCATAATGTGCATGACATTATTGTACTGGGTTTTCCTTGGTTACAGACCCATAATCCTGTTTTGGATTGGAAGTCTGTGTCTGTGGTCAGTTGGGGTTGTCAATGTGTTCATGGTGACACTCTTGTGTTTTCTACCTCTCCCCAGTCTCAGGAGATCCCCGGGTATTTGGCTGATTATTCTGATGTGTTTAGTGAGAGTAAGTCTGCATCCTTACCTCCTCATAGGAGTTATGATTGCACGATTGAGTTAGTGCCCGGTTGTAAATTTCCCAAAGGTCGGCTCTTCAATTTGTCTGTACCTGAGCATGATGCTATGCGATCTTATATCAAAGAGTCTTTAGAGAAGGGTCATATTAGACCATCCTCTTCACCCTTGGGTGCCGGCTTTTTCTTTGTGGCCAAAAAGGATGGTTCATTGAGACCATGTATTGACTATCGTTTCCTTAATAAGATCACTGTTAAATATCAGTATCCGTTACCCCTGATTTCCAATTTATTCTCCCAAGTGAAAGGTGCTAGTTGGTTTACCAAGCTTGACCTTAGGGGGGCGTATAATTTTATTCGCATTAAGCACGGGGATGAATGGAAGACGGCGTTTAATACCTCTGAGGGGCAGTTTGAGTACCTAGTGATGCCTTTTGGGCTAACTAATGTCCCTTCCATCTTACATGAACGATACTCCGTCCGCTATTGAAATGGACCCGGTCAAGGTCCAGGCCATTTCTGATTGGGTTCAGCCCACATCATTGAAGGCTCTTCAGAGATTTTTGGGTTTTGCTCATTTTTACCATAAATTTATAAGTAATTTTTCTGGTATTGTGAAACCACTTAATGATTTGACCAAAAAGGGCTCTAATGTGGTAAATTGGTCTCTAGAGGCAGTTTCGGCTTTTCAGGAGCTTAAGCGGAGATTCACTTCTGCTCCTGTTCTGCTGCAACCTGATGTTTCTCTCCCATTTCAGGTGGAAATAGATGCTTCTGAGATTAGTGCAGGAGCCGTTTTGTCCCAAAGGGATCCTGTAAACTCTAAGATTAACCCTTGTGCCTTCTTCTCCCGAAAGTTTTCCCCACCTGAACATAATTATGATGTGGGGAATCAAGAATTACTGGCTATGAAGTGGGCATTCGAAGAGTGGAGACATTGGTTAGAGGGAGCCAAACATCAAGTTGTGGTCCTCACTGACCACAAGAACTTGATCTATCTCGAATCAGCCAAGCGATTGAATCCTAGACAGGCCAGGTGGGCCTTGTTTTTCACGTGTTTTAACTTTCTGGTCTCCTTTCTCGCGGGTACTAAGAATGTTAAGGCGGATGCCCTCTCTAGGAGTTTCCTTGGGATTCTCTTGATGTGACTGAGCCTACGGCCATTCTGAAGGAGGGTGTGGTTCTTTCCGCTATCTTACCCGATTTGAGACTGGCCCTGGAGCAATTTCAGGGGGATAAAACTGAACGTTGCCCTGTGGGGAAATTGTATGCCCCAGACCAATGGAGGAAGAAAGTTATGTCTGGGGTTCATTGCTCTGCGTTGGCTGGTCATCCCGGTATTTTTGGTACTAGAGATTTGGTGAGTCGGTCCTTTTGGTGGCCTACTTTATCTCGTGATGTCAGGAATTTGTGCAGTCCTGTGGGACTCGTTCTCGGTCCAAACCTTGCTCTCGCTCTAGTGGATTGTTAATGCCATTGCCTGTGCCCAGGAGGCCATGGACCCATATCTCTATGGATTTTATTTCCGACCTCCCTGTCTCTAAGAGAATGACCGTTATCTGGGTGATCTGTGATAGATTTTCCAAGATGATCCATCTTCTGCTACTGCCGAAGTTGCCATCCTCTTCCGAGTTGGTGCCCTTGTTTTTTCAGCAGGTGGTTCAGTTGCACGGCATTTCGGAAAACATTGTGTCTGACAGAGGAGTCCAATTTGTTTCCAGATTTTGGAGGACCTTTTGTTTTAAACTGGGAGTTCAGCTGTCTTTCTCCTCTGCGTTTCACCCTCAGACCAATGGGCAGACTGAGAGAACAAACCAGACCTTGGAAACTTATTTGAGATGTTTTGTGTCTGCTGATCAAGATGACAGGATCTTTTTTTTGCCCTTGGCTGAATTTGCTCTAAATAATAGGGCTAGTTCTGCCACTTTGATGTCCCCTTTTTTCTTCAATTTCGGGTTTCATCCTCGTTTTTTTTTCGGGGCAGGTGGAGGCTTCTGTCTGTCCGGGTGTTGACTCTATGGTGGAGAGAATGCAGCAGATTTGGGATCAAGTAGTGGATAAGTTGTCTCTCTCTCTCAGGAGAGGGCCCAACGGTTTGCCAACCGACATAGGACTGATGGTCCTCGGTTTAAAGTGGGTGACATGATTTGGTTGTCCTCAAGAAATATCCCTATGAATGTGGCATCTCCAAAATTTAAGGCAAGGTTCATTGGACCTTATAAGATCTTGGAAATTCTTAATCCCGTTTCCTTCCGCTTGGCTCTTCCAGGGACGTTTAAGATTCACAACGTCTTCCACAAATCTTTATTGAAAAGGTTTGTTGAGCCAGTGGTTCCTATGGCTGCGCCCCCTGAGCCTGTTTTGGTTGAGGGCAATCTGGAGTATGAAGTGGAGAAGATATTGGATTCTCGGCTGGCTAGACGGAGACTCCAGTACTTTGTTAAGTGGAAAGGTTATGGTCAGGAGGACAATCCTTGGGTGTTTGCTTCTGACATTAATGCGGAGAGATTGGTTCGCGCCTTTCACCGGGCTCATCCTGATCGGCCTGATGGTGCAGGTGAGGGTTCGGTGACCCCTCCTCAAGGGGGGGTACTGTTGTGAACGCTCTGGATTCTGAGTTGGGGCTCTCTCTGGTGGCTGCTGATAGTAATGAAGCAGCCTTGACTGACAGAGGCCCTTCAGCTGAGGATTCAGCTGCGGACGATTGGCAATCTGGGAGTGATGACTGGGGAGATTTAAGGGAGTAACCTTCCCATGATCCACGCCGGTGATTAGTTGTTTCTTCCTCGTCCAGTTTGGAAGTCAGCTTGCTGCTGTCTTCTGCAACTTTCAGATAAGCTATTTTCTGCTTGTTTCTGTGGTTTTGTGTTCCTTTGTTTTTCTGCCCTTCTGGAGTGAGGTCAGCCGGGTCCCCTGTTGGGGCCTGCGCTGGTCTCTGTTTCTCATTTATCTCGGTTTATTTCTTCAGTCCCTATTATTTCAGTGGCTGCTGGGTAGCTACCTATTTACACCAGAGTTCTGATCTAGCAGGGGAGAGATCGTGTGGTCTCAGTATTTTTGGATTCAGAAGTGTTGGAATTTTTCCTAGGGTTTTGCTGGATTGCAGACAGTATTCTTTCCTATTCTATCTAGATAGTTTTGGACCCCAGCGTTTGCTTACTCTATTTTCTGCCTGCGTGTGTATTTCATTTTGTCTCACCGCCAATATTTGTGTGGGGGCTACCTATTCCTTTGGGGCGCTACTCCGGGGCAGTTAGCTTTCTTCATTCTATCTTTAGGCTTAGCTAACTCTCCGGCTGTGTCAAGGCATCTAGGTCATCGTAGGTACGTCCCACGTCTGCTTCTAGTTGTGTGGTTAGTTTAGGAGTCTGCAATCAATTAGTTCCCAACCTCTCTGGGTGTCTGGCTGCCTTGGCTATTTTTGTTACTGTCCTCCTCGGCTACCAAATCATAACAAACTGCCCTCTTCTGCTCACAAATCCTTTCCAACATATGCAGTGTAGAGTTCCAACTCTTGGGGACATCACACACCAGTCGGTGAGCCGGAAGCTGCATACACTGCTGAAGCACGGCAAGGGAGCTGAAGCTGTAGCTGACTTTCTAAAATGGGCACACAGGTGACGTACTTTGACAAGCAGATCAAGCAGCTCTGGGTAGGTTTTGAGAAACCACTGAACCACGAGGTTAAGCAAATAGGCCAGGCATGGTACGTGTGTGAGCTCGCCTCAGAGCCGCCATCATGTTCTGGCCATTGTAACACACAACCATGCCTGGCTGTAGGTTCAGCAGTATTAGGTTCAGCAGTATCAGCCACAGATCTGCCTACTATTTCAGAGCTGTCCACAACTCTTCAGCATTGTGCGGTTTGTCACCTAAGCATGTTAGCTTTAGTGCAGCCTGTTGCCGCTTTGCTGAGGCAGTGCCGCAGTGCTTCCAGATTGTGACTGATGTGGTTATTTCGGAGATGCAGGCTGAAGAGGAGGATGAAGTGCAGGAGCTGTAGACTGTGGCGGCAACCCTGATTGACCTAGGGCAAGCAATCCTCAGCGTCGGGAGGATGTGTTCCATCTCAAGGTCCGACTGGGTCCCAGCTTCCACTATATTAACCCAGTGTGCAGTCAGCGAGATGTACCGTCCCTGCCCAGCACTTGTCCACGTGCCCGTGGTTAGGAGTACTTTCCCAGTAAGTGCATTGATGAGGGCATCGGTAAAGTTTTGGGACTCGTGCTTGTGTAATGCTGAGACAGCACACCGGGAAAATTGTGGCGGCTGGGGACAGAGTATCTTGGGACAGGCTCCGCCATCAGGTTGCGGAAAGTTTCCGTCTCCATGAGCCTAAAATGCAACATTTCGAGGCAAGCAGACGAGAAATGTGTGAATTTAGTACTGTGGCCTGTGGGGCGTTGGCTGGGTATTACCGCTTGCGTTCCAATGACTGGGGTATGGACCACTGATGGCTGCGTTGGGACAAGGATATGGGCGTACTGGTGGTGGTAGTTGAGTGTGTGCAATGACAGGTGCAGGGCAGGAGGCATTTTCGCAGGCACAATGAACAGGGGATTGGCTTCCACTCACAACAGCGGAAGAAGCAGTGGTGTCACCCGCAGACAGTGTTCCTGGACCCTAAGGTTCGGTCCACCGTCGGGTGCTTTGCTGCCATGTGCCTGATCATATTGGTGGAGGTCAGGGTGGTAGTTTTGCTACCCCTGCTGATGCAGGCATGGCAGGTGGTACAAATGGCCTTTTTGGGGTTATCAGCAGAGGCTTTAACCCCTTAATGTCCACTGACGTGCAGAGTCCGTCATGGCAAGGTGTCAGTTCCGGCACCAGGACGGACTCTGCACGTCATGGCTTTGATCTACCACTGCGTGTAAACACGCAGTGGTAGATCAGTGCCGACAGCTGTCACAGACAGCTGACAGGCACGGCAAGCGGTGCGGGGACCTTTGCCGTCGGTCCCCGCACCTACAGCGCTGTGCTTGGTCAGTCAATCTGACTGACCAAACACAGCAGCGATCGTGCAGGAGAAGCTGAAATTTCAGCTTCTCCAGCGCGATCAGTGCAGGAGCCGGCGCTGCAGTGGCCAGGCTTCCTGCACTGACAGCCAGGAGCGGAGCCCCCACCGCCCCTGGCTGATAACCCCCTGACTGCTGTGATCCAGCGCGATCAGTGCAGGAGCCGGCGCTGCAGTGGCCAGGCTTCCTGCACTGACAGCCAGGAGCGGAGCCCCCACCGCCCCTGGCTGTTAACCCCCTGACTGCTGCGATCCAGCGCGATCGCAGAGCTCAGGGGGGGAGGCAGAGGGTCGGGAGCTCCCTCTGCCTCAGATCGGCACCCTGCAATGTATTTGCAGGGGCCGATCTCTGCCTTGATGACCCGGGGGTTGTCATGACAATCTCCGGGTCATTTAGCTACGGGAAGCTGCTGTGATCATTGTCACAGCAGCTTCCACTATAGTTGCAATGCATTGCAATGCCAGAGCATTGCAATGCATTGTAACTGCAATAAAAAGTAAAAAAAGTGAAAGTCCCATAAAGGGACAAGTTAAAAAAAATCATTTTTTTTAAAAAATTGTAAAAAAAATATTAAAAAATAATTTAAAAAAAATCCCCTAAAAAATACACATTTTTATGTAATAAAAAAAATAAAAAACAAAAAACATACACATGTTAGGTATCGCCACGTCCGTAAAAATCCCATCTATAAAAGCGTAACCCTAGTTAACCCCTTCAGTGAAAGCCGTAAAAAAAACCACAAAAAAGTAGTAAATTATACTTTTTCCAAGCGGTATCATTATACCGCTTGGAAAAAGTGCAATAACACACGATCAAAAAGTCAGATATAAATAATCATGGTACCGCTGAAAACGTCATCTTGTCCCGCAAAAAACAAGCCGCTATACAGCATCATCAGCGAAAAAATAAAAAAGTTATAGCTCGCGGAATAAACTGATGCAAAAATAATTATTTTTTTCTATAAAATTTTTTATTGTGTAAAAAACGCCAAAACATAAAAAAAAATATATAAATGAGGAATCGCCGTAACCGTAGTGACCCGAAGAATAAAGCTGCTTTATCAATTTTACCACACACGGAACGGAGGAAAAAAAAAAACAATTCCTGAATTGCTGGTTTTTGTTCATTCTGATTCCACAAAAATCGGAATAGGAAACGATCAAAAAACGTTATGTGCCCGAATATGGTACCAATAAATACGTCAGCTCGTCCCGCAAAAAATAAGCCCACAGATAACTCTGTCGGCCGAAATATGGAAAAATTATAGCTCTCAAAATACGGCGATGCAAAAATTTCTTACAAAAAATTATTCCAAGAAAAAGCATCTTTTAGTGTGTGACAGAAGCTAAACATGAAAAAAGGGTGTAAATCTGGTATCGCTGTAATCGCACCGATCCGAGGAATAAAGTCGCCTAATCACTAATACCGCACGAGGAACGGCGTAAAAAAGAAAACCAATTCTTCACCTTTTGTGGATTTGTTCATTGTGCCTCCCAAAGATCGCAGTAAGGCGATCACAGTGGTTCCCCCCCACATATGGGGTATCAGCGTACTCAGGACAAAATGCACAATAGCTTTTGGGGTCCTATTTCTCCTGTTACCCTTAGAAAAATAAAAATTTGGGGCAAAAAGGTAATTTTTGTGGAAAAAAATAAGTTTTTTTTATTTTCACGGCTCTACATTATAAACTTCTGTGAAGCCCTTGGGGGTTCAAAGTGCTGACCACACATCTAGATAAGTTCCTTGGGGGGTCTAGTTTGCAAAATGGGGTAATTTGTGGGGGGTTTCTACTGTTTAGGCACATCAGGGGCTCTCCAAGCGCGACATGACACCCGCAGACCATTCCATCAAAGTCTGCATTTAAAAACGGTGCTCCTTCCCTTCCGAGCTCTGCCATGCGTCAAAATAGTGGTTCCCCCCCACATATGGGATATCAGCGTACTCAGGACAAATTGCACAATAGCTTTTGGGGTCCTATTTCTCCTGTTACCCTTATAAAAATAAAAATTTGGGGGCAAAAAGATTATTTTTGTGGAAAAAAATATGATATTTTTATTTTCACGGCTCTACGTTATAAACTTCTGTGAAGCACTTGGGGGTTCAAAGTGCTCACCACACATCTAGATAAGTTCCTTGGGGGGTCTAGTTTCCAAAATGGAGTCACTTGTGGGGGGTTTCTACTGTTTAGGCACATCAGGGGCTCTCCAAACGTGACATGACACCCGCAGACCATTCCATCAAAATCTGCATTTGAAAAAGGCGCTCCTTCCCTTTCCAGCTCTGCCATGCGTCAAAATAGTGGTTTACCCCCACATATGGGGTATCAGCATACTCAGGACAAATTGCACAATAACTTTTGGGGTCCTGTTACCCTTTGGAAAATAACAATTGGGGGTGGAAAGATCATTTTTGTGGAAAAGATATGATTTTTTAATTTTACTGCTCTACGTTATAACCTTCTGTGAAGCCCTTGGGGGTTCAAAGCTTTCACCACACATCTAGATAAGTTCCTTGGGGGGTCTAGTTTCCAAACTGGGGTCACTTGTGGGGGGTTTCCACTGTTTAGGCACACAGGGACTCTCCAAATGCGACATGGCGTCCAATCTCAATTCCAGCCAAAAAAGTCAAATGGCGCTGCTTCCCTTCCAAGCTCTGCCATGCGCCCAAATAGTGGTTTACCCCCACATATGGGGTATCAGCGTACTCAGGACAAATTGCACAATAACTTTTGGGTCCTTTTACCCTTTGGGAAATAAAAATTGGGGGTGGAAAGATCATTTTAGTGGAAAAGATATGATTTTTTAATTTTACAGCTCTACGTTATAACCTTCTGTGAAGCCCTTGGGGTTCAAAGCTCTCACCACACATCTAGATAAGTTCCTTGGGGGGTCTAGTTTCCAAAATGGGGTTACTTGTGGGGGGTATCCACTGTTTAGGCACAAAGGGGCTCTCCAAATACGACATGGCGTCCAATCTCAATTCCAGCCAAAAAAGTCAAATGGCGCTGCTTCCCTTCCGAGCTCTGCCATGCGCCCAAATAGTGGTTTACCCCCACACATGGGGTATCGATGTACTCAGGAGAAATTGTACAACAAATATTGTGGTTCATTTTCTACTGATACCCTTGACAAAATTTTAAAAAATTGTGTCGAAAGAAAAATTTTGGGAAAAAAAAGTTAAATGTTAATTTTTTCCTTCCACATTGCTTCAATTCTTGTGAAGTACCTAAAGGGTTAATAAACTTATTGAATGTGGCTTTGAACACGTTGAGGGGTGCAGTTTTTAGAATGGTGTCACTTTTGGGTATTTTCTGTCATATTGACCCCTCAAATTCACTTCAAATGTGAGGTGGCCCCTAAAAAAAATGATTTTGTAAATTTTGTTGTAAAAATGAGAAATCGCTGGTCAACTTTTAACACTTATAACTTCCTAACAAAAAAAAATTTTGGTTCCAAAATTGTGCTGATGTAAAGTAGACATGTGGGAAATGTTATTTATTAACTAATTTTTGTGACATATCTCTCTGATTTAATGGCATAAAAATTAAAAGTTTGAAAATTGCAAAATTTTCAAAATTTTTGCCATATTTCCGTTTTTTTCATAAATAAACGCAAGTTATATTGAAGAAATTTTACCACTATCATGAAGTACAATATAGACATTGGCAGCTCTCGAATTACCCACACGCAAAGACTTCTACAGACTCGCCGTAAAGGAACTTTCCCATGCCTGGGTTGCGCGGCTTGCTCCAACGTAATTAAATCAGACCATGTGCTACATCCCAGAACGGGAAAATCATACCCTATCAATGGATATTATACTTGCGACACGAATTTTGTCGTATACGTCATCAAATGTCCATGTGGCCTCCTCTATGTGGGGGAAACCACCCAACATGTGAGAGACAGAATATCTGGACACAAGTCCACCATTCGTTGTAATAAGACCTGGCTACCTCTCCCAGACCATTTCAAAACATTCCACCATTCAATAGTACAACTCAAATTTCAAGTTTTGGAGCAGGTCCCGCGCCCCAGACGTGGAGGTAACCACATTAAGATTCTCAAATCCAGAGAAACATACTGGATTTATACCCTTGACACATTATCACCGAGGGGCCTTAACCGTGAAATAGATTGGATTGTCTAACTTTACCTTGAATTTACCATTTTACTAATAATTTTTCTATTCTTATAGACCCGTTGACCGTATTCCACATCGGTGAGTCTATAACTATATTAGCCCATTGGACCACATTATATATATTTACCTTCCCCCCCCCTTTTTTTCCCCCATCCCCATATACTATAATCAATTTTTATTTTCTTCTCACTTTTCATATCTACCCCAGTCCGATTAAGTATTTTCCCTATTTTTCCCATATCTTCCTTTTTTAATTACAATTCCGTTTTTTATGGCATACTTCTGCATTTTAATTCAAAAAACCCTTACGTTACATTTATATATTCACATCTATGCAGTTACTCCAAACGCCAGTATATCTCTCCTTCCCAGCGTCCCTGACAACCAGGACGCAGGCGCTGTTCACTCTACATAGTCGGCTATGGCACTTCCGGTCCGGATGACGTATTTCCGGTCCGACGGTGACTGCCTACTATTTATAACCCCATTACTCACATTGGCAGGACGCCACCACAGAGCAAGGCGCGGGAGCGCCGCTCAGAACACCCTTCCTCCATTAGGTAATAACTGTGAACTATAAATCTTCCTTTTTTTCAACAGGCGTTGCTTATACTCTGCATTTTTTGCATTTTTGCTTATATACTTGCATTCACCTTCATTCAGGTCCACCAGTTAAGGGGCTCTCATTTGCTTTACCCCGTATTCACAACAACCAACGAGGTAATTATAACAGGCTTCAGCCCCCCCTGCACTGCAGACTTTACTAATACTTTATGTGCCAAAATATATATACAAAAATATATATATAGTTATTATTTTTTGTCTCATCAGGTCTAAAACCCTTTGCATACATTAAATATATGGCCATAACCTCTAATATAATTCTTCAGGTATATATTTGTACTTTTTCATCTATAATGTGACTCTCAATGGACTGATAACCACTCGAAAAATCTCTATTTGATTACTGACTTGGTCTTTTAATTTTCATTCTATAGCTTTGTCCTAAAAGGTATTTCTCTAGTTAGGACTCACTTAATATCAGGTAATGTGCTTGAAACAGACCTCTTAATTTCCTTAATTTTTTCAATTTTTGCAATTTTCATCATCCCTTTATGTGACTTTACTCCTTTTTAACCCTTTCCTGGTACTCAACCCCCTTCTTTTCTATAATATTGGGCTTGGTTCTTTATCACTATTACCTCCTGATAGAAATTTTCACCTTTATAGGTACTTTCGTGCTATCAGTTGGTGCTTGTTTGTCTCTATGATGTTACATCATTTTCATTATTATTGGTGATTTTTATTTTTTGCTGTATATATTACATCTCTGTTAGAGTTTTGCACTATAATGCAATCAATACTGTGTTACTTACTTTGTTATTTTATATTTTAGTGACTTATGATTAAGACTCAGGAGAGTCGAAACGTCAAATGATTTATTTGTCACTTATATTCACTGTATGCCTCTTCTAATTGGTTGTGTCAATAAATTTCTGTTATTTTGCATAGAATTCCTACAGAGTGTGCAGTGCATTATCTTACTTTACAATAGGTACCATACCGTTGCACTTGCACCTCGACCATTTGTCCGTGTGCACACCATTTTCCTATTATTCCATTATTATTATTATATGAAGTACAATATGTCTCGAGAAAACAATCTCAGAATCGCCAAGATCCGTTGAAGCGTTCCAGAGTTATAACCTCATAAAGAGACAGTGGTCAGAAATGTAAAAATTGGCCTGGTCTTTAACCTACAAAATGGCTTGGTCGTTAAGGGGTTAAAAAAACAACCAGACTCGGGAAGACCTAACAGTTGTACTGCCAACTTCCGTTGTGTTGGTGTTACGAGGAAAGGTTGCCCTTCTGTCTGCAGCCACCAGAGTGCTTCTTCCTGCATGCTGTGGTGCTACTCCTCCCATCCCCTGTGTGCTGCTGTCCTCACTCTGCATGTCCTCCTGCCAAGTTGGGTCAGTTACTATATCATCCACCACCTCCTCTTCCACTACAGCACCTTGGTCCCCCTCCTGACTTTCTGGCAATTGTGTCTCATCATCGTCCACCTGTTGTGACACATTCCCACCGTTGCCTTTGTGTGAACGTGGCTGCTCAAATATTTGGGCATCGCTAAATGCAATCTCACTTTGCCCCGCTTTAAGAGGACCAGGCGAGAGGCCAGAATCTATAAATGGAAAAGTGAAGAGCTCTTCAGTGTCCAAGTGTGGGATCAATTGCCTTCGGGCACTTGGCATGGCGGGAGGGAGGATCAGGGTACGGAATATGCGGTCCAGACTCACAGCTACTCAGACTTGACCGTGTGGAAGACAGGGTGCTGGTGGTGGTAGCAAAGTGACTGGAAGCATTATCCGCTATCCAACCAACAACCTTTTGACACTGCTCTGGTTTCAATAGTGCTCTTCGGTGTTCCCCTAGGAATATGGACAGGAAGCTCATGCGAGAAGATGTGGGTGTTCGTTGTGCCACAATTTCATCTTGCCCACGGCCTCAGCATGCACCATCATCATCACGTCCACTTCCCCGTCCCTTGCCATGCGCCTTGCCCATTTTAAATGGACTACAATATCGTCCACATGCACTACAAATGGCTGAATTGGGAGTGAACCTAGATGTGATCCGTGTGTGGGAAAACCACACTTTAAAATATCTGGACAGCAGTTACATTTTTTTTTTTTTTAGCAAACTAGGTGTCAATAACTAGTGTAAGATACAGCAAAAACAGTTGAATGGAGGCCTGAAATGCCACAATTTGTAGCCCACAGATAGATGAGGCGTCTGACAGAGATATTTGTTTTTTTCCTCCACAATAGTGTATAGAACTAGGGTAAGACACAACAAAAACAGTTAGATGGAGGCCTGAAATGCCACAATTTGTAGCCCACAGATAGATGAGACGTGTGATGGAAATTGTAGCATTTCTCTGCACCCTGGTCCTCCTCCTGACTTTCTGGCAATTGTGTCTCATCATCGTCCACCTGTTGTGACACGTCCCCACCGTCGCCTTCATGTGAACATGGCTGCTCAAATATTTGGGCATCGCTATATGCGATCTCATCTAGTTCCGCTTCAAGTGAAACGGGAGAGATGCCCGAACCGTTAAGGATATGTGCCCATGTTCAGTATTCTTTGCAGAATTTTCCTGAGCAAAGCCAGACTTTTTCCCAGGAAATCCGGACCCGTTTTTTTCGCGGTTTTTTTTTTTGCGCTGATTTTTCCGTAGCATCCTAATTCAATAACATAGCGGCAAATCCGCAGATTTTCTGCAAAATTAATGAACATGCTGGGTCCTGTTGAGGACCTGTTGAAGCGTTTGTGCGCGAAACGATCGTTGTCCAGTTCTTTGCTCCACTGCATACTCTTCTGACCTGGATGTTTTAAATTGCCACAATAAAAAGCGAATTTTAAGGACAGTGAGTGTCACTCTCTTCTTATGTTGCAAGGACTTTGAAATTGTTTTTTCATGAGTGGGCACCTGGGAGTCCTATGAGGACAGCCAAACAAGTGGAGTGGACATTTAAGTACAAGCCGAGCATAGGTGCCGCAGTGGTACGAATCGTTTTTGCTTGAACTGGTTTTTACAAACGGTATGGGAGTACCAAATGAATTCTTGCAACTTTGGTTGCATGTGGTCATCCATGATGTCTGTTCAATGGGTTGTTAGGGTGCGTCCTGATTTTGGGCAGCCATGCCACTCACTGCATATGCAATAACAGTATAAGGCACCCACTGTTTAAAAATAGAAACAACAAAGCATAGCCGGCTGATGGCTCTCTAAGAAAAGTGACGGCCCACTGCTGCACTATAAAAATAGAGTTTGTGACTTTCAGAGTTCCTCCTTCATAAATTAAACAGGATGTGTCTGATGATGTGTCACACACCACATGGCCAGATAAGGTTGTAAAATGTTAAAATGACATTTACCAGTAAATGCATTTGTCTTGGTTGAAAGCAATTGTAAATTTGAAAAATGTTATGTGTGAACATAGCCCAAGTGGTGGAGGAACATTTATTTTTTTTTTTGCTTTACATAAAATACATTACCCTGGAAAGGATGTTCCTTAACATATTTCCCAGGAAAATCCATTTTGGTATTGTTTTTGTATGTTTTATTGTGCGCCTGTATAAGTGGTTTAAAACTGACATTGTTCACTGCTGTGACCTGGGTGTCAGAAATTCTTCCAGGGGTATTCCCCATGATGTTCCAATGTCATTTGAGCACTGCTTCCATTAATTTCAGACCCTAAAAGTACCCCCGGGGGGGTTGCGGCAAAAATGCTCGGTTTTCCCATAGACTTACATTGGGCTCGTTGCTGGGGTCGAGTACTAGAGCATTCCAATTTGCTCGACCCGAGCAACGAGCACCCGAGCATTTTAATGCTCGCTCATCGCTATAAAGAACCTCAGCCACAACTACCACAAAAGACTTCAAGCTGTCATTGATGTTAGAGGGGGCAATACGCAGTATTAGGAAATGGGGTATGTAAACTTTTGAGCACAACTGTATACACCCCTGATTTCAATACATAAACTATATATACCCCGGTCACAGTCACTGGTAACTCCACGACAAACCAAGAACTACTTGCTGCCACCAACAGTTATATTTATACAGGCTGACTGGCCTGATGCCCGATTTCTAGTAGCAAATTGCTTCAGGGTGCGGTTTACAGAACAAAAGGAACAGAACTATTAAATTGTATGTTTAATCCAAAACGATAAGCATTGTTTATTAAAATATACAAAAGATTTTACAAAGGGGACAAAACAATACAGCATATGCAGTATATAAAATAAACAAGATTAAAGCAGGAAACTTACTATGGTGATCACATAGATAATTTGGCTTAGCAAAGTAGAGCACTTTGATTGGGAACGTCCAGTGAATGGGATTGTGCATACACTGATATTTATTCTGCATGAACTCAGTTGATAATTAGCCTTCACCTTTCATCAGCGACTAAGTTACACCCAGACACCCCTCCTTGATGATCTCACATGGGCCAGGTTGTGAGACCGCAGAAGTTCAAGATCGCTGCTATGTTTTTTATCGCGATTTTACTTTCAATATAGATAGTAAACATGACATAGCTGGAGTCAGCGATCTGACCACTACTGATTTGGGGCTTGTAGGCAGGTATTGCTTTATGGATTTTATTGTTTTCCATAACAGTGTTTTATAGTCAAAAACTGTGGTTAGTTGTAAAGTAATTTCCCTTATTTACTTAATTATACGACTGTCTGTTATATCTTTTTGTACAATTACTCAATATCATATATTGTTTCTCCCCATCTGAGTTATTTTTGACAGTCAATAAAATATGATTTTCTAGTAAATTTTTTTTCACACTCTAGGTATGGTAATGGATTCCCTCTGTGTTGCATTTTCCAGCGGTGTCGGCACTGGCGTTCCCGGGGTTCATGTGAGGATGTTACATCATGTAAAACCAGCCCCCAATCAGCACTGGCATCACCATCCCCACCTTCGGACAAATCAAACATCACAAAGTCGGAAAACAGCAGTAACCCTGGCTTCCAGTTGATATTCAATACAACCAAAGGAGGGGGAGGCAGTAAAGCTGGCAGTGATTGGGAGCAGGGCTCGTGTGATGCAACAACCTCACGTGAGCCTTGGGAAAGTGAGTCCTGACACCGCTGGATCGGCGACGGCACAGAAGCGGAGATGAGTGTTTTTATTTTACCGAGGCCAAACATGAGGAATGAAAGAGTTGTTTTCGGTTAAATCATTTCCAACATTCTGAACATGAAATAAAGCTTTTCTACTGTGTGACTGCTTCAATATTTATTAAGAGTTGATTTTCAAGCGAAATAGTTACAACATTAAGAATATAAAAAAGCTTCTCCCCTAAGGAAATTTTCTGGTGACTAAGAAAAGATGATTTTGTCACAAAAGATTTTCCACATTCTGAACAGAAAAAGGTTTCTCCCCTGTGTGGGTTCGCTGATGTTTGGTAAGACTTGATTTCCCTCTAAAATATTTCCCACATTCTGAACATGAAAAAGGATTTTCCCCTGTGTGACTGCTCTGGTGACTAAGAAGAGATGATTTCTTCACAAAACATTTCCCACATTGTGAACATGAAAATGGCTTCACCCCTGTGTGAGTTCTCTGATGTGTATCAAGATTTGATTTAGCTATAAAAGATTTCCCACATTCTGAACATGCAAATGGCTTCAACCCTGTGTGAGTTCTTTGGTGTCTATCAAGACCCCCTTTCACGATAAAACATTTCCCACATTCTGAACATGAAAAAGGCTTCTCACCTGTGTGGGTTCGCTGATGTTTGATAAAACTTGATTTCCCTCTAAAATATTTCCCACATTCTGAACATGAAAAAGGCTTCTCCCCTGTGTGGGTTTGCTGATGTTTGGTAAGACATGATTTCCCTGTAAAATATTTTCCACATTCTGAACATGAAAAAGGCTTCTCCCCTGTGTGAGTTCTCTGATGTGCGATAAGATTTGATGTATCTGTAAAACATTTCCCACATTCTGAACATGAAAATGGCTTCTCCCCTGTGTGGGTTCTCTGATGTTTGATAAGACTTGATTTCTCTGTAAAACATTTCCAACATTCTGAACATAAAAATGGCTTCTCCCCTGTGTGAATTCTCTGATGTTTGATAAGACTTGATTTCTCTGAAAAACATTTCCCACATTCTGAACAAAAAAATGGCTTCTCCCCTGTGTGAGTTCTCTGGTGTATACCAAGATCTGATTTCTGTTTAAAACATTTCCCACATTCTGAACATGAAAATGGCTTCTCCCCTGTGTGAATTCTCTGATGTTTGAGAAGAGTTGCTTTTTCTGTAAAACATTTCCCACATTCTGAACATAAAAATGGCTTGTCCCCTGTGTGAGTTCTCTGGTGACGAACCAGATACGATTTCTTGTTAAAACATTTCCCACACTTGGAACAAGAATAGTTATTCTCTACTGTGTGAATTTTTTGATGCTTAAGGAAAGATTTTTCGAAAGGAGAACCATTTCCATATTCTAAACCTGAAAATGATATTTTTGCTTTATGAGCAGTTAGCTTTTTCACCCTTATTTTATGACTTTGATTTTCCTTAGTATTCTGTAATGAATCAGAAGACAGGACCTTTTTGAAAGGATCAGATGAGAGATCATCGCTGTGAAGGGATGATGGTATATCTGGAGTAATGGCAGTCACTTTAATTGTATCCTGTGGGATCTGAAGATCATCTGATTTAAAAATTGAAGACGTCAGCTGTCCCTCTGATCTCCTGGTACAGTCATCTGCCAAGAATAAAATCAATTATTAATTTTGACTAAAATATCCTTGACTTATATTTTTGAATATTTCTACTTAAACTGTCCATAAAATAGCAAGTTATGTAAAAATACTGATTTACCAAGACAATGACAGTTCATAGGTTAATAGAAAACCTCATAAGATGCACGAGTAGATTGTGGTGCTCAACTGTTTGTTCACTCTGCTTCCCCAATATTGAATAAAAAGCCACCAAACTGTATTGTAGGCAAAAATAATACCAATACAAACTCTAGTCATCTGAAAAAAAAAGTCCACACTCAGTGAAAAATCAGGTTTCCACATTATTAGTGGCTCACAGACTTTTGAAAAGCAACAAGGCTTCAATAAACCAATCCAGCAATATCAGCTCTGCCGAAAAAAACAGATACAATGGTATCTGGTATAAGTTGAATGGAGCAGGTCAGATATGACCTTGGTCAGATGTGACATCATTTTAAGTGTGACATCTTTGAAGTGTTACATCAGAAATATATCCAGAATGATAGAGCATGGTATATTCCCCTTCATGCTGTCATGTCCTGATCCATCTACTTTCATCCACAGGTACTTCTGAACCATTTCTCTATTCAGAATACCCACTGCATCCCAGAATCATATGTACTCCTCTTTTTCTGTTTTAACTGGTACGTCTAAAACATCTCTCTATCCAGAATACCCACGGCACCCCAGGATCCTATGTACCGTATTTTTCGGACCATAAGACGCACTTTTTTTCCTCCAAATTTGGGAGGAAAGTGTGGGTGCATCTTATGGTCGAAATGTAACGTGGGGAGGGAGGCAGCGGTGGAGTGAGATCGCAGGAGGCAGGAAAATATCCCCTCCCCTGTAGGAATCCAGCGCTGGGGAAACCACTGGTCCCGATACTTAAGTGCAGTGAATATTAATTAGCCGCTTCCCCGCCCACCTATCAGCTGAGCAGTGAGTGGGGAGCAGCAAATGACAGAGCCACATGGTTCCCCAGTGCCTGATTCCTGCAACAGCTGGGGATCTGTGTTGGAAGTAGAAGGAGGCAGCAGGAGCAAAGTGCAGCAGGAGGCATCGCATACCTGACAGCACAGGGGCCTGTGCTGATGCGATGCTGAATGCTCCTGTGGAGGACCTGTGATGAGGTCATGAAGAGGGCAGGCTGGAGCATCACATGACCACACAAAGCCCTGCCTCTTCATGATGTCATCACAGGTCCTTCAGACACACTGCACAACAGAGAATTTATTAAAAGGTTAGTAATAAAGCACATAAAAAATCACTCTGCCATCATGTGGTGGACTATAACTCCCAGCATGCCATAGGATCTGCAGGACATGCTAAGAGTTATAGTTCTCCCATGGGATCTTAAAGCAGCACTCCAGTGTTATTTTTCAGTGCTGGAGTGGTTCTTTAAATATAAGCCCCGTGCCCCCATTCTAATACTCACCCTCCAGTGTCTTCATATAGTACTTTACAGACACCACACTGGTCCCGCAGCTTCCAACATAATAACATACTATTATATAGAATAACACCACATATAATAGTATGTGATTTATGTTATTAAATATTTTACCACATTTTTTGCTTCAAATATATTTTTCCCTATTTTCCACCTCTAAAACCTGGGTGCGTCTTATAGTCCGGTGCGTCTTATAGTCCGAAAAATGCTGTACTCTTTTTCTGTTTTAACTGGTACGCTGCTGCTTTTTCCCTGATTTTAATTCCATGTAGCATACTTCAGATTTACTGAATACATATTGATATGTCTGTGACCCTCACTCCTATGCCTATACCTCCATCTTAATCTGTCTTTCTTCAGCTTTGGTGCAAAGCAAATGTTCTATTAACTGCAATCTGTTAATTGCTCCCTGCTGTGAACTGTCCTCCTGCTCCTTTCTCCTCCCCTCTCTTGCTTTCACCTGGCTTCATTTCTTGGACATTTGAATGGTATAAGTTGAATGGAGCAGGTTAGATATGACCTTGGTCAGATGTGGCATCATTTTAAGTGTGACATCTTTGAAGTGTTACATCAGAAATATATCCAGAATGATAGAGCATGGTATATTCCCCTTCATGCTGTCATGTCCTGATCCATCTACTTTGATCCACAGGTACGTCTGAACCATTTCTCTACCCAGAATACCCACTGCACCCCAGAATCCTATGTACGCCTCTTTTTCTGTTTTAACTGGTACGTCTGAACCATCTCTCTATCCAGAATACCCACTGCACCCCAGAATCCTATGTACTCCTCTTTTTCTGTTTTAACTGGTACGTCTGAACCATCTCTCTATCCAGAATACCCACTGCACCCCAGAATCCTATGTACTCCTCTTTTTCTGTTGTAACTGGTACGTCTGAACCATCTCTCTATCCAGAATACCCACTGCAACCCAGAATCCTATGTACTCCTCTTTTTCTGTTTTAACTGGTACGCTGCTGCTTTTTCCCTGATTTTAATTCCATGTAGCATACTTCAGATTTACTGAATACATATTGATATGTTTGTGATCCTCACTCCTAGACCTATCTGTTGTGAATGGGTTTGAGATGAGTTCTGAGCAGAGACTCCCTCTGGTGGTTACAAGCGGTGCTAGTGAAGATTGTGAGGACTGGGAATCAGGTGTTACTGACTGGTCTTCTATAAGGGAGTCATTTTCCCATCAGGGTTGCCGGTGAGCAATTGTTCTGGTCTGAATCCTTCATTCCAGTTTCCCTTGTAGCCTGCTGTGTCGTGTCTGCATCTCCTGCTAACAGATAAGACTTTTGCTTCTTTTGTGTTTTTGCTATATTTTTGCATTTTGTCCTGCACTTCTTTGGGGGCCTTCAGGGTCCCCTCCGGGGGCTTCTGCCCTCTCAGTTTAGTTCAGCCACTGAGTTTTGTTCTTTTGCTTTTTCCAGTTTTTTCAGTGGCTGCTGTTTTGATTTTGTTACACCAGAGAACTAATTTAGGTGGTAGAGGTCGTGTGATCTCAGGTGATTTTGAAATTAGTGGAGTTGGTGCTTTTCAGGGTTTTCTGGGATTGCAGTAAGTGCCCTTCCTATCCTTTTCTATTTAGATAGTTTGGGCCCCAGCGTTTGCTCATACTATTTTCTTTCTGTGTCAGTATTTCCTCTTGTCTAACCGCCATTACATGTTTGGGGCTTTCTATTATCTTTGGGGTTCTGCTCCGGGGCAGATAGCTTTCCTATTTCTATCTTTAGGTGTAGTTAGTTTCTCAGGCTGTGACGAGGCGTCTAGGACCAACGTAGGAACGCTCCACGGCTGCCTCTAGTTGTGGTGGTTAGTCAGGGTACTGCAATCTCATAGATTCCAACTGCTCTGGTGTATTGCCTTTTTTTACCTGCACTCCTCAGCTACCGAAACATAACAGTATCACCGGCCAGAAAAAATTGAAAATTGTATGGTACTCACAGAAGGGAAAAAATATTGTCAGAGTTGTCAGAGATATTTTTCTGTTTGTTGCATTTTTTTTTTTTTCCCTCTGTATCTCTGGGTGCTGGGGAGGATCTTTTCTCTCAATGGAGTTTGCACAGTTGTCTGGCCGTGTGGATCAGCTTGCCACTGAGGTTCGGAGTATTGCTATCTATCTTGCTGGGTTGCCTGTTGTGGAACCTAGGATCCCCATGCCAGATTTGTTTTTAGGGGATCGAGCTAAGTTTCAGAATTTCAAAAATAATTGTAAATTGTTTTTTGCCTTAAAATCTAAGTCCTCAGGGAACGCAGCGCAGCAGGTTCAAATTGTCATCTCTCTCCTGCGCGGCGATCCTCAGGATTGGGCTTTTTCCCTGACACCTGGGGATCCTGTTTTGAGTGATGTTGATGCATTTTTTCAGGCCTTGGGGTTATTGTACGATGAGCCTAATGTCACGGATCAAGCTGAGAAAGCCTTGTTGGCATTAAATCAGGGCTTGATGACGCTGAGTTATACTGTCAGAGATTCCGTAGGTGGGCAGTCCTGACCAAATGGAATGACGACGCTTTGGCGGCCCTTTTCCGGAAGGGTCTGTCAGATAATGTAAAGGATGTTATGGTGGGATTCCCTGTCCCCTCTGGTCTCAATGATTCTATGTCATTAGCGATTCAAATTGACAGACGTTTGTGTGAGCGGAGAAGTATGCGTGGAATAGTGTTGCCTTGTGAACCTGCTTCTGAATCCATGCAGTGTGATAGAGTGGTGTCTGGGGCACAGCGTCATGAGTTTCGAAAGCGCAATGGGTTATGTTTCTACTGTGTGTGCCTCTCATGCTATTTCAGTCTGCCCTAAGCGGGGAAGACGTTTTGCACGCTCAGTTGTCTTGGGTAGTGTTCAGACTAAGTTTTTATTAACTGTCACTCTGATATGCTCTCTGTCCTCATTTTCTGCTCAGGCTTTTGTTGATTCTGGAGCAGCTATTAACCTGATGGATTATGATTTTGCTAAACGTTGTGGGTTTCCCTTGATACCCTACAGAAGTCTATTCCCTACTGGGGATCGATTCTACCCCTTTGGCTGAGAATAAACCCCAGTTTTCTACTCAGGTGATAATGAGGGTTGAACCTGATCACCAGGAGTGCTGCAAATTTTTGGTTCTATATAATCTGCATGACATTATCGTGCTGGGTTTCCCTTGGTTACAGTCTCATAATCCTGTTTTGGATTGGAAATCTGTGTCTGTAACCAGTTGGGGCTGCCAATGTGTTAATACCAGCACTCCTGTTTTTTCTGCCTCCCCCCAGGCTCAGGATGTTCCTGACTTTTTGTTTGATTTTTCTGATGTGTTTAGCGAAAGTAAATCTGCATCCTTGCCTCCCCATAGGAGCTATGACTGCGCTATTGAATTAGTGCCGGGTAGTAAATTCCCTAAAGGTCGCCTTTTTAACTTGTCTGTACCTGAACATGACGCTATGCGGTCTTATATCAAGGAATCATTGGAGAAGGGTCATATCAGACCATCCTCTTCACCCTTAGGTGCCAGTTTTTTCTTTGTGGCCAAAAAAGATGGTTCATTAAGGCCGTGTATTGATTATCGTCTCTTGAACAATATTACTGTGAAATATCAATACCCGTTACCCTTGATTTCTGACCTGTTTTCCAGGGTGAAAAACGCTACTTGGTTTACCAAGCTTGACCTCAGGGGGGCGTATAACCTTATTCGCATTAAGCACGGGTGAATGGAGACGGATTCAATACCCCTGAAGGGCATTTTGAGTACCTAGTGATGCCCTTTGGGCTCACTAATGCTCCTTCCGTCTTCCAGTCCTTCATGAATGACATTTTCAGGGATTTTGTGGACAAATTTCTGATTGTTTATTTGGATGATATATTGATTTTTTCTAATGACTGGGACTCTCATGTGAAACATGTTCGAACTGTATTCCAGATTTTGAGAGAGAATGCTCTGTATGTGAAGGGATCTAAGTGTCTTTTTGGCGTACAGAGGATCTCATTTCTGGGATTCATTTTGTCCCCATCTGTTATTGAAATGGACCCGGTCAAGGTTCAGGCCATCTGTGATTGGGTCCAACCTACTTCATTAAAGGCTCTTCAGAGATTTTTGGGTTTTGCCAATTTTTATCGTAAATTTATTGGTAATTTCTCGGTTATTGTTAAACCATTAACTGATTTGACCAGAAAGGGTTCTGATGTGGTGAATTGGCCTCCTGAGGCAGTCTCTGCATTTCAGGAACTTAAGCAGAGATTCACTTCTGCTCCTGTTCTACGGCAGCCTGATGTTTCTCTGCCATTTCAGGTGGAGGTTGATGCCTCTGAAATTGGGGCAGGTGCCGTTTTGTCCCAAAAAGATCCAGAGACCTCTAAAAGTAACCCTTGTGCCTTTTTCTCTCGAAAATTTTCTCCTACTGAACGTAATTATGACGTGGGTAATCGTGAGTTATTGGCCATGAAGTGGGCTTTTGAAGAGTGGAGACATTGGCTGGAGGGAGCCAAACAACAGGTGGTGGTCCTTACGGACCATAAGAATCTGGTCTATCTGGAATCTGCCAAGCGACTCAATCCTAGACAGGCCAGGTGGGCCTTGTTTTTCACACGTTTTAATTTTGTGGTTTCCTTTCTTCCTGGCACTAAGAATGTTAAGGCGGATGCCCTCTCGAGGAGTTTCCTTGCGGACTCTCCTGAGTTATCTGGTCCTTCTGTTATTTTGAAAGAGGGTGTAGTTCTTTCCGCCATCTCGCCCAATTTGAGACTTGCTCTGGAGGGGTGTCAGGAGGATAGGCCCGAGCGCTGCCCTGTTGGAAAATTGTTTGTCCCGGACCAATGGAAAAAGAGTGTGATGTCTGAGATTCATTGTTCCGCATTGGCTGGGCATCCCGGAATTTTTGGTACCAGAGACTTGGTTAGTCGGTCCTTTTGGTGGCCTACCTTGTCTCGTGATGTCAGGGAATTTGTGTAGTCCTGCGGGACTTGCTCTCGCTCCAAGCCTTGCTCTCGCTCTAGTGGTTTGTTGATGCCATTGCCTGTGCCCAAGAGACCATGGACCCATATCTCTATGGATTTCATTTCCGATCTTCCTGTTTCTCAGAGAATGACCACCATCTGGGTAATTTGTGATAGGTTTTCCAAAATGATACATCTTGTGCCATTACCTAAGTTGCCTTCCTCCTCTGAATTGGTGCCGTTGTTCCTTCAGCACGTGGTTCGTTTACACGGCATTCCTGAGAACATTGTGTCTGACAGAGGAGTCCAGTTTGTTTCCAGATTTTGGAGGACTTTTTGTTCTAAACTGGGTGTTCAATTGTCTTTCTCCTCGGCATTTCATCCTCAGACCAATGGTCAAACTCAGAGAACAAACCAGACATTGGAGACTTATCTAAGATGCTTTGTATCTGCTGATCAGGATGACTGGGTCTCTTTTTTGCCTTTGGCTGAGTTTGCTCTTAATAATAGGGCTAGCTCTGCCACTTTGATGTCTCCGTTTTTCTGTAATTCTGGGTTTCACCCTCGATTTTCTTCAGGACAGACGGAGGCTTCTGTCTGTCCAGGTGTTGACTCTGTTGTGGAGCGTATGCAACAGATTTGGGACCAGGTAGTGGAGAGGTTGTCCCTCTCTCAGGAGAAGGCCCAGCGGTTTGCTAATCGGCATAGGACTGATGGTCCTCGGTTTGAAGTGGGGGACTTGGTCTGGTTGTCCTCAAAGAATATTCCTATGAGAGTAGCATCTCCTAAATTTAAGCCTAGGTTCATTGGACCTTATAAGATCATGGAGATTATTAATCCTGTTTATTTTCGTTTGCTTCTTCCAGGGACATTTAAGATCCATAACGTGTTCCACAAGTCCTTGTTGAAGAGGTTTGTTGAGCCAGTGGTTCCTGCTGCTGTGCCTCCTGACCCTGTTTTGGTTGAGGGCAATCTGGAGTATGTGGTTGAGAAAATATTGGATTCTCGTTTTTCTAGACGGAAACTCCAGTATTTGGTTAAATGGAGAGGTTATGGTCAGGAAGACAATTCTTGGGTGTTTGCTTCGGACATCCATGCTAGGAGACTTATCCGTGCGTATCATAGAACTCATCCTGACCGACCTGGTTGCTCAAATGAGGGTTCGGTGACCCCTCCTCAAGGGGGGTACTGTTGTGAATGGGTTTGAGATGAGTTCTGAGCAGAGGCTCCCTCTGGTGGTTACAAGCGGTGCTAGTGAAGATTGTGAGGACTGGGAATCAGGTGTTACTGACTGGTCTTATATAAGGGAGTCATTTTCCCATCAGGGTTGCCGGTGAGCAATTGTTCTGGTCTGAATCCTTCATTCCAGTTTCCCTTGTAGCCTGCTGTGTCGTGTCTGCATCTCCTGCTAACAGATAAGACTTTTGCTTCTTTTGTGTTTTTGCTATATTTTTGCATTTTGTCCTGCACTTCTTTGGGGCCTTCAGGGTCCCCTCCGGGGCTTCTGCCCTCTCAGTTTAGTTCAGCCACTGAGTTTTGTTCTTTTGCTTTTTCCAGTTTTTTCAGTGGCTGCTGTTTTGATTTTGTTACACCAGAGAACTAATTTAGGTGGTAGAGGTCGTGTGATCTCAGGTGATTTTGAAATTAGTGGAGTTGGTGCTTTTCAGGGTTTTCTGGGATTGCAGTAAGTGCCCTTCCTATCCTTTTCTATTTAGATAGTTTGGGCCCCAGCGTTTGCTCATACTATTTTCTTTCTGTGTCAGTATTTCCTCTTGTCTAACCGCCATTACATGTTTGGGGGCTTTCTATTATCTTTGGGGTTCTGCTCCGGGGCAGATAGCTTTCCTATTTCTATCTTTAGGTGTAGTTAGTTTCTCAGGCTGTGACGAGGCGTCTAGGACCAACGTAGGAACGCTCCACGGCTGCCTCTAGTTGTGGTGGTTAGTCAGGGTACTGCAATCTCATAGATTCCAACTGCTCTGGTGTATTGCCTTTTTTTACCTGCACTCCTCAGCTACCGAAACATAACACCTATCCCTCCATCTTAATCTGTCTTTCTTCAGCTTTGGTGCTAGGTAAATGTTCTATTAACTGCAATCTGTTAATTGCTCCCTGCTGTGAACTGTCCTCTTGCTCCTTTCTCCTCCCCTCTCTTGCTCTCACCTGGCTTCATTTCTTGGACATTTGAATGGTATAAGTTGAATGGAGCAGGTCAGATATGACCTCGGTCAGATGTGACATCTTTGAAGTGTTACATCAGAAATATATCCAGAAATAGTCCAGAAATCGGTCAGAAGGTTAAGAATAATCACTGTCATCTAATTTTTCTTGCCTTTCTTTTACCCTGCTCTTTAACCATGCTCACATTTGCCCTCAGTTTTTGCTCCACTAATCTTCACTCTCCTTTGCTATCCCAAACCCCTGCAAGCTCGAACCAAATAACTATCTCCCCCTCTCTCTTACCCCCCCTACATCGCCTCATCTGCAGACCTGTTTCTTAACCTCAGACCTCTCCCACTAAAATATAACGTAAGCCGTTCACTCTCCTTCACCCATCTGCTTTCCCTTTCTCTGCTTCTTCTTACTGCTGGCGACATATCCCCCAATCATGGCCCCCCCTGCCTCATACATCCCACTAAGCCTCACCCCTATACTTCTCAGTAAGAGAAACTACCGCAATCCCTCACACTTAAAACCTGTGCCACTGACCCCTACCCCCCAGCTTCCCCTCTCTGGAGCACTCTGGAATGCCTGCTCCATCTGCAACAAGCTCCACGTGATCCACAATCTCTTTACTTCCCGCAACCTCTCCTTCCTGGCCCTCACTGAGACCTGGCTGACGACCCCTGACACGGCCTCCCCTGCTGCACTGAGTTACGGTGGCCTCCACTTCACCCACACTCCTTGCTCAGGCAACAGACATGGTGGAGGCGTGGGTTTCCTTTCTAATAACTGCTCCTTCTACCCTATCCAACCCCCACCCTCCCTCATCCTCCCTTCCTTTGAGGTCCACTCGGTCCGTATCTACTCTCCCTCTAATCTCCAAATGGCCGTCATATACCGACCACTGGGCTCAGCCACTGCCTTCATTGACCAATTCTCCAGTTGGCTTCTTCACTTTCTCTCTGCTGACATCCCCATCATCATCATGGGTGACTTTAATATCCCTATTGACACCCGCCAGCCAGCAGCCTCCAAACTCCTGTCACTTACTTCATCCTTTGGACTTACTCAGTGGTCCTCCACAGCCACCCACACAGAAGGACATACATTAGACCTCATCTTCACCCGCCTCTGTTCCCTATCCAATCTCACAATCTCTCCCCTTCCCCTATCAGACCACCACCTACTCACCTTCTCATCCCTGTCCTCTTCACCTGTCCCCTATGTCCAGCCACTGGCACATCCTCGCAGAAACCTCGCACACCTAGACATTCACAGACTGACTCTCTTCTACCTCTGTCCTCCATATCTTCCCTCCACGACACAGTCAGCGGCACCGCTTTCTATAATACCACCCTCACATCTGCCATAGACTCAGTCACCCCTCTCACGCACGGCAAAGTGCGACAAATCAATAGGCAACCCTGGCACAATAATCTCACCAAAAAAACTTCGACAATCATCAAGGGTCGCGGAGCGGCATTGGAAGAAAACACGCCTGCCAGACAACTTCACTGCTTTCAAACAAGCTACACTTGACTTCAAAATAGCCCTCACCTCTGCTAAACAGACCTATTTCACAAACCTTGTATCTTCATTATCCTACAACCCAAAACAACTGTTCAGCACATTCAACTCTCTCCTCCGCCCACCACTGCCACCTCCAACTCCCCTCATCTCTGCCGAGGACTTTGCCACCTACTTCAAAAACAAGATCAACCAAACAAGGCAAACCTTTACTGTTCCACCATCCCAACCACACCATATACCAGACCTCTGCCCTTCCCTACTAACCTCCTTCTCCAACATCACTGAAGGAGAGCTTACTCATCTCCTTTCCAAATCACACCTCACCACCTGTGCACTTTACCCCATCCCTTCCCACCTGCTCCCCAACCTCACTAACATGCTCATCCCAGCCCTAACCCATCTCTTCAACCTATCGCTATCTTCTGGTACCTTTCCCTCTGCCTTCAAACATGCCATCATCACAATCATCCTCAAAAAAACAAACCTTGACCCAACTGCTATGCCCAGCTATCGCCCAATATCATTGCTCCCATTTGCTTCCAAACTCCTTGAGCAGCATGTCCACGCTCAACTTTCCTTTTACAGAGAAATCAAGTTCAATGCCCTCAGATTCACCAAGAAGGACCTATCCTTGCAATGGGAAAGATGCAAAACTTGCAGTCATATAGAGACCAACAACAAGATCCAAGTCCCCAACACACAGCAAAACTATAAGATCCCCGGACATTCACATGTTCCTCCTCTAATGTGGTATATTTAATTCTATGCAATATATGTCCCGTGGTGGCCTCTATGTTGGAGAAACAGGACAGAGACTGAGAGCAAGGATGAGGTCTCATCGCCATACGATTACAGACAAAAAAAACCCATCTACCTGTGGCTAAACATTTGTGGTCCAGGACACAACAGACAATATGAAAATTGTCATTTTGAAAGGCAATTTTCAATCGCAAAAACATCGCAGGGTTTGGGAATGCAAATTCATTAACATCTTTGATTCTGTTCACACAGGACTCAATCTGTTAGGAGGATTCATGGCCCATTACCAAATCTGTGCAACTTCAGGTACTGCCACACTTAGCGATCTCGTTAGCGATCACGATAACGACGCAATCGTTGGTGTGATCTCTTTTAGGTCGCTAGTAGCTGCCAAACAGGAGATCTCATAAACGACACATCAGCGATCTCTTTAACGACTTTGGCGGTCGTTAGGATCTGTCATTAGCATGTACTGAGCGCTTCTGATTCATAGGAATTTCCAGCATTGCTTCTGCTCTCTGCGTCCTGCTAGCCTGCTTTGCAACTTCTGCGATCCTCTCTGTGACGCAAAAGAGAACTTACAGATATTGCGATCCAAACCATGACGCAAAAACCCTAGTCCCGCCTGCGCCGCTGTCATATGCGTCACAAACAGGTCGCTCATCGTTCGCAAAAGGTGCCAAACACAGTGATATAGGCTCACCAGCGGGACGCCAACAATCAGAAAACGGTCCAAAACTCTACTGAACGATCAACGAGATCACAGCAGGGCCACATCGTTTCTACATGCCACACACAACGAGGTCGCTAACAAGATCGCTAAATAGTGACGTTTTAGCGATCTCGTTTAGTGTGGCATACCCTTTCCTCCAAAAACAATGGAGACACCACCAGTCCTTTGATCTCACATGCATATGGGGTCCATAAAACTTTCACACCACTTATCTAATCTTACCTAATTAAGGATTCTCTCTTTAAGCTCAGTGTTTGTTTATTTCAGTGTTTGTTTATTTAAATGTCCATGCATCACACCATCCCTGTACCATCCCTGTGTTTTTCACTGTATATAATTGTGTTTCTTCACCTTCCAAAAGGTGGCACTAGAGTTCTAGCTCTCTTCCTCTCTGAAGAGACAATTTGCATAATTAGCATATTTCCCAGAGGAGCATTGTGGCTTTAAGTCTCCTCATCTCGGCATGCTTAGCATGTTGATCTCCGCAAGGAGTGACGATATTTCTTGGACAATGGTCTGAAGCCTCTCACACAGCCAAACCAGATCTCCGCTTTGCACTGACGAGGGGCTGAACCCCGAAACACAGTGTCTGTAAATTGAGATTCTGGTTTGGCTATTATCCTAGGTCATGTGATAAGGCTCATTAAAGGTCGACATTGACTTATAGGATTGCTACCTTCCAAAAGGTGGCACTAGAGTTCTAGCTCTCTTCCTCTCTGAAGAGACAATTTGCATAATTCAAATATTTTGTTACA